>OX459047.1:11538131-12776263 GCA_949775005.1 Orthosia gothica | reverse complement strand
ATTGGTGTTTCTGTATATTAAATTAAAAAATAATAAAAATTTGCATGCCGTAAGGCAAAATGTACGGGGACTCTCTACAAAAAGAACATCTAATCTGTACACCTACATTCAGCAAATAAACGATTTCATTTCATTCCATTTCTAGTGCTAAAGAATACAACGGTTCCTATGATTTAGATTTGTCAATTTACTCTTCAGGATCTGATGGAAACGACGACAAATGACGATTTTGTAAGACTGAGTAACTTTTACACAGTTATAGATAAAAGTAAACTAACTGACGATTTAAATAAAATTATTCATAAAAAAATCTTTTTAAAACAAGCTTTTTTCGTATTCTTCTCAGTAAATCTTTTGATTTGATACCAATATCATGGCAGTGCACAAAAAATAACTAGTCCCCCATCTCGGGTCTCCACCATATTGGATTTAGAATGACGTCACTTAGCTAATCATGCATTGTCATCTAAACTAGACGTGTATGCAAAATATCATCTTAAACGGTGGAGGATAACTGCTTTAAAATACAGTTGCAAGATTTGACCCTAACACACTTGCATACATCCATACATTGCAAGTTAAATAAAAGCTTGTAAAATCAGCCATTCTGATGATTCAGCTAAAAATTGTAAAGGAAAACATCTTGAGGCAACCGGCATATCAAAGAACAAAAAATTCAAAGACATGTGACATCCACCAACACGCACTGGGCCCGCGTAGTGGATTATGCCCCACTCCCTCTTCACAGAGAGGAGGCTTGTGTCCCAGCAGTGGGAATGTTAAAAGGCTCATGATGATGATGATGATCCATTGATCGATGATTCCAGACTAAGTCACTTTAAGTGAAAACTTTTTCATCCATGTTTTTTTTAATTTGTCACTCTATTTTTAACCCCCGCCGGCAAAAGAGGGGAGTTTTTTAAGTGTGACTTGTGTTGCTGTGTATCTGTGTGTCTGTCTGTGGCATCATAGTTCCTAAACGGATGAACCGATTTTGTTTTTCTTTTGTTTGAAAGGTTATTTTGTCAAGAGTGTTCTTAGCTATGTTTAAAGAAAATCGGTTAAGCCTTTCAAAAGTTATGGGCGTTTTGCTGTTCGAATCGGGGTGTTTTCGCAAGATAAATATGTCGGGGGGTTTTTTTGATATTTTACTTGTATAATCTGAAATTATATTTTATTTATAAAATTGTTACGAATCTTTAACAACCGTTTTTTAAATCACTTCGTGATAAGTGACGCTGTTTCGAAACACTCGACAAATCGCACGGCAAAATCGCGAACGCTCTCCGCAGCTATTTCGCGTCATACAATAGACACGGAGAGAACAATGCATCATTGTGCGTCTATCTCTGAGGGCCAGGGCAGGCGTCGATTCTCCGCCGTTTGTAGGCAGTATAGCTATATGATAGAATCACAACATACAATCACGCCAGTGACGATGTTCGTGGGTTCATTAATTTATTGGTGGTGGTTGGATAATATGAATAGGGTAGTTGACAAAAAAAACTGTTTAGTCCGTCAGTTATAAAATCTAAAAATATTGGACACGTTGTTTTACCCGACTGCCGAAGGAGGGTAATGTGTTTATCAGTCTATGTATGTATGTATGTTTGGTCCTGTATGCCGTTCTAGAGACCAAACGCGTTGGCCGATTTTGATGATTCTTACGTCAATCGATTCGTCTTAACCCTGCGAGTGTCACTGGCTACATTAAAATTGCAAAATAGAAAAATAGCGGATTTTGGGTGCCATTGTGGGGGCCAATATCTTTTTTTTCTTCTAAACCTATCGGGTGGGGTATCAAAATGAAGGGTTTTAAGAGGTGATTACAAAAATATATAATACTTATATGTTTAAACGTACCTAATAAAAAAAAAAATAACGTATAAAAAAATAGGGCGAAATAGTGCGTTGTAATATCATGTGACGTCACGATGTGCTACACTTTATACTGACAAAGTGACGTCACAAGCCTCCACTCCTGCACTTTGATGCGCTTTATCTCTGTTAATTTTTATTTGTATTTCTGCTTTTATTAATCTGCCCGCAATAAAAAAATTGGCGCTGAAACTTTGCGTAAATCGCGAGTGTAATGTGAATCTAAAAGAAGAATTAGAAAAACAGCTTCAACAAGAAAAAATCATATTTAAGAAAAAGCTAGACAACAAGCAAAAGGACTCTGAAAATATTTTGAAGAAAGAAATGATTTTTTTTGAGTCCGATGGTATCAGAGGAGAGTACCTGACGATCGCATATGAATATATCCTGACGGTTCAGCCCACTAGCGTAGAAGCCGAGAGAGCTTTTTCAGCATCAGGATATATTTGCAGTTCACTCAAGTAGGCTCGGATTTAATACAATAAATGCCAGTTGCTTCTTAAGAGGGTTTTATCAAAAGTTATCACCATAGGCTGATATCATAGTAATAGCAACTAAGAGAAAATTGTTTATTATTGTTAGTCATTATATGAATGAGACTGAATCAAAAATATAAAACTGTTGTTAGGAGTAAGGGTAAAATTAAACAAAACTATTAAACTATTCCAAACACTTAAAGATGAATCTAAGAAAACAGATTACAAAATACGTATACTTAATTAATAGAAAATAAATAATTTCTGTTCCTTAATGTAAGAAATGTTTAACAAAATTAGATTTTACACAAAAATTTGTAGTTTCAATTTGATTTTATACAACATAATTTCAAAGGTGTGGGAACCCGCGTGATCCCGCGCGGGATTGAGCAATCCCGCATATCAATCCCGCGCGATTGAATGAGCTGCGGGATTACAATCCCTATTCTCATTTTAAAATCAGCTACTGAGGGCTATCTGCGCCTTAAATAAAAATAAATACCCACTATTAACCAGGTCCGTTTCTCCTGTAAAATAACTGAATGAGGGCATGAAAAATAGTCCTGAACATATACAGGTAGGTATGTCTGCGCACACATTTTATTCATTATTTTCTCCGTAGCGCTATGGAACCATCTTAACAAGCAATTTTATTAATGTATCTAGATGTCAAAGGGAGTCGTTCGAAGGATCTGTTCGACATCTTAGAACAGATAATCTCGTCGGGATCCGCTTTGTTAGCCCTCGCGATAATTAAATCGAAATCCCTTATTAGTCCTATTAATTCTTTGATACAAACAAAGCACCTATGTAATCTATTTACTTATGTATGGTTTTTTGTTCACAGAGAATACTTAATTTATTCGAGTTGATTCTGTATTAGGTATTCACATATACGACTCAAAAAGCCAGTTTAGTAGCTACCTACTACTTTGAAAACGAAACCGCCCTTACTTTCCATACCGTACCAAAAAGCTGAAAATGGGACCCTATTACTAAGACTCCACTGTCCGTATGTCTGTCTCTCTATCACCAGGCTGTATCTCATGAACCGTGATAGTCAGACAGTAGAAATTTTCATAGATGATGTATTTCTGTTGCCGCTATAACAACAAATACTAAAACAGAATAAAATAAATATAGTGGGGCTCCCATACAACAAACTTGATTTTTTTGCCGTTCTTTTGCGATAATGGTAGGAAACCCTTCGTGCGCGAGTCCGACTCGCACTGTGCCGGTTTTACTCCGCCGCTACTTTATTTAACACAAAGTAGAGTTTACAACTACTCAACTACCTATTCTTAATTCAGATCTCAGGTGACAGTCCTTTGGAGCTAACGAAACAAGTAGTAGGTACCTATACATCTTAAAAGATAGGTTGATGTCTGCGACAGCTGTCAGTATCAATACAGTAACAATAGCGCTTGACAGGCTAACAATAACGTATACGTCAGTTTGACATATGTCGCAGAGATCAAGCTATCCTAAATGAAGTATAGTTTCAGTGGATGAGAACCCTGGTTGGTACAGCTAATGATATCATTGGATCCTAAGCCAATTGTCACTGTTGGACATAGGTTTCTTCATTCGCTCACAAATTTAACCCGATCCTTAGATTAGCTAATCTCATCCAAACCTAGCTGAGAAAAGTCATGGTAATTGAAATCATAATAATTCTAAAACGATAATATCGCGTCTCATTTCCGTAGCTTCCAAACGTTTTCAAGCAGGAAATAAAAGAACGTGATTAACCTTCTTTTAGATTTAGGCAGAATACCTACTTGGCATTCCTTTCGTTTCATTTTTTTTGCAATACGGAAACAATTTGAGGTACCAAAAAAAAAAATTCAACTAAACCTTAGACATGTACTTTTGAATTGACAAACAAAATATGAATCTATACTTCTTATATCTAGCTATCTGCTTGATCTCTGCGACAGCTATCTGTATCAATACAGTAACAATAGCGCTTGACAGGCTAACAATAACTTAGCAATAACGTATACGTCAGTTTGACATATGTCGCAGAGATCAAGCTATCTTTTATGAAGTATAGTTGCACATTCGCAAGCGTCGGTAGGTCTCTATGGATAAGAATGTGCAATAAACTCTCTTTTCCATCAGTTTTAACACAATTATTTGGTTACATCATTCTTGTTGGAAAATACATACCTATGTGAGAACGATGTAAAAAGACGTGCACTTAAAAGCGTCTAGAGTAAAACAAACAATCTTAAAATAAAATGAGTACGTAATTAAAAGCTGGCCGAAGCAGTTAAGTTATGACCAATCCCAACTGATGGCGCTCATTCACGAATATGACGCATGGATTGGCACCACTCAGCTCAACCATCACTGCTACCGATATGCACAGAAATTTGCCAGGTGAGCTGCGTGGCAAATTTGTTTGCCAGCCACCCATCTGTGCGTAACAAGGCCGTCAGCTAATCCCGCATACCTACCTACATTTTCATGCAAAGTGAAACTATAAGTTGACATGCGTGGCTTGGCTAAGGGTTGCTTTGGAACGGCACCTTTAGGCCCAGGTGATCTTTGACAAAAAGAGCTGAAACTAAATAAAAACAACAACAAACAGTGATCTCCTGAAACCCTGCCTACGTATCAAACCAAATGTCATAAGAATAAGTACTCTTATCATAAATTATTATCATTTCGCCACTGCTGCACAGATGCCTCCCTTAGATCTTTACCTGCTTGGCCTTTTACCTACTTCTCGCATTTAAGGGATGCCCGCAATCTTCTTGTCATCAATACTCCTTGTGGTCTTTCATAATGTGTTTTCAACATACATAATAAAATATACGTTTCGAAGAAGCTTACAGTCTATTGATGTTTTAATAATATGCCCATGATGGGCGGCGCGGGTTGCGTAAAGCTAAATATAGAGGCTATGGGCCGCCGCGGCTTAGTCAGCTGACTGGGCAACTGGGTCGGGGTACTATGCCCGTGCTATATAGTTTATATACCTACCTAGGTAAGTGGTGAAGCGTGTGTGGATGAGAGTCGGAGAAGTCTTTGGAGTTCATTGATTCTCGTCACGAGAATCTACTTAATATTTTTAAGTAAATTATTTTAAATGCAACAATAGAGACACCCTACAACCTTACGGTGAGGCGCAAAAGTATCTACTAGGACTGCTGATCCCAAATAAACTGATGGCACAATAACCAAGAAGATTAACTTAACCATATGGAACTGAAACGTAGTCGGTCAAAATGGGCCGCATCAGCAGGCTTACAGTTTCGTTGCGTGATCGAATCAGAAAGGTAGATATCTGCAGGACCAAGGTTCCCGACATAGCCCGAAGTATTGCCAAACTTAAGTGTCAGTGCAGACATTACTCGTAGAACAGATTGCCGATCTGGCTAAAAAGTTCTGGAGTGGCGACCGCGTACCGGAACATGCAGCGTGGAAAGGCCTCCCACTAAGTGAATCGATGACCTACAGCCTAATTGCGTAAGTTAATTCGGCAAGGCGAAAGATTTGATCCAATCAATCGACTCACGTGCGAGATGAAAGACGCTTTGTGGATTTCCGTCGATGTGATTGGATTAGGCTGCTGGTTTATGGTAATGATGATGGCAGCCTAAACCGCTGGGTTTAGAAGTATGAAATTATGCACATGAGTTTCTTAAAAATAACAAAGGAAGAATTTATGAAAATTCATCCCCTCATCATTTCAGCCGAAGGACATACTACTGCTGAACATAGGCCTCCCTCAAGTGTCGCCACACTGAACGGTCCCGTGCGTCTCGCATCCAGCGGATGCCCGCAATCTTCCCAAGCAGCATTATTGCGTAATGAATTCGGCAAGGCAAAGGGCAAAGAATATAAAAAATCGATCATAGACGGCAATCCACATCGTTTCTTTCATCTCAACCATTTTCTTTTACCAAGAGGTATCGTGTTACCCAGTTACTGGGTTGTGGAGGTCAGATAGGCAGTCGCTCCATGTAAAACACTGATACTTAGCTGAATCCGGTAAGACTGGAAGCCGACCCCAACAATAATTGGGATAAAGGCTAGGCAGATGATGATGTGATTGGTAGATTTTTCATACTCTTTGCCTTGCCGAATTCATTACCCAATAAGGCTGCTGTTTATCGTTCAATTTATCCCCTTAGAGGATTGAGTAGAGGCTGAAAGTTTGTATGGAAATTCATCATTTCTGCCGAAGAGAAACCCCATCGGGCACTCGTTTTCTACATCGAAATTGATTTTGTTGCTAGAAAGATTACAGTATGTCTTTAGTTTTTAACTTATCATCACGCCTGTATTTGTACGAACGGGCAGGAACGTTCCTATAGTGCACGTTTCCATATGGTAAGGGACGATTTATCATCACCATTCACCGGGTAACTATTGTGAAGTTCCTGGTGGAAAACCCAATAACATTAGATACCAGACCCGGGAATCGAATCCAGGACCTTGTCCTCAACAGTAGTGCTTACTAGTTTATATAATACAATATTGGGCAAATTGTCTATTATAAATAAGGGGGCTTTATTCATTTAATACTTCAGGGTGAGCTCAAATGAACGTAATTTTTTGAGCTATGAGTCGCGTAAAATGAGTCGCGGCATTTACGCTGCATTCGGTTTCTTACTTCGGTCCAGCCGAATGATTCTGTAAAAATCTCACCGTCAAAAATTGGGTGAAGTGAATACGAGCCTGATCTTTTTAAACCATTAGTTTTACCTCCTACAGAATCTGATCTCCTAGTACTTTTGCAAATTTTATTTGGCAAATCACTGTAATAATTGTACTATGTGAGCGGCTAAATCTGGCAGGATTGCTCCACACGACTTGATTTTCATCTGATCTGACAATTTATTTAAGACTATTATTTAAGATTATTTAAAACTAGAGAGACCACATGATATCGGTCCTGATCTGACCATATCAGGCATCAGATCAGGTCGTGTGTAGGATCTATTATCCGCAACACATAGTTTTGCAATCAATGCACACTTTTGTATATAATCCTTACATAATACTTCTGTAGATGACTGTAAAATATCTGTCTTATCAAGAAACTGCCTAAAAAAGAATCTGCCGTAACGAGAATCTGCCCAAACCAGAATCTGTTCTATACCGAATAATCCGAATTGAGCTGTCGAGCTCTCAGTTCCTAGCATATCCAAATTCCTTCACACCCGTAGCAAAAAAAAATCTAAATCTATGTTCACACCGCACCGGTTTTATGTCCAATTCAAACGCTGTCTCAACAATTAAGCTCTGGAACGCGCTACCCTTTGGTATTAAAAAGGCTGACAGCAAATTCATTTTTAAGAGAAAAGTTCGTAACCACTATCTGTGTGAGACAAAATAGCTCTCATCTAGAGGCAGAAGTCTAGTCATAATAATTATTAATAGGTTTCTCGTTTTTTTATTGGTATTTATTAGTCTATTTTATTTGTATATGTGTATTATTAATACTTATGTAAGTATATACTTTTTCGTATACAAGTTGTTTTTTAAATATTATTTTGTACCCCTTCACAACGTTGTTCTTTTTTAACCCAAAGGTTGACTGGTAGAGAATGCCTTGTGGCATTAAGTCCGCCTATGTACCACTATTGTACATGAAGTTTAAATAAATAAATTTCGGTCAGAATGACATTTACTTCTTCTTTCGTGTAGATTTACTCCAACTATAGAACCATTCAGATCTTTTCAGACCAGTATGTAGCTACTCGGACAGCTCTATCATTTGCTACGTTCAAATCCCGTAAGGAATAAGAATAAGAATAGAATAAGGTGGTCGGGCATGATGGGCAGACAAGGCGGTGGGCCATATCTTGCGAAGGGGCCCCACACTTGCACTGTGTTTTGGATTGGTTTATGATAATCCATTTGTCCAAGTTGTTTTTACAGCGGCCAACCTGGAGTCCGCAATCGTTTTAGGGATTTCCAGATTGGCCACTGCAGTTCGTTTTCTCTGCCGGAGTGATAAAGTGTGGAGGAGTAGGGTGTGTATGTTTCCATAATTCACATGTCTCGTCAGTTGCGCTGGCTTTCGAGGAGGTCGTATGTCTCAAGAAGCTCGAGCTCACTTCACCTAAGTCATCACGGTGAGATATCTACCGAATCGACCGGCTGTTTGTACTCCCCGGCGACGAAATGTGCTCAGGGTGAGGGAGGCTGGCGAGGCAAGCATCAGCGCCCCGTACAAACATTGGATTGCAATCAGTTACGTCCGTTCGTCTGGCAGCCTAACCGGCAGGCTTATTACGTATCTTTTGCAAGAGCAAAACGATAGCGATTTTTGCGCAATAATTGCTCTTCAATACAGAAGTTTTAGAGTTGTTGGCGGTTTTTAGCAAACGATTGTATAGGACCTACCATACCTACACTGCAGGTAATGCCGACTTTTATGACATAAAGCGTTTGATCGCTATCGTTTCGCTCTTGCAAAATTTACGTAATAAGCCTGCGGATTTCAGTTGAACGGAAATTGTGGTACTCAAAATACGCGACTCACATCTCACAAAATAACGCACGTTTGGCCTCCCCCTAACGCGCACAAACGTACAGAGGCGGACTTAATACCTTGAGCATTTTCAACCAGTCATTTTACATTAAAAAAAACAAGGCCATTTTAAACAGACATATATATATTAATTTATTTAAAAACCACCACGGGATTCAACAGGAAATTTAAAATATACTTTGTAGACACAACACAATCATTTACAATAGTTTTACATAGTTCTGAGAATTTTGATACAGATGGCGCTTTCGAGCGGACCGTACCGCGGGCCTCCTTGCATTCCATGCAGTTTATTTCATATCCTTTAATGTGTAGGTCCTTAGTGCCAATGTTATAAGGTACATTTTCGTTTGACAGCACGCCTTTGAATCGGATCTTGTCGTTGGCGCGTAACATTCTCGTGAAGTTACTGAAACAGTGGTCGAAGACTATCGATATTTCTGAATGACGTTTTAGTAGACCGCCGCTGGCTTCCATTACAAGTTTGATTTCGTATGTGTATCTGAAATGAAAACGATTTATTATTTATATATAACAATATGACGTTTGCAGTCACCCAAAGGGCAATGGAGAGGGCTATGCTCGGAGTATCCTTGCGTGATCGAATCAGAAATGTAGAGATCCGCAAGAGAAACAGGGTTACCGACAAAGCCCGAAGAATTGCCAAACTTAAGTGGCAGTGGGCAGGGCACATTGCTCGTAGAACGGATGGCCGATGGGGCAGAAAAGTTCTGGAGTGGCGACCGCGAACCGGACGACGGTGCGTTGAAAGGCCTCCCACCAGGTGGACCGATGACCTGGTGAAGGTTGAGGGGATCCGCTGGATGCGGGACGCACGGGACCGGTCAATGTGGCAACACTTGGGGGAGGCCTATGTCCAGCAGTGAACGTCTTTCGGCTGATATGATGATGATGATGAACAATATGACGCAATGACCAGAGGGGTTGAGCCCCATTTTTACAGTTATATTTTGGGTTGATACCGAGAAATATTAATCACATCACCCTAATATTATAAAGGCGAAAGTTTGTGAGAGTGTTTGTAACTTCTTCGTGCTAAAACGGCTGGACGGATCTGGATGAAGTTTGGCACAGACATAGATTTTAGTCAGAAATAGCACATAGGATACTTTTTATCCCAGGAATATGTACCATCGAGATATTTTTTGACTTTAAGGCGGGCGAAGCCGCTGGCAGAAGCTAGTAATATTATAATCTTACTAATATTATAAATGCGAAAGTTTGGATGGATGGATGGATGTATGTTTGTTACTCAATCACGCCAGAACGGCTGAACGGATATGGATGAAATTTGGCACAGAAATAGATTATAGTCTGGAATAGGCTACATTTTTAATAATTTTTATTTGTTTATTTTATTATTTATAAATTTTTAAAATTATAAATATTAAATTTAATTTTATTAATTACCAAATTCATTTACTGATAAATTAAATTACGTGTTTTTTTTTTTTTTTTAATTTGGCCCAGATAAATTATAGTCTGGAATAGGACATAGGTTACTTTTTAGCCCGGTATAATGTTCACTTGGAATGACAAAACACTTCACGCGGGCAAAGCCGCTGTCAGAAGCTAGTTCATAATAAGCCCAATAACACAGGTAGCCTTAATTTCACTTGAGTTTCGAACCTAAGCCCCTAGCCCCAGTAGTCTCGTTTGCAACCACCAAACCTAAGAGACAGTCTGTTAGTAATTTTATGAACATGTTGGGACATGCGGGCCTTAAGGTTGCCCTAGTCGACGGCACGAACTATTTTGTGCGCGGGGTTAAAATGCATGCTATCTTATCCGACAACACGTACGAAAGAAATAGATGCTGTGATGAGCAGTAAGAAGCTAGTTCACGTACGAATTAGCACTTTTGCAAATTTGTATCGAAATGGATGATATGATTTAGGGCGAAAACGAGCACGCGAAATTTTATAAAAATACCTTTGGGAGTCTAGATATCATGAAAAAACGACTAAATTAATATTTTCAAAATAAAATTATCTGCATTGTTGAACTTGTCCGTTTTGTAATTTTCCATCTTCTTATGATATTAATTTCCGCCCAAAGAAGCATTGAAATTAGTGTATAAATTTGGAACTTTCGACGCTCATAACTTTCAAAAATTTTCTTCTTTTTCTTTTTTATTTCCATATAGGGCAAGATAATGATGAGACAAATTGATATAATTTTATTTTGAATGTACACCTCAAAATAAAATTCAATATTCAATAAAAGTCAAACGGTGGAGTAATCGCCAGACTACGTTAGTATGGGAGAATTTTCTACTAGTGTAACCTTAAAGTGAGACATTTAGCCATCAAAACTTAAATCCAGTTGTGTAGGTATTTGAACACCAAAACGTATTTCTACAGAAAAAATAAAAACAAAAACTCACTCATTCAAATTATTTAAATGGCAACTCTTCCCACTTTGCCGCGCAACACTCCTGACAAACTCGCACTCTTTAAAGGACTGCAAACTCTCGTCCCCCTGACATAAGGTCGAGTATTCCTCGCCGTAGTAGCACCTGAAGTATTCTTGAAGGAAGCTTGGTAACCAGGAACCAAAGTCTCTCCAACGGTTTCTGACATTTTTGAGTTGAATATCTTTGACATAACCCTCCCAATTTACGTTGGCGCCGTCTAGTATGGAGCATTTGATTTGTGTGGCCGCCGTGTTATAATCCGACCAAGATGGGGAGTTACATTGGTTATAATAATCGTCCCAGTTGATGTGGTATGTGTTGTCCTCATAATCGGTCATAAATTCGTTCTTCAGTAGGTTCTTGATGCTAGATTTGTCGTCGCCTATCAGCTCTATGAGACCGGAGGGAAGGCCGTCGTCTTGGATGTTCATTACGAACTGGTTTCCTAAGTAGACCAGTGTTATTAGGCCGATTGTGAGCTGTGGACAACACATACAATTAAGAATCTCAGATATAGTGCCACTTAATCAACTTTAGCATTGTGTATTAGGTATATGAATTTTCTATGTGTATTCTAGCATTGTGTATTATATGTGTATTCTGTGCGTATTCTATGTGTATTATATGTGTATTCAATGTGTATTCTATGTGTTCTATGTGTATTCTATGTGAATAACAAGTGGTTTTAAAAAGGATAATTTTCGTCTCTGGGACGGTTTCGGAAGTGAGATTTTGGATTTAGGAACGTGTCAAACCCTTCTTTAATTCCAAAGTTCTCAGGTTTTCGGACTTAAGTAGAGTTTTGGCAAACATTTCAAATTCAAATTAAAAAATTGGGGGTTAGATAATTCTGGTCTCTGGTTACGATTGATTTGAATCATTCGATGATTTGAATCAAACATATCTAACAAGTTGAATTATACTCTGTATAGCAACTTGATATCACTAGTACCCAGAAAGGAGAATGCCCATTTTGTAAGGGAACTTGGGCCCCTTTGAAAAAATTGTTGTATCTTGATGAATTTGGTTGTATATTGTAGAAAAAACATGTTATATTCATAATTAGAAAAAAAAAAAAATTGCGGGGTTCACGAGATGTAACGATGTTTCTGATCTTGAACTAAACCCTTATTACAATGCAATAAGGTGCATACAAATGTCCAAGTGAAGAAACCTGATCTGTTGTTGTCTGTACATATAAAGTAAAGGACACAGATGGAAAATAACACAAAATATAAATCCTATTTTTGTATAATATTGAAATCGCAGACAAGATACCTCATAATGGGCTTGTGTATGGGCAATCTCCTTTCTTTTAATAAGGATACTGTTATGTTATGATGTAAACAGCCTTTACTTTTTCCAATGCTAGGACTTAGACCTCTCTGTGAGTGGAATATTAAGAAGGGCTTATAATATTCGAAATATTTTCTTTAATATCAAAAAATCACACAAACCTGAAACGGCGTGACAAACTTCTTCGTAGCCTCCGACTTCGCCAGCACACAAGTTGCCCCAAAGCTCAGCCCGAAACCGACCAGAACAGACACCGTATAGAACACACGAGACATGGTAATATACTGGAGAAAGGCGAAAATCGGCAGGGTCACGGTCACCACACCCACTAGAGGCAAGAACAGGAACGAACAAACAAGAGCCAAGGTCCCCCTTATCAACCCATACGTTGTACACCCATGAGAACAAGTTATGAAAATCTGCAACCAACTCAAGGTCACACAGTGAGGCAACGCGTACTTGAAGAAACCCTGCCAGCTACTCCGTCTAGCCATACCCATCAGAATAACAGGAATTAATAAAGAAAAGAACACACGCGCGTTCAAGCAAAACTCGATGCTATTCCCCAGTATATAAGACGGATAATTCGATACTTGTAAATCGAGAAAACGCCAGCCTTGATGCACGACTGTGTCCTTTTCGTACGGGTATTTGGCTAAAACGTTGATACCGAAAGACAAGAGAGCAAGTAAGTCCGGGTAACGCTTCCCGCTGCTTCCAAAAGACAACAACGTCAAAAACATCAAAAAGAACGATAAAACGCAAAACTCTGAGAACGGAACCCATTGGGTCGCTATAAACGGATACAGAAACAGATTTATAAACAAAGCCGAAAAGAACTGAAGAAACGGTCCAAGATTATTTCTCACAAACAGATTCTCGGATTCATCCGGCTGTAGATTCCCATCGCTATATCTGAGGAACAAGCCGGACCACTTTCTGAAATCGATAAACTGCCTTTTGGCGTGCAACATTTTGAAGGTACAAATGACCATGGCGACGAAACTGGCATAGTATATCGCTAGGGGAACTAAATGGTACAAACTGTCAGCGCTTACCGACAGATACGCTATGAGAAGCAAAGATAACTCTACGTTAGATAGTCGGAAAGTAAAGGTACCGAAGTGGTATAATAACTTTAGATATAGGACTTGTAAGAAAACGATGGGGTGTAGAAACGCTTGTTGTAGTAGGGGTATGTGGTCTAGGGCCTTAAGACTAGGGTCTGTTAGGGTCAACTCGTAGCTGACTAGGGGCAGTTCTCCTTGACAGTAGTCGACGGCGGCTGAGACTAAATTGTCGACGGTTAGGTTGCGTATTTCCTCGTTGGGCCCACCGGGGTATTCTGGAAGAAGAAAATTTAAGTGATAAATTTAGTACTACACGTTAAGGCTTTAATGTTAGGTAAAATTGTCGGCACGTAACTTGCTAAGTCGTTAAATGCGCACAAGTAAGTTTTTAGGTCTCTTTGGTCACCAAGCGGGGCGCGGGGAACGTTTAGCGCCGCTCCGAGCACGCGATTGGTTGGTCAGTTGACACAAGGATCTTGGTCTTCGTTTTCAGTCTCATTTAGAATTTGGTATTTATTATCATATTTATCTCACGCCTTTTTTCCCATGGGGGTAGGCAGAAACTACAGAACGCCACCTGCTACGATCCTTACATACTTCTTTTGCTTCACACACATTCATACATCTAGTCATACACACACGCCGGTTATGGGTACTGCGCACTTGGCCTTTCTGAAGAACATCACCTATAAGGTCTATATATGTCTTTCTAGAGCGTCCCCTCCCGGCGTTTCCATTCACGTCTGCCTTGTCAATACCTTTCGTTAGTCGCCTTTCATGCATCCTCTCAACATGGCCAAACCATCTTAACATACTCTTTTCAATTTTAGTCACTACATCTTCTTTTAAACCACAACGCTGTCTTATTACCTCATTCCTCAATCTATCAGTTAAAGTTACACCACACATACTCCGCAAGGAGCGCATTTCTACTGCATTAATCCTACTTTCATGTCTTTTTTGCCATACCCAACCTTCACTTCCATACATAAGTGTAGGCACCAGCACGCTCTTGTGAACGGCGAGTCGAGCTTCCGGAGACATCGACTTGCTGGTCACAACTGTATGTATAGCACCATTCACTTCATTCCCTGCATTCACTCTCCTTTTCACATCTTCTTCAATCTTTCCATCCCTTGTGAACATACTTCCCAGATATACAAACTCGTTCACTTGCTTCACACTCTTATCATTTATTTTCACTTCACACTTCGTTACATCGTCTTCTCTTTCAAAAACCATTACCTTAGTCTTGTTCACATGTATACTCATCTCTTTTAACTTAAAAGCTTCATTCATCACAGTCACGATGTCTTGCAACTGTTCTGCTGACGATGCAAGTAGAACTAGTAGATCATCATCATAGAAGTAGATCATCTGCATAGAGAAGGCATTTGACAGGCAACTCATTCATCCTCAATCCGCACTCATGCTCTTTCAAACCTATCAGACAACTATCCATGTACAAGTTGAACAACCACGGTGACGCTACACAGCCCTGTCTAAAACCAGTCCGTATACGCCCCATTAAGCCTAACACAAGCACTGGAATCCCTATATTGAGATTTCAGTGCCCGTACCAAGCGCCAGTCCGCACCGTACCCGGATAGCGTCGACCACAGTTCATCCCTCCACACACTGTCATAGGCCTTATCCAAGTCCACGAAAGCACAGTAGACTTTTTTGTGCTTAGCCAGATGTTTTTCAGCTATGCTCCTCAAGGAGAAGATCTCATCCATGCAGCCCATTCCCTCTCTAAATCCTGCTTGCACGTCCCATAATTGTTCATCCGTCACTTTTCCGTCCGTCATTAATTTTATTAGTTTATTAATATCCGAATTTAATTAATTATTGATCATTTTTTTTGTGTACACCTACCACTAGTGTCCTTTTGAACCCAAAGGTTGACTGGTCGAGAATGCCTTGCTGCATTAAGTCCGCCTATGTATATTCCTTGTACATGAAGTTTAACCAATAAAAAAATCTAAAAATAAATGTAAACTAAAAAAAACCGGCCAAGTGCGAGTCGGACTTGCGCACGAAGGGTTCCGTACCGTTATCGCAAAAAACGACAAAAAAATCACGTTTGTTGTATGGGAGCCCCACTTAAATATTAATTTTATTCGGTTTTTAGTATTTGTTGTTATAGCGGCAACAGAAATACATCATCTATGAAAATTTCAACTGTCTAGCTATCACGGTTCATGAGTTACAGCCTGGTGACAGACAGACAGATAGACAGACAGACAGACAGACAGACAGACGGACCGCGGAGTCTCAGTAATAGGGTCCCGTTTTTACCCTTTGGGTACGGAACCCTAAAAATTATAAACAAATAAAGTTAATTAATAAAATCAAAAAACCCGACTGCTTAAGAAGCGAACTAAAATGACGTAAACAAAAATCATGCTGTGCAGTTGGAGGATACATCTTGTTTTGGTCAGCCAGCTCGCGAATATGTATCCTCCGACTTCACAGCACAAATTTCTTCTTGTTAACGTCTTTTTAGTTCGCTTCTAAGCAGTCGGTATTTTTTATTATTTGAATTTACTTTTGTTTTTAGAAATTAGCTTATACTTTCTGAGTGTGCTTTGTTCCAGAAGATCACATTTGTCCTCTCCGATCAAGTCGAATTTTAGAATTCTAAATCTGAAATCCTATGAAACCTGGACAACAAAAACGTGCCAAACGTACTAATCGCTGGCACTCGGAAAGCGACTAAATCCCAGACAAATTGGACACCATATTCTGAGAGGACATCGGCCTATTAAAAAGTCGCAAAGCGCATCACAACTTGGAATCACCAATCAAATGAAAGTTATAAGTTACCTTCTTCAGGGGAGTTGGCAGTGCGCATGGTCCCATTGGTGTGCACCTGGTCGCCGGCGGGGAGCTGAGAGGGCTGCAGAGCCTGGCCATCGTCGAGGGCACGCGTTTCTTCTGCAAATCGTATACATAGATTATATAATAAAAATCGGCCAAGTGCGTGTCGGACTTAGCACATTTAGGGTCTGGCATTTTGCTAAACTGGACCTATTTGGCGCAGTCGCGGGGCACACTATGTATGTTATTGCTTTAAAATTAAGTGTCCTTTTTTGTACCTACTTTGAGTACTGTGTGTGCCAAATAAACTAATTTTCTTTCTTTCTTTCAAACCGCAAAATTTAGTTAGGTAAAATGAGGGACTTTCATAGAAAAAAAAACGGATTTATCAATATATTATTACCAAATTTCAGGTTCATAGGTCAATGAGAAGTTAAAAAACTCTTCGGAACAAAATGCCGTATAAAAAGCTGACTTTGGTGACTTGGCTTTATTTCCAACTTTTTTTAAAACAAATAATAAGTCACCATCATCTGCCTAGTTTTTTCCATTTTTTTTGGGGTCGGTTTCCAGTCTTTCCGGATTCAGCTGAGTACCAGTGTTTTACATAGAGCGACTGCCTATGTGAACTCCACCACCCAGTAACTGGGTAATACGATACCTCTTGGCAAGACTGGTGTCAGATCTCAAGCTTCTGACTACCCGTAAAGACTGTCAAAGATCTTCAAATGACAGCTGGGACCAACGGCTTAGCGTGCTTTCCGAGGCACGGAGGAATCTCGGTATGTTGAAATGGTCACCCATCCACGGACCGACCTCGTCAATTGTTGCTTAACCTTGACGATCGACCCGTGCGGCTGTTATTATTTAGCCACGAGCTAAAGATTATAAGCAAATAATAAGTGAAATATTTAAAAAAAAACTTTTTTACAAAAAAAATTGTCGGTTTAGTCTACAAATAAAAAAAATAGATTAGTTAAGATTATAGTTTAGTCTACGAAATAAAAAAAAGGGATTAGTTAAGATTAAGATGATAGTTTGTTATGAGACGATGGAAATGGCAAATTAACTTTTCTTAAATTTTCTCGCCTTACCTGGGGAGTCATCGTCGGGCGAGTCGCTATCGTTGGGCTCCTTCCGCAGCGTGGTGTTGCATATCTCGCGGATGCGTCGCTCCAACTGCGCCGTAGTTATATACTGCTCGCCGTTAGACAAGCTGAGTGGAAGAACTTATATTCAAACATGGTATACAATCATACACAATACTCTTGCGGTCCTCTCTAAAGAGAAGTGGAGAGGAAAGGTCATCCTTTAGAAGTATATTTGCCTCTTGGTGTGTATAGTCTAAGAAAATGGTTCAAACTGCCCTCTATCTCGAAAATGGTTCAAGATATTAAAAAATTGTTTAAACAAAAGTTGTAGACAATTTAATCTTCTACAATATTTATAATAAATACAAATAACATAAAACCCATAGGAAACGAGATATTTACAATAAATGTGTAAAAAATCGTTTTTTCGCGGACACCCTACGATAAGTAGGTTTTGAGACAAGTTTTCAAAATCAAAGTCAAAAGTCAAATGTGTTTATTTCAAGTAGGCCATTATGCGGCACTTTTGAACGTTAAAATTTACATTTAATAAAAATTGATTCTACCGCAGCGTTGCCAGAAGGTTACATTTCTTACATTTTTCGTAACTTTTGACCCCCTCGCGTAACATGTAAGTAATTTTTAAATTTAAGGCAATTTTCGTAACATTTGAGACCAACGAGATTTGTAATACTAGATTTTTATTGCAAACAGTTTACGAACGCATCCAAATTGAACGCACTTAAAACTGGTGCGTCTAGAAAGTATTTCACTCCATATCATATTCAGAGATGGCTCTGAATGAAACGCGCCATGACAAAATGATACATATTCTGCATGAATTAAAACTGGATTTTGCTTGAGCGTGTGCGCGCGCGTACTTTTCCTACTTTGCGAGTTCGCGCGGTTTCGTACTAGAAGTTCGGGTGATTACCTACATTTATTGTATTTACGTAATTAGCGTAATTAGCGTTAAAGTTTCGAAATTATCGAGATTCTAGTGCCTATCTTTAATGTATTAATAAGTAACTATATGTCTAAGTTTGCAACTTAGTTAGACTAATAAAATAAAAATATCTTAGGCATAAATATTAAAATGCAGGCGCAAGCAAGTAAAATTTCTGTAGAAAGTGTGGATCTATGCCTCTACGATTATTACATAACGATATTATAGAAAACTAATGCTAGGTAGGTGGATTTAATGTTTTTTTGTCTCCAATTCGCTATTGTTTTAGTTTTCGTCATAATCTAATGCCTGTGTAATTGTTATGTTTTGTAATTTCAGAAAAAAAGTAAATTTAAAAAGTATAGAACAAAATTTAATGAAAGCGATTCACAAGTACCTACTCAAATTAATCTATATCTATAAAAGCGAAAGGTGACTGACTGACTGACTGACTGACTGATTGACTGACTGATCAATCAACGCACAGCCAAAACCGCTAAGCCTAGAAGCATGAAATTTGGCAGAAAGGTTTCTCAAGTGACGTAAGTGTGCACTAAGAAAGGATTTTTGGAAATTTTACCCCTAAGGGGGTAAAAAGGGGGTTGAAAGTTTGTATGAAAAATCTAATTCCTTCGACCAAAATTCTTGAAACTTAGCACAAATAGTATTCTAAGTAAATGATAAAGATTGACATTATTAGTTTTTCGAAACTACCCCCAAATGATGATTTAGGGGTTGTTGAAATTTGTATGGAAAATCTGATTTCTTGGGTCAATAAACTTGAAACTTGAAATTAATAATAAAGGTTGCTATTATTATTTTTTGAAACTACCCCCAAAAGACGATTTAGGGGATGTTAAAGTTTTTTTGAAGAATCTTATTACTTCAGTTAATAAACTTGAAACTTGACATAAATACTAATCTAAATAAACAATAAAGACTTTCATTGTTAGTTTTTCGAAACTACCCCCAAAAGGTGATTTAGGGGATGTTATTTTTTTTGAAGAATCTGATTTCTTCGGTGAATAAACATGAAACTTGACACAAATACCATCTTAAATAAACAATAAAGTTTGTGATTATTAGTTTTTTGCAACTACCCCTAAAAGATGATTTAGGAGGTATTACAGTGTTTTTGAAAAATCTGATTTCTTGGGTCAATAAACTTGAAACTTGCCACAAATACTAACCTAAATGAATAATAAAGGTCGCCATTATTATTTTTTGAAACTACCCCCAAAATAAGATTTAGGGGATGTTAGTTTTTTTGAAGAATGTGATTTCTTGGGTGAATTAACTTGAAACTTGGCATCAATAAACTTGCCACTAATATACTAACCTAAATCAATAAATAAAGGTTGCTCTTATTATTTTTTGAAACTAACCCCAAAAGAAGACTTAGGGGATTTTAATTTTTTTGAAGAATCTGATTTCTTGGGTGAATCAACAATAAATTTGACATAAATACCATCCTAAATGAATAATTAAGGTTGCTTTTATTCTTTTTTGAAACTACCCCCATAAGACGATTAAGGGGATGTTAATTTTTTTGAAGATTTTGATTTCTTGGGTCAATAAACATGAAACTTGACATAAATACCAACCTAAATAAACAATAAAGGTTTTCAATAATTAGTTTTTCGAAACTAACCTTAAAATACGACTTCGGGGTGGTAAAGATTTTTGATTACTTTAACTGCACATAGCTTCTTTTATGACGTTGGGGAGCACTTAGGAGGGGTTTTTGGAAATTCAAGTTTTTAAAGGGTTAAAAGGGAGACATTTATCTGGACCGTTTGTCTCAGGTTTAAAAGCAGCTTATTTTTGGTTGCCATCACACGAACGAAGTCGCAGGCGGAGTTAATATTATAAATGTGAAAGTGACTCTGTCTGTCTCTCTGTCCACCTTTTCACGCTTAAACCGTTGAACCGATTTAGATGCAATTTGGTTCGGAGATATTTTGAGACGCTGGGCAGGACATAGCATAGTTTTTATCCCGGAAATCTTACTTAAGGGGTTGGAAGAGAGGTAGAAGTTTGTATGGAAAACCCACAATATTATGCTGCGATATAAAAAATAAGCTATTCGAATTACTAATGCTTCGCAGACGAAGTCGCGGGCAACAGCTAGTACACAATAAAGTTCTATACATATCGAATATTAGTAGTTAGTTCAATGTAAAACCAGATTCACCACCTCTCGTGGAGTTGGTTCAAAGTAATAGAATAAGTTAGGTGCTAGACTAGAGCATAGACATACTAAATAATATGGACTGGAAATACCTACGAAAAAAACGTGCCTACCTAAACTTCAAAATGTCTCATGAAATGGCCGCCGATTCTAAGGTTGTGTCAATCAAGCAAATCACACACACTCACAAATCTCAATAATACAATATGTAAACGACCATTTGACAGCAGGACTACCACGAACACAACCACAAAATTCGTCGCATAAAATGGCGAATATGGCACGTACCTACAACCGTCACTACGTCATAACAAAATGTTGCCATAATGAGCAACAACTGAAATATTGTTGTCTCTTTCATCAAATACGATTACTACATTAGAAAGAATGAAACAAAACGATGTTTCACATTCTGTATCGTATTTCACTCATATTTGTATAAGCTAATGTATGTATAGAACATCGCGGCGCCTCCATATATTTCCTATCTCAATGGACTAGAGAGTAACAACTGTGAAGATGGCGCTGCCAGCAAATTAAACTAGAGCAAAGATTACTATTATAAACTAGAGTCTGTTTTATCATAAGATTAAATACACCATTAGACATCATAGATTCCTTTATATTCCGCAATTTACTAACATCAATTTGCCTCCGAACGAAAAAAAAAGAAAAAAAAAAAAAATGTAACTTTTGCAGCAAAAATGTAACATTTCACGAAATAAAACGTAACTTTTGACTTAAGGGCCCTGGCAACACTGTTCTACCGTGCATTCGGAAATGTAGCTTGTTAAGGAGAAGAACGCACAAGAAACTCCATACTTACTCTTTAAAAAAAAAAGTTTTAAACAATATTTATATAAGTACATACATTAATAAATTCATAAACGTAAGGACGATGTACCCAGCACTACTATACTACATATAGGTATGAGAGAATAACAAGCACTAACAGGTAAATTCCTTTACTTGATAAATAGGAACATGGTTCTCACGTACTTACAAATATTGCAAACATAGGTACATTACCTAATTAAAAAACAACAGAACAGTGTGCGAGTCAATTTTTTAAACAAAAAGAGAAGAAAAAATAAAAATAAAGCGTTACTATAATTATGAATATAATACAAATTAACCATTTTGATTTTGTCCACACCAAAGATAGGCCTATGGACCAGGACCAGCATGTTTCCACGCATTCTTATCTTGAATATAATCATCTAATTTGTAATATACTTGTTTACAAAGTGTGCTTTTAACTATTGTTTTAAATTTTCTTTCATTTAACTTTAATATCTCACAAGGTATTTTGTTATAGAATTTAACACAGTACCCCATGAAAGATGTGTGTACTTTAGCTAATCTATATGATGGTTGATCTAACTTATCTTTATTTCTGTTATTACAAGTGTGTCTATCACTAACTTTACTAAAGAGATTTACATACATACATAATACTATTTGTTACTAACACCATTATTATTATGTATGTTTAGGTTTAAGTTATTTTATCTGGGCCCTGTCGCCTGAAATAAATGAATTAATAATAATAATATTTTCATAAATGAATTGGCAAGAAACTGTCATAATATTAAATCTTTTTAAATAGCTCCCTAAGAGATTCTCGGAACTTATATATGGCTCTGACAGCTCTCTTTTGCAATATAAATATTGATTCAATGTCAGCCGCCCGACCCCACAGTAAAATACCGTATGACATAATGCTGTGAAAGTAACTAAAATAGACCAAACGCGCGGTTTCTACATCCGTTAACTGTCTTATCTTTCTAACAGCATAAGCGGCTGAGCTCAGCCGTCCTGCCAGAGATGTTATGTGAGGCCCCTATTGTAATTTGTCATCTAGAGTGATTCCTAGGAAAACTGTTTGATTTACATAGTCCAGCTTTTCTCCATTCAATATGATGTCACATTCGCTACTTCTAACATTCGGCAATGTAAATCTAATACATTTGTTTTTTTTTTCATTTAGTACCAAATTGTTTGCCGTGAACCAAGTTTGGACCTGATGAATAGACCTATTCTCATCATCAAGGTCGTTTTTTTTTTTTTTTTTTGCGTGGGTAATCATCCAATGGGTGAAGCGGGAGAGCGTGTCGCGTGCAGACTTTTACTGACTAAAACCCACCCGTGTTCCTTCAGTTGCTTGTGCCAGGGCCGCGGTAACTCTCTTTCAAAGAGAGTCTCCTGCGGTGGCTAGGGGCGTGAGGTCGTCTCCGTTGTGTCTCCCTCACGCGTTCCGCCTCCTCCTTCGCGAGCATTACTGCTTCACTGAAGGAGGTGACAGCTTCCCATGCCCTCTCGCTCCGTAACATGGCCTGAACCAGGGCCGGACGCGAGAGGTCGCCACCGCTGATCGCCTCTACGAGGACACGGCGGTGCTCCGCCCAAGCGGGGCAGACCTCCACCGTATGCTCCACCGTGTCCTCCAGGCGATCCACACAATGGTGACACCCGGGCGTTTCCTCCCGCCTTATCCTGAACAGGAACCTCCCGAAGCAGCCGTGTCCGGTGAGGACCTGCGTCAGGCGGAAGGTGAGGACGCCGTGGCGCCTCTCAAGCCACTCCTCAAAGAGGGGCCTTATCGCCGCAATTGTGGCGTGCCCAGCACTGGGTTGCGACAGTCGCACTCTCCATGTCGCCATGAGATCCTGCCGGAGCTCTGTCCGCCGAGCCACGATTTGTCGCGGCAACGGAGTTTCGCCCCGGCGTTTCGCCTCCTCGCGCCACTCCCAAATGTGCGCGAGGACTTTTGCCTCCAGATCCCATGGCGGCAATCCGGCAAGGAGGCTCGCCGCCTCACCGGAGACCGTGCGGTATCCCCGGACCAGCCGGATGGCCATGACCCTTTGGGACGCGTTCAACCAGCGGGCTGGTCGCCGCCTTAAGGAACGCGCCCACACTGGTGCGCCATAAAGGGCCATAGACCGCACGACCCCCGCGTAGAGCCTCCGGCAGTAGGCGTTTGGACCCCCTAGATTGGGCAGGAGCCGCTTGAGGGCAGCCCCGGCCCGCTCCAGAAGTGAAACCCCCCCCTGCCATATTATCTCTCCACCACCCTTGGTTGACTGGTAGAGAATGCCTCAGGCATTAAGTCCGCCTATGTACTTGTATATTGCATGAAGTTTTAAATAAATAAATAAACCACTAATTTGCCTGGATTAGTACGGCAACAAGAGTTATTTAAATCGCACAATAGGGTATTTTACTCTATATGAGTAAAAAACTATAAATATATTATTAAGATACTTTAGGCAAAAACCAGTTGGAAAATGTTAGTTTTTAGTTCATAAAATAACATACAGTTTTTTATCTGTTTTAAAACACCATGAAATATGAAATAGTAGCCGCCATGTTATTACGTCATACGGCTGTGTAAACTAAAAACTGTCAGCTGTCAACCGATCGGCGTATCGGCCTATCAGCGCATTTGTTTACATAGCCAACTGACGTCATGATCACAGAGCAATATGGCGTCCACTGCGTCCAGCGTATTCATCAAACAACATGCGAAATTTACAAATGTAAAACGTAAATGC
Source organism: Orthosia gothica (assembly GCA_949775005.1). Classification (NCBI taxonomy): domain Eukaryota; kingdom Metazoa; phylum Arthropoda; class Insecta; order Lepidoptera; family Noctuidae; genus Orthosia; species Orthosia gothica. Next base: position 12,751,984 of record OX459047.1, on the reverse strand, counting down.
ATTTTTTTCCACTACCTTGTCTTTTATGTGACACATTGACTAAGAAATTCGTTCGAAATATGAACATTTAGACACAAGATTATTAAATAAAAATAACAAAATTAAATAATAACATTTACAAAAAGACTTTTGTATGGAGTTTTGATATCATTATGTAACTACAAAGTAATTATTTTTCTTTTTGGCGGCCAAGTACGAGTGAAACAATTTGCAAATTAAAGAAAAAAAAGTACGTAACTGAATAGGCTACTGTTGCACATATTGCCGCTACGCCCGCGCTTTTTCCACCGCCTCATCCGACAGAATGATACTGAACCTGTTACCGTTCGAAAAAGCGCGCGTTGAATGTGTGTATTTAGTCTGAACGTTTCTAATAAATTATTGTTGGAACTTATTTGCATTTAATTAAGTAAGCTCATCAGGTAGTGGCAAAAGAATCGTTCGTGTCTCGCATAAAAAGCCTTCATTTTAATCTCGAATTTTTATGCTCGACACGAAATGTACTATAATATGCAAAAGTGTGCATTGATAGGAAAACTATTTGTTGCGAATAATAGATCCTACACACAACCTGATCTGATGCCTGATATGGTCAGATCAGGAGCGATATCATAAGGCACTTATCGATTGAATAAATTTATTTTTGTTGTTTTTAGTGGCATATTAGCACTATAGAATTTAATTGAGACAGTTTTCAAAAATGGGTGCAATACCCTATTAGCATCTTTAGGCATGATGTTCACACAGGTTTTTTTCGCCGTTATAACGTACGGTAAGGTAACTACAACCATCTGAATCAACAAGCTTCTATAGTGATCCGTTTAACTCCGATAATATGACTATGTCTATACACGGCCAAGAATCTATGGATTTTAACGGCAAAAATTGTGGTAAAGCATTTTGGATTATGGATTTCGGTATGCTGCCACACGGGAGTCGGCAAAACATAATTTTAAACCTACAAACAAGTCTGTTCAGGGGTCCTAATACCGTATTCATTATCAACATCATAATTTCAGCCGAAAGACGATCACTGCTGAACGTAGGCCTCCGCCAAGTGCCGCCACATCGACCGGTCCAGTGCGTCTCGATCCCGCAGCCTGAACAAGGTTATCGGTCCACCTAGTGGGAGGCCTCAATACGCGGCGTCTGCCGATATTAATGCCGTAATATAAAGTATTAATACGGATCACTAGCATGTCGTCAGAAACGCAAGTAGTCAAATACGCATTTCGCCAGAAAACGCATGTTGACAGAAACGCATCTCGCCAGATTTGCTCCACGTCAAAGACGCAGTTCGACAAACACGCAACTTGACAGATGCGCGTCTCGAATAATAAGCAACTTGACAGTCATTTAATAAATAAGATTTAAATGCTTGTAGTACACACGCATTTAGTCATACAAATTAATCTACTATTTCGTATTTTATCATTAAAAAACTTAATATGATTAAGGAAACAATACCTCTAGCGTATTTGACCACTTGCGTATCTGACGACATGCTAGTGATCCATAAATAAAATACCATCATGACTCATGTCCGGAAAAGGAATGGTGGAAGGAATCGTTAAGGATAATTTAGAAGCACGTCATTTTCCGTTATTTAAAACTTCATATTAATACCTCACTAGTATACACAGTCTTATAGAAAAAAAGATCAGCTGTTCGCTTCATTTTATCGAGTTTTGCAAACATAAATGTATGAGGCTGTTGATTGTTCCCAATGCTGGGATAAAGGCCTCTACTTCTACCACTTCGGGCCAGCGCGTGGAGGTAGATGGCGCATGTCTCGAAAGATTCTTATAGTTCCAGATCATGCCGGTTTCTTCCTCACAATATTTTTCTTCAGTTTTGTGAGCACTGGTCCCATATTAAATAATGATGAGTAGAATGACACCTGTTCAGGTCTTGCCTTTATTCTGTACACTGTACACCTTGCATAATTATGAAGTTTATACAATGTCTTACCTGGCAAACAGATCTCTGGCTGCTTTCCTGGCGACCGTCTCCTGTCGGCTGGCGGCGAGACACGACTTTGCACGAATGATGGCAGCGCTGTCTTCGTCAACTACACCGCTGCGGATGCACCTGAACACAACAGAACATTTAAGGACTGGTTAACGGATGCCTTATAAGACAAATAGACACCTCCTTGTGATACGAGTCACAAAAAGCCCCTATCGAGGAGAGAAAAATAGCCGCTTATAAGCTCCCAAGCTGCTGTGGTCGCTGGATACAGCGCAAAATACTTTCTATCTCTTTCTCATAGGAGTCACAGACACCCCAATTTGAAGATCCTTCGTGCAATAGGATGAGACAGCAGCTCATCTGCGCCTAAGCTACCCCGTGGTAGCTGGATACAGGGCAAAATACTTTGGTGACTCAGTTACCTTCTGAGAGATCGTCTTACAAAATCAGACCATTGCTGGCCTTTCTTCAAGAGCTTGGGTGGATCGACTGAGTAATTTATCGCACCCATACGGAAAATACGTGCTGAGTTGCGGCCAAAAGAATGATATAAAATACAATGCACTTGACGCGGGATTACTTGATAGGGAAATCAAGACTATTTGCGACAGTTTGACCAGTCAGTCATACTGTTAGAGAAATAACTCGTTTGAGGCAACTTATATTAATACGGGCAATAAAAGTATGACCTTACGACAGCTAGGGGAATGAGACCCATATTTTGGGAACTAATGAAACATTTTGAAGGTTTTTAGATAATCATCATCATCATCATTTCAGCCGAAAGACATCCACTGCTGGACATAGGCCTCCCACAGGCGTCAACCACATTGACCGATCCCGTCCGTTTCGCGTCCAGCACCTGCCCGCAGTGGGAGGCCTTCCAACGCATCGTCTGCCGGTCCGCGGTGGTTTAGTTATTCGTTGTTCAAAAACTAAACTTGCTTACATAGCATGGTGCAACTCTTCGCGAACTCTATCCCATCGGATCTTCCAAAGCGCGAAATCATTTAGATTGCCATTCATTGAAACACTCTTACATTTAAAAATTATATTTAAAAGAAACTTAAGTTCGAAAACTGTTGCTTTGCGTGTCCTCAGACATAATGGTAATGCAGGTCAGTGCAACGTGTGTTGATGTTTACTCTAAGCCAAGGTATGCAAGTAATTCCTCACAATGGCGTATTTGTGCTATTACCTCATTTCATTATCGAGAATCTGATGCGTTTGCCTTTCGCGGAACATAGGATAATGGAACAATTGTTGAACCAAAGAGGAAATGTTTTCAAAAAATATTTTATGACACAATGACTTGACATTTTTGACATCTGACTGTTTGTGTTTTCCTTATTAAATTAAATAGAGGTTCTAATATTAACCGAGTGTGTCAGGTAATCGGTACTCTTTGGTATTTTTGGTAACGAACACTCAATAAACAAAACCTGGAAAAAGGCGCACCTTTTAAAACTACATGAAAAAGTTTCATTGTCAAGAGTTTTTTCGAACCCTAAAAAACTGTACGTGTAAGAGTCTCTCTTCTCAAGAAAGACAAAGAAGTGTACCGAAAATGCCGTCTAAGCTGTGGGCCCGTATATCGCAAGATTGGAGCTCTAACACATACAGACGGGGTTGCGGCCGACTGAGGAAATGATAGCGGGGCGCCTTGGATGACTTCCTCTACAATTGGCGAGATGAAGCACAACACCGAGAGAAATAAAAGGAATGGGGGGTGTCTTTTGCCCAGGACTGGGTCAATTCGGGCTAAAATACGTCTTCATTTCGCCCTTGAGGGGGGATCATCGACAATCTTTCCATCACAATCGAGATTTGCCAGAGACCTATGGAACGGAGTATTCTGGGTAACAATTTTGAAGACCAGGCATCAATAAATCGAAGAGCTGGTGAATGGAATTAGGATAAACATATCTCCCGCAAGTCAGATGATGAATGGTCCAATCAGAGGATCCCAATGGTTCTGCCGGGAACCAGTGGACTCCTTCAATAAAGATTGGTCCCCTCAACTAGACGGATACAAGTGGAAGGAGCATACAGAGGCCTTAGCCCAAGAGTAAGCAGGGGGACAATTTGGGTGTTTATATCTCGTGTCTCCTGTGCGGTTCACGGTTTAGAGTAGGCAGAGTAGGTAGAGTGGGCAGAGTAGGTAGAGTAGGCAGATTAGGTAGAGTAAGTAGAGAAGGTAGAGAAAGTAGAGTAAGAAGAGTAGGTAGAGAAGGTGGAGTAAGTAGAGTAGGTAGAATAGGTAGAGAAGGTAGTGTAAGTAGAGTTGGTAGAGTAGGAAGAGTATGTAGAGAAGGTAGAGTAGGTGGAGAACGTAGAGTAAGTAGAGTAGGTTGAGAAGGTAGAGTAAGAAGTATATATTTTCTTTCTTTCTTTCTTTTCTTTAATTTGGCTTTACTACTTTGTTTGAGTCGGAAAAAACAAAACTGCTACTTAGTTCTTTTTTGATAAGTTTCATCTGACTTAAAGTCTCTTGCTGCATGTAAAAAAATAAGTCCAATAAAAAAAAAAATACCTTCGCAACATTCTCCTGGCTTCTGGGTGCGCTTGTTCAGTAGCACAGATCAACCACTCCAAGGCCTGCTTGAAGTTACATATTTTGTCGGCTTCTAACTCTGCAACCAAATATGCAAAAAGGATTTATTGGCATTACTGATCAATCAACTCGGCTTATAACAGTCCATTGCTGGGCATAATATCTCCCAAGCAAATTAGACACAACATCCTGCATCTAATATCTTATCTGTTCCAGCCCCTCTATTTGGTTGGCAGTCATCAGCATTCTACAGCAGTTCACAGCTGGACAAGGGCCTCTCCAATCGCGCGCCATTGCAACTCTCATCCAGCTGCTACCAGTCACCCTGCGAAGATTTTCACTCCACCTAGACTGAGACCGTCCCACCTTGTGCTTACCATTTCGCAGTTTCTACTCAAGCTTTCCGGCTAATATGGCTGGACCATGCCACTTCAGCTTGCTTATACTATCAACTTTAGTTCTTTATTGGATCACCAAGTTCCAGATTCGATCCCGTAGAAAGAATCCTAGCACAACCCTTCCCATAGCTTGCTGAGCGACCTTAATCTGATGGACCAGCCGTATCGTGAGTATCCTTAATGTTTTGGCCCAGTAGGTCACTAAAGGTAGAACGCACTGATTGAAGACTTCAATTTTTGCAGTCACACTATAACGGAAGAAATAGCTTTGGAAGTTGGAAGGCTTCCCACTAGGTAGATCGATGACCTGGTGAAGGAAGCGAGAATCCGCTGGATCCGAGACACACGGGACCAGTCAATGTGGCGACTCTTGAGTGCCTATGTGCAGCAATGGAATTCTTTCGGCTGAAATGATGAAATAAATAGGACTTACCACATTTCTCTTCCAGAAGTTGTTTAGCAAGAACCACTTGTGACTCAGCACAGCCATCCTCGGCCAGTTGGTTACGCAATCTTCTCAGAGATCCTTGTGGTCCATCTGGAGCAAGAAAAACTTCAGAAAGTATAGGTACTATTTAGTATTATTTACTACACTAAAGCATCTGCAATTGATTATTCTAAGCATCTAAGGTAAAAAAATATAAATAATCTCTGATTCTGAGATAGCAGGGCCTGCTTTCTTACTAGGGATGTGCCCAAATAGGCTTTGCACAGAGAGGGTACCGGGGTGGTCTTTTGAGGTCACGGGGCACCTTCTACTTCACAGTATAAATATGGACGAACAGTACAGAAACTACCTACAAACGGTCGAAACGGCACACTCACACAAACATGCGCACCGACGAGACCCCTAAGCAGCGTCTGCGGTGCTGTCAGTAGTGCGAGCCGCTTTGGGGTCTCGTCGTTTGTATGTTTATACTATGAGCTGATGGTGATCACCGGTGTGGTTTTAGTGAGGTAAAATCCCACACTCGCTGGTCTTTTTCTCAAAATTCCAGGCGCCTTATGCAGGAATAACTACATAAAAACAAAAAAAAAATGGCCTGCAATCTTATATATTATCAACATGAAAATTTGGATATTTTTTATCCTGGGAGTATATTCCCTTGGAACGAAAGCTGACTCTAAAGTGGGCATAGCCGCTGGCAAAAGCTACTATATCAGTGTGAAAATGTATATAAATATATAATGAAGAATGAAAAAATATTTATTAGTGACCTGCTCAGGAGACACGAGAAATAGCAAAATCAAAAATTCAATAATAATAAAAAACCCCGTGAGACCAAAAAGGCTCCTTTAAAAAATATTATGTTAATTACCTAGAGCTAGATTGATCCGACACTATACCGAAGACATTCCGGACGTCAGCCTGTACGAGATTAGAATGGCTCTTGAACCAGTTTAAGATTAACAAGGCACCGGGTGATGACGGAATTATGGCCGAAATCCTGAAGGAAGGTGGAACACAAATACGGCCCTTCAGAAGCTGTTTTATTCCGCCATACGGGAAAACGCCACAGGCATGGTGCAGGGGTGTGGTGGTACTATTCTTCAAGAAGGGTGACAAGACAATGCCTTACTGAAGAACTATAGGCCCATCTCACTTCTTATCCATGTCTAAAAGCTGCTTTTAAGAGTCATCACAAATCGTCTCGCACGCAGGTTTGAAGATTTCCAGCCTCCCGAACAAGCCGGATTCCATAAAGGCTGTAACACCGTAGACCAAATACATACACTGCGGCAGGTTATACAGAAAACCGAAGAGTACACCCTGCCTCTCTGCTTAGCGTTTGTGGACTGACTACGAGAAAGACGAGTCTTGGGCTGTACTGCAGTCTCTCCAACGATACCAAATCGACTACCGGTACATCGAAGTGTTGAAGTGTTTGCACAAAAACGTTCGACTTCAGGATCAGACCTCGGAACCCGTCCTTCCTTTCAGCGAGGTGTGAGACGTCATATCTCCGAAACTGTTCACCGCTGCACTGGAGGATGTCTTCAAGGTTTTGGACTGGAGAGGGCTTGGCGTCAACGTCAATGGCAAATACATCACTCACGTTCGATTTGCCGACGATATCATGGTCATGGCTGAGACCATGGAGTACAATGCTCTATGACCTCACTAGAGCTTCCAAAAGAGAACTCTTAGGATGAACATGGACAAAACCAAGGTGATGTTGAATACCCATGTTACACCCACTCCTGTCAAGGTCGAAGACTCTACACTCGAAGTTGTGGGCGACTATGTCAACTTGGGACAAACGATCCAGTTGGGTAGGGCCAACTTCGAGAAAGAGGTCAACCGTCGCATTTGACTCGGCTGGGCAGCGTTCGGGCAGTTGTGCGTTATCTTCTCGACTAACTTGCCACAGTGTCTCAAGACGAAAGTCTATGACCAGTGTGTGTTGCCAGTGATGACATATGGCTCTGAGATTTAGTCACCCAAAGGGCAATGGAGAGGGCTATGCTCGGCGTTTCTTTGCATGATCGAATCAGAAATGTAGAGATCCGCAAGAGAACCAGGGTTACCGACATAGCCCGAAGAATTGCCAAACTTGAGTGCCAGTGGGCAGGGCACATTGCTCGCAGAAAGGATGGCCGATGGGGCAGATCGGTTCTGGAGTGGCGACCGCGAACCGGAAGACGTTGCGTTGGAAGGCCTCCCACCAGGTGGATCTATGACCTGGTGAAGGTTGCGTGGATCCGCTGGATGCGAAACGCACGGGACCGATCAATGTGGCGACGCTTGGGGGCGGCCTATGTCCAGCAGTGGACGTCTTTCGGTTGATATGATGATATGATAATTAACCAGACCTCAACAGCTGAATGAATTAGGATAAAACTTGGCACACTGTTAAACCATACACACATTTTAATCTGTAAGACAAAATTCTACAAATGCAAGTTCCATTACATATTAAGCCAAATAACATGTGGTTCTCAAAATTTTATGCACAGTTTGCATACTAAGACAGTCTGTGTATTCTATTACTACCTCATATATTTTAGCTAGGTCAATGGAACAAGCCAATGGAATTTGGGCACATCTCGTATTGAATCAGCATTTTTGCATTTCACACCATATTATAAACTAATTAAATACAGTATATATGTAGTGTAGAGACTAATTAATTTAATTACAGGAAAAAGAAAATATGTGTTTGCAGTGTTTGTCTGGTTATTTCTATCATGTTTAGAATAAGACAGTAAAATAATGGATATAATGGTGGCTGGTGTCGTAATAAAATGATTTGAGTTCATGCCACAATAAAACAGTTCATTCTAAAACAACACTTGGTATAATATAATTATGCAAGAACTTACACGTTAACAACAGCATATCACTTAAATTTCTGGACATATTCGTACAACTATGGCTCAAAGCTTATAACTTTAGTTCTGGTGAGGAACGACCGGGAGCAGGTAAAACCGATCTATAAAGCAAGCGCAGGCGGGGCATGTCCACCACATGTGTTAGCCAGATGTGGTAAAAATTACCTGAGCGCAAACCTAGGGAGTTACATGGATTATTGTCTTACTACTTTTCTATACTAATAGTATAAAGAGGAAAGATTTGTATTTTAGTGCGTAAGGAATAAACTTAAAAACTACTGAATAGATTTCAAAAATTCTTTCATCTTGGGAAGTTATCCCCAGGTGACATAGGCTACTTTTTATCCCTGTATTCCCACGGGCACAGGCACTATGCGGGTGAAACCGCAAGGCGTCCGCTAGTGATAGTATAAATGTGCAAGTTTGGACGGATGTGTGTTTGTAACTCAATCACGACAGATCTACTGAAGAGATAGGGATGGAATTTGGCATGGAGGTAGATTATAGTCTGGAATAGCACATAGGCTAGTTTTTATTCCGGTATAATGTTTCTTTGGGTTGATAAAACACTTTTCACGCGGGCGAAGCTGCTGGCAGAAGCTAGGGTTGAATAATTTAATGTTTTATTTTTGGTATAACTTTGAACTTAAAAGATTTAAATTTAAATCAGCTCCTGGCCTCTCAAAACCATCTCTTAATCTCAATGGAAACTCATTGGTTGTTTATCATAAAAGATATAAACACCATCATCTACCTAATGTAGGTTAATACAAGCATGATGTCATATTATGTTAGATATAGTTGGTGCCAAATAAGGTTTCATTGACCTACATCTAATTGCACATGTATGTAGATTTTGTTACAACAACAATCAATTTTCTTGTTTGTTACAAAACCAGAAAATTTATTGTTGTTGTTTAACAAATCAAAAATACAATACATACTTAGTTTGTGGTTTGGATTCTTATGACGAAGTATAAAGGAATTCACAGCTGCTGTGTTCCTATGTGTCCACCAACTATAGTTAGTATGTAACTAGAATTCTACTGCCTATTTATCCATCTCCAATGTTGTTAAATGTAACATAACATCTGAAATACTTATAGATATCAATGCTTTTATATGCTTAACCATTATTCAGACAGTGAGACCGGCATTGACTAAAGCTATTAGCTAGCAATCGAACCAAATTTAAAATTAATTAAGCCAACTACAAAACCTGGTCCTAGCTGCCTGCAGAAACATATCCTGATCTAGGGATCTAATCATTCATTCAAATCAATTTGCATCAAAATAAAGCAGCCGTTTGTAATAATTAACTACAGATCAAACTTTTTAGACTTACCATGTAGATTCCAACGTTTCCGACCGACTGGCATCACTTAATAAATATAAAATCGATATTCGTACATAAATAATTATTTCAAACACGGTGAACTGTAAAAAATTAGTTCTATAGGTTAATAAAAACAAATAATTACTTCTACAACGACTATCTAAGTTGTTTTGATTAATTTACACTCAGACTCAAAAAATATATAATTATTTTTTTGATTTGTCAATATGTCACTGTCATTATTGACTGACTGACAGTGACAACAAATAGGCAATATTGCAATTTTTTTACAAGGCTCCCAATTTTCGCATGGGTTCGATCTATCAATGTGGAGACATGTAGAAAGATTGAGGTCTTTGTGCTCTAATTCAATATTTACAGAAAATGAAACTTTAGCTTTCAGTAGAAGAATTTAATTCGCTAAATAATAATGAAAACAATCAAATTCCATTACTTGGTTAAGAAGACTATTGAGCGCACGTACACAGAACCGTAATGTAAGTTTTTGAAACTATTTATAAAATATAAAAACTGCAACGATGAAATGCACAAACACCAGGCCAAGACTATAAACTTTTATGAAAAGAAAGTCGACACCAATACAATCATAGGCGACAACCTTAGAGCATGACAACTCACGACCTCCGCCTACATGATCCACCCACACAAAAAGTAACTACATACATAATTTTATCCTACGCGGTCAGTTTCCTAAAATAGGACGCTTTTTAAAAAGGATATCCATATCCTGTACTCAAAATAAAAATCAAAAGAGGGGTTTAAAGTTATTTTTAGTGTATCAAAGTTTGAACTAGGAATAATGTGATGGAGTCGTACTCGTTGAAAAACTAATAAAGATATTCACGATGCCTTTAGTTTCACGTGCTTGAAACTGAAATCATTAGAATAAAAAAAAACATAATATAAGCACTATTTGAGAAGTTACAGAGTTGATTCTTTAAGCCTTGGAACGCACTGCGATTTTTTATCGCGCGATTTTTTCAACCGATTCTGCGACTTATTTTTCTGGAATTATTGTATGAAGCTGCATTGCGGTAAAAATATCGCGCGGAAATAATACGACAAAAATTTAAAAAAAAACGTAATGCGTGTTGTGCCTAAACTATATTGTTAAAGTTAAGGAAACCTGTCCTTCAACTTCAAGAACTCCCTCGCCTTTATGAGATGGTTTATGAACGACAATGGCCTGGCTGCATGGGCGCCGGCGGGATTATTTTTAGGAAGTTACTTACAGCTGCAGCGCTACTTTATGCCATTTACTCGCGAAAGAAATAAAATTTAGGCAGAGTGGCTGCCAACCAACCAAACACCAACCAAACCAAATATAACAGCTCACAATGTTAGGACTCATTAATATTTGTATTAATGCTAATTTTTTATCCGTGGTGCTAGGCAACTGGGCTTATCCCAGTTGTATATGACCCTTTGTGCCTATTGGCCTTGTTTGTTCTGTCTCCTGCTTGATATGGAGGGAAGTGGAAATTTACATTTTGCCTACTCCTCCGTTATTCTTTTCTGATTAATTTCGTTGCGGGATCCAAGACAGGTAAATTACAACAACATAAACAAAACAACATAAACATTGTGTGAGTGATTGTGGTACATACGTACCTACGTATTCCGAGATGGGTTGTCTCTCTTCTTTTATGTGCAAATATATACGTTTCGAAATTGTTATTATTATATGTTATTTAATTGATATTTTTATATAGGTATGTGACTATCGAATAATTTTAATGTTTTATTTTTTATTGACGCAGTATTTTTAATTAATGAGATTTTTATATTTTGAATGGAATTTAATAATGAATTTATTACAATGTATAGTGTTATTTTAATGATTTTTTTAATGGTTTCTAAAAGATGTGATTTGTAACTTTTTAATTTAAAAATTGGGATGTAATGCCTTTTTCAATAAATTTTATTATTATTATTATTGCCTCGGCGCTTTTCTGGTGGTCGCCACTGTTGATTCTGGCTTTCAGGAGTTGCAGTGGTTTGGGAATAGTGCAGTGGGATTGTCCCAAAAAAGAGTGGCTGCCTCCGGATACCGTAACGAGAGTACACATAGGTACAGGAGTTCGACTCTCTCTATTAGTTCACGAGGCGAACGCCGCGCCGCGCGGGTAGATGAGAGTGGGGTAGTTTTTACATTTCAGGTGCTCAATTTATCTTGACCGAGCTAATAAACGATAATTTAGTTTTTTATTTATTTACAATAGTAATTTATCTGTTGGAAAGATTGAAGACTTCAAATCGAATTTGAACTCGGATTTGTGCATAGCGTTTAAAGGAGTTATTCGATATCATAAGCGTTCGATTTGGCACAGCAATCGAAATTGAATTGTTGTGAATAGCTGTGCAGCAATAAACAATTATAATTAATTACTATAATTTTTCCCTGATGTCATTCTTCTGAGCTTCTTTCTTTCTTAAATGATACGGACGTTTTTTACCTCACTGCCGAAAGAGGGTAATGTATTTATCAGTCTACAAATGTATGTATGTGTCTTTGTTCCTATGTGGCGGTCTAGAGATCAAACGCGTAGGCCGATTTTAATGATTCTTACGTCAATTGATTCAATTGGATTCGTCTTAACCTTGCGAGTCACTGGCTTCATTAAAATTACTTATTCGCTTTATTGTGGTGGCCCAATTTTTTTCTCTCTTCCAAACCCATCGTGTGGGGTGTCAAAATAAAGGGTTTTACGAGGTGATATCAGAAATATCACTTATCTTTAAGCTTAAATGTACCAAATTCGAAACAAAAATGTTAGTTAACTAAAAAGTTATAAATAAAAAAAGTTTATTCAAAAAATAAAAAAACCCGACTGCTTAGGAAGCGAACTAAAAAAAAGTAAACAAGAAGAAAATCATACTGTGCAGTTAGAGGATACATTTGGTTTTGGTCAGCCGGCTCGCGAATATGTATCCTCTGACAGCACAGCATGATTTTCTTCTTGTTTGCGTTGTAAATTATCTTTTTTTTTAGGAGGAGCTCGTGGCTAAATAATAACAGCCGTACGGATCAATCTTCAAGGTTAAGCAACGCCTGACGAGGTCAATCCGTGGATGGGTGACCATTTCAACATACCGAGTTTCCTCCGTGCCTCGGAAAGCACGTTATGCCGTTGGTCCCGGATTGTCTCTCTTGACCCCAAGATTGATTGATTGATTGATTTTGATTTTTATCCACTCTTCACTCTCAACTCAACACATCATAAAGGTTGTGAATCAGCCAGACGAGATAAGTAATTAACAGTTGAGTAGATTGATTGCTTAGTAGAAAGGACTGAAAATAATAAAATATGTTTCTCTAAAAAAAAGTGATATCATAATAATATACTGAATAAATACTGTAGGTACCGGTACCTATAGGATTCGGGACACAGTAAGGTAGGGATGGGCAAGTGAAAAAATATATCGATATTTTTAAACAATACAAAATTATCGAGTGAACAATATCGATATATCGTCAGTACTCGCATGATTATTTATACATATTCCAAAAGCATTCAAAATTCGAAAAAAGAATTCACTCGAAGACAATAGTTTTTTTTTATTATTATCGATAGGCTCGCGTTTGACCACTACCTCGCCTGATGGTAAGCGATGATGTGCCCTACGGTGAAGCACGCTTGCCTAGAAGTAACCTATTCACTCTTGACTTAAAGACCCGCAGGTAGTAGCTATCAGGGAACAAAGACTCCGGAAAGGAATTCCACTCCTTAGGTATGCGCACAATGAAAGTATTATCAAAACGCTTTGTGCGTATGGGTGGGATGTCCACCATGTACCGAAGGCGCATGGCCGTACGTCTTGTAGTCCGATGATGGAAAGGGCTAGGTGGAATCAAATTGTTCATAGTATTTTGTATTAAAGCACGACCCTTAACAATTATATACAATTTAATCAAACCAGTAGTCATCGGTTAAGGACATTAAGAGCACCCTCTGTTTTATGTGCCCACCTGTCAAACGACTTCTATTGTTGGGTGCTGTCAGATTCACGGCAGAAGGCAAAGTTGCGTTAAAAAAACGAAATTGATACGAATTCGATACTCTTAAATAAATATCGTATATCGATATATCAGTATTAAAAATATCGACGATATATATCGATAATTGTACGAGAAAATATTGATATTTTGAAATATCGATATTTTTTGCCCATGCCTACAGAAAGGGTTGGCGCCTTGGCGGGCCCTGGCGGGCCCCATGCTCTCTGCAGATACGTAGTATCTCTAAGTAGTCTGTGCTCTGCAGGCCACGGTTACCAACTTAGGGATTTTGACTCTAAATTTAGGAACTTGAAGTGTTAAAAGGGACATTTTTAGGGACTAGAATTTTTTGGGGTTTTTTTTAGGGATTTCAAACAAAACTTGCAAAGTCACAAACAAAGCATGTGTTTTCAGTTTTTAGAAAGGAACGCTCGATATGTCATTCATACATATCCTCTAAAATGGTACAGAGTATCATGATGGTACGATTTTCCTTATATCGGGATTATGGATCGTGACTAAAACTTGATCATACTGTGGACAAGATAAAGAACTTCATCGTACGTATGTATGACTTGACTATGACGAGCAACAAGATGATGATGTGGTTCTGGAAATACCTAATTAACAACTTTTCATGATTGTATTTATTCAATAAAAAAAAATCGTCAACTTAATAAGTAAAGTTTTATTTTATGAGCTACGAAATAATTTAGGTACTAAATAAGTATGTAGGTATAACACATAAAATTCTATTTAGGGATTTTTAGGGAAATTCAGAAAAAAAAATGGGGATTTTTTTTGGTAATGGTTGGTAACACTGCTGCAGGCCGTAGTTTTAGTTTGAGTTGAGTATGGTTGTTGTTGTTAAGCAAAGATTACTATTATATACTGGGTATTGTTAAGCCTCGTATCCACTAGGCAACATTTGGCGCGCGACACGTGAATCTCAACATGTACGGCAACGCTGCAAAACAGCGCGTGACGTTGCCAGCTGCCGCGCAACATGACGCGCGGCTTGTTGTTTGTTTAAAGTGCATCGTTAGTTGAGCATCAATTGTTGTCGAGTGGAGACGTGACGCACAATAACGCGTTTCGAAATTTTGTATCTTGCTTCGATATTATGGGTTCAATTTTTTGTAACAGTATCTCGAAGTCTGTTTTGTTCATTCGGGTAAAATTCGTAAAAGATCCATCAACCACACTGAGATCACTGAATACATTTTCTTTCATTTGTAGGTATTTTCTAACCCACCAACGTGGTTTTCTTCTTTTTGATTTCGATAAAATTATAACCACTGCCGCTGAAATCAACACAAGTTCCTCTGGCGACATGTTGTCGACGACTGAGAATGTGTGGACAGACAACGTTGTTAAACAAATGTTCCGCGTCAACATTCAACAAGTTGCGAAACATGTTGAGCAACATGTCGCGCGTCAAATGTTGCCTAGTGGATACGAGGCTTTAGGTCTTTGGTAACAGTTAAGTGACAGTAACAATATGACAGACTGAAGGAATTGTTGTGAGCTTTTGGTGGAATTTTTCGAGTGGAGATTTGCAACCGTACTAATATTATTCAAATTGTGCTGTAAAATTGGTGTACTTGCCTACTTTTGTGCAACTGTACATTATTAAAAGACGTCTGATATGTAAAGTGGATCTGAGAATTTTATTTAACTTTATCGAAGCTCCAAAAATATTCGACTGTGTTAATTTTATAAGCAAAGCCATTGAGGTAATAAGCAAAGCAAAGTTTTTGTTTTAAAGTGACTGTACGAAAAAACTAAAGACGTTACTGAAAGACCTTGGCAGCCAGGATTAGAAATTCCCAAAAAGAAGTTGTTGTTTGTTGTCAATTTGTACCCACTGTCCCACTTGTCCGTCACTGTCAGTATCACGTCAAAAAAAAGCTAACAAGCGAGGCGAGGAGGTGAGCATTCTTCGAGCAAGCAAACATCCACAAACAAAGCAAACCGAAAGCATTTCATCAGCTCTAACGCTGACTGAGGAGTGAGGGCTTGTTCAGGCGCCTATACTACGCGGTAGTGACTCTGACTTTATTGTTCTGATGTGCTGTGTGCGTGTGTGTCTTAACCGAGGTTGCATTGCATTGATTGCAATAGTATAACCATGCGCACGCCTGCACTGTGTTGCTTGCATACAATTTTACTGAATTAAAAGTATTAAAGAATATCTATCTAAGGTGCATCTAAGTTGGGTTATTAATAGTGTGTGAAAGAAAAATGTTGACTCCACGATTCAAGTTAACACAGGACGATAAGCACGTCTATATAAACGTGCACGCTCCTTATACAAACATTGGTGATACTGAAATAGACGTAGATGGCAATAATTTTCTTTTTGTGTCTAGTCCATACTTCCTGCGACTGTGCCTGCCTGGCAGAATCGTCGATAATGACGGCTCCAATGGATCCTACTCTTGTGATTCAGGAGACTTCAATCTAACCTTTGAAAAGGAAACTCCAGGTGAACATTTCGAAAATCTTGACATGATCACAAGTTTACTGGCTCCATCAGAAATACCTGACTTGAATCCAGATTTAGTTGAAATGTTGGAAGATGGAATCTCTATTGAAAATGAAATGAATGAAGTTGAAGATTATTCTAATAAATATACCTATGGATTTGCTAACAAACTCACAACTGAATTCAGCAACATTGGTGTTGAATTTCCACAGCTTTTTGAATTAAGAGTCCCTGAAATGGTGTCAATTGAAGAGAGAAATGTCAAGAGAGTGCAATATGAAAATGATAAGTTTTCAACAGACCATTACCTGGCTGACTTCTATGATGATGAACTACTTGAACCGTACCTGACAGCTGTAGCACCTTGGTGTGATGAGAACTTTAATAAAGAGATTGAATTCTCAGAAGATGAAGTGGGTGTATTGAAAGAACTACCAAACAGACACTACCTACTTACTAAGAATGAATACAAGCAAGTTTTGTATGGATTGGTTGATATACTCTATGGATATTGCTATGATAAACGAACAACTATGAATGACAGCAACGTAGAATCAGGATGGACCATAAATAAACTGTCGTCAACCTTGAGTTGGTTCTGCACATTCAATGACATGAGGCAGGTTCTCGTTGCTTCTTATAGACGTGCTCTTATCTATCCGATATTCAGGAACTTTGAACTATGCACTAAAGTCAAAAATGATCTTGTAAGTCTGTTACGCAAAGGAAAGAAATTTGTTGTAAAATGTATGATTGAAATATATAAAATGTTCAACACAGGCAATGATGCAAGATATATTCTGAATCAGTTATACATCAAGGATTATTTAGTGTTCCTGCAGAAATGTAGGAATGAAGAGCTTGACGAGCTTTACAATAATATTGCAAACATTGAAATCTCAAAGAACGCTTTAAACCTGGATCTTGAAGCATTAGAGGCGGCTGCAGAATTAGTACAACAAGAAGAAGTTGACAGAATAGTGGAGAACGAAGTGGCTGTTAGTATGGCTTCCATGTCGTTAATAACTGGACTTCATAGAAATAATCACGTCAACATCGGTGATGTAGAGTCAAGTTCAGATGAAACAGACTCAGATGATAGCAGCGATGATTCTTCAGATGAATTGGACTCTGACGATGATGCTTCCTGACAAATACGTTACGCCTGGAAATTCACCAGTCAAGGCCTGTGAATAGTTCCAAAGAGTTGGACAGTGCTTAAGACAAGCAATAAGTGCAGTGATACTATCTGGCAGTGTTGAAGTACTCCTGAATTGTTTAGAAACTGAATACATCTGTTCTCAAGCCAAAACTCTAAAGTGCATAGAAAAAGACAATTTATTATACACTTATAAGTGGTTTAGTATTTAAATCATTCATCATATTCTCTGAATGTAAACTATAATGAATAGTAGTAAATTATATACCTAATAGTTAGTCTTTTATTGTCTCAATCTCATAGACTTTCCAAATCATTGAAAGCCTGCCAGCATGCATAGGAGGATCTAGGTGAAGGGGCATGGGGGCACCTAGCTGCCCCCTCCAGACTGCTCAGAAGAGACTGACAGAGGTTTGCACTATATTGCTTGGTAGCATTTGTTACTGTTTGCGTACATAAGTTGTACGTACGGAAGTAGGGGCTAATACTTTTTGAAATAAGTAAGCATACATTTATTACGAATACCTAATATGTACAATTACCGAAACACAATTTTTTGCCGAAACCGATACCTTAACCAAACATTCGACTCCTCTTCCAGTTTCCAAAACACAGTCAAATATTCAAAACTAATGCTGCTGGTATAAAGTTATCGGCAAAGAGTTAAGAAAAAAAATTGATTCATTATTCCAATGCAGTGAGACCTATATATAAAAAAAAAAAACACATATAGGTTTGTAAAGGTGAACGCGCACCTAGACGCGCCGCAGTCATCGCATTTTATAAATCTTTATATGAAATCGTATGCAGCCTCGCGCACCTATCCGCGCCGCACGAGCCGCATTTCAGCAAAATGCTGTAGGTATACGGATTCCACCAGCGCGTGCGGATGACGTCATCAGACTCGGCGGGCGATGCGGACGGCGCGGCAACATGATCCGTATCCGTATGAAAATATAGTTCAAGATGTACGGAAGTGGATACAATGCGTGCGGCGCGTTCGGCGCGGATAGCGCGTGGTCAAGAGAAAATGCGATGACTGCGGCGAGTGCGGTGCGTCTAGGTGCGCGTTCACCTTTAAAGTGACTACAAAGTGTTATTTATTTATTACTAGGTGTGCCCGCGGCTTCGCTCCCGTCAACTGCCTACCCTACCCTATACTATCTACTCTACCCTACCTACCCTAACCTACTTACACTACCATGTTCCGTTCAACCTAGCGCGAATAGTCGCGTGACTTCGTAGTCAGCCATGACTCTACTGCAGGTGTAAAATGTTCTAAGGTTCATCAAATAAAAATCTTTGAGGTATCTTTGCCCCCACTTTAGAAGTGTCACCTACCTAGAAAACTGGTCAATAGAAATGCCATGTTTTTTTTATTTTCCGCCGAACCTTTCCAGATCGGCTCACCACCTTCATCGTAGTCAGGACAATTTTCAGGGAGATGTACAATTGTGCATCCTCAGCACCCTGTTTTCAAACAGGGAACTAAATATCACATGGCGATCGAGGAACTAAAGTAGATCACTGCGAAAAATCGTAAATACCTTTGTGTTACATTGGATAGAGCGTTAAATTTTAACGTGCACTGCCACAACACGAAGCGGAGGGTCAGTTCCCGAGACACCACTTTCTAAGGTGGAATTGGTATCAGACGCGCAGATTGTGCACCCAGATTGCGGCGTCGTCAAGAACAATTATTTCTTCGTTGCTGCTGCTAGGAGTGCTAGGTCGAACCGTGGCAGAGATCCCTGTTCAAAGCACAGCCTGCGCCCTATTCGAGTGGGTGTAATTGAGGCAGTGAATTCGCCACTTTCCTGCTCTCTTTTCTTCACATCAAGTCGTCGCTAGCGGTCTTCTCTCGGACATCCAAACTAAGGTACTGTGCGCTCCTTAGTCCTATTGTGAGCGAATCACCATTACTTTTGATCCAAAATCGCTTATCATTCCTCTCGATCGAAGCCAGCCTATCGCGTATCTGCGTTGCGTCTAATCAGCGCAACCAAACCTTTATCTTGCCTGTTATTTTGGGTTCCGTACCCAAAGGGTAAAAACGGGAATGATACTAACGTTAATGTCTTTTTAACTCGACATAGTTATATATTGATTTTTTTTCTGTAATTTGCGTAACTTGTTTCTGTTACTCATTGACATGACATAATTTCAATGGTACCTATAGGTACCATTGAAATTATGTCCTGTATAGATACAGGTTGATTTTTTCAAGTGGATGGCCAAACAAAGAAAACCGTTAAAGCCACTAATTAAACCACAATCCTAAATCCCTAACTTTATCCTGACGCGCCAGTCCGACAGGAAAAACAACCCTTCGATCACCATACACTCGTTAAATTAACCGTATTTCGTATTTAGAAAGAAAGAAAGAAAATAACGTTAGTGGATGGGGCCCTAATTCAGAGGAGTCTCGGACACTATTTTGGTAAAAAACGCAAACTAGTCCAACTCACCTCACCACCTGTGCGCTCGGCGCCATTTGTGCATGCACTTGTAATTATACAAAATACATTTGTGTGGCAGTGACGCGGCAGTCCGTCGTCGTCCGATCAAACAACCAACCACACATAGCGCCGCGCGTAAAGATAATTTGAACTATCTATAAACGGCTGGATTTTTGAATATACCCAGGTAGGAATCGACGCCGACGATTATGAAAATCCCGTTGATTCTATAATGGTTACTTGCGTAAATACTCGTTTCTGTTACTCATTGACATAATGAATCTTCCAAGTGGGCGGGCCAAGGCCAAAGACAAAAACACTCAAAGGGAGTCTGGGGCCAAATTTTGTTGAAAATTAAAAGAAAATGATTGGATTTATCAGAAATCAATAATCTTAGGCAGGAATTTAACATGATGAGTTTTAAAAAGGCACCCGCTGTATTAGTACATCCGATAGTGTCGCTAACAAATGACAAAGCGAACTTATGTAAAGAGCAAATTTTAACGAAATATTTGCTTTTATCCGACTAATACTGACTATAAATCCAGTTTTCCTGACGATGTGATGTTACATGATAATAGTAAGCAATCTCTATGTCAAGGTGGCATACGCCCACGGCTATCCTCTAAGGGTAGGGTCAGGGTTTCACGATTTTTGTAAAATATTGAAGTTAATAAACAATTTATTTATTTATTTTCAAAGTGGTGCGCCTCACTCCTCACACGGTGGGAACAGAGTGGACTTTGCTTGCCCCTTCTAAATCACAAGTAGCGACACCGGCACCATCGAGTGCGGGCCCCGTGGAGGACATGGCATCCTCGCCTTCCCAGCCCTAAAAGTCCTTTAGAACAACCTGAACCACTGCCGCAGCGCAGAATCTTTTTTGCAGACTGTTGCGAATTATCCGGTTGCCTTGGCGGTGGTAGCGAAGCCATACGGTCTTAGGAATCCTCCACACTGGTTCCGGGATACTGTGCACTCTGTTGCCATTTATCGGGCTAGTATCGATTAGATGGGGGCATGGGTTTGTTGCTGTGGTATGGGGATCGATGGTCGCCTGTTTGTTCAACCGGCCTGTTTGGTCGTGCTGCCAAAAATTTGGAGATCCTTGCGAATGTGAGAAGGTACTTCACGCTGGAACAGCTGCTCAACTAGTATCAAGCGCAAGTTCGATCATGCATGGAGCACTGTTCTCATATCTGGGACGATCTTTCAAATACCAGCTTGATGCACTGAGTCGATCGATTAGTGAGTCCGTTCTATCATCGGACTACCATACGTACGGCGATGCGTCATTGGTACATGGTGGATATTCCACCCAAACGCACAAAATGTTTTGGGGTCATTTTTATTATGCGTACAGCTAAGGAGTGGAATTCCCTGCCAGAGTCTGTGTTTCCTGATAGGTAGAACCTAGGGGTCTTTAAGTCAAGAGTGAATAGGTTTTTTCTAGGCGAGCGTGCTTCACCGTCGACCACATCATCGCTTACCATCAAGTGATCATCTACTGTTTGCACTTTCGGTGGGGTGGGGTGGAGGTAATCTTGTGGCAAAACAACCACTACCTTTCCTTTAGTGATATTTTCCTTCCTCTTCTTTAACATATGAATTGCTGTGTGTTTAAGTTTGTTTGGTTTCCTAAATACAAACACAAATACTACAGATAGGGGGGAGGGAGTGGGAATTGTTATACATATTTCGCAGTAGGTAATATACTTATATATATATATACATATATAGGTGAATCCGTTGTACACCAAAAAAGTTAATATATATGTGTAAAAATTCACCCTGTATAAGAACGTCACTGCATAATTAGCAAAAAATGTCCATCAAGGTCATTGAGTTAATAATGTACTATCAAGGTCATCGACACCACAAAACAATGTAAGTATGTTTTTCTCACAACTTGATCTGTGATGTTTTTGAATAATTAATTAATTTTAATTTATACTTTTTTAGATGTTATCAAGTTACTGTCAGACCATTCGGAGACACTTATTCGTGAGGGCCGGAGTGGTCGTACACGCTAGCAAGATAATTAATTATTAACATCATACATAAGTGTTATTTTGTGAATTAAGAGGACGCAGTACCTACTTACCTTCTGTACATGTAAGTTTATTTTTTGAGTGACCTCTTTTAGTTCAACCAGCGAGGTTGTCTATTGCTTCACTGGACTTACCTTTGGCGACCTTAGTAAACTAAAACCTCCAGCTGGGGAAACACAAACTTAAGGGCCTACATACCCTTTAGTGCCCTAAAACGGTAATAATAATAACGGTAGCTTGGACCCTGTTCCCGATACCGGTGGGCCTCTATTTTTGTAATATTTTTAAATGTTTTTCTTTTTTTGTATGTGTTTTTTTTAATATTTAAAAATGTATAAAATAAGAAATTAGATTAAATAAAGGACATAACGGTAACTTTCTAAAGCATACTCCTTAGTAAAGGCTAGGTTAAAAGGTTTGGCAAAAATATATATTTATTATTGATTCATGTACATAATTTTGAACATTTTCGTGTAACTAATAGTTTTCCTTAAAAAAAAATAACAACACGATATTTTTTCGCAACTTTTGGAAACTCATCCAAATCGACTTGGATGTTTAAAAATATTTTCACACAGAAAAATTTATGGCTGGTATTTCTTCATAAATAACTATCATAGCATATGTAAATCAATCTGCCTAGCCTTTTCCCAACTACATTGGGGTCGGCTTCCAGTCTTACCGGATTCAGCTGAGTACTAGTATTTTACATGGAGCGACTACCTATCTGACCTCCACAACCCAGTAACTGGATAACACGGTACCCCTTGGCATGACTGGAGTCAGATATCAGGCTTCTGACTACCCGTAACGACTCTCAAAGATCTTTAAATGACAGCCGGGACCAACGGCTTAACGTGCTTTCCGAGGCACGGAGGAAACTCGGAATGTTGAAATGGTCACCCATCCACGGACCGACCTCGGCAAGCGTTGCTTAACCTCGCTCGATCGACCCGTGCGGCTGCTATTTAGCCACGAGCTCCTCGTATATAAATACGTAAATCAAATAATATTTAACAAAAAAAACTGTTCAAAAGGAGGATCAATATTGATATTTTGGCATCGAGCGGCCAGTACTGCGTTAACATTGGGGGCGCTGACTGCACTGCAGGCACCCCTTTTGGGTACGGACCTCGGCTTAGGGCGTTGGTGGGGTGACAGCCAGGGACAGGTGGGATTTTATGTTCATGTACCTAAGTATTACGTTGAATTTATTTTTTGAAATAAATATAAGTCGCATCAAAATCACGGGTACCGGCAGACTTATTACGTATCTTGCAAGAGCAAAACGATAGCGATTTTTGCGCAATATTTGCGCAATATACCTATATTGCAGATGCAATTATACAATGCTATCTTCTACTTCAACATTGACACAAAAATAGGTACTGCGCAGGGTCTTGCAGCCAACTTCGGAGACACAAAAATCAGCTGTGACTACTGTACCTACCTCTCTTGCTCTGCTGAGCTCTGCAGCTTTCTCACTAGAGAAAGCTCGTTTGGTCTGCTCACTCGTGCCGTCGCTCGTCTTGTGAGTAGCTTAGCCCTATTTAATAAATTGTTTTAGCCTTTTGATTGAAAATGCAGTAAATTGCAACTTCACTACGTAAGTAGCCCAGTAGTACCACTTTTTTGTTTTTTAAATACTTCCTATTTAAATTTTCTCACCGGGATTATCTTTAGTCTTGCATTAGAATAACTAGACAGGTACCTATATAATATCTACATACTGTGCGAAAAGTCCATTTCGAGTTTGCGACACTCATAAACAAGTGTAAAAAAAACCGGCCAAGTGCGAGTCAAGCTTGCGCACGACGGGTTCCGTACCATGATCGCAAAAACGGCATAAAAATCACGTTTGATGTATGGGAACCCCACTTAAATATTTATTTTATTGTTTTTAGTATTTGTTGTTATAGTTGTGAAAATTTCAACTGTCTGGCTATCACGGTTCATGAGATACAGCCTGGTGACAGACAGACAGACGGACCGCGGAGTCTTAGTAATAGGGTCCAGTTTTTACCCCTTGGGTACGGAACCCTAAAAACCGTCGAAGGTTATAGACTTTTCGCATAGCATTGCTAGATACAAAATATAGGTAGGTACCTAAATTAACATGTGCG
The DNA here is from genome assembly GCA_949775005.1 of Orthosia gothica. Lineage (NCBI taxonomy): Eukaryota > Metazoa > Arthropoda > Insecta > Lepidoptera > Noctuidae > Orthosia > Orthosia gothica. The sequence continues at coordinate 12,728,091 of OX459047.1, read as the reverse complement.
TGTGAACTGAACAAAAATAACATCATAATTCGATAGAAAATATTAAAATGTCGCATACGTATTAATCAAAGAAAAAATAGACCTTGACGTTATATAAAAGATGTAGAGCAAGATAGTGCAATTCCTATAAGAAGATAGGTACTTCACATAATCATCAGCCTATTAATGTTCCCACTGGTGGGACACAGGCCTCCTCTCTGTGAGATGGAATGGGCCGTAATCCACCACGCGGGTCCAGTTCGTGTTGGTAGATGTCGAATTTTTGGTTCTAGGATATGCCGGTTTCCTCACGATGTTTTCCTTCACCGTTTTGAGAGCAGTGGTGAAGAAATAATTTACACAAAGTAAAGCACCTGCCTGGGCTCGAACTCATGACCTTGTAAGTCGCGGCCGATATCACTGGGCCACCACTGCTTTGAATAGGAAATATCGCTTTTGCTGTGGCGGTGACACCCAGAACTACCCAGAAGGCAAGTTTCATTGGTACACATGCCTGTTTATTAAAAAAAAAAATTGGGTTGCAATCTCATTACGGTGACTATTAAGACGGTACCCTGACCAACAAATCGGCATGAGATATGAGCATTCGTATTGGTCTAGCGGCACTGGTGGCGCATGAATTACAGTAGTGAATACGCCCAGATTTTAGAATAAAATCTTTATAAAATCAAATTTAGGTCTTTTGAAAAAAAAAATCTACAAAAATGTTCGATAATAAATTGTCTATCCATTAGTGTTAGTACAAAAAATAATTAATGAACACTTTACGAGGAGATGTACTATCAATAATTATTTCTCATTTTTATGTTTTTTTGGAAGGAGATTAGTGAAATATATACAACATTTAAAAAAAAACTAAATCTACCATTTTAAAATCAATATTATGTAGAAATTTAATGTATTTTTATTAATTGATATTTCTTTTTAAATAACGAGTAGATAGCTCCTAAAAACAGCACAAAAAACGGCTTGCGCGGCGTTTTGCTCGGGCCGCCTTAATATCAAAAACTTTATAAACGGACATGAGACGTGTTTTTGACAGAATCATTCAGGTAGATAAAAATGCAAACATTTTGCATATCAATAAAGTTGTTTTCTGGGTAAGCTCACTCCATCGTCGACATTGTCTGTGCCACCTCTGACGGTGTGGTCGCTGCCTCTGACCTAGAGTAGAGTCAAGAGCAAACCCATATCAAATAAAAAAGAACAGCCCTTTGCGCCATATAATAACGTCTTGATTCCGTTGCAAAAAACATTTTTTTATAAAAACAAGAAACCCGACTGCTAAAAAATAATTAACTAAAGAAAAACAAGTAGGTACTAGGTATAATTTATACAGTAAATATCCTGATTCAATATTTTTTTAGCAGTCGGGTTCTTTGTTTTTATAATTGTTTGTTTTATTTCAGATTTTTTAGTTTTATTATTGAACGAAGTCTCCAAATAAGTTTTGTGGTAGGTAAAAGATTATTTATTTTGCTATCAAAGATATACTTATCTGGAATTTGTGCCAAAATAGTAACATAAAAGTGTTACGATATATATATTTTGGAATGGTATATTTAGTAGCTTTTGAAAAATATATATACAATGTCACGCCCACTATTGAGACGAATCCAACGTCACCTCATATGTCATAATCCGTCAAGCCGTTTGGGCTGTAGAGCGTGATATAGAAATGGTCATAGTAACATACATTTTTTTTTTTTTTTTTTTTTTTTTTTTTTTTTTTGGGTGGGAAATCATCCAATGACTTCTCCCGCTCTGGGTGAAGCGGGAGGGCGTGTCAGACTTTTACTGACTAAAACCCACCCGTGTTCCTTCAGTTGCTTGCGTCAGGGCCGCGGTAACTCTCTTTCAAATTTATCCGCGACCCATAGTAACATACATACGTTCGAAAAATATTACCCTCCCGCAGTCGGGTAAAACGAGATACTGCGCTGTACCTATAGCTCCGTCCCTCTCTCACACTGTATCAATGATGGCTATAAAACATCGTACATGCTCAGGTCTAGCCGCAGCTAAAACTTAAGGTTACACTAACGTAGTCTAGCGATTATTCCAATGTTTGACGATGTAAGTTCAAAATAAAAAATGATATCAATTTGTCTCATCATTATCTAGCCCTGTATGGAAGCAAAAAAAGGAAAAAGAAAATTGGAAGTTATGCGCGTCGACAGTTCCATATTTAAACACTATTTTTAACGCATCTTTGAGCGGCAATAAATACCATAAGAAAAAGGAAAATTGCAAAACGGCCACCATACAAGAATAGATTAGTAGTTCAACAATGCTAATAATTTTATTTTGAAAATATAACATCCATACTCCCCAAGGTCTGTTTATAAAAAATCCCGCGCTCGTTTTCGTCCTAAATCATCACCCATTTCGCTACAAACTTGCAAAAGTGCTAATTCGTATGCGATCTAGCTTCTTACTGCTAATCCATGCTCATCACAGCATCTATCTCTGTCCCACGTGTTGCCGGATGAGATAGCATGGATTTTAAACCCGTACACAAAATAGTTCGTGCCGTGCGTAGACTCCGGGTAACCTTAACTTCAACCTTCATAAAATACTTGTACATTTCAGGGTAGAAACACGCTGCGTCTGATAATAATGAATCCACCCGAGCATTGCGCCCTGTTCCACCGAACAGACCAAGAAATTACGGCCGTGCGTCAAGTCTTTGGTTTGACTGAGAACATCCTACGAGAAGGGGTGGACATGGTCATGGAATGGCTTGAAAAACAACCTCATCTAGCTCACCTTGAAATCAGTAAGTAGACGAAGTTGTTTCGTTTTCTTTCTTTTCTTTTTCTTCACTAAGGAAACTCTATTTAAAAAACTCTGACTCAATTTCCTTAGTTAAAATTCAGAATTCAAGGTTTGGCTCTCGCGTATCCTCCTCCAGTACTGTTTTTTTTTTAAAGATATTCCCTAAATCGAATAAAAAAGGTATACGTTGTACTTCTATGTTTTTCTTTTTCATTTATAGTTGTCAAATTTGTACACTAGGCCTCTGTTGACAGCGCAATTTTGAGCATCTTTTGTGGGTTTATGTGCTTCTAAAGATAATGTATCATCAAAAAGGAAAACTTAGGGGCACAGTATCTTTATTTTTTAGTTTATAGAATTTCTTTTAAATTGGTCTAATAATGGAGGAGTAAATAGGCGAGAGCCAAACCTCGAATTATGACTTTTTACCCGACTGCCGAAGGAGGGTAATGTGTTTATCAGTCTATGTATGTATGTATGTTTGTTCCTATATGGCGTTCCAGAGACCAAACGCGCTGGCTGATTTTGATGATTCTTACGTCAATCGATTTGTCTTAACCCTGCGAGTGTCTCAAGCTACATTAAAATTGGACAATAGAAAAATGGCGAATTTTGGGCGCCATATTGTGGGGTGCCAAATTTTTTTTCTTCCAAACCCAGCGTGTGGGGTATCAAAATAAAGGGTTTCAATAATATATAACACTTATATGTTCAAATGTATCTAATTCGAAAAAAACTAACTGAAAAGTTATAAATAAAAAAACTTAATTAAGGCGGAGGATACACCAGATTCTGGTCAGCCAGCCCGCGAATATGTACCTATCCTCCGCCTGCACAGCATGATTTTTCCCTTGTTTACGACTTTTTAGTTCGCTTTTGAAGCAGTCGGGTTTTTTGATTTTTTGAATTAAGTTTTTTTAACTGAAATCTTTCGATGCAAAAGCTGACAAACTGCCATTTTTATTCCTCAGATAAAAGTTATCTGACTATGGATAAATCGGCCCTAACAATGTTTCTTTTTTCATCAGGTAGAACTCTTGTGGAGATGATAATAATCATAGCAAAAGGATCCATAGAGAGAACAAAAGAGAAGCTAGATAACTACTATAAGTACCGGTTTTTGTTGCCAGAATTCTTTCAAAACAGAGAACAAATGTTATGCGGTCCTAATAAAGTTTTCGATTTGTTGTAAGTACCTATAGTTCTCGCCAAACTTCTGGGCTGCCCTGAAGCAGGTTTTCTGATGCGCATGGCACGATTCGGTGCTGTTTTTTTATGAGATTTACTGCGCAGCCATTGTAGCCAACTTCAGAACGTTCAAGAAGTTTGGTGACTACAATACCTATGTAAGGGAGCGATGTGATGGAGAGCTTTTAACTAGTAGGAAGTTCTGTAGTTCAAGAAGACCTCGTCGAGCTACACTGCAATTAGATCTACGAGAAAGGCCCCTCGCCCACGGCGACTTTTTGTAGCGATGCTTTACGATACGCGCGACAGTATCGCTACTAGCATTTACAACGCGCTACAGTATCGTGACTGTATCGATGCAAACGCGCGACCGTGTCGGACGACATCGGGGAGAGAACGGAAGGAGGGTGGCGCGTGAGTGGAGAACGTAGCATCAGTGCAACTCAGACTGGTCGAGAGACCAAAGACAACGTGACTAATGTTGCCTCAACGGAGTCCATCTTGCAACTGTGCATTTTTGTGCCGTTACTGAAACGCGTTTGCTTCGCGACAGAAGCTCGAGAGTATCGCGTTTGCACCGCGACTGAGAATCGTGGTGTGGGCGAGGGCAAACAGCTAGAGACTAGAGTAGTGTTTACTAGTTTAGAAGTAGCGTGAACTATTTCACGCTAAAGGTGACGAAGTTAAAGGGCATTGGGTCACCGATAGTCTGTCCAACGATGCGGACATGGTGAGGGAACGCAGAGCATTGGCAGTTAGATGTTAACAATTTAACATGCTGGCCCTTAGATTCGCACGTTGTATGAGGGGGTCATAATCCGCTCTTTACATGCTTTGCCAATCTCTGTACACCAGCGTCCTATGCTTAGGGACACGAAAAAATATCGATACTTTGTGGTATCGAGTACATTTCCATTCGATACCGATACTTTTGTACTCGATACTTTGCATTCAATACTTTTACTCAATGAGTACTTTTTGGCAGGCATCGTATTGAATAAGAAATTAAGTTTTAAATGGGTTTTTTATAAATTACCCATTTAAAACTTGCGACCTTACGGCTTATGTTTATGGTTATGGCAATGCCATCTAGTTCACTCGTTCTGAACCTTCTAGAACATTACATCGATAAATCGTGCCTTCCGTTCACAGTTAAATTCCTAATCTTTCCTTCATTAATTTACTACAATTTTCTATTCGATACCGTGTCCTACCTATGCTTTATAAAAAACTCATACAATGCTCTGTGAGTCCAATACAACAATGCTATTAGGGTAACGTAGTGTATCGGGAATGTTCGCGGAGTCAGGCATGCTAGGCTTTACGCCATTATGTGGACTCGGGTAGTATATCTGATGCGGTGAGTGCGCGATAGCTCCAACAGTTTTGTGTATCTGTTGTGGCCTCAGACTAGACAGCCTATTGACGTGTCGACGTCGATTCGGATTCGACGGTTAACCTCTTTCTCGAAGTTGGACCTACCCAACTGGACCGTTTGTTCCAGGTAGACATAATCGTCTACAACTTCGAGTCTAGAGTCTCCGAACTTGATAGGAGTGGGTGATACACGGGCATTCACCATGACCTTGATTTTGTCCAAGTTCATTTTAAGCCCAACTCTTTCGGAAGCTCTACTGAGGTCATCGCGCATTTTACTGAGGCTCTCCATGGTCTCAGGCATGACCACTATTTCGTTGGTAAACCGAAGGTGTGTGATGTACTCGCCATTAAGGTGTTTGCCAAGCCCGCCCCTCCTGTCCAGAACCTTGAAAACATCCTCCAGCGCAGCAGTGAACAGTTTCGGAGAAATGATGTCTCCCTGACTCACGCCGCGCCGGAGAAGGATTGGTTTCGAGGTCTGATCCTGAAGACGGACTGACATGGTGGCGTTTTTGTACAAACACTTCATTCAACACCTCAATGTACTGTACCAGTATTATAGTCGATCTGGCACCGGATTTGAGAGACTGCAGTACAGCCCAAGTCTCGATCGAATCGAAGGCTTTCTCGTAATCCACAAACGCTAAACAGAGAGGCAGGTTATACTCTTCGGTCTTCTGTATAACCTGCCGCAGCGTATGTATGTGGTCTACGATGCTAAAGCCTTTTCGGAATCATGCTTGTTCGGGAGGCTGGAAATCGTCAAACCTGCGCGCGAGACGATTCGTGATGACTCTTGAAAATAACTTGCAGACATGGCTAAGAAGTAAAATGGGCCTATAGTTCTTCAGCAGGGCATTGTCACCCTTCTTGAAGAAGATACCTAAATCTTATATTGAGGTAATTTTAGAATACTAGCCGAAGGAATTAGATTTTTCATACAAACTTTCAGCCCCGTTTTTCACCCCCTTAAAGGTTTATTTTTCAAAAACCTCTTCTTAGTGCTCCCCGAAATTCCCACATCAAAAACGAAGCCCTGTGAAGTAAGTTTCTTTATAAATCTTTAACACCCCCTAAATAGTATTTTCGGGTTGTTCGAAAAACCACTATAGTATTTATGTCAGATTTCAAGTTTACTAACTTGTCAAATTAAGATTCTTTAAAAAAAAAACTTCCCTTAAATCGTCTTGTAGGATAAGTTTCGAAAACTAAGATTACTATTTGCGCCAAGTTTCAAGAATATTGACCGAAGGAAACAGATTTTTCATATAAACTTTCAACCCCCTTTAATAGCCGTATGAATCTAAAACTCTGACTATTTCTTTGCTTTTCAGCAATGTTTTTGCGCTGCCGAAGCTACAAGACAATAGAAGAATTATGATTGTGAAATTCGGAACCGAATTGAGCAAGTTCGACATTGAACAATTTTTTAGAAGATTTACTATGGTATGAACATTGACAACTTATTGAGCGTCGAAAATATGAAGGGTCAGCTTACACCAAGACGGCAAGACGTGTTGGGGCAATAATCCGCGTATAGTTAATGTTCACATTGCTGGGGCATAGGCCTCCTCTCTATATGAGGGAATGGACCGTAATGCACCACGTGGGCCCAGTGCGGGTAGGTATATGGCACATGTCTTTAGGTTTCCTCACGATCTTTTCCTTCACCGTTTTGAGAGCATTCGCGATGACATAGTTTACTTGAAGTGAAGTGCCTGTCTGGGTTCGACCTAAGGCAACTTGCAAGTCGCGACGCGGACATTACCACCACAGAGTACCTAAATATTAATGAAAAGTAAAGTAAAGTAATATATATGTCATGGACCAAGTGATTCATCAGGGCACTATGTCTAATGCCCGGGCATTATGAATCTAGTCAAGTCAGAGATCAGGCAATGTAATGAATGCTGATTTAGACTTCTATATTTATCACATCGTCTGATCATTATGAATATTGCTATGTAATGTACAAGTCGATAATTATGGTCAATGAATTAGTCCAAGAGCGAGCGAAGCCAATTTGGCAGCTTAAGGCACCCTGACACGGATAGGTTAGGTCGAAGACGTAATGTCATCTCCTTCATGTTAGGTTACTTTATACCCTGTAGGCAGAAATAGAAGCCTAGCGGAACGGGGCTTCGTCTCCTTGTTGCTTAAATATAATCGTACTTACCTATTCTATATTAAAACCAATTGAAACATTCAAATAATTAAAAAAAAACACTTTTTATTACTCGACCCAATAAGTGATGGACATTATAAGTTTTCATCATATTGCCTACTGATATTGGACATTTTACAAAATGCCCGGGCATTATGAATAATTCCGTAAGTATTAATCACTTGGTCCGTAACAAATTACCACTGAGCCATCAATGCTCTTCAAAACTTTATTTACTACAATAAAAGTGACTGACTAATTTCGGTATATATGACTGTCTCGTCTCTGTGTAGGCTGACCTTTATCCGCGATTTACAATATTATCCACCAATGTTTGAATTAAGAATAAGATGATGAGTATATGTCAAATTCAATCTAGGGGCCTTACCATGACGTGTCTAAACTATTGAGCAAGGTGGCACTGTGAACAAGAAAAGTAAAAACTATAAATTTCCAAAACCACCGAAAATTATTTTTTTCATAAGTTTTAAACTATATATAATTTATCTAGTAGTAGACACGCTTCGATGTATTCTCTATCGATCGCGTAATTATGACACGATATCTTGCGAAAGTACCCCGATTCAAAAAGTAAAACGCCCATAATTTTTGAACGGTTGAACCGATTTACATTAAACATAGCTAAGAACACTCTCGATAAAGTCACCTTTCAAACGAAAAAAAACCTATATCAAAATCGGTTCATCCATTTAAAAGTTATGATGCCACAGACAGATACACAGTTACACACTCTCTTTCCTCTTTTCTTTTGGACTTTTTTTTCGTCGGGGGTTAAAAAGTCGACAGAGCTATTTGTCTTGCAGTGAGAGAGAGAGTTCCGTCTCTCTCTCACAGAGGAACCATGTTTTGAAATGTCATGGTAAGGTCCCTGAAAACATGTTAAACTTTGCTGTTTAAGTAGGGTTTGACACGTTCTTAATTCAAAATTCTCAATTCAGAAACTGGCCCTAAGTACCAAGACTACCTAAGTTTATCTCACGTGATAATAATTTAGCTTCTAGATTTGCGGATGATTTTCGACTACATGGCGGGCGATATATGGATTGTTGACCTGGAGCATATGGGCTGGTCACAGATCCTCACTCAAAATCCATTGGTTTTCAAGAAAATAGCGGGCTTTTTTACGGTAAACCATATTTTTCTATTATTTCGTGAACGGCGTGTCCACGTCGCCGCGTCGGCGTTATATTTAGCGATAACTATATAGCGATAGTTAGCGACGAGTAATTTCATCAACTCGTCCTACATGCCTGTTTCGAACCAAAACGTTTCGTTCCGTCTTTTATTATTTTGTTGCAACACTGTGTCAGCTCGCTGTCATCGAATTGACAGCTTTTGGATTGAGCTTGACGTTGACAGATGACTCGTAAAAATGGATTTGCCGGCGCGAGAGGTGTCGATTCGGATTTGAAACTGGTTTTGTTTGAAATTGAGTGTTAGCCAGCCGATCGTTATTTGAAATCACGTTCGCCATCCGCGGGTGGTATGGTGCTTCTCCCGTGCAGTTGTATTTGTGTATATTTCGCGCGCAGCGAAGTATTTGTGTCTAGCAGTCTAGCGGGAACAGACCCCTAGCTGACCGCTGCTGCGTATTGGAGTTTCGTGGGTATAGAGCTAGTAGGATCCAAGAGTCGCAACATTGCTATCGGCCCCAGTGTTGCCTCTTGGCGGTGATCCGCAGGCCTGTATTCAACAATGCCTACGGCCCATTTAGGACGACTTGCGAAAAATAATCTTTTCACTCTGCAACTCATCTATCAAAAAGAGAAAAGATACAATCAGTAGCAAAAGTATTAGAGTGAAAAGAAAAAAGAAATGTTAAAAGACATGGCCAGATTCTGCCCTACGAATCAATTCAGAATACGTAATGTCCAGCAGTTATTAATATGTGAAAATTACTTGTAAAATAAATTAAAATTAATGGCATCAATAACATTACTCTAGAACAGGCAACAAAAAATTCCAAAAAAATATGTATATTAATTGTTTTTGTGCGGTTTCTGTGCAATGCATTTGCGTTTGGATACACGAATAAGACAAACACTGTTTCTGAAGTACGCCTGAAGGTCAGATTAAAAATAAAACAACTACAACTGCATGTATTGCATTGTATTGCTAAGATAAATACCTCTAAAATAAAAGGTAATGTTTTACGAATATCGCAGATACCATTTTTCAAGCTACCGCGCGTCACCACAGTGCTAAATGCATCGACAATATATTCCTGTGTGTATCCGAACGTCCTAGTCATTATGACGTTTCTACGCGCACGCACTCATGAAGGTTTACCTATAACTTCATGCACGCACTGCACTGGTGCCGTCTAATGTCTAATCTGTGGTGCAGTCTTGCGTTGATCATATCACGTGTTCTTGTTTGTTATTCTGTTGGATATTTTAGCTTAACCCCACGCTATCGTTTATCGGCCTTTCGTTTACGCTTCTTCGTGAATATTAGTGCTGCTTACTGGACTTGTTTGTTTACTATTTGGATTCGGACGCTCACGAGTCATGATTTCATGATGTCAAGGTGCCTGAATTGTAGTGTGGCCACTACTCGAATGCGAAAGCATATTGTAACATCTTTAACACCGCAGTTACAAAATACAGATAAAGACAGTTACTGTTACAGTTGTTAGTTACAATTCTATTTTAGTATTTTGTTGCATATCCAATTGTATATATTTTGCTAATATCCCAGTAATATAAGTAAACGACGAGCCCTTCTTCGCTATCGCGGCCTGGCCTAACACTATATTTCAAAGGACAGACTATTTCCTACTTACATCAATGTGATTACGTTATTGGTATTTTGATTGTTGACTGTTTCTTCACTAGCCGAATGTCGAAGCGTAGCGTTCTATGAAAATGCTTGGAACACCGATAGTGAGAGTGTTTCCATTTTCTATTTTTATAAATTCTGAAAGGCATTACTCATCTGTTACTGTCATTGTCAACTGTCATTGTCAACTGTCATTGTCAACTGTCATTGTCAACTGTCATTGTCTGTCATTGTCAAATGTCTTTGTCAACTGTTATTTTCAACTGTCATTGTCAACTGTCATTGTCAAGTGTCATTGTCAACTGCCATTGTCAACTGTCATTGTCAACTGTCACTGCCACCTAACGACATCATTCCTATTAAAAATGATTAGGCAATTTTTTTGTTTCCTTTTTAGAGTGTCTGTCGCTTCTTCTATGATCATAAAACTTAAACTGTTGTAAAGCCATACCTCTAAGCTTTAATATGACGTACTGTATGTCAATGTACATGAATATTTTTTGTTAGGGCACAGCTCTATACAAATCTGGCCATGTCCTTTGCCACAACATTGTCACTTAAAAACAGAAAATATTTAATCATCATTTTGAAACCAAATAACACACGAGGTAATAATGAACGTTCAAAATATAGATATGCTAGTATTATAATAATATTATCTGCGATATCATCTATCAATATACTACACATAATTAATCTGTAGAAAAGTTGTTTTTGTACATCTAAAAAAAAATCCAAAAAAATTGCCAGGGTGTTAAAGGATAACCAACAGAACCCATTGCCAACATTTTTGGATTTGTCTGTTTGTCGGTTTATCTGTTTATTTATGCACGCATCACGCAAAATGTACGGAACCAATGTAGATAAATTTTATACATAAAAATTGCGTGAAGTATTACTTAGCTTTTGTTTCATCGCAATCGGTTCACTCAATCAAAATTTTGATGAATTTAAAGTGTTCAAGAAGTAAAATTATTACAAATACTCGGACAGTTGAACTCCATATTCGATAGATGGCGTTGTGCATTTGAAGTAATTTTCTGAATGCCGGTTTTAACTTTTTCCGCGAAAAAATGACCCTAGAAAAATTTGGTAGGTAGGTACGTAGGAAGGTAAGTAGGGTGGGTAGGAAGGTAAGTAGGGTAGGGTAGGGAGCGAAGCCACGGGCAAAGCTAGTAAATAACCGGATAAACGTTACAGGTCAAAACAAAATATTTTATTGTATCTTCATTCTTTTCATAGGTCTGTCAAGGGTCTGTCCTTTTTTTTATATATATCCTATAGGCTCGCGCTTGACCACAACGCGCGCACTGTCCTACTTTAAAAGTAACCACCGTAACCATTGTTTACTTATATGATAATAACCGAAAGTCAAACAACCAGTCAACCTTTCGTACTAATTTCGGATAACACTTGAACTTGTGCGTGTGCTTGTATACAATGAAACAATAAACTGTTGTTCTAGAAAAATATTATTAAGTAGGTACTGACTTTTTTAATATTAAATAATCTATGAACAATACAAAAGTACAAACTAAAAATTCTAGAAAAAAACATTGTTATATTTTGTCTTACTGACTGTATCAAACGTTGATAAAGTTTAAGTTCCACTCAAAAATAAACGTGGGATGAGTTGCAGAATGAAAATATTATTTATTTTGATTTTCTGCAAGTCAAAAAGAAAATTTTATCACCTCGCCTGGTTCTTTAATACGAGACATTTTTTATATTAAAAAAAAATGTTTACGTATATTTTATTGGGGATGTGGGGGAGGCTTTTGCTTTTGCCCAGCAGTGGGACAGAGTGGGCTGAATAAAAAAAATCATTTTATTGGAGGCCAGAGTGTCGGCAACCTTTGCACCTCCTGGCGCCATGTACACATAGATTTTTCATTCTTCGTAAAATTAATAACTCAATTTTATATTCCAGAAAGCCCTCAACTGGAGAATATTCGGCATCCACGTTATAAACATAGCTGCTCCCGCGAACATCATCCAACGGATAGTAGACTTCTTCAAGCAGTTCATCACCTCGATCATAATGGACAGAGTGGTCATCCACGGCAGTTTGGAAGATCTGTACAATTATGTGCCGAAAGAATGTCTTCCCGAAGACTACGGCGGCAAAGAGTTGAGTTCGCAAAAACTAGCAGGTCAGTACCTTATTAGTAGATACCGGATTATATGCATTTGCATGTTGCATACCTATGCATTAGCATATTAGGCCCCCTTTCGACGGTTAATGCATATTAATTATAAAGTAATGATAATGCATATTTTCGTGCATATCTCGCCGTAGAACAGTTCTTTCCTGATTATGAAAATGTTGAAAATTATAAAGTCCGTCGTTGTTTACAAACGTAGCAAAATGTAAAAATAATTAGCATACGAATATTTGCCCAAAAATGTTAATAAATGACAAAATTTCATAATTTTAGTTAATTTTACGTATAATAAGCATTAGGCAATAACTTTGTTTTTCATTGTTTAATGTTGCATATTTTGTCGTTTTTCATGCATATTTTGAGCTTGCAATGTAAAGCATAATCATTATATAATCCGGTTTCTATGCATTAGTATTCTTTAATTAAATATCCATCTAAACATGTGAACAGAAACGAGTTCAGAAATGCTAATCAAATTTATTTAGCCTTGAGACTAATTTCCATGACATAATAATTATTATTCTTCATTTCCATAACTTAATATTATTCTTCATTAATTTAATTACCTAGTATTTGTTTTAACTTGTGGTTCACCTTGTTGATCCACTGTTATCCACTTATTCCATCATCAAACAATGTGTTCTTTTTTCATACAATGTTTTGTTCCAAGGTTATTAATTATTTGTTACCAACCAGCTACATTAGGTAGCTGCGCAGTGAGCGAGCGTTGGCTCACCGTGCAGCTACCTAAAGCTTTGAACTCTTGATCGGAATACACAACGCTGCGGTATGCGGTGCCGGACACATAATCCTGCACCTCACAAGCAGAGTTATCGGCGCGGTTTGAAGTACACTTACAACGGTCCGACCATAACCGTTGGGGATTTGCCCGGGCTAGATGCTACACCCGTCTTGTCGCCGGAGCCTCCATTTTCAATGGGGGTTTCAGAACTTTCAACCCTGTTCCGCATACCTCCAAAATACTTCTAACTACGACGGTGACGCATACTGCGAGTGCGACGGCACATAGAAGTTTTCTAGATGTTTCCAGTTTGTTCCAGTTCAAATCCGGTTGCAGTACCGCATCCACAGATAATATAATACTAGCATACCACAGCGTTGTGCGTTCCGATCTAGAGACCAAAGCTTCAGACATCGTCTCAGTTAAGCGGTAGGTCTTTAACTAAATGTTTTGTTTCAGAAATCACTGAAAATTACTACAAAGAACCGAAAGTAACAGAATTCTTGTTGGAGTGCTCCAAAATGGTGTCAAACGAGAGTCTAAGGCCGCGGGATGAAAACTCGGACGAATTCCTTTCTGGCTCCTTTAGACAACTGGAAGTCGACTGATTGTAGCGGAATATGTACGAGTTTTTAACAAATTGGCTGGTTACTTACCTAATATTTTTATTAAGATTTTTAGATTTAATTTGTAACAGAATAAAAATGTCTACCTTGTAGGTAGGCAGTTTGGATAACTTAGCGGAGTAAACACAATATGTAGGTACAATACAATAAGCAGGTTTCAAGTGATATTATAAATTTAAACCACAATTCTTTTTTATTTAATCGTCTTCAAAGGATCAGTAGGCAATCTGTCGCCTTTTCACATTTTTGTTTTTTTGGTAGGCCCTACCACTTCTGATATAAAGTCCCAGAGGATTGGAAGGTTCCCTATCTAGTTATAGCAAAAATAGACCTTGACGTCGTGCAACTGTCAGTGAATCTTAGGGTGGTAAACCAATGAACTAATTCTACTGCCCCGTTAGCCGCGTGGACGCAAGTGCGACTGCCGAGAGGGGTCCTGGGTTCGCTTCCGTGGTCGGGCAAAAAGTTTTAAGGAAAGAAAGAGGCATTCGTAATTTCTCTGGAGCTGCCTGGAGTTTGGAAGATGGTGGTTTTTTTATTTGGTTCGCGTTTAACCACTATCTCGCCTGATGGTAAGCTATGATGAAGTACGCTTGCCTAGAAGCAACCTATTCACTCTTGACTTACAATACCCCAAGGTTGTAGCTAACAGGAAACAAAGACTCCGACAGAGAATTACAATCCTTAGCAGTGCGCACAATGAAAGTATTCGCAAAACGCTTTGTGCGTACTGTAAGGACTTACCATTTGAGAAGGCAACCTACTTGCCTATATTAAGACTGGCAACAAATAACGTCTTGAAAGGGAACTGAATTTCGAATATAAAATAAATGAAGTTGTCATCGCTAGACTTTTTCCGGGTATATAAAGGCTCCTCTGAGCATTGATGTATTAGTTCGATAGAAGGTGCCTGAGGACAGGCACCTTGCTGCTGAAATATAAGTAGAACAGTGATTCCTGAGTTTCATTTAAGTAGCTCACCCTGTCTACCCCTCACAGTACCTATGGGTGGGATGTCTACCATGTAGCGATGGCGCATTGTCGTACGTCTTGTAGTCCGATAATGAAAATGGCTAGGCGGAATCAAATTTTGCAGGTCCATCGCATACTCATCGAAATGGCGCCGATGTTCAAGGCTCTGGAGCTTAGAATCAACCAGTATCGAGACATCCGTATCTTTCCTATCTATTTTAAAAATTAGCAAAGAATCATCAGCAAATAGAATTATATCCGATAATTTGGCCATCATAAAAGGGAGATCATTAATGTAAACAAGAAAAAGGAAAGGGCCGAGAATTGAACCTTGGGGCTCGCCCATCTTGACTTGAGACCCGGAGGACGTCGCCCCATTAAAATTCACTTTTTGCTGTCTGTTTGATAAATAGGAAACCACAAGATCAGCAGGTTGTCCTCGAATTCCGTAAGTGGTGTACTTTGGTGTTTATTTACAGATCAGTGTGTTGTGGTCGTGACGGACAGCCGCGGCGGGTTCGCGGATGTGCGTGTGAACTGAGGGACCACACTGGTAATTTGCAAAATAAAAATTAAAGATTTAGTAGTAGATTTAAAACAATTGTAGAACAAATCTGGAAATTTGTAAACAAATATATTAAAAACTACAGCCCTTGAAGTGTGGTCCCTCAGTCCTCACACACCATCAGCCAGATCTCGGGCAGTATCTGAAAAAGTAAGGTGTTGTGACTACAGACTTTTAGTAAAGAATTTGTAAAGATATTTACTAAATAACAGATCACAAAGCATTATAGACAAAAAATATATAACGGCTAACCTGTGGTCCCTCACACCACACAAGACAGATAAATATTTTAGTGAATATTATCGAATCAAATTAATAAACTCGTTCTTTTTCTACATACACTTTTAGTAAGAGACTTGAAACATTTTGTAAAAAAGAAATTGAAAAAAAATATCGACGCAATTTGAAGATAGCGATTAATAAAAGTGGTCCCTCAATCCTCACATCCACTGACATATATGCATGTACTAGCTGCTAGACGAGAGTTATATCAGAAAGACTAGTGTACTTAACTTTTAGTAGAAAGTTTCTACTAAATAAATAGTTATCTAAAACTGTGTATTTCTTACCGCTTAGCTGAGATAATATTATTTTTTAATCCTATGAAAATAGATAGAGTAGTGTGACCACACAGTGATACAAAATGTAGACAGTACTATTATACTTCATTAAGTATAGCAGTAAATGAAACGAAAACAATGTCGAACTGTTAATTTATGTTTAATGTATATCTGCTCCGTGGTTTTTTACGTACGCATAGTGTTTATTAGTATAAATAAAACAGGAAACTGAGAACAAGTAATTACTTACGGCTGCAGTCGAGGATGCGAATAAAACCGATATATTAATGAATTTAATTAAAGTAATTATTACATTTAGATATTATAATAACGTGTAATAATACACATAATATTAATAGCTCATAGGCGAGGTGGTGTCATAGGTATTATGCCATGCGAGTTGCGGACGGTGGAAGTTTATGGAAGGAGTTGCATAGCGTGTGCTCGTCTGCTTGCTCTCTTTTGCTGCTGGCACGTTGACCAAGAAGAACGTGCTACCTGAAAGCTATGGTGTGCTTGACTTATATTTGTTTGACTTAATTAAGGATTATTATACACATTTGTTGATTCCAAAAATGTCTATGGCTTTTCAGCGGCAATTTTTCATCCTCTTTGTTGTTCCTAAAAAAAACTGTATTACCCGGTTAAATTGAAAATACTCTGTTTACTCGCATAATATTATTGTAAGTGTATGAGGCGCCTTGCGTGTCTTTTACTATTTTTGGAAATTATAATTCCAAGGAATAAAAGTGCCGGCGAAGAAAACCCATCTGCAAGCTGATTAGGTAAAATAACGAAATTTATGCAATACCTACTCATGCAAGTACGTTAGTACCTATTGTAGCGTTATCTATTTTTTTTTTAACGCAACGAAACGTATAATTTTAAATTTAAAATAAATACACCGAAAATAAAAAATAAAAAAGGTAAAACACATATTTTTTTAAACCAGGAAGAACCGCAAAAGTCAATATAGTATTAATTATTTTTAAATATTAAGTTTACATAAAACATAAAAGTGGAATTTAGAAAAGGTTTAAAGATAAAAGCTGAATTCACGTGCCTAATCTTCAACGCAGTTGCAACCGGTTTTATGATGGCTTAATTTTAAGCAAAGTAAAGCCATAACATGATATAAGTATGGTTATAAAAGTTGGAAACATTAATAAGTAAGCTAAGTTTAAAAAAAAAAATACGACCACATAATCCACGCTGGAAGAACAAAACCACCTTTGGTAGTTCCTCTCCAAAACACGACGTTTTTAAAAAAATATGTATGGTATCCGTTGAAAGATGTTTGGAATCCCAAAAACTGCAGGTACTCCAGGGGTCATCCGACTCCGCAGTCCGTCTGTCTGTCTGTCACCAGGCTGTATCTCATGAACCATGATATCTAGACAGTTAAAATTTTCACAGATGGTATATGTCCGTTGCCGGTATAACAACAAATACTAAAAACAGAATAACATAAATATAGTGGTGCTCCCATACAACAAACATGTTTTTTTCCGCCGCTTTTTGCGATTATGGTACGGAACCCTTCGTGTTCGAGTCCGGCTCGCACTTGTTTACTATAAGTGAAAACTTTTAATTGGTCTTGATCTTATTATAATAACGCACAATTGTTAAAATTTGCTGTAAGTTTTCCGAATAAAATAAAATATATTTAAACGGGTACGTATTGCAATACCTAAAATAAAAAGATCTAACGTAAAATAACCTACGTTCAAAACTCCCTAAAATCTAAATACCTACTGTTACCAACCTCCGACCTTGTATTATATATAGTATATACCAGTTTGACTTAATTCTAGAATTAAAAACGATGATTTATTTAATGAGAGCAAAAAATGCATTACAATATTTTAGCCCATTAAACGAGAAAGGAAACCATATTAGTTATGATTGCCAGATATATTTGAACATTCACTTCTAAGATATTTTTTCAGTGCAACTTTTACAAAAATGTGTTTAAATACATCATCTGCCTAGCCTTTTCCCAATTGTTGTTGGGGTCGGCTTCCATCTTACCGGATTCAGCTAAGTACCAGTGTTTTATATGGAGCGACTGCCTATCTGACCTCCACAGCCCAGTAACTGGGTAACACCATACCCCTTGGCAAGACTGGTGTCAGATCTCAAGCTTCTGACTACCCGTAACGACTATCAAAGATCTTCAAATGACAGCCGGGACCAACGGGACCGAGGCACGGAGGAAACTCGGTATGTTGAAATGGTCACCCATCCACGGACCGACCTCGTCAAGCGTTGCTTAACCTTGAAGATCGACCCGTGTGGCTGTTATTATTTAGCCACGAGCTCAAAAATGTGTTTAAATACGTCCTGCCAATAAACATAATTAAAAGAGACGTTGCGTTTTTGCCCTTAAATAAAATAAAATATTAAATATAAATTAAATAAATATTATTAAAATATTTGGCATAGATATTTTGAAAGAGGCAATTAGCATCGATGAAGGAAACCGGAACTGTACCACTTGTAATGACCAAGTTAGTTACAATTACGAGCTTTCAAAAATTATAGTTGCCAAATTAAAGTCACTTATGCCATGTAATATAACATTAAATTAACAGTTCAACATTGTTTTCGTTTAATTCGTTTTACTATACTAAATGAAGTAGAATAGTACTGTCTACATTTTGTTTCATAGTGTGGTCACACTACTCTATCTATTTTCATAGGAATAAAAAAAAATATTATCTCAGCTAAGAGGTAAGAAATAAACAGTTTTAGATAACTATTATTTAGTAGAAACTTTCTACTAAAAGTTAAGTACACTAGTCTTTCTGATATAACTCTCGTCTAGCAGCTAGTACATGCATATATGTCAGTGGATGTGAGGATTGAGGGACCACTTTTATTAATCGCTATCTTCAAATTGCGTCGATATTTTTTTTCAATTTCTTTTTTACAAAATGTTTCAAGTCTCTTACTAAAAGTGTATGTAGAAAAAGAACGAGTTTATTAATTTGATTCGATAATATTCACTAAAATATTTATCTTTCTTGTGTGGTGTGAGGGACCACAGGTTAGCCGTTATATATTTTTTGTCTATAATGCTTTGTGGTCTGTTATTTAGTAAATATCTTTACAAATTCTTTACTAAAATTCTGTAGTCTCAACTCCTTAATTTTTCAGATACTGCCCGAGATCTGGCTGATGGTCTGTGAGGACTGAGGGACCACACTTTAAGCGCTGTAGTTTGTAATATATTTGTTTACAAATTCCAAGATTTGTTCTACAATTGTTTTAAATCTACTACTAAATCCTACGATTTTTATTTTGTGAATTACCAGTGTGGTCCCTCAGTTCACACGCACATGGTTCGCAGTGAGTGCTAACGCGTACCCGTGTTCTGTTACGGGGTGGTTCTTAAAATGGTTTTTAAAAAAACAATTAATTAAACACTGGAATAGAATTTTAATTGACTTTCAGTAAATACAATAAAAGTACGTATCCGCGACGACGTTCAAATCCACACTGCCTATCCGGCTCTAGAAAAGTAGCGATGTGTCGTAAACGCTGACAATGCAAAGACGGTTCCACGTGTAACGACCAGCGTGGTCATCATTATTATTTTATATGCATTCGCGTGTATTTTAAGATATAACAGCCCCCCGAATAAAATGGAGCATCTGAGATGAAAGATGCGAAATTTAAGATTTGATGCGGATTGGATTTGGACGTCGTTGGAGATTTACAGATTGTTACTTATAAACTAAGCACATTATAATACTATTTTAGTAAATTTAGTAACGAGATTAATTTTGTTTATTGGTTACCAAAATGTTTCTTTTCAATGATGTTGGCCTTGATGTTGACAGATCAGGCTCAACAGGTTCTTCAAACACAGATAGTTCAATAGCTTGTTGAGGATGACTGTGATTATTTACTTTCTTACTTTCTTTATTTACATTGGTTGAATATTTGTATGCAGCATGGAGCTTTTGAATTTGGGCATATTAATTTTCGACCTCTGTAGAGTAGGTATAATAAGAATATGATAAAAAATGTGTAGCTTAAGGACATATAATGAACTCCATATTTTTGGAAGTGGGTCGGATCTTCAATGTTATTTAATTCTTGCTCAAACGAGTTTAGGTGCATACTGGCTTGTAGTAAAGAGTCTAGATTATTAACATTGTTTAATTTTAGGTATGGTAAACGTGAAAGTGAATTGTTGACCCTACTCCTTTCACAACAGTCATCTTCAACTAGGTTGAAATTAGAAACAACATGTGAGCTAACATTTACGAAAAAATTTGATGATGGCACAAATTGTAAAGTTTTATAAAAGGCTTTGCAATTTTTGGTTAAAGATAATATTCCTGTACCGAATAAAGTTTCATCAAAGCTACTGCCATCATTTTCACAAGATACATGACATTTGCCTGGTTCAGATAAAACAAATATCCATCTATTATTACTAATTTTATGAAACACTTGAATAGAGCCTTTTAACAATTTAGTCTCGCAAGAGTTAGGTAGCTTACTGACTAATTCCGTAATTAAAATAGTTTCACAGATTGGGTTCACGACACTTGAGTATACACTTTCTAATTCACATATGTAAAACTTTTCACGAATCACTTTGCACTTGTCTACACTGTGCAACGGTGAGTAAAACATATGATCGATTGTTATTGCAAGGTAAGGTCGACTGGGAGCGATAAGTGCGAAAGTGTCTGGTTGCGCAACGTCATAGGGAACAGGCATTGGGATTATATGGTATAAGTTGTATATTTGAGGTAGGACGAGCGGGATTCTAATAACTACGATTATTTTGTTATTATGAAAATAAGATATAAGTCTCGAAATATCAATAAGATCGTGAATATTTTGTAATGACAAAGATAAAGGGAGTTCGTAATACCTTGGCATATTATTCATATTCCGTTCAAGTTCGATAGAGTTGATAAGGACTAAGTACAGTCGGATGTAGAATATTGACTTTACTAAATAGAATCGCGTTATTAATATCCTCAATGTCGAACGACAAGGAAATAATGATGCTTTCGATAGCGTTGAGGAATGTATTTATATTAGATTTGACATCCAACTTATCATTAGAATTAGTTAGTTGCTGAAAAGCTTGATCGATTATTTCAAGGTTTTTGTTAAGCCGTTTTTCATTTTCATTCAGTTTAGATATTGAGCTATTAAACGTTGTAATGGTTGATTTGATTATATGTATATTATCTCTCATCAAATGTGCTAATTGTTTTTCGTCCGTCTGTACTTGGTCTATAGCGTTTGAGAATTTGATTGCATCATCTGAATCTAATGTGCCGAAAAAGGTTTTCAAAAGGGATCCACCGGCATCGATCAAACCGCGTTTGGACCGTTTATTGCTTACGATATAAGAAACTGACGAATATTTTTTAATATTGTTATCATGCTGACTCTGCAACGCTGTTAACGCATTTAGGCAGTCAATCTGGATTTTGGATGAACTATAGTTTTTACAATAAGAGCCAACTTTAGCGAAAAGAGATTCAACTATATCTAGGTGCGATTGTATTTTACTAATATCTAAATACGTAACTACATTCCAATTATCGTTGGTAAACTTAACGTTGATCATTTTATCGAAGTATAAACCGGAACTGCTTGTTATCGGTGTGACGACCTGATGACACCTACATTCCGCAGCAAGGTGCCTGAAATAGATCAAGTTATTGCAACGTCAGACGCCAACTTAATTTCGTCATAGTGATGACGTACATGTTTACGGTTTATGAGGAGGGTCACGGTGTGGTTCCCGTTGATTTTAACGATTTTATATGGACCTTTCCAAACTGGAGACAGAGCTTTGTTTTGCTTGTGGTGACACTTGAGATATACTGAGTCACCGACATCGTAAGTGATAGGTTTAGCGTGAGAATCGTAATAACGTTTAGACCTCTCTTTAGAATTTTGAATGTTTTGTAGTGCTTTCTGCCTACTATAATACAACCTATGATTCAATACTCTGACGTAATCCGTGTATGTGTTATTTTCTAACGTGTCGATGGATTTGGGAATGTATGGTTTAAAACCTAGTAGTAATTCGAATGGAGAGTAGTTAGTGGTTGAATGGACGTTAGAATTGTACGAAAACATGGCCGTGTTTAAGTACAAGTCCCATGTATGTGCGTTTTCATTTACAAAGGGTCGCAAATATTCCTTTAAAGTTGAGTGGCTCCTTTCCAAAGCACCGCAGGTTTGTGGGTGATAAGGTGTTGCTAGAATATGTTTAATGCCAAATAACTTGCTAAGTTGTTTAAGAACTTCGGAAGTAAAGTTAGTGCCTTGATCGGTGACTATCATTTTAGGGATACCGAGATGAGAAATAAAATGAACTAACTTTTTAGCAGTTTCGTCTGCTGAACATGTCTGTAGTGGATAGCCTTGTGAATATTTGGTGAGGTCGTCTTGAATTGTGAGGATGAATTTGTATTTAAATTCGTAAGTTTCCGGAAGGGGACCTACTATATCCAAAAATAACTTTTCAAGGGGTTTTGTTGCGGTGGAATTTATAATCATAGGAGCGCGGTTAGTTTGACGTAAAGGTTTGTTAATTTGGCAAGATTTGCAGTTTTTTACATAATCTTCAATGTCTTGCCGCATATTTTTCCACCAGTACATGGATTTTATTCTTTCCGCCATTCGTGTGATGCCGGGGTGACCGGCAGAAGGCAAGTCGTGATTATCCCGAAGAATTTTTCTAACCTCTTCAGGTGTAGGGAATAGTATGGCATTTTTATAGATGTTAACTTTAAGCCCAGTATTGTGGAAGACGTAAGCTATAATATTATAGACTTTTGTATAAGAAAGTTTTGTGAATGGGTCAGAAAAATCGGATATAGCAATTTCTTTCTCTTCCGTGTACCAAAATTTTATCATGTCCCTATATTCAACTAATAACTTAAAAATGTCCTTATACGACATTTCGTCGTAATGGTGGACTCGCACGAATAAGTGAGTGAACAAATGGTTGTCATTTGATGTGTTGTAAAAAGTGTTTAGTTCGCGTTCTATGTCACGGATGTTAGGTTGACTTGTGGATAATTCTATAATTTCTTTGCAATAAGGTACAGAATCGTCTAAATCGATTGATGTAGGATAGACGATTAGTTTGCATTTAGCCTTAAGTAGGGATTCTTTGAATTCTCGAATGACCGTGTCGAAAGTAAAATTCGACTGTTTAATAAGTTTTAGATACTTTTCGTAAGTATCTGTTGTGGACGGCGAAGGACAGTCGTAGGGCGAATTTGAAGGATTTGGAGAGTTACTATCGTCGACGGCGCATACGGGACGATTTGAGTCGTTGTTATCTTGAGGCGGGAAACGCGACAGAGCATCGGCGTTGCAATTTAATTTACCCTGTTTATGCACTATCTCGTAGTTATATTCCTCCAATTTTAGACGCCAGCGAATTAATTTAGAGCCGGGGTCCTTAACATTAAATAACCAAACTAAAGGTTTATGATCGGTGACGATTTTAAACCGATAGCCAAAAAGATAGGGACGGAAAGTTTGTACGCCGAATACAATGGCTAAAAGTTCTTTTTCTGTAGTGGAGTAATTGCCCTCGGCTTTATTAAGCGTCCGTGACGCATATGCGATAGGCTTGTCCTTGCCTATCTCACCTTGCGATAGTATTGCACCTACAGCGTAGTTGGAGGCATCAGTTGTCAACACAAAAGGTTGACTGAAATCGGGATATTGTAAAAGAGGCGCTGTGGTTAGTTTTTGTTTTAAAATAGTAAAAGCGTGTTCTTGTTCTCCCGACCAATTAAATGAGACGTCCTTTTTTAAAAGGGAAGTAAGGGGTTTGGATATCTTAGAGAAATTTTCAATGAATCGCCTGTAGTAGCCGACTAAACCCAGGAAAGATTTGATGTCTTTAGGACATTTAGGAGTTGGAAACTGAGTGACGGCCTGGATTTTATCTGGATTAGGACAGACACCTTTGTCGGTGATTATATGTCCTAAATACGCAACTTCATGTCGTAAGAACTCGCATTTTGCGGGTTGTAGTTTTAGATTAAATTCACGGAATCTGTCGAACACCAATTTTAGCTTTTCTATGTGAGATTGAAGGTTTTGGCTATAAATAATACAATCATCTAAATAAATATAGCAGTGAAGACCTTGAAGACCAGATAGGACAGTATTCATAAGTTTTTGGAATGTAGCAGGGGCATTTTTTAGTCCAAAAGGCATTCTTGTAAATTCGTAGTGCCCAGAAATTTCGTTTCCTACTACCGTAAAGCCAGTTTTAGGCGCGTCCTCAGGATTTAAATTTATTTGGTGGAAACTGCTTACAAGGTCAAGCGTAGTAAAATATTTCGAATGACCTAGTTGGTCTAGAATATCCGTAATTAAAGGAATAGGATAAACTTCGGTAACAGTCACATCATTGAGTTTCCTATAATCAATGACTATCCTCCACTTTTGCTTACCCGATGAGTCTATCTTTTTGGGCACTACCCAAATAGGGGCGCTCCATGGTGATTTTGAAGGACGGATAATGTTCTGATCGAGCATTTTCTTTATTTGACTTTCGACTTCACTTTTGTGGCACTCGGGGAAACGATAAGATTTTGCGTGAATTGGGGCAGCATCACCAGTACTGATCGAATGCTCAATAGCATTAGTGCAAGTTAAGGGCTCGCCCTCAAGGTAAAAAATGTCTGTGTAATTAGAGCAACATTCTAAGAGGATCTTTGTTTCTTCAGGGTTTAGATGTTCTGTTCGGATGAGGTCTAGTACTTGTTGTGATCTATGTAAGGACACGTCATCGAGATTATTAATAAATTGAACATTATCTTGATTGCACGATTGGGAGGACAGTGATACGTTTTCGAAGGGAATCAAATGGACACAATAATCTTTAAATACGACTTTAGACTCAGTGGTATTCAGTATTGAGATATTAATGCGATTATTAGGTTTAACTGAAACAATACAATTTGCTAAGTAGAGTCCTTCGGCATACATATGATCAAGAACTAGACCTTCTTTCATGGATTTTAACTCTTCTAAGGAGTTTGACACAGAACATTCAACTATCACCTCGGAGCGAGGCGGAATGGTATAGACAGGCTTACTGAAGTTTAGCGGTATGAGATGACCATCAATGAGCAATGAGTTTTGAGAATACCTAACGTCACACCCAAGTTTTTGTAAGAAATCATTACCTAATATGCCATCGTAATTAAGCCGTACTTTATTACTGACGGCGTGGAAAGTGTGACTAAAACAGACTTTAGAATTTGGAGGGAGAATATATTCGAAATCGATGGTGAATGACCCTAAAGTTTCGTAGCAGGAGTCGTCTTCACTCAGACCTTTGAGTTTAATTTTATCACTGGATAAGGATGGTGTAGAATTAAAATTTTGAAGCTTAACAATACTAACACTAGCTCCAGTGTCGATAAGAAAACACAGAGGTTTGTTTGAAAAATTGGTATTGAGAAATACGTGGGGTAGAGAGATTTTGTGAGATTTAATTTCATGAATTGGAGTGACGGACTCCTGGTTTTGTAGGGCATTAGGACTCAACGAGACAGAGGTTCCTGACGGAATATGTTGAGATTTATTTGAGGTGTGTGTGCTTTCGTTTTGGGACTGGTTACCCTGTCGCATGGCAACACGAGATTTTGAGTGGCCTTCGGTTTGGGACTGGTTACCCTGTCGCATGGCAACACGAGATTTTGAGTAGCCTTCGGTTTGGGACTGGTTACCCTGTCGCATGGCAACACGAGATTTTGAGTAGCCTTCGGTTTGGGACTGGTTACCCTGTCGCATGGCAAAACGAGATTTTGAGTAGCCTTCGGTTTGGGACTGGTTACCCTGTCGCATGGCAACACGAGATTTTGAGTAGCCTTCGGTTTGGGACTGGTTACCCTGTCGCATGGCAACACGAGATTTTAAGTGGCTTTCGGTTTGGGACTGGCTACCCTGTCGATTAGCCGGATGGGTTAGAAGTTGACCTTCAGTTTGGGGCTGGTTACCCGGTCGATTGGTCACAATTGATTTAAAAGATTTAGATTGATTATGATTTAAATGAAATTGTGGGTTTGTAATGCGAGATTTTGTTGTGCCTTGAATACGGTCGGGCGTAGTGCGGCACGCTAACGACACCCGACTGTTTAGTTTAAATCGTCAGCACATTCTTCAGTTTCTTCCTGCGATTCAACATGATCGGGTAAAGCCATGACGTTATGTTGAATCGAAGGGTTATTCTTTCTAGAATTGTTATATTTGCGCCTATAACATTGAGAGATATCATGGCCCGGTTTCTTGCAATATTTACAGACTACGTCTGTTGATTGACTCGGCTGAGAATTTTGTTGATATTGAGAGTTAGACGAAGTTGGAGGTTGTGACCGAAATCGGTTTTTTTTCAGGCACTCGTTTTCTAAGTGACCAGGTTTATTACAAAACTTACAAGCTTTAGCGATTTTTGGGGAGATTTTTAGAGAGAAATTTTGAATTTTTTCTTCTTCGATCGCGATGTTAATAGCATCATTCAGAGTTTTAGGGTTTCTACACCGCACCATATTACTGAGGTTAGGTTTTAAGCCAAAAATAAAAGTGTGGAGAGCTAGGTCTTCCGTCATTGCGATTCTACCGGACAGATCTTTCTTAGTAGTCTCGGAATTGTGAATTTCGGTCTGCATGTCGGTGAGACAGGCTTCTAAGCGCAAAGAGAATTGTGACACTGACTCATTTTGTTGTTGCCTACAAGATTGCAACTCGAAGAATAAATGGCTATAATGTTTCCTTTCACCAAAGTTTTGGCGAAGGAATGACTGTAACGAATCAAAGTCATCGAAAACTTTGTTTGAGCAGGCTATTTGAGCTTTGCCTCGCAATTTGGATAGGATATATTTTAGGAGCAGTTTTTTCTGACTCTCGGACGCTAGGTTTAGTGAGTTTTGGCAATTAGTTAAAAATGCGGACAAGGTCTCACGATCTCCAAGTGAGTTTTGGCAATTAGTTAAAAATGCGGACAAGGTCTCACGATCTCCATTGTATGTATCAATAAAATCACAAAGAATTTTAATAGGATATTGTTCGCTTAGCGAGATTTCAGTTTTACTCATTTTGGTCATAAGTTGACTAACGATCAAAAGAAGGTAAATAAATATATTCGATAAAATAAGGATTTGTAAGGAAAACAAATAATATAGATACTATTTGGGACAAGGTTGAGCAATAACAAATTATCAAATGTTCGACTCACAGCAGCACCGCGAGAAGGAGTGTGGACATCGTAGATTTTGAGTAGAGCAGGTATGTTGCACTCGCAGCTCAACAGGAACCAGGGCAGCAGCAGGACTTCGTCGGCAGCGGCAAAGTGAGCGGCGGCGGACACGTGTCGCACAGACAACGTGTATAGCAGCGGAGCCGACGGCGACGGCACCAGGTAAACCAGGTAAGTGCCTAGTTGAGTAGGATGGTGGCTGCGAGTCCTGACACCAACGTCAGATAAGAAGCACGAACAGGCTTAATCACGTTGTGAAGTCACACGGCGCAAACACGTGGCACCACGTGGTGGTGATAGGCCAGAGGGTGGCAGGCTTACGTGGTAAGACTTACTGTCGCAGTTCCTCGGCATTCGTAGAGTTTGTGATTTGCACACCAACTAATTTTGTAAGAGTTAGTAAGAGTTCGAAGGATTTTGAAAGAGTTTGTCAAGACGCACTCCGCGGATCGTATAACGGATACCAGCCAACGATTGCTGAGTATCCCACTTCTGACACCACTGTTACGGGGTGGTTCTTAAAATGGTTTTTAAAAAAACAATTAATTAAACACTGGAATAGAATTTTAATTGACTTTCAGTAAATACAATAAAAGTACGTATCCGCGACGACGTTCAAATCCACACTGCCTATCCGGCTCTAGAAAAGTAGCGATGTGTCGTAAACGCTGACAATGCAAAGACGGTTCCACGTGTAACGACCAGCGTGGTCATCATTATTATTTTATATGCATTCGCGTGTATTTTAAGATATAACAGTTCCCTCCAAGCAGCACAGCCAGGAGGGGCTCAGGCGCAAAACGTCTCTTTCGCAAAATGTCCCCTGGTCGTAAAACGTCTCTTTCGCAGAATGTCTCTTTCGTAAAATGTCTCTTTCGCAGAATGTCTCTTTCGCAGAATGTCTCTTTCGCAGAATGTCTCTTTCGCAAAATGTCGCGCCAGGGACTTAAGAATAAAATTTTGATTTTCAAAACAAAAAAATATTTATTTTAAATTATAGTGCAATTATGATGTAAAAAATTTGGTACTTAAATTTACTTAAGTATGTATTCAAAATAAAAACAATATCAATAGATATCAAACATTTTACACACATTCAAAATTTAGATCAAAAGTATCAATACTGTTAGTAAACATATCCACAGATAATATAATAGGAGCTATTACTAATAGTAACTAAACATTAACTAAGTATTGCAAATGAAAATATTTTTTTTACCATTTTCAAAATGATTAAAAAATATATATTTAATATTAAAATGTCAAATAAATAAATTTTGGCATTATAATTTACTTGAGTTATTATCAAGTACTACATAAAAAAAAAACATTTTCATAAATGATTAACATAACATTATAGATAAAAAGAAAATATAAATATATGACATATCAAATGAAATTATATCTTAATTGTGGCACTGAAATTAACTTTTGTTATCATTTTCATAAATGATAAAAAAATTAAATCTTCGCACTAAAATAAACCTTGGTTATTAATTAAAATTTGCTACATAAATTATTATTTTCGTAAATGATTATGAAAATAAATCTTTCATTAAGAAGAAAAAACATAAATGTACTTATTTTCATTCTGGAATGTACATTACTTGCTAATGAAGTATTGTTAATCAAAATAAACATTGATACCTACTCAGCAAAAAACCTAAATTTAGCTATTTGAAAATTTGTAAAAAAATAATCTTTTTTAAGAATTGTGGAAGCGTCAGTTCCTTAAGCTCAAATTGTTTCAACAGTTTTTTGTATTTAATGTCAAAGTCCATATATTTCTTCTGTCTGTTTTTTGTTTCTGTAAATAAATTATCAGTTATTTTTCTGTTCCAATATTTACTTTCTTTTCGCAATTTATCTATGAATATGTATAAACTTGGCTTTTTTGGTATGCGGCCTGCATTTATACGCCGATGCCACCCTTCTAACGCGTTAGTTGTGCGGTGTCGTTGGTAGGCGCAACTTAGTAAGGATGGTGGCATTTTTGGGTACCATTGTTTTTCGTACTATCGTCTAAAATTCATCATGTATTGAGTATCTGGGGCTATACTTAAAATGTACCCCCAAGCTGCAGGGATTTGTTCAGCCGGTAACAGTGCTATTATTGCAGCCATTCTTGCAATATTTCGCCCTTCCCGTGTACGCAGTAATCCTTTTTTCTCTGCGTTTTTCCATATTGCTGCGTTGTAATGTCTATAACATCCTGTTATTTTTGCTTCAGGAAATACTGATTTCACAGCGTTTATTTGCGCCATTTCATAATCACTCTTAAATGTTTTAATAATTATAACCAATTTTTCTTTTAATATGTTATATAGCCGCGTATATGTCTCTTGGGATTTATTGGGTAGCAATGTATAAATTACTGGGATTATATTTGTACACTTTTTTATAGATCCAATGTCCAAATTTAAGACATAAAACTGATAAAAAGGTGGCGGAGCTGACAAAAACGTGCCATCTGCAATATAGGATCCGGGTTTCTTCACAATTTTCTTTCCCAAACGTGTTGCAAATAACAACTTTTTTTCACTTTGTCCATCTTCACAAATAAGGAAATTTTTACCTAAAACTTCTGGTACAATTGCAGTTTCGGTACTGGTATGTTGTAGTCGATCTACGTTCAAATAAGACTTTCGTGCCCTATATAAAGTATCTTTAATTGATTTAAACGTAGGAATTCGATAGTGTAGTGTGTATTTTGTTACGAATTTTGAATGTGTGTAAAATGTTTGATACCTATTGATATTGTTTTTATTTTGAATACATACTTAAGTAAATTTAAGTACCAAAATTTTTACATCATAATTGCACTATAATTTAAATAATAGTAATATTATGCAACTAGTGAATAAAGGACGGATTTAAAGCGAGGGCCATAGATGAATCAAGAGCAAGTGAAGGATTCTAATGACTGAATCACGACCGTAGGGAGTGATACATGATGATTGAATCACGAGCATAGCGAGTGATTCAAATGTTAGAATCATGAGCGACGCGAGTGATTCATGGCTCTCGATATAAATCCGTTTTATTCAAGAGTTGCATACTATATTTTATACCATGACTACGAGAAAAAGAAAGATTCAAGCACAAGGAATATTAACAAATAAAAAATAAATGGTTTAATTCCTTCAACATGTATGAAATGAAATGTGAAACCCTGACCCCTGAACTAGGTAACAGCACCTGTGTTTCAGGGGCCAGTGACCACCTCCGTTACGTTACATAATTATAATTAATTAAACACCATTGCAATTAATATTAGAATTACAATCCGAATAAGAATTCAATAAATATCCTAGACTAAAATCAAAATCATTATTAAAATCCTAAACATAAACAAACTCAAAATTAAAATCGAAGAAGGAGTTTGAAAGTCGAACATTCTCTGGACAAGAAGTTTGTTTCGAGTAATTTTTGCGCAAGGAGGTTATATAGCATTGAGATGGTGGTCGAATATATTGGTGTGTTCCAAATTCAAACACCAAAACAGTGATTAAAAGTGCTTTTTATTCACTGTTTTTAGTGAATAAAATAAGCTTTTTAGAGGGGGAATGGTATAAATGATTTTTTGTTTTGAAAATCAAAATTTTATTCTTAAGTCCCTGGCGCGACATTTTGCGAAAGAGACATTCTGCGAAAGAGACATTCTGCGAAAGAGACATTCTGCGAAAGAGACATTTTACGAAAGAGACGTTTTACGACCAGGGGACATTTTGCGAAAGAGACGTTTTGCGCCTGAGCCGAAAACAAAAGATCTGGCTGCGGTAACGTTACTCCATCCGGAACTGTTTTTATCAAATAATTAAAAAACTATCAGCTTACCAACTTTAAAAATCTGCTTACCAATTACAGAAGCTGTATATCTAATTATCTATTGCACTAAGATGACGATTTCCGACATTATCTGGCTGGAGTAATGCACTCCCCTCCTTCATACGAATAACATCTTACATGATAAACAGTATGAAACCATACTGTTTATCATGTAAGATGTTATTCCAAAGGACGTTGTACAACTGACGCTGGTGTCACCCTATTAAAACACATATTTAATGCGTGGGAAGAGTCGCAGGATGCCATAGGTATCTTCTGCGACCTGTCGAAGGCGTTTGATTGCGTTAATCATGAAACATTACTTCTGAAACTTGAGCATTACGGGCTAGGTCAATCAGCGTTAAGTTTGATTAAATCTTATTTGAGTGATAGACAACAATTAGTTCAAATAAACGGTGTGAATTCGTCGGGGTTAAATGTGAAAATGGGGGTACCCCAGGGCTCAATTTTAGGTCCTTTCTTATTTTTAATATACATAAACGATTTACCCCATTTATTCGAAGGCAAACTAAATATGGTGTTATTTGCTGATGACACATCTTTAGTTTTTAAAGTAAATAGACGTACTTGTCAGGTTGACGACGTAAATAACGCGCTACGGCAGGTTCAGGATTGGTTCACTGCCAATAATTTAGTATTAAATGGTAAAAAAACCAAATGCGTAAAATTTTCGTTGCCAAATGTCAAAAGTACTGATTGTGACATTATATTAAACAAGGAGAAGCTCGAATTCGTCGATAAAACGGTTTTCCTGGGGATCACGCTAGACTCAAGGTTACAATGGGGTCCTCATTTAGTATCACTTGCGGGGCGGCTGAGTTCAGCAGCTTATGCTGTCAGAAAGATTCATCAATTTACTGATGTGGATACCGCTAGGCTAGTCTATTTTAGTTACTTTCATAGTATAATGTCTTACGGTATCTTACTATGGGGAAGGGCTGCAGACATTGAGTCTATTTTTATTCTGCAAAAACGAGCCATCAGAGCGATTTACAATCTTCGCCGCCGTGATTCTCTAAGGGAACTGTTTAAGGACATTAACATCATGACGGTTCCTTGTCAATATATTTATGAAAACATCATGTACGTGAGAAAGAATTTACATCTTTTTAGTAAAAACGGAGACAGACATAATTACATTACTAGAAATAGGGACCAATTAGTTCAACCAGGTTTCAGACTGGCAAAAGTGGCCTCATCTTTCATGGGGTACTGTACGAAATGTTACAATAAAATTCCTCCCCATATTCTAGAACTGAATGAGACGAAATTTAAAAATTGTATAAAACGCACACTATGCAGGCAGGCATATTATAAGTTGGGGGATTATATCACTGATAAAAATGCTTGGCTCAATGCTAGTCCTGTAGGGCGCAAAAACAAATGATATGTTTATGTTTGTGTTGTATAGACTCGATTTCTTTTAGTATTGTATAGCTGCACAGCACGTGTGTGGGTACTATGTACCCAACTGTAAATCTACCATTTGCTATACCAATGTGTCGTTCGTTGACTTGTGTGTGCCCTGGCAGTTGAGTGTGTCATGCTCTCTCAAATGTCTCTCTGATGATGGCGCGTGTGTTGGATCATTCGGTTCCCTTCATGATGGTTGAGCTGGGTGGTGCCGATTCATGCGTCATGTTCGTGAACGGGCGCCGTCAGTTGGGATTGGTCATAACTCAACTGCTTCGGATGTTGATGTTTTTCTAGTACCTATTGTATAACTGCACAGTACATGTGTGAGTACTTTTAATACTTTATACCTTTACATAGTATAGTGTGTAGTGCTATTCTGGGTGCGTTGTCCTCACATATGTGAATTTATTAATGTATGTTCTCATGTACCTAAATATTGTAAAAATCATTTTTTTTTAAAAGAGTAAGTATGGAGTTTCTTGTGCATTCTTCTCCATAACAAGCTACTTTCCGAATGCACGGTAGAATCAACTTTTATTCCATGTAAATTTAAAAAGTATGGAGTTTCTTGTGCATTCTTCTCCATAACTAGCTACTTTCCGAATGCACGGTAGAATCAACTTGTATTCCATTTAAATTTAAACTGTGACATTCAAAAGTGCCGCTTGGTGGCCTAGTTGAAATAAATAACTTTTGTCTTTTGTCTTTCGGCATTCAGGTAAAATGTCATCAAATCATGTACCGATTGCGATTGCGTGGACGATTTACATGATTTAACTCATTACTGAATGCCAAGTGAAAGGGTCAAGGACGCCCCTTACCGCGATACGTTTGTTTTGTTCGTGTTAGCGACACTGCCTTTACATTTTTGTCGTATCGTTTTGAAATTTTGGCATATATTGGTAGACCGGTGTGAACGACTTATTTTTTTTATTATCTGGCGGTGAATTTACGACTTACTTTTATTTTTGAAAACAATATCAATTGTCAAGGTTAAGAAAATCAACAACAAAAACAACTTGCTAGTTACTAGAGATGTGTAGAATAATATAATTAAAGTCATTATGAATAATAACTTTATAGTAATTATTCTTTATTTTTTAAATATAATATGTCTGACCTTGTTTCATACCGAGCAGTAATAAAAAATCTTTGATATAATCTTGTTGAGGTAGGTATTATATAACTTAAAAGCGTGATTAATAAATAATAATGGTAAAATTTGTAAAGAACTACTCGTAGAAAGTGTTTTACGAGTACAATAAATCTATGAGCTTTGTGATGCTCATAGATTTATTTTATTTCGTATCGACAAAATTGATTAAAATGTCACTATATTTCATATTATTCATACTAATAATATAAATGTGAAAGTAACTCTGTCTGTCTGTCTGTATGTTACCTTTTCACGCTTAAACCGCTGCACCGATTTAGATGAAAGTTTTTATGAAGATAGTTTGAGACCTGGGAAAGGACATTGGCTATATAGGTAGGGTAGGGTAGTGTAGGGTATGGTAGTGTAGGGTAGAGTATTGTAGGGTAGTGTATGGTCGGGTAGGTTAGGTTTTTTTTTTTTTTTTTTACGGACTATTTCCACCAACTACATTGGCGCCTATTCTATATCTATTCCTCATCCATACTAGTTCTCGCTTGTCATGCCTCTCGTAATTTCATGCTTCATACTTTGTCTTTCTTATATCCTTCTCCATTTATTCTGTGGGTGGGACTCCCACTTCAGCTAATAACTATTCGATTTTATTTCTTTATTTAAAAAATCTGGGGTAAATAATTTATCATGCTAGGTTTTTTATTCTTACATTATTCATTATTTTACTTATTTCATAAAACTAATACAAATTACTACAACAAATTTATAAGCCTAAACCATTTTCTTATTCTATGTTTAACATAATTACTAACTTATTCCATAGATCTTTTTACATACCATTGTTCTTAACTACTGCTTATCTTACATACAATTTTTTTTTTTTTGTTTTTTTTTTTTTGCACTTATTTCCTATGTTTACATGACTATATATACAATATAATAAGAAACATATTTTGGGCAATATTGACACAGTAGGCTATAAAAGTATTTCTATTTTTACCCGACATAATTTCTGGTACGCTTTCCCTTCGCAGATTGACACCCAACTCTTGCTCCAGATCGTAGCGCTCTTTGGCGTACATCGGACAGTCCAGAACAATATGCGGGACAGATTCCGCTATGTTGGGGTCACAGGAGCACGATGGGTTCTCCTTACACTTGAAACGATTCAAGTATTCTGAGAACCCACCGTGCCCCGTTAAGACCTGCGTGAGAACGCCTGTTGGCTTCACCTTTTGTACAATACGGTAGGCTGCAATTGCGTTGGGAAGGAACATTTTCGTCACCGAGGCCGTCTCGCCCGACACATATCTCCGGTTCCACTCATCAAGCGAATCCAAACGGATTTGACGCTTAATGAATGAAACCGGACACTGGTCGTAGTCCGGCTCCCTCCGTGACGACAATGCTGCCTCCTTCGCCAGCTCGTCCGCACGCTCGTTCCCTGGCAAGCCCGCGTGGGCCTTGACCCAGTAAAGAGACACAGCTTTTTCCTGGGCCAATGCCAGAGCGATATTCGCTCTTGCGCGGACCGCCAGAGGATGGAGCGAGCCATGGCCTGTCAGTGTCTGCAATGCTGCCATTGAGTCACTGTACAGGCCATAGCTCGTCTCTTTGCGCTTGAGGATTACGTCCGTTGCCTTACAGATGGCCAGAAGTTCTGCCTGGTAGACAGTGCAGTACGCGGCAAGGCTAAGCTTGAGTTTCTGGACTTCACCATCATTATCCCATAAGGATAATGCGGCTCCGACCTTCCCCTCAATCTTGCTGCCGTCAGTGAATATTCGCACTGCCTGCACATTCTGGCCGTCCACGAGCTGTTGGTCTGCCAGGCACATGAACTCCAGAGCCATTTGCTAGGCAGGGTGAGACGTCTCTGCAAATCTTACCATACCCTCAATTTCCCGGTCTCCTGGGACGAACCGGGATGACCCTCTTCTTGCCTCATACAGGGCAGCTGCCTCTTGTATGCGGAGGTCTAGAGGCAGTATCCCGGCTAGTACCAGCGCCGAATTCAATGAGACTGTACGGTAAGACTTGCAGAGCTTCTGGACGAATCCTCGCTGGACAGAGCCTAGCATCCTACGTATCCCCAACTTCTTTGTAGCTGGAGCCCAGGCTCCAGCCGCGTACGTGACAATCGGTTCTATGGTTGCGTTATAAATTATTTTAACTACTTCCCTATTTAGGCCCCAACTAACCCTGGCTGCCCGTGAAAGCCGCTTATAAATCTCGGATGCCTTTTTGCAGATATTTTTAGTGTGCTCCGTAAAGGTCAACTTGTCATCTATTGTCAGGCCCAGCAGCTTCATGCTCCTTACCATACCAATGTCGACCCCGGCCATGCTCAGAATTGGATTGTCGTACTTAAGTCTATTGGTTATAAGCATCGCACAGGTTTTGTGTGGTGCAAACCGAAGCTTATTTCTGACACCCCAACCCTGAACATGGGCGAGGGCTGCATTGGCACTTCGGGAGACTTCAGCTGCTGTGTCACCCTCGACAACCAACACTATATCATCTGCAAAAGCTTGCACGTAAAATCCCATCCTTTCCAGGTCCTTCAACAACGGATCCAAAAGAAGGTTCCACAGAACGGGACCGCCAATTGACCCCTGGACACAGCCCTTGTTTGTCTCTCTTGTGCATTCCTCCCCGGCATACCTCACTCGAACTTTTCTGCTGTCAAGGTAGCTGTCAATGAGCCTTCTGGTGTTCACGGGGCACTTTTCCTCAGCCAGCCTGACTTTTATTGCCGGCCACCATGCGCTGTCGAAGGCGCCCTCTATATCCAATGACACCAGGACAATTAGCTTCTTCAGCCTCAACTGGTCCTGTACGTGCTTTATTAGAGTACAGAGGGCGTCCTCGGTGCTTCTCTGTGGCATAAAGCCAAACTGGCGAGTACTAAACCGTGGCACCAGATGCCACTTGATCCTTGCCACTACCATCCTCTCCAGGACCTTCCCCAAGACCGGTAGGAGACCTATCGGTCTATAGGACTTGGGGTTCAAGTAATTCTCCTTGCCCGGTTTTCGGAGGACTACCACCGTTGCCTCTTTCCATATCTCCGGGAAGTGTGCCAGTTCTAGGCATTTATTGTACAGGGCAAGGAAAGCGTCCAGGTCCTGGAGGATCGCTCGACAGCAGATGTCCGACGTAAATCCATCGGCTCCGGGAGCTTTCTTCGGGTTGAAGCGTCCCATGGCTGTCTTCAGCTCCAGCGGTGTAAAAGGTGGGTCATGATTTTCATCATGACTCCACGCATTTACCCGACTGGCCGCTTCTCTTGTGAGCCTATGTTCTGCATTGTCCTCTTCAGCTGTGTCTTTGGATAAAACGTGTCGGCGAGTAAGGCTGCCGATTCCTTTGGGTTAAGGAATGCACCGTCGCTCATCAAGGTCAAGTCTTCTTGTCTCCTGGCGGTCCCCCTGATTACTCTGAAGATACCTTCCCATATGCCTTCCCCATCTTGCCTTTCACAAAATCTCTTCCAGCTGGCTACTTGGGCTTCTTTGGCTTGGCACTCATACTCCTCTTTCGCTTTCAGATACTCATTTACAACCATCGCTCGGCGGACCGGTGCGGCATTGCGGACACGATTCTTTTTGGTCATGACCTCCCTCTTTTTAGTTGCGAGTTCCTCGGACCACCACGGGATTGAAATTTTATCTTTCTTACAAATTGTTGGGATAGACTCATCACAAGCTTTCTCAATTACTTTTTTATACTTAACTACCATTTGTTCCAATTTATCTCTACTCTCTATTTGCTTAATGGTATTTACATTTATATTACTATCGATTTTATATGTCCCCAATTTAATATTAAACTCATCCCATTTAGCTTTTTTCGTATTATATTTTCTAGTCGTTCTTATTATATTAGTCCCTTTTTCCCTTTGTGTCCTCACTTCAAATAAAATGGTATTGTGGTCCGAGCTCGTTATCCCAGTGTCAACTCGCCAGCCGTCCACCAGGTCAAAGAGCTCGAGCGAACAGGCCGTCACGTCCACGTGGCTCTTGTACACTACGCCGCCTCTCACTGTGTAAAAGGTCGGCGTATCGCCAGTGTTGAGTATCTGAAGCTCATGCTCCTCGAGGGTCCCGGACATCTCTTCTCCTCTGAGGTCCTCAATGGTGCTACCCCACCAGGTACTCTTCGCATTCGCGTCTCCGCCTATTAGGAGTTTTCCAGTGCCCAGGTCCAACTTTATCTTGGCCAACTGATCCAGGTATGGCCCTATGGGTTGGTCTGGCTCGAAGTAATAAGAGACTACTACGATTTCCCAGGCTTTGGTCCGGATCCCCACCACGACGATGTTGTTCGTGGTGAGTTTCGGGTAGGGAATGACATCGAGGTCATTATCAAAGACGGCAATTGCCGCCTTTACCCTCCCACTTCCTTCAACCTCGCACTGGTAGAGTCTCGCACCACGGTAGCTCTTCATACTTCGGTAGGTTAGGGTAGGGTAGGGTACGGTAGGGTAGGGTAGGGTAGTGTAGGGTAGGGTAGTGTAGGGTAGTGTAGGGTCGGGTAGGGTAGGGTAGGGTAGGGTAGAGTAGGGTAGGGTAGGGTAGGGTAGTGTAGGGTAGGGTAGGTTAGGGTAGGGTAGTGTAGGGTAGATAAATGTTTGGTCTTTTTATGGCAAAACAAAGTTTGCCGGGTCAGCTAGTATCTCTATAAAAAACAAGGCCTTTCGTATTAGTTGTCATCACTACTGTCCAACACTTGAAGAGCGGCTGTGGAGAGGGAAAAAGCAAAAGAAACACTTGGATCTATTTACAATTTTTAATATTGGTACCAAAACAATTTTAAACGCTATTTAGTAAATAATAAAAAAGGAAAAGTATCCGTAAATAAACTTTAATTTTCCACTTGACTATAACATGATCCACAATTCTTTGTCAGCTTCTGAACTGAAAGTAGAAAAGCAGTAAATTATCGAGGGTATTGTTCTACTGTATTTTCGAACTTGGAATTACCACTTTTGACCAAAACTTTCAGTAAATTGTATCTTCTCAAACGTTTTATTTCCGAATAAAAATTTGAAGTAGAGCATTTGTCAAACCCTACCAAAACTTTTGGCACGTTGTTAACTCCTAATACCTATTCAATTCAGAAACCGGCCTTCATCATCTTCCTGCCCTAGTCCCATGTTACTAGGGGTCGGCGCAACACGTTTTATTCTTCCACACCGTCCTGTCCACCGACAAGCTCTCACAGACTCCCTTTTCTTTAATATCACTCCTTACACAATCCATCTTTTTTTTGGCCTTCCCCTCAATCTCCATCCTCCCACATTTATATTTATAACTCTTTTAGTAACATACGTTTCATCCCTCCTCAGTCCAATATACTCATTTATCATTTATCGATTCTTGTCACTCCGCACATCTATCTTTAGCATCTTCATCTCTGCTACATGCAATCTTTTTGCACCCGTCTTTTTCATAGTCATTTCGACTTTTTCATCAACATTCTGGGTCTTAACACGGACTTGTGGATTTTACCCTTTATCTTGAGGAGATTAAAATACCGGCCCTAAAACAAGCAAATGTCACATTTGTTTGCATTGGTAGCTT
The DNA here is from genome assembly GCA_949775005.1 of Orthosia gothica. NCBI lineage: Eukaryota > Metazoa > Arthropoda > Insecta > Lepidoptera > Noctuidae > Orthosia > Orthosia gothica. The sequence goes on along the minus strand of OX459047.1, from coordinate 12,688,913 downwards.
ACCTCCTTCAGATGTACCGCAGTCCCATAGCGGCCGCATGTGCTAACACGGCCTCAGCCGCCTGCCTTACTTCAAGGTGCGCGCGCGCCTGTTCGTACCATTTGTGAGCGGCCGCTCGTGACGCTCCCTTGAGGGAGTCCACGTACCGCACCGCTACGGCTAAGTTACCGCGGTCCATCCAGAAACTGACAAAATTAAAATAAGACTATGAGAAGGTTCAATCTGGAAGGTGTCATGTGAAGATATTTGACAGTCGTTAGATACGGGTAGTCAGAAGGCTCAGATTTGACACCACTCTTGCCAAGGGATATCGTGGTACCCAGTTGCTGGGCTATGGAGGTCAGATAGGCAGTCTCTCCATGTAAAAAACTGGTAGGAAGGAATCAGCTGAATCTGGTTAGACTGGAAGCCGACCACAGTCCACAATATAGTTGAGACAAGGCTAGGTAAATTTATTGATTACCTAAATGAGAAGGATAACAGTATCGTTATGGATTTTATTAAATAGGTAATATTCTTTTTACTTCACTCATAAAAGGTGTAATAACCTTGAAATTGTAAATGAAATAAAAACAACAGCGTACGCACTAATTACGGTAGAAAGACTATTTATTATTTGAAGGAGCACAGCTTGTTCAATGAATTGCCGGATGATATAAAGGAGTGCCATAACGTGAATACATTTAAGAATAAGCTTAAGAAGCACTTACGTAAATTATAACTTCTAATGCTCTGAAGGGAATTGTATTGCACTGTATGTTTTATCATACTTATTACTTTGTATCTCATTATAAACGGACTGTAAGTTCTTATGAGAAATAAATTACTTTTAACCGAAAACATAACTTTAAGGGCAAGTTACAAAGACCGCTCTTTGACTTTACATTCTTAGAGACAAATTATTATTAACTTATCCGCTGTATCCGCATTAACATTATAGGCGTCTTATTCGTATGGAACGGTAACTAAGCAAAGTAAAGCCAACGTGCAATCTATGAGCCTCACCCTTAGTTTGGGATTGACTCGGAAACCCCAAAAACAAATCAAGGTCTTTCTAACATTCCTTATTTATTGAATAATTATATCCTTTCTGAAGTTAAGCAAACAAGTTTAAAACTCTTACCCAGCTCTCTGCAGTAAATCAAAAGTGTCTAAATATGCGGGAACCTCCAGTGGCGGTTTTTCAAACTCTCCCTGCGGTATTCCTGACAACTGGACACAAAACAAAAAAATAAGAATTAGGTTGTGAATAAGGAAAATTGAGCAAATAGAATAATATTACCGTGTGGAAGAGTTTGCAGATCTTCATAAACTATTATTATTTATTTATTATATACTTTAATAAATATATAAATAATTAAAATAAATAATAACATAATATATTATTTTATCACCAGGTGGGCGGATGACCTGGTGAAGGTAGCGGGGATCCGCTGGTTACGAGATGCACGGGACCGGTCAACGTGGCGACACTTGGGGTAGGCCTATGTCCAGCAGTGGACGTCTTTCGCCTGATATGATGATGATGATGATATTATTTTATATTATTCTTCTTATTAAGCAATCTCTAACGTTTAAGCTACTGACAGAAGCCTCCTCTCTCTATGGGAGCGAATGGGCTCAGTGCATTCACACTCACATTCTCACACTCTAATAACATTAGACGTTTATATTAGCCCATTTTACAGCCCGTTCAACCGATTTTGACTTCTATTGCGTTGGTGATACGACAAATGGTAGCTGTAGTAAACAGTTGGTTTTGGTAATAGGTTTATGCTTTTAATGTCATCCTTATGTTTACGGTATAGAACTCAAAATCGGTTGAACGGAGTGTAAAAAGATTTGGAAACATGTCTAATGTTATTTTAAATGGTGTATAGGACATGCCGTTTTCCTCACAATGTTTTCGTTCACTGTTTTGGTGCTGAAATAATTTACACAAAGTAAAGCGCTTGCCTGGATTCGAACCCTCGACCAACAACTTGAAAGTGGCGGCTGTTAGCTGTCACTGGGCTACAGCTGCTCAGAAGAACGGCCACCACTAGCTGCGTAGGTATTGTTGGCCGTTTTTTTTGTAATTTAGGGCGTAGGAGGTACGTGTATACATACTTTGTTGGAAACTCTAAATAAAGAAATGCTTACCCTCATGAAGAGCAGCAATCCCTGCAACCAGGAGAGAATATACACCGGCATGGCGGCGCCTTCTTGCTCAACCAACGCAACACTTCGCGCCGTCTTCTCCATCTAAACACACAATTAGCATGAAAGGTATAGACACTGAGTACTTTTGTATATATGAAACTGAAGTGGTATAGAACAGAAGTGGCCTCGTCAATCGCTATTTCTTTTTTTTTATCAAAGTTGATAAGACATGTTTAAGTTTGTAATGTGCGTTTTGTTTGTGTGGAATAAAGTCAAGACACAGATATAAATCTAATTAGATGACGCGATTGTTTGTAATTCGCGTGTCAAAAAACGGAGTAAATTTACGATCAATGATCGTAATTTGAGCTTTTCATTTAGCATTATCGGCGCCAGAAATCCACTGAAATATATAAAAATGCCTTTTAACGCCATATTGAGCTGTAAAGACTGTAAAGATAAAGTTGGCCTAGGCACTGAAAATGTTTTCTTTCATTGGTAAGTAAATTTGTTTTTAAATTGTGTGTGAAAAAGTGGCACACTTGGTTTTCATACTGTGATGGAAGGACTTGCGTTATCTAGTTAGATTTATGTCTGTGAGTCAAGAGCAAACCCATATAAAATACTAGCGGACGCCTCGCGGTTTCACCCGCGTAGTTCCCGTTCCCGTAGGAATACAGGGATAAAAAGTAGCCTATGTCACCCGGGCATAGTGCAGCTTCTCAACAGTGAAAGATTTTTTGAAATCGGTCCAGTAGTTTCGGAGCCTATTCGGTACAAACAAACAAACAAACAAAAAAATCTTTCCTCTTTATAATATTGGTATAGATAAAATAAAATAAATCTTTCTTTCTAAAACATGTCTAGAGTACTCTAGAGATAAAGTGATCTCAGTTATGAAATGAAGAAATCTGTGTGAAACAATCTTTCAGTACCTATTCCTCTCAGGCCTTTCATTTGATACACACATATTGGAGGTGCATAAAAATAATTGGTCCACCATATTTAGAAGTTCCCCATAATGGATTTAGAATGATATCACTTGGTAGCCAACCGTGCAATATCATACAAACTTAAAATTTCAGGAAAATCCGTAGAAAATAAATGTTTTAAAATTCAGTATTAAGATAGGACTCGTTTAAATAAAAGCTTGTTAAAATACAATTAGCTAATAGGTAGGTACTTACTGTGTGGAAAGTGTTTCGCAGCACGGTTTCTGGGACTATTCCCTTTTCGCGGACAGACTCAGGAATCGACTTCAACACTGTCAATACTAACTTGTCGTCCTTGCCTATAAAATAATGATATTCTATCTTAGATCAATAATAAACTAGATGCCCGATAAGCGCTTCAAAAACGGGCCGAAAAACTACTTTAAGCGTTTCATTTAAGATTGCAAATTCTTAGAGGAGTTTTGTAGGGAATTGTGTATCTAGTGTATTTTTGATCGAAGCATTATATTAAGACATATTAAGATAATAACTCGAGCTTTAAGGTTGCCCTAGTCGACGGCACGAACTATTTTGCGCGCGGGGTTAAAATGAATGCTATCTCATCCGACAACACGTGCGAAATAGATAGATGCTGTTATGAGCAGTAAGAAGTTAGTTCGCGTACGAATTAGCACTTAGGCAAGTTTCTAGCGAAATGGATGATGATTTAGGACGAAAACGAGCGCGCAAAAAATAAAAAAAACGGACCTTTGGGTGTCTAGATATCATGAAAAAATGACTAAATGTATATTTTCAAAATAAAATTATTATCTTTGTTGAACTACTAATATATCCCTGTGTGGTGGCTGTTTTGCAATTTTACTTCTTCTTATGGTATTTATTACCGCCTAAAGATGCGTTAAAATTAGTGTTGAAATATGAAACTTTCAACGCTCATAACTTTCATTTTTTTTTACTTTATTGTTTCCATACAGGGCTAGATAACGATGAGACATTTTTTTATTTTGAACGTACATCGTCAAACAGTGGAGTAATCGCAAGACTACGTTTGTATGGAAGAATGATCGACTAGTGTAACCTTAAGCAACTGTTCCTCAGGTCGGTCCGTGGATGTGTGACTATCTTAACATACAGAGATTCCTTCATGCCTATTATTATAGTTCTTTGACAGTTAGAAGCTAGGAAATTCGACAACATTCTTCACAAGAGGTATCATGTTATCCAGTTCAGGAGGTATTGGAGATCAGATAGGCAGTCGCTCCGTGTAAAATACTGGTACTCTGCTGCATCTGGTTAGATCGGCAGCCGCATCCAACGAAACTTAGGCAGATTGATTGAGACGTGGTTTTTTTTTAAACGCTCGTGGCTAAATAATAACAGCCGCACTGGTTGATCATCAAGCTTAAGCAACGCTTGACGAGGTCGGTCCCTGGATGGATGACCATTTCAACATACCGAGTTTCCTCCGTGCCTCGGAAAGCACGGTCCCGGCTGTTATTTTAAGATCTTTGACAGTCGTTACGGGTAGTCAGAAGCTTGAGATCTGACACCAGTCTTGCCAAGGGGTACCGTGTTACCCAGTTACTGAATTGTGGAGGTCAGATAGGCAGTCGCTCCATGTAAAACACTGGTACTCAGCTGAATCCGGTAAGACTGGAAGCTGCAGACCCCAATATAGTTGCGAAAAGGCTAGGCAGATTGATTGCAACATAAAAGTACATAAGCGGACTTAATGCTTCCAAGAGCGGTGAACATATAGCATGGCTGATGCATAAAAAAAGTCCTACTACTATTATAAACGCAAAAGTTTGTGAGGATGGATGGAGCTCCATTATTATTCATCATCATAATTATCATATCAGCCGAAAGACGTCCACTACTGGACATAGGCCGCCCCCAAGCGTCGCCACATTGACCGGTCCCGTGCGTCTCGCAACCAGCGGATCCCCGCAACCTTCACCAAGTCATCGGTCTACCTGGTGGGAGGCCTTCCAACGCAACGTCTTCTGGTTCGCAGTCGCCACGCCAGAACCTTCTCCATCCGTTCTGCGAGCAATGTGCCCTGCCCACTGCCACTTAATTTTGGCAGCTCTTGCGGATCTCTATATTTCTGATTCGATCACGCAAGGAAACGCCGAGCCCTTTCCATAGCCCTTTGAGTGACTGTAAGCTTTCTAAAGAGGCCCATTGTAAGCGACCACGTCTCAGAGCCATATGTCATCACTGGCAACACACACTGGTCATAGATTTTTGTCTGGAGACACTGTGGTAAGTTGGGACGAGAAAACACCGCGCAACTGCCCGAACGCTGTCCAGCCGAGTCGGATTCGACGGTTGATCTCTTACTCGAAGTTGGCCCTACCCAACTGGATCGTTTGTCCCAGGTAGACATAGTCGTCCACAACTTCGAGGGTAGAGTCTCCAACCTTGATATTAGTGGGTGTAACATGGGCATTCAACAACACCTTGGTTTTGTCCATGTTCATTTTCAGACCCACTCTTTTGGAAGCTCTACTGAGGTCATCGAGCATTGTATTGAGGCTCTCCATGGTCTCAGCCACGACCACTATGTCGTCGGCAAACAGAAGGTGAGTGATATACTCGCCATTAACGTTGATGCCTAGGCCTCTCCAGTCCAGAACCTTGAATACATCCTCCAGCGCAGCAGTGAACAGTTTCGGAGAAATGACGTCTCCCTGTCTCACGCCACGCTGGAGAAGGATTGGATTCGAAGTCTGATCGTGAAGACGGACTGACATGTTTTATTTTTATTTCGACTATCACACGGGCGATGCCGCTGTCGGAAGCTAGTAATTATATATATAAAATGAATGATGCTATCGTTATTCCGATAAAAAGACCATTAAAAGGCTGCTGATGATGATGATGATGATGATGATGAAGCGCAGTTGTTTTATATGAAAAATACAATAGAATGAGAGCGCTACTTTACAAAACTACAGTTTTCTAGAATAAAATCTGTAATACACACCTGAAGCTTTCTCAATAGCCTTCAGTTCCTTGTTCACCTTGACGTAGGGCTCTCCCTTCTTGGTGGCCGCGAGGAGTGACGCTCCGGCCGCCCAAAGCTCTTGTGAGCGACGCGTCTCACGTTCCGCCTTAAGACGCGCTGGGCGAGTAGTAATCAGTCAATATTTTTATATCTAGGCTGGTTTTCTACCGTAGGAGGTCTTGTACTTCTCTGGTAGAAACATGTGCTTAGACAGCTTGGCAAAACGAGGGTGCTTGTATCAAACTTAAGGTAACTTAAGGCGTATAATTATTTTCTCCAATGTTAACGCGGTACTGGCCGTGCGCCCGCCATCGGAGCCATAATATCAAAATGAAACATCCTTGTGGACAGTTTTGTTTTCAAATTATTCTTTGATTTACATATGCTATTGCAGTTATGAATAAATTCTAGCCATAATGTTTTCTGTGTAAAAATATTTAAAAAAATCCAAGTCGTTTTGGAGGAGTTTCCAAAACTAGCGAAAAAATATCGGGTAATTTTTTTAAAGCAAAACAAAAACCATGTTGCACAAATGATTTACATTAATCAATAATAAATATATTTATTTTTTCATCTTTTAACCTAGCCGTTACTTAGGAGTATGCTTTAGATTAGAGAATAACCGTTTTTCGGAACTAAAGAGGTGGAAGGCCCTAAATGGGAAATGAACAAAACAAATCTATAAATAAGTATTATTAGTAATACAAATGCTAGTTGTCATTATCATCATAATTTCAATCAAAAACTTCCACTGCTGGACATAGCTCGTTTCAACATCGGACTACCAGACGTAAGGCGATGCGCCATCGGTACATGGTGGACAGCCCATCCCACCCATACGCACAAAACGTTTAGGAAACACTTTTATTATGCGTAGCTAAGGAGTGGAATTCCCTGCCGGAGTCTGTTTTCCCCGACAGCTACAATCTAGGAGTCTTTAAGTCAAGAGTGTATAGGTTATTTCTAGGCAAGCGTGTTTCACCGTCGACCACATCATCGCTTACCAACAGGTTAGAGCCAAGCGCGAGCCTATAAAGTTTTTAAAGGGTTCCCCAAGCGTTGCCATTGCTACAGTGCTATTCGTCATGTATGGCTCCGTCCCTATGTCACACTAGAATAAAGTGATTAAAAGAATGAAATATAGCAACAAATACCGTTGAGTTTATTTTCAACCACTTTGAGTTTCACAGACATCTCTTCAAGTTCAGCAGCAAATATTCTCTTTTCAGCTGCGACTTTGTCGTTCACCATTTTATCGAATTTTCCATTTATCTGCATTCGTAGAATATTCAAAAAGTTTAACAGCATTTAATTTTCATACAACTGCTAATTGTAGCCAACTTCAGACCGGCCAATAAGGTTGGGCATTACTGTAATGCTCGTAGAGCCGAATTTGCGTTTCATTACTATACTTAACACAAGGACCTGACTTTAAGTAATGAGTTAGGATTTTATACCAACCTGTTCCTCCATCTCTGCTAGTTTTATTTCCATGCCCTTCTCAAAATTGTCCTTTATTTTTTGGGCACTATCCTTTGCGTGTTTCTCATTCCTTGCAATTTGATCATCTTCCTGCACAGATGATTCAAAATAATATAGGTTAAAGCCTAAGGCGCAGGACACACAGAAATGCGATGCGGACCGATGCGATGCGGTTTACCACCAATAAGCGATATTGCAATTACGTTCATATGGTCGCAATGCGAATACAAATCGCCTGATTTGCACTTGAAAGTACGTGTACGATATCGCCTATCGAAACAATTTAAATTGTACTGTGTTGCGCCATCCGCAAGGTCCCTTAGGCGCAGGTCACACAGAAATTGCGTTGGGCGCGGATATGGCACGGGCGGCTTCCTATTCTATTCTAATTTCAAACAAAATGCATAGAAATGAAGCGCAATTTAGGACACACGATATGTCACGATGTGTGCGCGGACGTGGTTATGACGCGAAATTTCGGTGCTCGCGCCAAATTGCGCTTTTTTTACGGTCTAAGTTTTTCAAGAACCGCCGTACATATAGGAACAAAAAGCTCTCCGATCCTACTGTCAGGCCCATGAAGGAGATGCGTTAGATGATCCTGCAGTCTTCAGACGGATCTCAAAGTCATTGAAAAGCGACCTCCGCCGCTTTTATACCGAAAGTATTAAAGACGCGATTGAGCAGATTAAGGGCTCCAAGGTCTTTGCAAGAGATCTGTCTTTTGCGCAGAGCCAGCTCACGAAACTGAAGACCAATGATGGCAGGATCGTATCCGCCAAACCGGAGCTTCTGTGGGAGATCAACAGATTCCATGAGCCGTTGTACACGTCAACCAGTAAACCCGTCGCGAATCTAGCGAATGATTCTAGAGCTACATTGACCCGACACTATATCGAAGACATTCCGGACGTCAGCCTGTATGAGATTAAGATGGATCTGAAACAGCTTAAGAACAACAAGGCACCGGGTGACGACGGAACTACGGCCGAATTCCTGAAGGCGGGTGGAAAACCAATACTTAAGGCCCTTCAAAAGCTATTTGATTCCGTCATATTCGAGGGGAAAACGCCACAGGGTGTGGTGTTGGAAGAAGAGCTTCTTCAAGAAGGGTGACAATGCCCTACTGAAGAACTATAGGCCGATCTCACTTTAGCCTTGTCTACAAGCTGTTTTCAAGAGTCATCACGAATCGTCTCGCGCGCAGGTTTGACGATTTCCACCCTCCCGAACAAGCCGGATTCCGAAAAGGTGTTCAGCACCGTAGACCACATACATACGCTGCTGCAGGTTATACAGAAGACCGAAGAGTAAAAGCTGCCTTTCTTTTTAGCGTTTGTGGACTACAAGAAAGGCTTCCATTCGATCGAGACTTGGGCTTTACTGCAGTCACTCTAACAGTGCCAAATTGACTACCGGTACATCGAAGTGTTGAAATGTTTATACAAAAACGCCACCATGTCGGTTCGACTTCAGGATCAGACCTCGGAATCCTTCCTTTTGCAGCGAGGGTTGAGACAGGGAGATGTCATATCTCCGAAGCTGTTTACCGCTGCACTGGAGGATGTCTTCAAGGTTCTGGACTGGAGAGGGCTAGGTATCAACGTCAATGGCGAGTACATCACTCACCTTCGTTTTGCCGACGATATAGTGGTTATGGCATAGACCATCGAGGACCTCAGTACAATGCTCGATGACCTCAGTAGAGCTTCCGAAAGAGTGGGTCTTAGGATGAACATGGACAAACCCAAGGTGATGTTGAATTCCGGAATTCCGTAACATTTTTTCTGAATTTTCAATTCCGGAATTTACAGGAGTAATTACGTAATTCCGATATTCATGTTTTTTTGATATTTTGATTATTATTTATGACAATTTTAGAACTGGAAGGAGGATAAAATTTACGTGACATGTGATACATCATCATCATCATCATATCAGCCGAAAGACGTACACTGCTGGACATAGGCCTCCCCCAAGCGTCGCCATATTGACCGGTCCCGTGCGTCTCGCATCCAGCGGATCCCCGCAACTTCATGGTCATCGGTCCACCTGGTGGGAGGCCTTCCAACGCAACGTCATCCGGTTGGCGGTCGCCAACCCAGAACTTTTCTGCCCCATCGGCCATCCGTTCTGCGAGCAATGTGCCCTGCCCACAGCCACTTAAGTTTGGCAATTCTTCGGGCTTTGTCGGTAACCCTGGTTCTCTTGCGGATCTCGAAATTTCTGATTCGATCACGCAAGGACACTCCAAGCATAGCCCTCTCCATTGCCTGTTGGGTGACTGGAAGCTTTCTGATGAGGCCCATTGTGAGCGACCACGTCTCAGAGCCATAGTTCATAACTGGACACGAACTGCAGTGGCCAATCTGGAAATCTCAGATTGGTCGCTGCAGAGACAACCTGGTAAAATTGGATATCCTTGACCCATCCCAAACACGGTGCCAGTGTGGAGTGCCTTCGCAGGGTATGCCCCACCTACTTTCCGGCCCAGCGTCCACGATCACCTGCACTTTCCAGGTTTTAAACGGGGTCAACGACAGAACTGTCCCAGTGGTCAGATTTTGATCGGAAAGTTTGATTCTAAAACAAGTAAAGAAGAAGTAACTCCACTGTGTAGTTGGTTTGACTCGGACGCTCTACTCGGAAGTGCACCTTAAGGTTACACTAGTCGAAAATTCTTCCATACAAACGTAGTCTAGAGATTACTCCACTGTTTGATGTACGTACAAAATGAAATACATATCAATTTGTCTCATCAATATCTAGTCCTTTATGGAAACAAAAATGTAAATAAATAATATATTTGAAAGTTATGAGCGTCGAATGTTCCTTAATTCAATACTAATTTTAACGCATCTTTGGGTGGAAATAAATACCATAAGAAGAAGGAAAATTGCAAAACGGCCTCCATAAAGGGATAGATTAGTAATTCAACAATGCAAATAATGTTATTTTATAAATATACATTTAGTTGTTTTTTCATGATATCTAGACTGCCAAAGGTCTGTTTATAAAAATTTCGCGCGCTCCTTTTCGTCCTAAATCATCCTACATTTCGATACAAATTTGCAAACGTGCTAATTCGTACGCGAACTAGCTTCTTACTGCTCATCACAGCATCTATATCTTTCGCACGTGTTGTTGGATCAGATAGCATGCATATTAACACCGCGCACAAAATAGTTCGTGCTGTCGACTAGTTCAACCTTAAGGGTTAAATACGTTGGAAGTAGAGCCACTAACCCTTTTCTTATAATCAGCGGCAGAAGCAGCTGTCTTTTCTTTAAGGGCGGCGGCTAACAGGACCTCTCTATTTTTCGCATCATCGCGCGGTAAGTCTAAAACAGTAATTTTAAAAATAGTTTTATACTCTTTAAATGACAGTGGCGTCTGTACCTACCGTGTAATCGACCTCGTAACTGCATTATCCCTATGTGCCCGACCAGAGCACAGATTACTTAATAGTTACTGACCAGAGTGAGAAGTTTGCGCGAGTCGGACTCGAAATAATAAATAATGGCGAACGGCAGGCTTGTATGGGCATTTCGTACCGCTAATAAAATGTCGTGTTTTGGGATATTTATTGTTTTAATTGGTAGTTATTATGTTGGATAATCCCTTTTTAAATTCTTAGATTTTTAGAACTTGGGACGTCAAAGTTATAACCAGTTTTATTTTTTAAGGTTATGTACTTGTGTACGAATGTAGATTGTTACATTCAGGTAAATGTTGCATATTGTTAATTAAAATATAATTATAATATTATTATTATTATTGTTTATTCTTCTTGCTTATTGCAATCTCTGAAGTGTTTTACTTATCATTAAGTAGGTAGATTGAGATGAGGATACCTACTCAGGGCATTAGGTTATACCTATGTCCAGCAGCGGACTGCAACAGTTTGATCATGATGAATTTGATTATCTTTAATGTTATTTCTATTTCTAAAGAATTAATTATCATTACAATATTTGTGTTATTTTACATAAGGCAACTTCTAAAAACATAACTACGTTTAGTGTACGATTGTATTAAATTTATTTATTAAAATATTTTTATTGATATTATTAATTAATCCGAAGTTCTAAAAATAGTAAACTTACATGAAAATAAATGGCTTAGTTGTCATAATAAGTGGTAACAATTCTATAACTGAATAAAAAAAAAGTATGCGGTACAAAATCTGCCATTCACCTTTGGAACCGTCGTCGTCGGTCGCTTGCAGCCATATTGTAATGGCTAGCGCCAGTGTGCAGTGGTGGGCGTTGAATTAACGAACTATTTTTTTTAGACTGTTTAGTTGTCGTCAACTGTTAGACTGGTTTACAGTTCACGGATAAACTAGTTTACTCATGAACGAGATTTTAGGCATCGACTTGATTTCGCGTAGTCGACGCACGACGGAACAGAACGAGTGATGATTTACGAAGACTGGTTTTGGTTTACAGTTCACGGATAAACTAGTTTACTCATGAACGAAATTTTAAGCATCGACTTGATTTCGCGTAGTCGACGCACGACGGAACGGAACGAGTGATGTTTACGAAGACTGGTTTTCGTTTACAGTTCACGGATAAACTAGTTTACTCATGAACGAAATTTTAAGCATCGACTTGATTTCGCGTAGTCGACGCACGACGGAACGGAACGAGTGATGTTTACGAAGACTGGTTTTCGTTTACAGTTCACGGATACTCTAGTTTACTCATGAACGAGATTTTAAGCATCGATTTGATTTCGCGTAGTCGACGCACGACGGAACGGGACGAGTGATGATTACGAAGACTGCCGAGCCGAAGCATTACGAATCTTTATTTGGCTAAATGATATTTTTTTTTGTTTTTGTGTAGGCACGTTATTTTTTTAGTCCTGATTTAAAATATGCATTACGTGTCGGTCAAGGCGAAATAATAAACTTTCTCATTACCTACTTTTTTCGTTCATACGTTCGCTAAAAGTGTAAAAAGTACTTAATAATTAAACAAAAACAACTGATTGTAAATAGTGGATGGTGTATGAGTGTATAAAGTACTAATCGACTAGTAAACAAGTTCTTAACTTAATGACCTAATCCGATCACTAAACGCTGCTGTTCAGTCTATGATGTAAACTAGTCGAAAATTAAACTGTTTTATGAACTAGTATAACGTTGACGGTAAACCAGTCTCGTTTCGTCGACTGTAAAAACGTCGACGACCCACCACTAGTAGCGCGCGTGACGGAGCAGCTTAGATAGCGAGCGATTGTCTATTATTTTGTTTTACTTTTACCCTGGAAACAAGTATAGATGCCACGGTTTGCTAGACAAGTGCCGTGGGGAGATGAAAAATCCATCTGCCATATCTATTCCGTATTAAAAAGATACTACAAAAAAAAGTAAAGTACTAACCATCCATAGCACGGTTGATTCTATCAGTCATCGCATCAGAGGTATCCTTCAACTGTTGTTCTAAATGTTTAACCTATAAAAGTAGTAACGATTATAAGTACGAAAAAATTGCTTTATTTAACAGTCCATAAAAAGTTCAGACATAATTCTTTTTGATAGCGCAGTTTTGTGGGACTCTAACCCACTAAAACTCCACGGTGTCCTCCTGCTGTGCCGCTTAGGCTTATGTCGGGAACACGGGCATGCGTTAGCACTCACCGCGAACACGCCGCGATAGGTAGATACCACAGACATAAATCTAACTAGATAACGCATGTCCCTCCCTCCATCTGTATGAAAACCAAGCGTGACACTTTTCACACACAATTTAAAAACAAATTTACTTACCAATGAAAGCAAACATTTCCAAGGCCTCGGCCAACTTTTTCTATACAGTCTTTACAGCTCAATATGGCTTTAACAGGCATTTTTCAAGATTTCGGTGGATTTCCGGTGCCGATAATGCTAAATGAAAAGCTGAAATTACGATCATTGATCGTAATTTTACTCCGTTTTTTGACACGTGAAGTACATACAATCACGTCATCTAGTTAGATTTATATCTGTGGTAGCTACCTAATCTTACAATCCTAGTTGAGCGCTATTTTCAGGGTTACAAAATTCTCTCTTCACGTTGAGTTACTACTCGATCAAAATAACTGTGCAATTGGCGCTGTCACGTCACTCTGGCGTTCGATTTTCGGTATTTGCGTACTAGGCGAACACGTGAGTAGGCGGGGGTGGGATCGATGTGCACATTAATTTTGACCGTGTTAAAAAAAGATTTGTGCAAAACTCACGTATCGCAAGGTGTTGGTGAATACTACGTCCACATCTCCCGTTATCTTTGGGGCCTTAGAAGAGTAATCCAAGCCTGGGAACACGAACTGATTTTCCGCAGTGTATTTATCGACTATTTCTTCTACCTGAGAATGAAATCTTACATATTATAAATGCGCAATTTTGGATGGTTTGTCACTCAATCACGCCAGAACGGCTGAACGCATCTGGATAAAATTTGGCATAGAGATAAATTATATTATTTATAATAATATATATATTATTAAATAGCACATAGGCTTTTCACGTGGGCGAAGCTTGCTACTGCTACTGGCAGATGCTAGTATGAAATAATTTAACATTTTCTTTTTTCTTTTAAATAAACGTTGCCCCACACTAGGAATTTCTTCCTGTATCGTGGATGCGCTTACAAACATATAAACTCACATACACAACACCCAGAGCCGGAACAACTATCTGTAGGTCATACAAATATTTGTTCCGTGCGGGAATCGAACCCGCGACACGCAGCGCAGCAGTCAATCGCTCAACCACTGCGCCAACCGTGCGCCCGTGCTTGCATTCTGCAAGCAATTGTGACTGTTCCTAAATGACCCTAGGCTAATAAAAATTTCGTTTTTCCTAAAATGTCCTAGATTTGGTGTTAAAGTCGGCTCTTTTGATAACAGAGGTGCAGCGCTCCGCCATTTCCGCGCTGCACAATGAATTTCGTCACCCGGCTTGGTCAATTCTCTTCCGACAAGTGAATTCCAAATTATGTTTTTGTTTTGTTTTGGAATTCACAGTTATAAAATTATAACTTGGAAGTGGTTTAGAAGGATAAAATATAACTAAGGGGATATAAACTAAATTGTTACAATTAACTAAAGCTTGTGTGGGAAACTCTTTACACTAATGTATAGAGTATTTATCAAAGACCGAATTATCAAAGACCGAATAATGGTCGCGGATAATGAATTTACATTCATGAATTACTACAAATAAAAGTAATTAATATGGCAGAGAGTTTTAACTCCAGAAGTAATTGGAATTGATTAGATCAATATCCCTACAGACAGCCCAAAAGCGCTCATCCCGCCATCATTTCGTAGTGTAATAGCTGGTAAGAAGAAATGATGAAACAAACTTTCCAGCACACATTTCTGTCTGATAGCCTTAAGGGCTAAATAATTAAAACAAAAGTGAAGTATGAAGTTAATTAGACAAAGGGATTGCAAAGTGCATTATTTACCTAACGAAAGGGAGTTGGTAGGATCGCTACGCTTGCATTGATAAATAAGTTTGTTTGAATTACGTTAATGAGTACTTTGACAAAAGTCTAGACTTCCCACCCAAGTGACGTGAGACCGCTTTTCAGCAGCAGGTCCGTCGTAACTTGTACTACTCGGCCTAGACTGCATTTTCTAGTGAGAATCTGCTGCGGCTCCAAGAGTACAGGCTCCCTAAGCTCTAGCATGCCTTTCCCAGTCCTAAGACAGTGGTCAGTTTTGTGCCTATTTGCCTCTGCCATTTGAGCGAGACATGCTACCAGATACACTGGACGCGGGCTATAATAAGTAGCACTCTGTCGGCCTATTCACCCTTTATTATCTCCTTTACCATCTCCTTAAACTGCCCATTGCGTGGATTTTGGGGCCATCAGGGACGGCAGCCATCCAATATCGTGTCTCGCTAAATAGTGACGATTTAGTAATTGCCTACAAAACGGCTTGGTGTGGTTTTAACGAGACACGTTCCCTAAGCGTCATTAGACGATGTAATTTGGGGTTCTTTGTGAAGCCTACCGGCTGAAACCTACCCCCCTCCCTGGAATCTGAGCGACAGCAAGTATTTCGCGAAGTGGTCTGAGCTAGACCTTCTTAGGAAACAGTATATTTTAACAACTAACATTTGGTTCTCCTACGTGCTCAATTAAGAGCGGCCATATTTAGCCTATTTTATACAGAAAAGAGTATTAGCGGCTCCACCTTCCATGTATGTAATGAATGTCAGTTAACTCTCAATAAAGGTCCTTAATCAAATGAGTAATTGTTTAGTGTATAAATGGTGAATTAGGGTATGAAAGTGTGAAAGAAGACTTCACCGCGTCCCTAACCCAAATATTAGGGACAAATATCTGCCAAAGGGTGGAATTAGGAAGTAAATACAAGGGTTCGCCACGCTAGAATAAATAGTAAATTAGTCAATTATCCCTACCTATGTAATACAAAGATTAAAAACTTACCTCATTCATACTGGCACTCACTCACACCATATTAATACGAGATTAGACTAAATTAAAATTAACTTAATAATTAACTTTGTCACACGATAACTACTACGACTCGACTTCAGATTATTCGTTTCCAAAGCTAAACCCTATGTCTCTAACACTCTGGTATCATCACTCGTACGTCTTCTTCCGCTCCTCAGAATCAGACCGTCCTCTCTCCCTGCCTTAAGTCAAGTGTCCCTACCTCTTACCTCTACAAGCCCGTCTCCCATCTCACAGTCTGCTTTCTCTTCAATTCAGTTTTTTTTTTGCATCGCTAAATTGTTTTAGGTCTGGTTCGTGTTAGAAATCAGATATTCCAAGACTCTTTAGAATATTACTTTTATCTTGACAGCTTTTACTTTAAAAGGGCAATTTATGAGCATCTTTAAAAGGTTGGGTTTTGTTTTATCTTGTTAAAACGTTCGTGTACCATAGTTTATGACATAGCCTGTCAAACCCAAAGGTCGACGTCTCAATGTGTTCAACACATCTGGCCGGCCATGCGTAGTTTTTAAATATTAAAATATAGAGATAAATGACGTGTAGTCACACAATCATATAAGGGACCTCCGAACATAGCGTTCTCCTTTGCTCTTCAGGCGATTTTAAGTCCTTTGATGAGGCTCATTGTGAGTAATATGTGAAATATACGTTTAGATATGCTGTTTTTGTAGTTTCTATTTTTTTCCTAAAGGTTGCCCTAGTCGACGGCACGAACTATTTCGTGCGCGGAGTAAAAATGCATGCTATCTCATCCGACAACAAGCTAGGAAGAGATAGATGCTGTGATGAGCAGTAAGAAGCTAGTTCACGTAGTAATGAGCACTTTTGCAAATTTGTAGCGAAATAGATAATGATTTAGGACGAGAACAGCCGCACGATTTTTTATAAACAAACCTTTGGGAGTATGGATATCATGAAAAAACGACTAAATGTATATTTTCAAAATAAAATTATTTGCATTGTTGAATTCCTACTCTATCCCTGTATGGTGGCTGTTTTGCAATTTTCCTTCTTCTTATGGTAGTTATTTCCGCGCAAAGATGAGTTAAAATTAGTGTTGAAATATGGAACTTACGAAGCTCATAACTTTAAATTTTGTTTTTTTTTACTTTTTTGTTTCCTTACAGGGTTAAATAAGGATGAGACAAATTGATATTTTTTTTTATTTTGAACTTTTATTGTGAAACAGTGGAGTTATCGCCAGACTACGTTTGTATGGAAGAATGATCGACTTGGCCGTCGATCTAAGCTAGAGGATATACGTACGTTTGAAGTACATACTACATTCTGTAGCGTTATAAAATAAAAATAAAACATTATTAACGCAACGATAACGTATAATTTTAAATTTAAAAAAATAAATACACCGAAAATATGAATAAAGTAAAAAGGCAAAACACATTCTTTTTAAAAAAGAAGAACCGCAATAGTCAATATAGTAATAATTATTTTTAAACATTAAGTATACATAAAACTAAAAGTGGAATTTAGAATAGGTTTAAAGTTAAAAGCTGAATTCACGTGCCTAATCTTCAACGCAGTTGCAACCGGTTTAATGATGGCTGAAGCATACAAGAAATGTATGAAACCAAAACGTGATATAAGTAAGGTAATAATAGTATATTATGCAACTAGTGAATAAAAGACGGATTTAAAGCGAGGGCCATAGATGAATCACGAGCAAGTGAAGGATTCTAACGACTGAATCACGACCGTAGGGAGTGATTCATGATGATTGAATCACGAGCATAGCGAGTGATTCAAGTGTTAGAATCATAAGCGACGCGAGTGATTCATGGCCCTCGATATAAATCCGTTTTATTCAAGAGTTGCATACTATATTTTATACCATGACTTCGAGAAAAAGAAAGATCTAAGCGAAAAGCACAAGGAATATTACAAGTAATAAATAAATGGTTTATTTCCTTCAAAATTTACAAGAAATGTGAAACTCTGACCCCTGAGCTAGGTATCAGCACCTGTGTTTCAGGGGCCAGTGTCCACCTCCGTTACGTTACATAATTATAATTAATTAAACACCATTGCAATTAATATTAGAATTACAATCCAAATAAATATCCTACACTAAAATCAAAATCATTATTAAAATCCTAAATATTAAAAAAACTCAAAATTAAAATCGAGGGAGTTTAAAAGTCGAATATTCTCTGCACAAGAAGTTTGTATCGAGTATTTTTTGCGCAAGGAGGCGCAAGGAGGTTACATAGCATTGAGATGGACGTCTAATACATTGGTGTGTTCCAAATTCAAACTCCAAAACAGTGATTAAAAGTGCTTTTTATTCACTGTTTTCAGTGAATAAAATAAGCTTTTTAGAGGGGGAATGGTATAAAAGTATTTAACTACGGAAACTTAAAAGGTAAGCTACGTTAAAAATTAAAAGAAAGAAAATTAAAAGTATGATAACAGCTATTCATCGGGAATCCCCGCTGGATGAAGCGCCTTTGGAAGTTCCTCTCCAAACACAATAAAATATGTACGGAACCCGTTCAAAGATGTTCGGAATCCCGAAGACTGCAGAAACTCCAGGGGTCATTCGTTCTGTCCCGGGGGTAGAAAGCCGAAATCGGCTCAACTGATATCAGTTTTGATTCATGACGCATAAACTCATGTCAGCGAAAGATTTCTTATGATTAGCTTGTCACCAGTCTTGGCAGGACCGACCAGTCCTCCAGTCTGTCGCTCGGCAACTATGAGGCATGCCCTGGTAGCGAAATGATAGTTGGTATCTCTGACAGAGCTCAGTTGCAGAGACATGCGGTCCGCGAGCTCCGGCGCGCTCGTGGACTTGTAAATCACGTACCCTTGGCCTAACGACGAGGAATGTGCCATCCCCGCACAAGAATTGACATATCCATGGTCATAATGTTACAGGTCATTTTAAGCAGTTACTATACAAATACCAATAATAAATTTAGTAGAAGATTTCAAAGCCAAACATTTTCTATAAAATCCCATGGTATAATAAGACAAGGTAGTCTCCTCCCGTGACAGCTGGGTCACGTGATTGGCCTAAGACTACGTCATCGATTGCGTTGCGGTTCTCAAACTTTTTTAGTGGGGAAAAAGATAAAAATATTACAATAGGTACAACATATTTATAATTTTTAATAAATCGTCATTTTTGATACTTTGTGTATTTATTTACTTTGCTTTTTTTGAATTGTTTGCATATTAGTATTTTTATTTAGTTCGGGACGAAAATCCACTAAACTTGACTTGACTAAAATAAGTCAAAAACTAATTATGTTAGGTTAATAAGTTAAGGCGTAAAGACGTATTGACACAACTATGACTTAAATTATGGAATTTACAACGCGTAGATAAATTAAATATTATATAGAAAGGCACATACCAGTTATTTTAGTTGAATTTAGTTACAAATTTGAAGCCACGCATATGATAACGTCTCTTCATTGGGAAAATAAAAAAACCTTATTACGCCGCCTTTTATACTTCTGTTTTTATAGTTTACGGAACAATTAACAATTTTTCTTGTGTATCTATCAAAGTTCACGGGTTCACCACAAACGTTTGGGAGCCACAGTATTTTGCTCACAGAGCGAAACAACGCTATAGGCGTGAGCGACACGACAATAGCGATGAAATGGCTAGTTGTCAGTATGACACTTGTCAATTTGATATGTTGCCACTGTGTGTGATTGAATTACCCGAGCAAAATGCATTTTTATCTTAACAAAGCAATTATGAACTAATAATTCTATTTACAAATAAATTTAACAATAAATAGATGAATCACATGAGTTGCTAAATAGTTATTCTAGTTAGTAATTTATTTTATTTTCATTAACTACATGAGAACGTACCTAACTTATCGTGACGTAGTCTTAGGCCATCCTGCGAAGAGAATACCAGGCGAAGTATACGGAGTATGTTATTATACCATGTAAAATCCCATCTGTCACTAACAGAAAAATTGTCTTCTGTTTTCTTGACAAACGAAATATGAAAATGTTAATAAATGTAACCTGCCTGCTTTGACAAATTAAAAAAGGCTAAAGCAAAGCGTCTTGTAGCGATCACGCTACAATTCGTACTATACTAACACGATCTTCTTCTTCTTAGCGTGTTGATGGCAAATGTAATTTTCAAATATTGTGTGTCAACACCATTCGTTGAAGCTGCTATATGGACCTCACATGTACAGCATACAGGGTTTGCGGAACAGGACGAAAGGTCATGGTCTGCGGAGAGACGCCGCACAACACTTTTATATTATTTTCCTACACATTTTATGAAATTTACGAAAATAATAAGTAACGTCTGCGGTCTCTGGGATCTTGGACCATTGTTCTTTTTTTAACTTTGCCACAGATAATATAATACTAGACTTTGCTTACAATTTGCCACTGCCTGTCGATCACTGTGGACCGGTCGTTCTCCCACTGATAAGCCATGAAGCCAGCTTTGAATTTCACGTGGAAGTCGCGATGCATCAGCTTAGTGTTCTTGATCTGATCTTTCGACGCTTGAACGCCGCAGTCGAGGTAGCAGACCATTTCATCTGTTAGAAGATTATTTATATATTTTAAGGCTTGACAATGGGACTACTAACTGAGATGACGAATATGGAAAAAGTATGGAAAAAGGAAATTCATAATATAAACACAACTGCGTAAAAAGTGAAGGATAGGATAAGATAGATGGACCCCCTTTTCCGGACTTGGACTCCCATTTGGTCCATTGTACGTGCAGGCCTCCTCTCTGTGAGAGGGAATGGGCCGTAATCCACCACGCGGGCCCAGTGCGGGTTGGTAGATGTCACACGTCTTCGATGTTTTGGTTCAAAGACACGCCAGTTTCCTCACGATGTTTTCCTTCACCGTTTTGAGAACAATGGTGTTGAAATAATTTACACAAAGTAAAATGCCTGTCTCGATTTGCACCCACGACCTACAACTTGTGATTCGCGGCCGTTACATCTGTGCCACCACTGTTTTTGTGTAAAAACTGAACTTTAAAAAGTCCAGTAGTATAAAATACTGTAGGTAAGTAATATTGGGGAACATAACTTTATCAGTCGGGATCCATTACTATGAAGATTTGAACTGCTCTAGATTTTTAAATATAATAGATTTTTGTATTGTGTAGTAGTTGGAGAGAGAGGGGGGCCAAAATAAGAGGAGTGATATAAAAGAAAATAAGGGAGTCAGTGATAGCGTGACGGGGGACAGGACGATATGGAAGAAGAAAACGTGTTGCGCCGACCCCAAGTAACATGGGATAAGGGCAGCTAGGTAGATGATGATGATTTGTATTGTGTAGTGCTCTTTGAAAAATATCTTGAATTAAACGAGGATTCTTATAGACTTAAATGAATTACCTACTCACCGAGTCGATTGATGCATTTAGCAGCTCTCCGCAGCGATTTCTCGACGAGAAGTTTCCGCTCCTCCATGGCCGGGCGTAAATCTTTCAGGCCTTTGTACGTAAATGTAGCCATCGTATCTTCCACCAGCTATAACAGACAACATAGGACTTTTAGCTGATTTTAAAATTAGCTTGGCTCGCGGCTTCACTCGGGTATAAAGTGTTTTTATCCATTCGGAGGAGTATTTTTTTTCGGGCATATTTCTTTCATATGTAAACGGATTTACAAAATTATTTTTTGTTTGAAAGAAGTTTATTCCGAAATGGTCGCATTTAAATTTGTTAAACATCAGATGAAGAACTTCGGAGATATACAACAGATCGGGATTGCTGCAATCGTATGTCTGTTTATTGTTTACGTAATTTCATAACATACCATCACGCCAGTATGCTCTAAACGGGTACGCAGATGTGTACAGGGGGGTAACCACAAGCTCTTAGAGTAAGGTTATTTTGAGATCGAGTAAGGGACAGATGTATCTGACTTGTATACATCTGTCACTTACTCGATCTCAAAATAACCTTACTCTAAGAGCTTGTGGTTACCCCCCAGTTCACCCTGGTACAATCTCAATCCACCGGTTAAGTTCAAGTTATATGTTATTTGTGTAATCTATTCTGGCATCACTGTGGGCATTATATGTACCTTACTATAGAACTTGTCCATTATGTAACACTAAAAAGTGAAAATAAAAACTTTTTGACAAAAAAATAAAAACCGACTTCTAAAGCAAAACACTACAAATCGAAAAGTAACTTTTTTTCCGAAGTCGGTATCTAAAACAAGTGCTAGTCGGACTCGAGCACGAAGGGTTCCGTACCATTATCGTAAAAAACGGCAAAAAAACACGTTTGTTGTATGGGGGCCCCACAAAAATATTCATTTTATTCTGTTTTTAGTATTTGTTGTTATAGCGGCAACAGAAATACATCATCTGTGAAAATTTCAACTAACTAGCTATCACGGTTCATGAGATACAGCCACCAGGCTGTATCTCATGAACCGTGATGGCAGACAGACAGACAGACAGACGGACCGCGGAGTCTTAGTAATAGGGTCCCGTTTTTACCCTTTGGGTACGGAACCCTAAAAACGAAAAACAAAAGACCCTAGTCTGTTCCAAACTATCTCCACGTGTAATTTCATTTAAGTCAGTTCAGTCGTTTAGTCGTGAAAACGTAACAAACAAACAGATTTAGTTACGCATTTATAATACTAGCTTCTGCCAGCGGCTTCACCCGCGTGGAAATCGAAAATTATCCCGAAGAAACATAATTCCTCGATAAAAAGTATCTTTTGTGCTATTCCGGACTATAATCTATCTCTGTACCAAATTTATTAAAGATCAGTTCTACTTTCTGTTGTGAACAAGTAACAAACACACACACTCACAAACTTTCGCCTTATTAGTGTGATTGCGTGGACGAACATTACATCTAAACGACATGTACAGTCGGTAATAGCTGTTACCTGATCCACCCTAAAAACGAACGAATTTGAACCCTCTGCCTGTAACATTAAGTGTTATTCAATTTGTATGAGTTTATCTGACAAGCGATGAACAAATACAATAATAATACAGATACGCAAATTTGATTTTAGAAACATTAGCGTCAATATATTTAAACTAATTGTTATGCGGTAAGACTAAAAGTTGAAAAGAGTATTGTAATTTAATTAGTGTCATTGCTACTATAGGTCTACCAGAATCTCATGGCAAATGTGGAAATAAAAATTTGTTGTGTGCAATACTGGGGAAATTGGATTAAACGATCTTGATACTGTTTAATTTTTATTTATATCTTTAGTATTAATGAACATGAGGTACCTATATTATAGTAGTCACAGCGGATCTTTGTGTCTTTGAACTTGGTCCTGCCAACCATGGCGTAAGAAACAGTTTTTCATCGAGTATTCTGCATAGAGTAAGCGAGATAGGACGATGTGACATACATAAGCGAGTGAAAGAGACAGTTATACAATGCTACCTTCACCTTCAACATTGACACAAAAATAGCTACTGCGCGGGGTCTTGCAACCAATTCAGAGACACAAAGATCCACTGTGAGTATTATAGTTATGTGTATGAATAATGTTGTTATACATCAGGTTCTTAACATAGGAAAAATAAATAAATTGAATATTAATTTATGTATTAATTTATTATATATCATTTAAATCATACTAATAACTTAAAACCTCATTCAGAACTAGAAAACTAGAATACGATTCCATGAACTCCACTGGCATTTCAAAAACTTGTATCTTTGTAGTTTTATGTCATCTCTCTCCATCAAAATGGTTATTTTTCATAGGCATTTAACATATTCAAAACCAATCTCTTTATGTATAAAGTCTGTAAAAAATAATAAAATGTATCATGTTACTAATAGTCATTCATCATCATCAGTCTACGTGGGACACTCAGAAAGTTTTGCGAAACTAAAAAAAATTGTTCTATACGTACATATATTTTTATTAAATCTTTTCAAAGTACTTTCCACCAGCCTCTATACAAAGATTCATGCGCCTAAACCAGTTTTCAAAACACTTTTTCCAGTCCGCCGCAGACACCTCGTTTACAGCCTGCTCGAACGCAGCCAGCGCATCTTCCGGCGACGAAAATTGTATCCCTTTGAGCTGATTTTTTATTTTTGGGAATAAAAAGAAGTCACACGGTGCTAGATCAGGGCTGTAAGGAGGGTGACCCAGGAGTTTGACTGGCGTGCTGTCCAGGAAGTCCCTCGTTTTGAGTGCGGTGTGCGCAGGTGCATTGTCGTGGTGGAGCAGTAGCCCGCGGAGCCCTGTGTTTGGTCGCTTGTTGCTTATAACAGAGAAAACTTCTGGCAAACATTTGGTAGTATACCATTCGGCATTAATGCTTCTTTGATCCCGTAAGGGAATTGATACCAAGTGGCCAGTCAAATTAAAAAAGCTAGCGATCAAAATCTTACCCCCGCTTCTAGATCGCTTCACTTTGGTAGGCGTTGGCTCATTTTGAAACACCCAAACAGTCGACTGGCGCTTGGTTTCTGGGTCGTATTGATAAATCCAGGACTCATCACCTGTAACGATGTCGTAAACACGCCGAGACGAGCCTGCTTCAAATTTGTTAAGCATATCACGGCACCATTCCACCCGGGCCTGCTTCTGAGCATCGGTGAGGTTGTGCGGCACCCAGCGTGATACTATCCTCCTCACGCGAAGATGGCTGTGTAGAATCTCGTGAACGCTTCCCGATCCAATCTTCAATATGTGTTGAATCTCCTGATATGTAATTCGCCTATTGTCTTGGATTAAATTTTTCACTGCTAGCACGTTTTCTTCGGTAACAGCCGTCAAAGGGCGACCGCTTCTTTCGTCATCCCCCAAAGTTGGTCGACCGCGCTTGAATTCGTTATACCAACGATACACGGTTGCCTTGGAAGGGCCTTCATCCATGAATGCCATTTGAAGTCTATCGTACGATTCATCCGGTTTCAGGCGACACTTAAAATCGTATAAAATCATAGCTCTAAAATGTTCCCGGCGCAGATCCATATTTCAGTGAGACACAATACTTTGAATTAACTCGCAAAAAATGTGGAGGGAAATTTTGAAATTGGAACTTACTTATTTTTACTTATAAATAATCATATTTTCGAAAAACATTATAACTGGCCAGTCTCCCATATATAAAAACTTTTTTTCGCAATACTTTCTGAGGGGCCTGGTATATATACTTTTTGTTATGTAAGTTTTATGGCCTGGTTGCTAGGAACTTTTAGCCACGTCTTTGGAAAGAGTTTTGGATCTTATATTTATTATTTAGTATGCATTTGAATGCGGATGTAACTGATTCTAATATTTTTTGGAGTATTTGGCAGCAAATTGTATCGAGTCAGTCTTCCCAGTAAGCTTTGCAGAGGCAGTCAATACTACAATAAAATACTCCGCTCCACTATCCCGAGATCGCTTCTCTCTTTGATTTTACAAAATGTCCAGTTGCGTAGACAGTTGAGACACAAAACTACACCAATAATATATTACAATATCCACTAGGAATCAATTTGCAAATAATATTAACAACCACTGAACTTCACTCGACAAAATCCCGCCAAAAACTCCCGTCTATATACACATCCCACTGCAGGGCGCAGATTATTACTATTTTTCTTACGTCAAAGATTCTCAATCGCCGTTAAAATCAATATCTTGTCGAAGAATTAGTAACAGTTACATTACTGTTGCCATTTCCTTCCGGCCATCATTCGATGTGCCCTGTGTATTAACCATATAATAGTAATGTAAAGAAATAAAAATTAAGTAAGAAAAATATAAAATAAACTATAAGTATCAAAACAAGTCAGTCCAACTTACCGGTCCACTCTACGACGCACTTTAAAATCAAAGATTGAGTTTGATTTACGCCTTCTTCTTCCCTTATTTTATGATACACATTGAAAACATTATGTCTCGCTTGAGATCAAAGTGGGTTTTTCGAAATTTTCACAAAAATAACAAATTTTCAAGAAAATATAAAAAAAAATCAGCAGCGGTTGACACATCAAGTACTTTGATTTGACAGGTGACAATTGACATTGCCATATGAAAATCACAATTTAAAAAAAATTAAAAATGCCATGAGATACTGGTAGACCTATAATAGCTTATTATAAATATTGTATTCAAGTAGATCTGGTCTCGTGGTGCGCGTATAAGACTGAGACGAACAAGATACGAGTTCAAGTCCTGCGCCGAGGGTATTAAATTATTATTATTATTGCTTTCAATTTAGAATATATTCAATAAGTTTAGTAATTCTTGCATTATTGTAAAGAACTATAGTGTGTCCCATAATTCAACTATACAATTTCTAAATTGGTAATATTTTCGTCTAACTTGTAATAAGTAGGTAGTTGAAAGACAAATACACGTGTCTATTACAAAACTGGTATTCACATGTTACTAAGGTTAAGGGTAGGTTAATAAAAATGAACCGTGAAAATAAAGCTAAAGCCAGTCTACATACAATTGCAGTGACTACGAGCGAATATTTTTACCTTGCCTTACTAAATTGCGAAAACACAACACGTCTCAATTGAGTGATATTTAAATTAAATGTGTATTTTTCTAATTTTATAATTCATTTTAATACCTAGCTATTCCTTATGCCGTGACGTAAACAAACATATTTTTTATATACTTAAACGTAAAGTGATATCTGTTTTATTTCTTTGTTTCAGAGAAATACAGTCTGATTGTTTACTGTCGTGTATAACCAGCGGTAGAATAACTCGTAGATTACTGTGGATGAGGATGTATTCCATGGGACCTGGTGAGCTTATAGAAAGTGGTTGCCGATTTTATAGTCCCCAATATTTGGAAATATTATTACGTGCTGCTTGCAACAAATTATAGAAACAAATAGTGCTCCACTTCACAATTAAGACAGCACCACGCCCGCAGTCATCATTTCTTACGTGCCAGCGTGTGTGTTAAATAAAATGTTGTTATCATCATTTATAAAGAAGTGTTTCATACAATGAATAGAATGAGCAGGTCTTTTTTACGATCATAACCATATTTAAAATAATTAACAAGTCAACCATGTGACAAAACAGTACGCAAAAGATTACCTACCCTTACGTTACCCCTAATTGCAGAAGGTTCAAACTCCTCTAACTTTTAGTATGTCAGCTAATGGCAGGGTGGGTCAGGTAACAGCTATTACCGACTGTAATGTTGTACGAGTATATGTTTCCAAATACTTTGAGCCAGATGGATGTAACAACACTTGTGTTTACTTTCAGGGAACACTTGTTTTACCGCCTTCTCGAAGTCAGTCATTACTATATTAGGTTGCAAATTGGTTCCAAATTGAGATGCTCGACCTACCCTACAAACAAACAAACTCTTCAGCTTTATAATATTAAGTATAGATTTTGTTTTTATTTCTCAAATGATTGATTTTACTGATTGATAAATGAAAAAAGTTTTTTTTATTAAAAAGTGGTTTTTATTAGGATTTCCCTTAATTAACTGGTTTTTTTCGTTAGGGGTTTGGTAAAGCGTGGTCGCGTGGCTTCGGCGATAAGTTTTTCGTATAAGCGCGCATTTGTTGTTAAGTGATTCGAATTGGTGAAATTAGAGATTTGGTTATTCGAGATCGCATGGCTACGGTGTTAAGTTTTTCGTGGTGCATTCGTTGTGAAGTGTTTCGTATGAGTAAACTTACGGGTACGTGTTATTCAAAGTAACATTTTTCTAAGTGACGTAACACACCCCTTTTCTTGCTAAATATGAAGTA
Organism: Orthosia gothica; assembly: GCA_949775005.1. Taxonomy (NCBI): domain Eukaryota; kingdom Metazoa; phylum Arthropoda; class Insecta; order Lepidoptera; family Noctuidae; genus Orthosia; species Orthosia gothica. The sequence goes on along the minus strand of OX459047.1, from coordinate 12,661,132 downwards.
CCTACCTATCAAAGTTTTACAATGGTACAAAATGCGGGGCATTTCTTTTTTTACCTAATTGGTTTTATACAGCCGATTTTTATTTTCAGCCAGTATCTTTTTGATCTCTGCATACATTTTATATTAAACTTAATGGGAGACATTAAACCTCTCCTGCTTTACGCTGTGGTAAATTTTTATCTAAACTAGCTGACCCCCGCGGCTTCGCTCCCGTCAACTGGCTACCTATCTACCTACCACTACCTACCTGCGCTACCTACCCTGCTTACCCTGAATAACCTGCCTACCTTGCCTACCCTGTCTACTAGGGAGCAGTGGTGGCCCAGTTTCTGGCAAGTGCAAGGTGAAGCCAAGTTGACAATGGGAATGATACATTTGAACGTAAAGGCACGTGGTCAGACCAAACAAATAGAAGGCGTTAACAATTGTAGACAGATATTCGATATGAAACGTATGTAACTTGGCTAGGGTGGCAGCAGTTTCGGTGTCTTTGGTACTTCTTGTTTTTATAATTTTTTGACACCGACTGCCGAAACGAAAGTTATTTAGCACTTTTCCCTCTGCAGCAGAAGGACATATAAGCAAAATCCCGGAATAGCAAAATCCCAGATTAGCAGAAGGACAGATTTGCATAAAGGCAGAAGTACAGACCCACACTGAAAACAAAAATAAAATTGAATAGTTACAATTGGTAAAATTTTATTTGAAAGTAGTATTTTTTTTAATATTCGTTGTAAGCTCGCGTTTGACCACTTTCTCGCCTGATGTTTAGTGATGATGTGATTGATGAATCTAGACTTGAAGACCCCTAGGTTGTAGCTATCAGGAAACAATGACGCCGCGCCGGCAGGGAATTTCACTCCTTAGCTGTACGCACAATGAAAGTATTTTCAAAACGCTTTTTGAGTATGGGTGGGATATCCACCATGTATCGATGGCGCATTGCCGTACGTCTTATTGTCCGATGATGGAAAGGGCTAGGCAGAATCAAATTGCGCAGTTCAATCGCACACTCCCCGCAATGTAACCAATAGAAAACCGACAGGCTGGCAACTCGTCGGTGTTCAAGGCCTGGAGCTTTGAGTCGACCAGCGAATCGTTGGCCTTTCTGTCAATCGACTCAAGTGCATGTATTTGGCAGATCCGTCCCAGAGTTGAGAGCAGTACTCCATGCATGACCTTTAGATATATAAAGCAAAGTGGCCACAAATTGATAATAAGATTACTAGGATTTGTAACTTTTTTGACGGCGACAGTACATTATCTGCATTTATGCAAATCTGTCCTTCTGCTAATCTGGGATTTTGCTATTCCGGGATTTTGCTTATCTGTCCTTCTGCTGCAGAGGGTCACTTTTTAGTGTTTTGCTTTTGAAGTCGGTTTATTTTTTGTGAAAATATTTTTATTTCTCTATTTCAGTTCTAGTACATCACTGTTGAACGTCTAAAATTACAAAAATACAGTCCCCAAAAACCACCACCTCCTTTTCTTTTACTTTATTTAGTTAAACCTGTCCCAAAGCCTAATTGCTTAAGTAAAAATTGCAAGGTAAAGGGCGCCCCATGAAAGAGTATACAAAATTCTCTTTAAATAATTAGGTATTGCCAAAAATACTACTTACCACAGTGTCTCAAGACAAAAGTCTATGACCAGTGTGTGTTGCCAGTGATGACATATGGCTCTGAGACGTGGTCGCTTACAATGGGCCTCATCAGAAAGCTTACAGTCACTCAAAGGGCAATGGAGAGGGCTATGCTCGGCGTTTCCTTGCGTGTTCGAATCAGAAATGTAGAGATCCGTAAGAGAATCAAGGTTACCGACATAACCCGAAGAATTGCCAGACTTAAGTGGCAGTGGGCAGGGCACATTGCTCGCAGAACGGATGGCGAATAGGGAAGTAAGGTTCTGCAGTGGCGATCGCGAACCGGAAGACGTTGCGTTGGAAGGCCTCCCACCAGGTGAACCGATGGCCTGGTGAAAGTTGCGGGGATCCGCTGGTTGTGAGACGCACGAGACTGGTCAATGTGGCGACGCTTGGGGGAGGCTTATGCCCAGCAGTGGACGTCTTTCGGCTGATATGATGATGATGCCAAAAATTATATGCTTTCATTGGTGAAGATACTCTTTTCGAAAGAGCAATCATTTTTGGCAATTTTTAATTATTTAAAGAGTTTTGTTATACTCTTTCATGGGGTCATACTCTTTGCCTTGCCCATTACACTTACGCAATAGGGCTGCTGGTGTATGTAATCAAATCTTACAAGTTAAATTAAAACCACTTCCCAGAGTCCAATTGAGCTGAAGTTTGCACACACGTTGCTTTCTTGTGCCAATGCCTTTTTTAGGGTTCCGTAGCCAAATGACAAAAAACGGAACCCTTATAGATTCGTCATGTCTGTCTGTCTGTCTGTCTGTCTGTCTGTCTGTCTGTCTGTCCGTCCGTATGTCACAGCCACTTTATTCCGAAACTATAAGAACTATGCTGTTGAAACTTGGTAAGTAGATGTATTCTGTGAACCGCATTAAGATTTTCACACAAAAATAAAAATAAAACAATAAATTTTGGGGGTTCCCATACTTGAAACTAAAACTAAAAATATATTTTTTCATCAAACCCATACGTGTGGGGTATCTATGGATAGGTCTTCAAAAATTATATTTAGGTTTCTAAATTTTTTTTTTCTAAACTGAATAGTTAGAGAGACTCTTCCAAAGTGGTAAAATGTGTGTCGTCCCCCCTGTAACTTCTAAAATAAGAGAATGATAAAACTAAAAAAAATATATGATGTACATTACTATGTAAACTGACAGCGAAAATTGGTTTGAACGAGATCTAGTCAGTAGTTTTTTTTTTTAATACGTCATAAATCGTAAACCGCAATTTACTAAGTACGGAAACCTTCGTGCGCGAGTCCGACTCGCACTTGGCCGGTTTTTTAATTTATGACGACGACAGTCGCTGATGACGTTGAGGGAACAAAACGCAGACTCATTTCACACTCACGCGACCGATAATTCAATACTTTTTTGTACTTTCCTTATTAATTAAAAACTTTAAAAAATGCCTCAGATCAAAATTTATATAATGAGATTGTCTTTGAGATGGGGCGGTTTTGGTGCGATTGTCTTTTTGTCAGTTTTAGACATAAGTTTACAAATGAATTACACTACCTATGTTATACGAATAAACCTCAAAATCTTCTTAGATAAAATTCTTAAGAAAATGGTCTAGTAAACATATATTTTTCCAAAAAATTACGACTAGCCGTTTAGACGTGATTCTCATTTTAAAATCAGCTACTAAGGTGTATCTGCGCCTTAACCGGATGAATACCCTTATTACCGAAACAATTAAAAAGTTACTGTGTCTCGCGTGGATCCGTGTTTTAGGCACTCAAGAGTTTAAAAGCTTGTTTTAAGGGTTCCGTACCTAGAAAGGTAAAAAAAGGAACCCTTATAAGATCACTCTCTTGTCCGTCTGTCTGTGCTTGCTAGGGTAGGTACGGATCCCACGGCGCGCGAGTTCGACGCGCACTTGTCCGGTTTTTTTTTTCATATTCAAGCTTTTATACATACGCTGTTGTAAGAGGCGCAAGCCTCCCTCGCAGTGAAATAGTTATTCATTGCGCAGTCACTCAGCTCCGCCATACACTTCTCGATGTCACAAATGTTTTGCGTGAGGACTGGTGGAATCGGTTTCTCGCATATAAGGTTATCTTCTGAAACATTAGAAGCAAACACACTATACTTATGATTATTTTTTATTATAGATATAGCTCACGCTTGACCACTATCTCACCTGATGGTAAGCGATGATGTGGTCGACGGTGAAGCATACTTGCCTTCTAATAATGTAAACGCCATTGACAAAGAAATACTTGCAACGGAACCCGGTAAAATTCCAAACGCATTGAAAGGTTCGACTCACGCTCAATCTTGCATGCGCAAACGCAAACAGCTTGGGCAAAAATTGGCGCAAAAACTCCATGTTCTCTGCATGGTCTCTACACGGTAAGGACTTGTATGCGCAAACGCATTGTGCAAAAATTGGATGATGCAAACGTTGGCGCATTTATATTGTACCGTCTTCACGTGCATGCTAACTAGCGTTTTGTGGAAGCTATTCTTGCGGTAATTTTTGCCGTACAAAGTACAAACAAGACTCCGTGCAAAAAAGATTGAGCATGTAGCCGGACCCATAGTGTCACTAAGATTCTACTTTGCGTGCCACAAAAGATGAGACTTGACATGCCACGAAGTTTGACTTGCGCAGTAGACGATTTGTAGTTCTCTTTGGCGGTATTAGGTCTGAGAGCGGGAAGGGACCGGGCATATTCGGGGTGGTCAAGTCTAATATGCATCGGGGGAGCAGTGGTGGGAGCAGTTGGCCCAGTGGTGGGAGCAGTTGGCCCAGTGGTGGGAGCAGTGGTGGCCCAGTGGTGGGAGCAGTGGTGGCCCAGTGGTGGTATCGGTGGTGGTATCGGCCGCGACTTACAAGTTGTAGGTCGTGGGTTCGAGCCCAGGCAGGCACTTTACTTTGTGTAAATTATTGCTTCACCACTACTCTCAAAACGGTGAAGGGAAACATCGTGAGGAAACCGGCATGTCCGGCAGTGGGAAAATTAATAGGCCTATGATGATGATGAAGTCACATCTTTCGTGGCATGCACTATACATAATTATAAGAGCGTGAATTTTTGCAATCATAGAGAAAGAATAAACGCTGACCGTCTTCTTCATCCTTTACTTCCTTAGGTTTTTTTTCTTCTGGTTTTTTATCACACACACCTGCATGAGAAAATTAAGATTCAAATTTGAAAAACAATGAGGGGATTAGTTGGGAGAAAACAGCGAATTTATTGTCATTTAGACATCTTTTTTGACGCATACCAGAGAGGCTCGCTGAGCATTAGTGCAGAGTTGCAGACGGAGTTATGAAATGGAGATTTTCTTATAAAAAATGTCTAGTATTTTTCAAGGACAGGACCGAGTTACAATACCGTTAGATATCTTTACCGTGCCTGGGTACACCAAAAACCAATGTGATAACAAAGTATATGTACATAGGCGAGCTTAACTCAATGTTGAGTTCTCTTACAGCAATCCATAGAGAGTGACAGAGAATGATGACAAAAGAGGGTAGGATCCAGTGTACAGTTTTAAAATAATGTAATCATAAAAATAAATCATAATATATACATACGTACATAAATACAAATAGGTATACATATACTAACATTGCGTTAAAAGGAAATGCTCTTGAATTCTTTAAATGCGACCTCTATTTAATATTAATAGTTAAGATTACTTACGACCTGTACCACAAATGCTTTCTCCTTTCTTTCTTGGTTTTTCACCTGGAGGAGAACCTAGAATAAAATTAAAATGTATCAAACAATGGGGAAATAGATGACAAAAATGAGTCACTGTAATGCAACCTTCACATCTTTTTCGTGTGCGTGAGCATCAAAGCAGTTTTCCATTTGTAAAGTGAGCATTTATCACGACTAAAATAGAGATAAAAAACCGGTCAAGTGCGAGTCGGACTCGCGCACGAAGGGTTCCGTACTATTATCACAAAAAAACAGCAGACAAACGCGTTTGTTGTCCCATACAACAAACGTGTTTGTCTGCTGTTTAGCCCCACATGCTAGTATTATATTATCTGTGGCCCCACTTAAATATTTATTTTATTCTGTTTTTAGTATTTGTTGTTATAGCGGCAACAGAAAAACATCATCTGTAAAAATTTCAACTGTCTATCTATCACGGTTCATGAGATACAGCCTGGTGACAGACAGACAGACAGACAGACGGACCGCGGAGTCTTAGTAACAGGGTCCCGTTTTTACCCTTTGGGTACGGAACCCTAAAAATGGAGTGTAAGAGACGATTTCCTACGTGTATTCTATCATGGTTGTGCATAATTTCACTCAATGACACCTAAAAATATGTTTCAGCATTTTGCTGTCTGCAGTGTCTGCACAGACAGACTGTACTTTGACTTTATTTTGCTAACGTTAGCGTCTTATACGAATATTAACAGCGGTGGCATAGACAAAGTTATATTCATGAAACACTCGGTAAAGTCAATGTACAATCTGTAAACCTCGCCGTCAAAGTGGAAGTCTTTAGATGAATGCTTTCAAAAGACTAACCCTCTAACAAATAAACGCAGAATAAAGTTATACCAGGTATAAACCTATGAAAATGTATGGGTATACCTTTGTTATACCTGGTATAACTTTATTCCGTGTTTATTAGTAAGAGGGTAAGAGTCAAAATGTTAATAATATACCCTCTACAGGAGCACCATCGGTAGAGCACTTCTTCGGTTTGTTTTTCCCAGTGAACTGATCGATGAGCTTCTTCGTATCATTGATACATGCCTCGGCAAATTCTCCATAAGTCATGTTCTCCTGGTACATTATAGCTATGAAATCGTCGAGCCATGGCGCGTGTAGTGTTAACCAATCGCGTATTTCTGGTGAACCCCTGAAAAAAAAGAAGCGAAGTAAAGCCTGTATATTAAAGCCACATTTCACCATGTTAAAGAGGGTGAGCCTATTATTGCATGGAAAGCCTTTTACTTGCAAGTCACTGCTAACACCATCTATAGGCGTAGAATTGAACCGAACGCGATCGATGTACATATATAAATAATCAGTATAGTCAGACGACAAAACTATAGTTACGTCGGCACGGATTCTTTGTATGGGATGAGGCATCTGTATGCTAGTATTATATTATCTGTCCTGGAAATTAAATTGTATTTGCCTTAGCTGGATATACATAACTGCAAAAATATTAGACAACTATTTTTCATTTGACACGTAAACATAGAGTGACGACGATACAAGGCATTGAAATATAGTGTGACGTCACGCCGCTAGTATACTTTATACTGACAAGTGACGTCACAAGCCTTCACTCCTGAATTTTGATGCGCTTTATCTCATTGTCAATTTTTATTGATTTGGTAAAAATACGTGTCCAATGTTATTTGATAATCTCACTTACGGACTAAATAGAATTATATTTTTTCAGGAAACATCCCTAATACTAATATCAGCATCAACTACTACGGTAGTTGAACTACCATGCTTTTTCGACTCCTTGGTTATAGAAATAGTAGAATACCGAGTAGAATAACGAGGTAACTCCCTGACGAGCTGTTTTACTAAAATCTAGAGCTCGTTGCCACCCATTACTTACTTAGCATAGACTACAAATCCACCAGTGAGAAATATCAAGGCGATGGTGCCCCAAAGCATCTTGTCATCTTTGGGAGGCGGCGGCGGTGTTGGCGGCGGCAGTGGGCACGGATCACGCTCCTTGGGATCCGTGTACTTGAAGTTTACAGGAGAACGAGTCAATGTTGCTATTTGAAAGTCTGTTGGATGGCGGCCATACTGAAAATAAATGATTAGATTATAATAAAAAACTTAAAAAATCAGCCACCTCTGTCATTGGAGTGCATAAAAAATATATAACTGCCATATTTGGGAGTCCGCTTAGCTAACCGTGCGCTGGCATCCAAACCAAGAGTAAATGCAAAATTTCAGCTTGGGGATAACTACCTAACTGGTTTAAGATGGCAACATACTTTACCTACGTGTCGTGGTGGTGTGGCGTCTTCTGGCGCATTTGATTGGCTACAATAGACTCGTTGTGATAATGACGTTGGCTTGAACAGATTCGTACCTATGATTGGTGTGTCCTGCGATTCCTGCGCCAAGCCACGACACAGCACAGTAATGTGTAGGCAGCTTTAAAATTCAGTTGCAAGATTTTATCCATTCAATACTTAGGTAAGTACCTACTAGGTAAATACTTAGGTAATAACATAGGTATTTATTATTTGCTATTATGGCAAGTTTCACGGTGCACAGACATCGTTATTTCATCGAAAAAAAATATGTTCTTGATGCACTTTTTCTCCTCGAGTAACGTCGCAACGAGCAATGGATATTTTGTGGAGAGCTACCCTAGCCCTGGGTCCTATGTTAAAATAAACTGAAAGACTAAGACGAGAATATAGGTATCTTTAGCATCGCACTCTTTCTTACCCCATCTCTAAGTTCGCATGTGTGCTTATCTAATATCTAATGTTATCAGTTTAGCTGTTAACTACGTACTTACAATGAATAGACTAGGAGTATACGACTGTCTTGGTTGCAAGCGAGACAGCAGCGGTCCTGTCACCTGTTGGGTCAAGCATCAGAGTTAGCTTATCAGCCTGTTAGTTTTCTGTGAGCTTGAGACAGCAAGTAGGTACTCAGAGACAAGTATTATGAAAGCGGAAATATCTAGTTTTAAGCAGTTTGCAGACTAGCGATCCACAGCCGAGAGGGAACGATGATATAAAGAAAAACAAGAGCTAAGCTCAGGTAATTTTTATAGTTTTGTGTAGACCACAAACTATAACTACAATGTGTAACGATGAAGAACAGTTATATTCCCCCCTCCCCTCCCCACAGCATCCGTAAAATTCGGGATAAAAAGCCTATGACACTTAGCAATTTCCTCCAACGGACAAAAATTCTCATGTCACAGTGTTTGTCTGCAAACTCCTCCGAAACAGCTTGACCAATTCTTATGAAAATTTTTGTGCATATTTGGTAGGTCTAAGAATCGGTATTAAACTATTTTTTTAACCCTTTTAACCCTACTTAGGTAGGGTAGAGTAAGAAGGGTAGGGTAGTTATGGTAGGTAGTGTGGGATAGCCGTCTTGGCCGTTACCTCAATGCTTGGCCGTCCCCTCCCTCTCCATCCATCCACATTTATATTCATAACTCTTTTAGTAACATGCGTTTCATCCCTCCTCATCAGATGACCATACCAGAACAAACGGTTTCCTTTCAACTTTTCTGTCACTGGCGCCACTTACAAACTTCCTCTAGTATACTCATTTCTCACCTTATCCATTCTCGTCACTCCGCACATCCATCTCTGCTACGTGCAATCTCTTTTCATCCATCTTTTTCACAGCCCAACATTCTGACCACCGCATCCACACAATTGTCAAAAAGTCGTAACTACTTACGAAGAGTTTCCTTACTGATAATGCGTACGACATGGATCTTAACATTATTTATCTTCGGTATTTGGAAATCGAAAGCGATTTTTTATTGATATTGGTCTTGTTATGAAAATTGTTATTAATTTGATCTACTTTGTTTATTTTTTGCTGTTATCTTGCTGTTATTTTAAGATTACTTCAGACAGCTTGACACTTCTCATTCTGATTCTGACTGTGACCTTCTTTCATATTTGGATTTGCCTTTCAGTTTGCTGCCAGTTATGACGGGCTATTCATTGAAAACTCTTTTGTTTATACAGAGTCCATAAACGAAAGAAAAAACCTTACCCTAGAGTTGTCTTGGGGTCGAATAAACAACTTGACTTGGGTCTAATTATTCTAACGTCGAGTTGCCATGGGGCCAAGTAAATAACTTGAATTGGGTCTAATTATTCTAACGTCGAGTTGCCATAGGGTCAAGTTGAACTTGACTTGGGTCTAATTATTCTAACGTCGAGTTGCCATGGGGCCAAGTAAATAACTTGAATTGGGTCTAATTATTCTAACGTCGACATAGAGCAACACGGACCACCGGCGGACCGGAGGGGAGTAGCCATAGCGTTTTTTCCCGATACAAAACTGTCTGTCATTTTTTGCGGGGGGAAATCTGCTCTACCCACACTTTAACAAATTGTCACACAAAAATAATCGTCTGTTACTACGAAACTCACACATAAAAATTAAAAAATACACTAACAATTTTACACACACATGGATACATTCTGTGTCATGACAGTATAATGAGATGACGCAACTACACTGACAAGTTGCTTACAGCCGTGGTTGTTACTACTGTCGATACGCATTATCGATAAATTCAAGAACTCGGTTCGGGATATACGGTTTAAAAAGTGATACAAAGTTAGTTAGTTTTATAAGGATTGACTTAATTTATTATGAACTACAATAATTATCATCTAACAAATAAACTTAATGTTAATTTTAAAAACCAGAGATAGTTGTATCTATCACTGGTTTTTAGATTAGTTTTGTATAAATATGACGAATACATTTTTGTGGGACTGCTTTTTTCATTAAGAACGAAATTCTTGTAGCAGTATATTTTTCCATTATTAATATTGCCAGTTCCAAATTATGATTTGTAAAATCATTTTTGTGTAAATGGTAACTAATAGAGGAAAACAAGTCTTTGCCAATAAACTTTTTTAAGGCATGTGTCACGATTTCATGTGTAGTACAAGATCGTGTAGGTTTATTGTCGTCACTTAAATGTCGTCTTATTTCTTTTTAAAAAATCCGGGCATAAAAGTATTACCTATTTTGAAGCAAAAAGTAACTGTCCTCTGCTTTTTTGGTGTATTAACCTTTTTCATCAATCGGCCCAAGCAAACCTTTTATGCACGTATTGCATTTTTTTCTTTTGATTTTGAGGAAATAACAAATCCAGCTATGTTTTCTAAAACTTTCTGAGCAAAAGGGGATATAAAAGTTAGAGCTTCAATCTCATCAATTAAATTGTTACTTCAATTGGTAAAATTGACTTCTTCTCTTCTTGATGTGCAATTTAGTATAATTTTTTTTTCCAATGGAATACAGTTTGTGCCGCTTCCAGTTTGTGTTAATTCTGTATCAACAAGTTTTTCTTATTAAATTGCCTCAAACTGAGAGAGCTTGAGGGATTATCGCAACAACCAACATGACTTCTTACAATCGAAAAAAGAGTTCGATGTGATCTTGACTTATCCTGTGGAGTGGCATAAATTTCAGGCCATTTTGTTGGTTTTGTATTATATCTTTGAAGATAGACTTGGTACTCTCAATACAGATCAAAATGCCCAAAAACCTGTGTATCGTGGTGAATCAATTTTGTTATTTATTTTTTTGTTCTAGTATGGCAGTTTGCAATTTATTAGCAACTAATCATCGCTAAATTTGCTTTTGCGCCTTCACACGTTAATGCTTTTATTTCCACTCCAGTTTCATGTACTAATTCAAAGGCTTTAGGTACAAGCTGAGCTTGTAACTTAGCACTTGTGCCTTTAACAAAAAAATATCCGATTGGGACTTTCCATGGAGTATTAATGCCTACTAATAGAAATACTAGGACATCTGTTGCTTCATCTGTATTATTTGTTAATAAATCACAGCCATAAACAAAGTACCCGAATCGTTTATCACCATTCGGACTGTCATGTGGTTGTGAGTTGTTTCTGTATATTAAAATAAAGCTTACAATAAATAAATCAGAAAACTCAATCTCAAAAATGTCTCTGTATGGATATAGACTCCTTTGCCTTGACCATTTTTATCGATAACTATCTACAAACAAACCAGTAACAACACTATCGCTCGGTGACAGGCGACTACTCGGAAACAGACTCGGATCAGTTGCTCGACCGATCCGCATATTGTATAAGGGCGAGCGGCCTGTGTTGGTAAACAAATCCGAAACGTCACCGACCGATAATATTGTAATTTTTAAGTTTTATAGAAGTAAATAGTAATAATGTGATTAAAAATTGCTTACATATGAAAGATAACGCCATCTTATTGTAAATTTGATGTGGCAGATCTCTTTTTGCAGCAAAAAACAGAACAATTCGGCATTTTTTTAGGACGTAGATTCAGTCGCGCACCTAGATTTAGTCTACTGAGCAGTGCGGCTGCAACTAGTTTTATTGTACGCATAGGACCACGTGGACTTGTACTTTGACAGAGGGGAATGCCTGCGTATGGCTACTCCCCTCCGGTCCGCCGGTGGTCCATGTTGCTCTATGAACGTCGAGTTGCCATGGGGTCAAGTTGAATAACTTGACTTGGGTCTAATTATTCTAACGTCGAGTTGCCATGGGGTCAAGTTGAATAACTTGACTTGGGTCTAATTATTCTAACGTCGAGTTTCCATGGGGCCAAGTAAATAACTTGACTTGGGTCTAACTATTCTAGCGTCGAGTTGCCATGGGGCCAAGTAAATAACTTGAATTGGGTCTAATTATTCTAACGTCGAGTTGCCATGGGGTCAAGTTGAATAACTTGACTTGGGTCTAATTATTCTAGCATCGAGTTGCCATGGGGTCAAGTTAATGACATGACTTGGGTCCAATTATTTTAGCATCGAGTTGACATGGGATCAAGTTAAACCTTGACTTGGGTCTAACTATTCTAGCGACGAATTGTCACGTAGATAAAATGAAAGCCTATAAAGTGTGCCTGCGCAATGTTCATGATTGGTGTACCTACTTCGATTGACAAGCTTGATTGTGTTTGAGAAACATGCAATAAAACAACATAATGACATAAAAATCATCTTTTAATTTATTACATACAATATTTTTATATTTACATAAATTACTAAAATTAAAAGGAAACCTCCACAAATTCTTCGCTGGCACCATAATTTTGTAACTGGATCTAAATGTTCTGAAATTTTTAGTATAAAATTAAATGCAGACACATTTTGTGCTAAGAAAACTGATTCCACGATTTGAAGAAACTTCATGTTTGTATTATGTGTTACATATAATACAGTTTTTCATTTTTAGGTGTCAAAGATTTCACTTTAATCAGAATATGTGCAAATCATCTACAAATGGTATTAAATGACATAACTATTAGTTAATCGTCTAAATTTTTACAAATTACAACGTATTCTTCTACGTTTCTAGAGTTTATTCAGTAAGTACTACAAATGATCAACAGGTAAGTGGTTTAACTGTTTTGCCAAGATATTATAGCAAATTTTTGTATTGCCTAAGGTTTATAATTTAAACTACGAATCCATCAAAATTATTTTTATTCCTTGTGACGTTAATTTCAATCTTGAGATTGGTAAACAATTTTTATTGCCCGATTATAGGTACTTATTGCATCTTTGCTAAATAGGCTAAAGCTAAATACAGAACGCCGAAATAGAGGATTATGTATTAAGTTATTATAATAAAGGATGTTTTTATTTATTACGAAGTATTTTGATGTAGATTGGCCTAAATGAGAAACCTATATTTTTATGTATTTTTCGTTTAAGGTGTGATTTAAACCTAGACTAACTGTACGGACATTTCATTCCAGCTAAGCCAGGATTTTTTTTTGTCATACTACCTAACAACTCAATTTATCCGTATATTATTTAATTCGCAATCGTTATTCAAAATTGCTATAACACGGCAAATATATGCAGTCAATCAATCCCTTTATCAACATATTTTCCTTAGAGTCCCAAAAATCTAAGCTTCCGAATGGCAGTCCGTGATACAGTCACAGTGTGCATAGATGGCGCCACTAGCACAAGTAGTAATAAAGCTGCTGGTTTTGAAAAAAGTATTTATTTTTGTAGAGAAATCATGGCGTTATGCAAATAGCAAATTCAAAATAAACTATGCATTATAAAAACTATAATAAATTAGTTTCCTAAAGAATAGTACGCCTTATTTGTATATCCAAACGCAGCACTGATGCAATAATGTTTTAATTTAAACAAATCGTTTAATAAACTTGATTCTTTTTTTGAAATATTAGGCGTGCTACACATTTTTCGGGTCGGTAATAATCGGCACGGCGGTCGGTAAAATGGTATGTAAATGTCTCATGCCAATTCAGCGAAGGAAGATGCCGAACTGAGTTAGCCGAATATATTAATGCCGATTTTGTAGTCCAACAAATACTGCCGAATCGCATATACCGACCCGATAAAGTGTGTAACACGCCTCAAAAGTGGTGCTAGCGCCACTACTGTGGAGTTCGGCAGTATTCTCTCCCGTGGAAGAGTACTCGTATCTCTTCGCCTACAGGTACAGCAGGCCGGATACGGATGCGTGGGCCATGACGGTTTCTGCGGCCTGCTTGACCTCGAGGTGGCGGCGCGCGGCGTTGGCCCAGGCTTGCGCGGCCGCCCGGGGGGCGCCTTGCAGTAAGTTCACGTAGCGCAACGCAGCTGGGAGGTTGCTGTGGTCCATGTGGTACCTGCCATTAAACATCCAATTAAAGTTATCATCAAGATCAAAATTATTATGGACGGTGTTTTTTTTTTGCGATTTCTCTATGACAGTGGTGTCTCATCCCATACAAAGAAACCATGCCGACGTACTGTACTGATTATACTGATATTTTTTGTACATCGATCGCGTTCGGTTCCGTTCCGTTCCACTGATATAGATGGTGATGGTGATCTATAGCCGTTGAACGGAACCGAACACGATCGATTTACAAACAATAATCGGTATAATCAGATAAAAAACGCTAGTTAATTCGGCAAGGTTTCTTTGTATGGGATGAGGCATCTGTATGCTAGTATTATATTATCTGTGCCTATGGTTTCCTTCAAGAAAGTTGTTCTTTTCCTTGGGAAGAGGCAGTTTTTAAAAATATGACTAGCCATTTGCATTACATCCTGTCGAATCTTACTCGAAATTTACATCGTGTGGAAAGCTGCAGCCTTATTGAGTAAGTGAATTCGGCAAGGCAAAGGGCAAAGAGTATGAACAATCAACCGATGGCGGTAAAACCGCAGTTTCTATGCAGTTTAATTATCATCATAATCATGCCAGCGGAAAGACCACCACTGCTGAACATAGGCCTTCCTAAAGTGTATTCACATCGTTCGTCATTACAAAATGCCCCACTATAGGTATTAAAAAAGTTATAGCGCTGCATACCTTGCCCTCTGCATGATATCAAAGGTGTCTAATTTGGTGAAGTCGGTCGGTTTGTTGTTCAGTTCATCCTCAGGAATTCCATCGAACTGAAACAAGCAAAATATACTATTAAATGAGATATTACTTCACATACCATCCTAAATCTTTATAATAAATAACTTTTTTAGTATCTAATAATTCGTTGAACATGGCAACTAAAGAGTGAGTACTGCCTATGATGTTTCGTGGTTACTTGGTCCATAGTCAGTCGAGCCTATAGTCCGCAGCGAGGAGTCCTGGGACGCAGTGGTATCCTTCTGGAGGCTGCGGCAAGGGAGAGGAAAATTTCATCCGCTCACCCGATCCGTCGCCCCCCCAACAATAGGACCCGAGGTGGCGACGCGTAGTGTTCTACGGGCGCCCCTCAACTTCGCGGGGGGAGTCACACACCTCACTTCTCCCCCCAACCCGAGGTCGAGGCCTGGAGAGGCGGGCCGGCACCAGCCGGGGGTTGCGGAAGGATCATTCGTTTTCGCGACCCGTATTGCGGTATTTTTTAGGCAGTAGGAGTTCATACAATAAGGGTTTTCCAACAGAGAACGAAAAAAAAAAAAGTGGTCCCTTGGGTTACAGTTAAATGCATCAAGCTGTCCGAGAGTCAACACAGTGTTGTCGCGGGGTCTTCAGTGTCGTAACCTGTAGAGGAGAACAGCCGGACATCCGGACATACGAAAGCATTCCTGTCCAAGCTGAAAAGGAGACGCTTCGCCAATGATTATTAGCACTAACCTTCTTGAAGAGCAGCAGCGACTGCAGCCACGACAGGAAGTACACCGGCAGCGTGGCACCCTCGCGCCCTACCAGCGCCACCTTCACCGCAGTCTTCTCCATCTGAAACCATTCCATCACATAACTCAATGCCATACACTATCAAATTCCATTGTGTTGGTCTCATTGGCATACCTGGGACGTTTGAGCCCGTCAAAAATCAAATTAGACCAAAAGCCACCGAATACGTAAAGGGTTTTATCTACAGTCACAACGTAATGTTCCAAAAATGAATTAAAAAAAAATATTGTATAAACCTGCAGCCTAATTGTGTAAGTAAATTCGGCAACGGAAACAATCTGTTTCTTTCCCAAAAACACACACATACACAAAAAAGTTGAATAAAGATTCAACTTTTTGTGTATGTGTCTCACTTTCACTACTCGACATGTTTCTACGTAAACATAATCTTCGTTGAATAAACTACGTTATCCATGGAATAAGCGCTCGGAGGCGTCCGCTAGCCGTGTCCCAAACGACTGTGACACATATCAGTCGCAGCTGTAAGTCGCGTCCGTCAGCCGCGTCCGATAATTCGTTCCCAGCTATACAGTGCAACATTTTCCTTCGATTTTCAAACAACTACATCATAGAATCACTTTTTAATTTTTATGGCACACTTTTACTTTTTAATTTACTGGTATGGGCCCATTGTCTTAATGTAGAAAAGTAGTGTCTATGGATGCGCGCGCTGCGCAGTAATACGCAGTGAGAATCTAAATTGCCCGCCATACCACATATTTTTCCGTTTCTACTTTTGTTTTATTTCAACTGTATGAGTGAAGATAATGTACTGTATGCAACGGCATATAATTAGGTGTAAAAAACACTCGCGTGATATTATTATCACATGCGTTTCATTCATTTAATATTTATTTCCCTATTATATGACCATTGCATAAACTACTTTGGGCGCACGGTTGGCGCAGTGGTTGAGCGATTGACTGATGCGCTGCGTGTCGCGGGTTCGATTCCCGCACGGAACAAATATTTGTATGACCTACAGATAGTTGTCCCGGCTCTGGGTGTTGTGTATGTGAGTTTATATGTTTGTAAACGCACCCACGATACAGGAAGAAATTCCTAGTGTGGGCAACGTTTTTTTAAAAAAAAAAAAAAAAAATACTATTAATCTCGGACGGAACGGAATACGTCACGGGTGCACGGACGGGACGGCTACTTGGGACTTTGTACGAAACGCCACGTCGCGTCGTCGCGTTCCGTCCGGGATTAAAACACGTTACGAATGCAGCGGCCTTAAATTTTGGTCAAAAATGCAGCATTAGTGCCGAATCAGGTCAACAACACAGTATATTTTTTTATAGAAGTTCCAATTTGTATTCCAGAATAGGGTAGTTTTCTGAAAAAATTTTTTTTGTCCGTCAGTTAGATTAATAAAAAAATTTGGACACGTATTTTTTCTTTTGACAAGTAAACAAAGTGACGACGATATAATGCGTTGAAATATCGTCAAACGTCACGCCGCTAGTACTCTTTATACTGCCCTAGTGACGTCACAAGTCCCCCACTCCTGAACTTTGATGCGCTTTAACTTTATATCTTTTTATTGATGTTAAAGCCAAAAATACGTGTCCAATATTATTTGATAATCTCACTAACGGACTAAATAGAATTATCATTTTTCTAAAACTACGTACGACGTTTCTAGTTTAATTGACAAAAAAAGTAAAAAAATAAATCCATTTCATTCAAACATTTGTGACATTGTGAATGACACCTAAAAGAAAGTGTCCGTTTCCGTAAACTGGTTTAAACACTACGCTTCTTTTTCCCAAAGGATTTGGCAGTAGTGTTCTTGTAGGCTAGGTTGAAATTAGTAAGGAAATAATGGGCTACCTTTTCGAACCTCTCTCGCAAAGACTTCTCGGTGGCGATGCCCTTTTCTCGGACTTCGTCGGGAATGCCCTTCAGTACTGATTCGACCAGCTTATCGCCCGTGCCTGGAAAGAGAGAAAACCTGTTAGAATATTGTTTGTGTTATCTAAAGGGAAATTATTAACCGAGCGAAAAATATACTGAATGGGCGATTATTATACTAAGTACCGTCAAACGGGGTGAGTAGGAACGCAGGGGTTATGTTTCTATTCACCCCTTTATTTTTATTTTTTTTGTTTACGGGGGGAAACCTTCAAAAGGTGCCTGGAATTTTGGGGAAAGACCAGGGAGTGTGGGCTATTTACCTCACTAAAACCACCCCGGTGATCACCATCAGCACGTAGAAGGGACCCCGTGACCTCTCAAAAGACCACCCCGGAACCCCCTCTGTGCAACGCCTGTTAGGGCACATTCCTGGGGAGATAAATAATGCACCTCCCCTGAGCCTCGCTGTGCACGGCAGCACGTGACCATTGTGCCACCGTCTTTCCTGGAGTCACTTTGTGAGCGAACAGAATCCCCAATCTGACCGCCCATGACCCCGGAGTCCCGCCTGCCTATGCAGCAGGCGGGGTTTCGGCGTTTTAGGCATCAAGGCGGTTGCCTCAACGAAGCCTTTCTTCTCCGAGTGGGATCAGCCCTCTCACAATCCCGCTCGGCAGCCTCCTTCTGTACCATCACGGTCTCACAGAAGGAGGCCATTTCCCTCCAGTTTTCTGTCTCTGCATGGCCCTCAGAACTGCTGGCAGTGACAGGTCTCGCCCGATCCTGGCGACCAAGACCTGCCGCTCAGAAGCCCACGCTGGGCACTCCTCTAGCGTGTGCTGTGCAGAGTCAAGGTCGCCTCCGCAGTGGTGGCAATTTGCCGTGGTCTCTCACCCAATCCTATTCAGGTACTCACCGAAGCAACCGTGCCCGGTGAGTACCTTTCTATTCACCCCTGCGTTCCTATTTACTCTGTTTGACTGTTACTATTTATCCGGTTTGAGTTACACCTTTTAGGTTTTTGTGGGCTGCGGTAATAATATTGTTACATATTTTAGTTGTGTTTGGGGTTATATTTTTCTATTTAAGCAAATTATTCTTTTGAATATAGCAGAAAAACCGACGAGGCGACATCGCTGTGCAGCGCGGGAGTTCGGCAGTTAAGGACCTATCATACCTACACTGCAGGTAATGCCGACTTTTATGACATAAAGCGTTTGATCGCTATCGTTTTGCTCTTGCAAAAGATACGTAATAAGCCTGCGGGTGTATTCGTGTTTGCAACGAATTAGTCCAAGAGCGAGCGAAGCGAACTCGGGAACTTAGGGCACTCCCGACACGGATAGGTTAAGTTCGAAGGGGATCTTCTTCATATTAGGTTACTTTAGACCAGCCTTGGCGCTGCAGGCCTATAGGGGGGGTAAGAGTCCCAGAAAAAAATGGGGGCGTTGTGTAGAGGCTTGGGGGGCGTGGCGACTTGCGACTGTTCTTGAGTAAATTGGAACCTGATTTCAACAAACCTATTAAACAGCATCAGATTCATCCTTCACATCAGTTTTTATATAAGAATCGATTATGTTTGTTTTTTTTTGAATAAAAGATACTCTGTTTGAATACTATAAATTTGCGTTTCAATAATCATTCTCACTGGCAGGTGTAGCCCGTAAGAGTTAACTTGAGACCTGAGCGCCGTTGTGTATTACCTACTGCGCTCAGGTTTCAAAAATAATTGATTAATTTAATTTGAAGTTATAGCGGTTTTTAAGTAGGTGAAAAATGGGGGCGTTTGAAAATAATTTATTGTCAAAGTGGGCAGTAGACAAAAAAAGTTTGGGAACCCATGCTTTAGATTAGACCCTGCAGACAAACTACCAATTTATGTTGTTAGAACCAAAAAATTGAAAACATGTGACATCCAACAACCCGCATTAGGCCTGCGTGGTGAATTACGGCCCAGTCCCTCTCACAGAGAGGCGTCCTGCACGCACAACAGACCAAATGGGAATCTAAGTATGGAAAAGGGGGTCCGTCTATCGTATCCTACTCACCAGCCTTCTCCAGAGCTTTCAGCTCGTTGTCGAGCCGGGCGTCGGGAGCGGCGCGACGGGTGGCCGCCAGCAGGGCTTCTGCCGCCGCCCACAGGGACTGCGAGCGACGGGCTTCTGCCTCAGCAGCTGCGCGTTCTGAAAAAAAAAATTGTCCATCAAATACATAAAATATGTACAGTTCCACTATTTTCATAATGTCCCTCGTCAATCATCGCATTGCCGAATACAAACGAATGCTAATTTCCATGCCCATCAATTATTAGATTTATCGTGTATAATAATTTGAATTCAGATCTAAGTACTTTATTGTTGTTTTGTTTTGTTTTCCGTGTGAAATATATAGAGTTGTAAAATATGCAGCTTCCCCCCATTTTTAAAACAAATTCCATTATGTTGAAAGAGTATTGACAACTCTATATACTTTCAAGTTGAATGAGAGCGTCCGGTCTGCACCAAGTGCAAAGGGCAATTGATAGAAATCCGACGACTGACGAAACACGAAGTTTGCCGAGGGACATTAAGGCCGTACCTTGACGAAAAAATCTTGAGCATTCCTAGACCCCTAGCGGCAAACTGGTGGCGCATCAATTACAGTAGGGAATACGCCCAGATTTTTGAATACAATCTTTACAAAATCGAATTTTGAAAAAAAATATTATAAAATGCTCGTTATCAAACTGTCTATCTATTAGTGTTAGTACAAAAAATAATTAATGAACACTTTACTAGGAGATGCATGCTATCAATAATTATTTCTCACTAGCTGACCCGGCAAACTTTGTTTTGCCATAAAAAGACCAAACATTTATCTACCCTACCCTACCCTAGCCTACACTACCCTACCCTACCCTAACCTACCCTACCCTACACTACCCTACCCCAACAAGCTAACATTCAACAAGCACGTAGCGAATGTGTGTCAAAAGGCGATTGGCTTCTACAAGCAGTTGTCGAGGGCTGCGAAGGTCAGCTGGGGCCTCCACCCCGACGTCATCCGCACCATGTATACGGCAGTAGTCGAACCGATCACAAAGAGGCACAAGCTGTGCATAACAAAGAGGTTAAATGCGGTCCAAAGAGGATTTGCACAGAAAATCTGCAAATCCTATCGCACCATATCCCTGAACTCGGCACTAGTGCTGGCTGGGATGCTTCCCCTCGATCTCCGAATACGAGAGGCAGCTGCCCTGTATGAGGCGAGGAGGGGGTTGCCCCAGTTGGCGTTAGGAGATAGGGACGTTGAGCGACGCACCGCATTTGCCTCGACACCCCACCCGGCGGAACATATGAGTCTGCAGTTCATATGCCTGGCAGACCAAGAACAACTCGCACACCACTGCACACAAGCAGTGCAGATATACACGGACGGCAGCAAAATTGATGGAAAGGTGGGGGCGGCATTGTCTCTCTGGAGCAATGGCGCCGAAACCAAAGGCCAGAAAATGAAGCTGTCGTCGCATTGCACGGTCTACCAGGCCGAACTGCTGGCCATATGTAAAGCCACGCGGGAGATACAAAAGCACAAAGAAGGGTCTTTTGGCATTTTCAGTGACTCACGATCGTCACTGGAAACGGTCGCAAACCACCGCTCTTCTCATCCCCTCGCAGTCGAAACCAGGGAGAACCTGCGAAAGTGCAGCATCCAAAACAAACATGTGGCTTTGTTTTGGATCAAGGCGCACGCGGGACTGGAGGGGAATGAGAGAGCCGACCACTTGGCTAAAGAAGCGGCATTACACCTTAAAAAGAGGCCGGATTACGACCAGTGTCCGGTTTCATTCGTCAGGCGACAAATCCGAAAGGATTCGCTTGCCGAATGAAATCGGAGGTACAAGACGGGTGACACAGCCGCGACGACAAAACTCTTCTGCCCAGATGCAGTTGACGCATACAAAACCGTCAAGAAGATAAAACCGACGGGGGTAATTACCCAAATAATGACAGGACATGGTGGGTTTTCCGAATACTTAAACAGATTCAAGTGTAAGGAAAGCCCATCATGTATATGTGACCCTGCAATTGACGAAACAGTAACCCACCTGTTGACTGACTGCCCGATCTATGGCCTTGATAGGTACACATTCGAACAAAAACTAGGGATTGATATCAGACCAGAGAATTTTAACAAACTTATTACAGAAAATAAATATAGCACAGACTTTATCGAATACTGTGTCAAAACAGCACAAAGAGCGATAGATAGAAATAAAAATTAACAGCAATGCTCAAAACTATATATGTCTATATATAGTAGGAAGCGAACAGAACGATATAGTATCTATAGATAAAATAGAAGTAGATATCGTTAAGAACATCCTGTGTAATTAGTAAAATAAATCTGTATAAAATATAAATAAATTAAGAAACTCATCAAGTAAACAGATATTAAATGTAATAGAGAATAAGAATTATGTAATGTGTAAATTCAACATAGAATAAATGAGTCCCTAATGTCTCGGATCATGTCCCGGGAAGAGTTGTGTAAGACAGGAGGAGGTTTTAGTCAGTTGGAGCCTGACACTATCCAGACTGGCTCACTATTCGAGGCAGTTTGGGTGTAAGTCCGACCGGATTTCCCCTCCTGCCATTCAAAAAAAAAAAAAACCCTACCCTACCCTACCCTACCTATATAGCCTATGTCCTTTCCCAGGTCTCAAACTATCTTCATACCAACTTTCATCTAAATCGGTGCAGCGGTTTAAGCGTGAAAAGGTAACAGACAGACAGAGTTACTTTCACAGTAGTATGGATAGTATGGATTTTTATGGTTTTGTTGGAAGGAGATTAGTGTAAGATATACTTCTTTAAAAAAAAAGTATACTATCATTTTGCAATTAATATTATGTAGTTATCTAATGTATTTTTATTAATTGATATTTCTTTTTAAGTAACGAGTATATAGCTCATAAAAACTGCACACAAATGGCTAGCACGGCGTTTTGCTCGGGGAGGCGCCTTAAGAAAATATTTGTACCGTACGTAGGTACCCACGTCATTCAACCGACGTATGAATTGAAAATTGCTTTGGTCCCGAACTTCGATGGGTGCAGACTGCCCATCACGTGTCGGTCTCATCACCCTTGATTTTCCACACAACTGGTCTGAGACAACACTCCTGTTGACTGACTTTGAAACAGAACTATTCAGTATTCTCAATTTAACTTCTAAAAATGTAAACTAAATGTTTTTGGAAGAAATACTTATGACCTACACACGTTTTGTTTTTTTTTGTCTGGGTAGTAATCATTCTGTAATCGGCTATATTTTCATTGGCATAAATTCATAGTAATATTATAAATTCAAAAGTAACTCTTTATGTCTGGTCTGTTACCTTTTCACGCCTAAACCACAGAACAGAATTCAATGAAATTTGGCAAGGAGATAGATGGCATTCTACGGAAGGAGATATGCTAATTTTAGAATATAAAAAAAAAGTTGGGTTGGTAGGACAGGTAGCGAAGGTAGAGTTGATAGAGTAGGTAGATAGAGGCGACGGCGCGTAATGTTTCCACGCGTGCACCTCCAAGATTTCGACTTAGAGGGGCACGCGTTCAACTTTTATAAATAATACTTAGTTACATTTAAACATAATTATAAGTGTTATATATTTTTTAAATCACCTCTTAAACCCTTTATTTTGATACCCCACACGATGGGGTTGGAAGAAGAAAAAAAATTGGTGCCGCACAATATGGCGCCCAAAATCCGCCATTTTATTATTTTTCAATTTTGATGTAGCCAGTCATCTAAATCGGCCAAATTTAGTCTCTTGAATGCCACATAGCAACAAACATACATACATAGACTGATAAACACATTACCCTCCTTCGGCAGTCGGGTAAAAAAAGGATAGGTAGATAGCCAGATATATTTGCTTACGCTTCAAGGTCTGCTCGATGGCCTGCAGTTTGCCGGCCATCGCTGCTAGCTCCTTCTTGAACACCACTCGCTCCGCCTCTACTTTCTCGGAGACCGCGCGGCCAAAGGTCGCCATTATCTGTTAAACCAATATACAAGTTATCAAATCTCCTCATTCAATCCTGCGAATTATTAATAAAATTTTAAAAAATATTTTAAATTAATAATAAAAAAAAATAAAAAAATATGTGGATGTCTCTAACTATTCTCAATCTCATTTTTCTTTATTTATTATGACTTTTTACAATGGTTTTCAATTATCTTTATAGCCCTTTGCTAAAAATAGTTACAGCACTGATAACAACATTTGTGCCACATGTTAAATTTAGTCTTGTTATACTTTGTATAGATTATTTTACCGATTGGTTTGTAAATGTGTGAACATTGTAGGCCTTCTAGATTGTTAACATTTTATCTCGTTTTACTTTTTTTAATCTTTTGTTTATTAATTATATAATCATTTCTTGTTTTAGTTTCTTACGACTTATTATCGGGCCTGCGTTGTCTCCCCATCTAAGTACTGCTGTGACATGGAAATATTGTAAAAGCAAACAATTTTTTAAAAGAGTAACCATGGAGTTTCTTGCCGTTTCTTCTCCATAGGAATCGACCAACCCGAACCGTGCACATTGTCGACGTTTTATAAGTGCCCATGTAGGCCTATGTGAAATAAAAATTATTGATTTGATTTGATTTGATTGTAAACTAGCTGACCCGGAAAACGTTGTTTTGCCATAAAAATAACCCTTCCTACCCCACCTAATAAATGTATGGGAAATTTGTTTTGAATTTCAGAATAAACGACAACGCCATCTACTGGCATTACCGGAAGGATCAAGTATACAACGCTATATTCATTTTGGTCCGTGTTTTGTTTATGTCGTGTATCAGAAATGGCGCTGTGTTGCAAAACGTATGGGAAAATGAATCTGCCTCGTATATTTTTTTTCGTTAACTTTTCCGATATTTTATTACTTATTATCCTATACCGGACGAAGATAAATACAAAAACACAAAAATCATAAAAATTGATCCAGCCGTTCTTGAGTTATAAGTGGTGTAACTAACACGACTTTGTTATATATAGCCACCCTGTTTAATTGCTCTATACCAATTTACTGTTAAAGTCACCCTGTTTAATTAATCTATACCTATTTACTGTTAAAGTCACCCTGTTTAATTACTCTTTACCTATTTACTGTTAAAATCACCCTGTTTAATTGCTCTATACCTATTTAATGTTTATTTTAAAGTGTAATCATTAGACATTTCAGTCTTGTCAATGGAACGGCATAAGTTTTTAGGGTTCCGTACCCAAAGGGTAAAAACGGGACCCTATTACTAAAACTCCACGATGTCTGTCTGTCCGTCTGTCACCAGGCTGTATCTCATGAACCGTGATAGTTACACAGTTGTAATTTTCACACATGATGTATTTCTGTTGCCGCTATAACAACAAAAACTAAAAAACAGAATAAAATTGATATTTAAGTGGTGCTCCCATACAAAAAACGTGATTTTTGCCGACTTGCACTTGGCCAGTTTTTATCATATTGTGTGCTTACCAGTTTTTCTTTCTTGAGGAGGCTGTCCTGCAGAACTTCTGCTTGGATCTCACACTGCTTCTTAAGCTGATCCCTCGTTTTCCTGTTAGCTTCCGCTTGGATTTGTAAGGTCTAGAAATAAGATAAACAAATTATTTAAAAAAATATATATAAAAACCAGTTTATACGTACCCAATATTTCTCAACAGTCGATTATCGGGCTGTTAACGTAATCGACGAATAATCGCCGGTTATCTGCTGTGATTGGCTGTTGAAAATTCATTCAACCAATCACAGCAGGTAAACGACGTGCTTAACAATTCGTCACATTAATTTTGAGAAAATTTAGTGTTGAGAAACCCGGCCTAAATATTTCAGTTGAATATTGAATTGTCAAACAAACCAAACGTGCATGCCAAATTTCAGCTGAACCGTTTGGGAATAACTGTTTTAAAATTCACTTGTAAGATTCGATCCATACTTACTATCTAAGGGCGGTTACGCTCTACATCCGAACTGAATCTGAGAAATTTTGGTTCAAAAGTAGCCGTAGTACTTCTTGTAGGGAAGCTTCACTACATCCGAACTCTTTTCGTCATAATTCAGAACATTTTGAACTCGGAACTCAAAACACGGACTCGGATCAGATGTAAGGCAAATAAAATAAAACCTTGTAAAATTAAGATCTAGCCCCCAAAACAAATATTTTTTGCCTTTGTTACTATTTTTAACCCGGCTGTCATTTGAAGATCTTTGACAGTCGTTACGAGTAGTCAGAAGCTTGAGATCTGACACCAGTCTAGCCAAGGGGTATCGTGTTACCCAGTTACTGGGTTGTGGAGGTCAGATAGCTAGTCGCTCCATGTAAAACACTGGTACTCAGCTGGTGGTTAGACTGGAAGCCGACCCCAACATAGTTGGGAAAAGACTAGGCAGATTGATTTTGTTACTATTTTTAACAGACAGAAGTTAGGCCGATATCTATTGACTATAGTTAGCTACTTTACGTTAAGGCAGGTTTCCGAATTGAGAATATGGAGTTAATAACAATTTCAAACCCTTCTTTAATGCCAAAGTTTCAAAGGCAGGCCAAAGTAGATCTTAACTCGAAAACTCGCCATTGGACATGTTCCCGTCACTGTTTTGCATCCAGATTCAAAACAACTATCAGTAGACACGTCTACAGAAGAAGGCTATACAAATATTTGTTCGAAGCGGGAATCGAACCGGCGACATGCAGCGCAGTAACCAATCGCTCAGCCACTGCGCCAACCGTGCCGTCAACATGACAGGACACGTTTGATTAGACTTTGAAAATGTAATTAAATATAAACGACTGTTTTCCCTACCTTCTTCATGAATTCCACTTCAGCCGCCATCCTCTCAGTCCTTACTATATCTTCTGCTTTGGCTTCAATTATTAGTTTGTCATCACGACCTGAAATACGCAAATAAATTTAAATAGGGTAGTTGACAAAAAATATCTATTTAGTCCGTCAGTTAGATAACTTAAAAATATTGGAGATGTATTTTTCTTATGCCACGAAAACAAAAAATTACGACGATACAGTGCGTTGAAATATGTGACGTCACACCGTTAGTACACTTTATTCTGACATAGTGTTGTCACAAGCCCCACTCATGAACTTTGATGCGCTTTATCTTTGTAATGTTTTATTGATTTGGTAAAGCAAAACATACGTGTTCATTATTATTTGATAATCTCACTGACGGACTAATTTTTTAAAAAAAAAAAATACGTTGCCCTTCACTAGGAATTTCTTCCTGTATCGTGGGTGCGTTTACAAACATATAAACTCACATACACAACACCTAGAGCCGGAATAACTATTTGTAGGTCATACAAATATTTGTTCCGTGCGGGAATCGAACCCGCGACACGCAGCGCAGCAGTCAATCGCTCAACCACTGCACCAACCATGCGCCCAAAAAATTATAATTATATAAAAATAAATAGAATTATAATTTTGTTACCCAGGAAACATCCCTATAAAATTTTTTTTTTTTCCAAATTATATGAACAATCAATCAGCCTAGCTAATGCCCAACCATATTGGGGGGCGACTTCCAGTCTGCTGCAGCTGAGCTTCGTCATCATCATCATCATTTCAGCGGCAAGACGTCCACTGCTGGACATAGGCCTTTCCCAGGCGTCGCCATATTGACCGATCCCGTGCGTCCTCGCATCCAGAGGACTCCCGCAACCTTAACCAGGTCATCGGTCCACCTAGTGGGAAGCCTTCCAACGCATCGTCTTCAAGTTCGCGGTCGCCATTCCAGAACTGTTTCGGTCCCATCGGCCACAATTTTGCGAGCAATGTGCCCTGCCCACTGCCATTTAAGTTTCGCAATTCTTCGGGCTATGTCGGTAATTCTAGATTCTCCTGCGGATATCCTCATTTCGGATACGATCACGCAAGGAAACTCCGAGCATAGCTGAGCATCAGTATTTACAAAAGGCGACTGCCTATCTGACCTCCACTACCCAGTATAGTTCTCGCCAAACTTCTTGGCCGCGCTGAAGTTGGCTACAATGGTTGCGCAGTAGTAAATCTCATACAAAAACAGCACCGTTTTGTGCCTTGCGCATCGAAAAGCCAACTTCAGGGCGGCCTAGAAGTTTGGCGAGAACTATAACTGGATAACACGATAACCCCTTGGTAAGACTTTTTTTTTCTCATTTTGCAGGGTTCGTTTGGTGTTTAGATCGGGGGTCACAACTTAGATGGGGACTAGGTTGATTCCAGGTTAGCTCCCATATAGTAAAAGTTGTCAATACTTATGTGTTCAATGAGCTTTTTTGGGGTTTCAAGTCAAATTAAACTTCGTAGAGATTCAAATTGAATACTCACATTCGATAGCCCTGTTGATCTTAAGTTCTCGAACCGTCTGCAACTCTGCTATTTCGTTCTGCAAGAATTGTATCTGAAACAAATTACAGAACACAACGTCACTTTAGTATTCCCCGAAAGGTTAAGCGCCTTCCTCACGGGGTCGGTACATTTTCGCTTCTATACCGAATCTGTACAGATATACTGTACGCGTTATTCTTTGGACAAGCCCACCGCACTATTCCCAAACCACTGCAACTCCTGAAAGCCAGAATCAACAGTGGCGACCACCAGAAAAGCGCCGAGGCAATGAAGCTCGACGAAGTCCCGGAGAATGTATTTAACTGTCTTGAATCCCGCAACGAAATTAATCAGAAAATAATAACGGAGGAGTAGGAAAAATATAAATTTCCGCTTACCTCCATATCAAGCAGGAGACAGAACAAACAATGCCAATAGGCACAAAGGGTCGTTTACAACTGGGATAAGCCCAGTTGCCTAGCACCACGTATAAAAATGTACGCGTTTGCGCGTGTTGCGCCTCCAACTAACATGGGACTAGGGCAAGAAGCTGATGATGTTTGCGCCCGATAAAGAACCTGTACCGAAACGACTCAGGCGTCTTCCTGTAAAGAATCTGTATCGAAATGATTCACATTTCGATACAGATTCTTTACAGATTCGGTAAAAAAAAAACAAGTAGATTGAGGAAGGCGCCTTAGGTCGAGGTGTGCCTATAGTTACACAAGTGAAAAATCGAAAAAATTACTGTCAACTTTATAACTTGCCATGCGTTGTTCACCTTTGCAAAAAAGAAATAACGTTTCCCCACTCTAGCAGTTTCCCTGTATCGTGGGTGTATTTACAAACATTTCTGTAGGCAATACATGATAGGATAGATGGACCTCCTTTTCCGCACTTCGAATCCCATGTGTTCCGTTGTCCGTGCAGGTCTCCTCTCTGTGGGAGGGAATGGGCCATAATCCACCACGAGGGCCCAGTGCGGGTTGGTGGATGTCACATGACTTGTAATTTTTGGCTTTAAGACACGCCGGTTTCCTCACTATGTTTTCCTTCACCGTTTTGAGAGCAGTGGTGAAGAAATAATTTAAATAAGTTAACCAATGGGCCACCACTGCTCTTGTTGGCTATGCAAATATTTGTTCCATGCGGGAATCGAACCCGTGATACGCAGCAACGCAAAGTCAAAGTCAAGTATATTTATTCAACTAGGCCAATAAACTGCACTTTTGAACGTCAAATAAATTAAAATTTACAAGTAATAAAAACCGGCCAAGTGCGAGTCGGACTCGCGCACGAAGGGTTCCGTACCATTTTCGTAAAAAACGGCAAAAAATTACGTTTGTTGTATGGAAGCCCCCTTAAATATTTATTTTATTTTGTTTTTAGTATTTGTTGTGACAGACAGACAGACAGACGGACAGACAGACGGACCGCGGAGTCTCAGTAATAGGGTCCCGTTTTTACCCTTTGGGTACGGAACCCTAAAAAATTATTCTACCGTGCATTCGGAAAGTAGATTGTTATGGAGAAGAACGTACAAGAAACTCCATACTTACTCTTTTTAAAAATATAGGTGTTTTACAATATTTACATAAGTACATACATTAATATATGTGAGGACGATGCACCTAGAATAGCTCTACACACTATACTATGTACAGTTATAAAGCATTAACAGGAAAATTAATTAATTTGATAAGTAGGAACATATTATGGTTCTCACATACTTACAGATCGCAGTCGATCGCTCAACCACTGTGCCAACTGTGTTGTGCAAGGGTCTTAGTCGGTTAGAGTCTGCATGAGAGGATTGCGCCACAAAAAAGGAGCGTTAGGGTCACTGACTTACCCGTTTAAGAGTGTAGATCAACAACAAATCGACATCTGACTTGATGTCCAGTTTCTTAGCACTGAGATCGATGCCGGGGAATAACGCTTGCAGTTCGTCCTTGAACATGGTACGGCCTGCCTCTACCTGTAAATAAAAAAAAAGTAGAAAGTACACACATGTATTGTTTTATCCGTGTAAGGCCGGGCCCAGCCGTTATTTATATAATTAAATTACACCTGTATTCCTAGAAGTGTTTGATTATGCATTTGTCCACACATTTTCCCATTTATGTTTCAGTCCCATGTAAAGTACAACTATTATCTTAATGTCCCTCGGCAATCATCGCATTTCCGAATACAAACGAATGCTAATTTCCATGTCCATCAGTTATTAGATTTATCGTGTAAAATAATTTGAATTCAGAACTAAGTACTTTATTGTTGTTTCCGTGTGAAATGTATAGAGCTGTAAAAATTGCAGCTTTCCTTTCATTTTTAAACAAATTATTTTATGTTAAAAGAGTATTAACAACTCTATATACTCCCAAGTTGATTGAGAGCGTCCGGACGGCAGGAAAGGGCAACTGCTAGAAATTCGACGACTGACGAAACACGAAGTTTGCCGAGGGATATTAAGAAAATTTTTGTACTTTAATAGGCGAGGCATCAACCGAGCCCCGGAGAAAGACTAAGATAAAGAAAGACTCCCGGCAATTCCAGATCAAAACACCCAAGTGGTCTCGTATTACCAAGTCACTATAGTTCATTCGCGTTAAGAAAATTGTGAGTCATTGTGAATTGTGAATTTGTGATCATACGGCCTGTCAAGCTTGCGACCCGATTAGTGGAAGGGCCGGCTGACAACGATGACTCACTATTTTCTTAACGCGAATGGACCTATAGATTGCAGCAGTCAGAAGGCAAACGCTACATGTTGAATTCAGCTGCATCATAGTTGGACAGTCTAAGCATTTTTTTTTTATAGATATGCTCGCGCTTGGCCACAAACTCACCTGATGGTAAGCGATGATGTGGTCGACGGTGAAGCTTGCTTGCCTAGAACTAACCTATTCACTCTTGACTTAAAGACCCCTAGGTTGTAGCTATCAGAAAACAGACTTCGGCAGCGATTTCCATTCCGTAGCTGTACGCACAGTGAAAGTATTCCCAAAACGCTTGGTGCGTATGGGGAGGTGTACCGACGGCGCATTGAGGTAAACGTGCAGCTAGACGAACCGCAGGAGCCGCACGCGCCGCAGTCATCGCATATTATAAATCTTTATATGAAATCGTATGCAGCCTAGCGCTCCTAACTGCGTCGCACGATCCGCATTTCAGCCAAATGCTGTAGGTATACGGATTCCACCAGTGCATTCGGATGACGGCATCAGATTCAGCGCGTTCGATGCTTAGGTCGTATGTTCACGAGGCACCGCACAACACGATTTTCGGTCACGATTTTTAACACCCGACACATTGCAGACGATCTGTCGTCCGTTCGTTTGTACACTAGACACGATTCTGCAACGACACTGCAGTGCACTTGTATTGTTTTATAAACGCGTGAGTGACGAACCACGCGTGAGCCGTGCGGTGCGGTGTGTCGTGTCGTCAACAAGCTCATACTTGTTTTGTACTGCCGCTAAATAGTCACCGCAAAAAAAAACGCGACGGCATAGCGGCATCGACGACATAGCCGGAAACCCGTTTTGAAATCGTGGTGCGGTTTCGTGCAGTAAACAGACGGTCCATACAAATATATGGAACTCTGAATCATAATCAAATTTCGCGGTGTCGTGTGTCGGCGCGGAAACGTCATCCGTATCGGTATAGAAAATACTAATATAATAAGTTGTAAAGTGGATAAGATACGTGCGGCGCGTTCGGCGCGGATTGCGCAGGGCCTTGAAAATGTGATGACTGCGGCGCGTGCGGCTCTGCGGAGCGTCTAGGTGCGCGTTCTTGTAGCGCTTTTGTAGTCCGATGATGGCATAGTACATTTAATGTCTAGCATAAAAAGTCGAGATTTTCATGCGAGTGTTAAAATAGTCTTTTTATGCGAGACACGAACGATTCTTTGATGAGCTTACTTAATTAAATGCAAATAAGTTCCAACAACGGTACAATTTATTATAAACGTTCAGACTAAAAACCACAGACTATTTACACACAATCAACGCGCGCTTTTTCGAGAGGTAACATAGTCTAAGATCCCGTTATAAAACGACCTTCACCGAGATGCTTATTTAATGAAACGTATTTTATATTTAATTTAATATGTCAATAAATATAATCCATATGGGTTGCCTAGCAAATTTCAGTCCAGAGTATGTTTAATTAATAATTAAAAAATATATCATTTTTAAACATTTCACCGGTATGATTATTAGATAAATTATATACCAATCGAAAGTATGAAGCCCATAGAATATGCAAACGTTAGGTTGTCTCTTCTTTTCCGGTCACAACTATCGGGTTGCCAGGTATAAACAGGTAAATCTGTACTAGCATTTTGCAACAATCTGTTTATTGAATCAAATTTAAATTAAATTAAAGATTATTTTATTCTGAACACGGTGGTATAGGGTTGCCTGCGAAAAATCAGTCCAGAATTGCGGTTGTCGAATTTTAAAAAGTAAAATGTTGCTCCGAGTGAATGTGTGCGACTACGACGACGAAGAGGACACAGCATAGCAGCTGTTTAAAGTCCGCCCACTTAAAGAAAGAGAGTGCGCATGCTTTTTGGGCTTGGAAAAGAAAAGGATAGCGATAGACTCGTATATACTATGCATCATTTTGGAGTTTTTTATTATTTAAATAGAGAAATAGTTTTTTTTTTATATAAAAATAAATAAATATAAATCTATAAATGTAAACAGAGAAATTGAAATCAATTGAAACTATTGGAAAAAATTCAAAACCCATAAAAGTGAATTTTTTTAATCAGGGTAGTCTTGCAAATTTTTATTGTAAGAAGACAAAATAAAAAAACAACAATTAAAAAATTACTTCTATTTATTGTAAAAAATTAAAAATACAAAAAAAAAAAATATTCAGAATCCGAGTCATCGGACATAAAACTACGATCTTCAACTTCTGAATCTTCTTCGTCATCACTCTCTGTTTCACTTTTTTCATCTATCATGTCATCATGTCTTCTATCTTTAAAGGTGTATGATCTCCAATGAATCCTACTGGTTTTAAATATTCATCTAAGAACCATCAGCAGTTCTCAGGCTCAAGTTTCACGCATATTGGATCCGTTGCATTAAGCCACATGGAATTTACGAAAATAGTTCGTAAAATTTTCTGAGTTAATGATATCCAGCATGGTGGTATGGAGTTGGAGTCGAAGCCTCTTGATAAGAATAGTTGATTGAAAACATCCTCATTAATTGTTACAAAAAAAAAGGAAATCAGATCATTTTCTTGTTTAATTTATAAATTACCGTTTTTAAGTAAATTACAAAAAAATAATGTGTGTCGAAAATTAACAAAACCATAGGTGAATTTTACTAACAATTATTTAAACATGAAAAAAATATAGAAGATGTATTAGCTAAGATAATTTTAAAGATTCAATTATTATGTACTTACTGTATGTTCAGCACTAAAATTAAGAAATTCTTCGTTATATTTTTTATTCAAAACGGTCACTTTTTTGTAGCACGTGGTATGATAACCTACAAATTGAAGAGACGCACTGGGAAGCTCAACAAAATTGTATTTAAAGTGGTTTTTTTTTACGAAAAGCTAACTTTAATACACAGTTTTTAAAAGTTTCATCATTAAAATCAATTATTTCATCATCCGATCCACACAAAAAACACTTTTTTGCCATTTTTCCAACAATAAATAGTAGCACGTTTTTTCAATTGTATTTATAGCGACACTCTACTCCAAAATGATGCATAGTATATACGAGTCTATCGCTATCCTTTTATTTTCCAAGCCCAAATAGCATGCGCACTCTCTTTCTTTAAATAGGCGGACTTTAAACAGCTGCTATGCTGTGTCCTCTTCTATCGCATGGGATGGTTGGTTGGGACCTCTCAGTCGCACACATTCACTCGGAGCAATATTTTACTTTTTAAAATTCGACAACCGCAATTCTGGACTGATTTTTTGCAGGCAACCCTATACCACCGTGTTCAGAATAAAATAATCTTTAATTTAATTTAAATTTCATTCAATAAACAGACCGTTGCAAAATGCTAGTACAGATTTACCTGTTTATACCTGGCAACCCGATAGTTGTGACCGGAAAAGAATAGGCAACCTAACGTTTTCATATTCTATGTGCTTCATACTTTCGATTGGTATAGAATTTATCTAATAATCATACCGGTGAAATGTTTAAAAAATATATATTTTTTAATTATTAATTAAACATACTCTGGACTGAAATTTGCTAGGCAACCCATATGGATTATATTTATTGACATATTAAATTAAATATAAAATACGTTTAATTAAATAAGCATCTCGGTGAAGGTCGTTTTATAACGGGATCTTATACTAACAGGTTCAGTATTATTCTACCAGTTTCATAATGATCCATACAAAAGTCATTTCGTAACTGTTATTATGTTATTTAGTTTTTTTTTATTTCGAAACGAATTTCTTAGGCAATGTGTTACATAATAGACAAGTAGTAGAAAAAGGGCTTTGTAGATTGATTTATCTTTCTTACCTTGTTCCAGTACTTCTCGCTGAGCACAGAGCGTTCCACCTCTGTGTTGTAGAGCGCCTCAGCGTTCATGAGGTCTGTGCGCAACTGCTTGATGTACCGCTTGGTGGTGGCGAGGCTCTCAGGAGGCGCCTGCACCTGACTTCCCTGGTTTATCATGCGGTCCAGGGTTTCTGTGAAAACATGTCACCATTTTGAAATTCATGTCGAATTCTGTAAAGTTTATAATACAATAATAGTCTGGGTTTCTGTGAGAACAAGACTATTACTATTGCCGTGAAGTTTATACTACAGTAATAGACTTTAAAGTGTGGACTAAAGTTAGAATTCGTAGTGAAATGAGAAAGTTTACGTTATAGAATGGCAATAGAAGTAAATTAAAAATTAAAAAAAAAAACGGGCTGCTTTTTTTTGGCAACGTTCTGAGTCGACATTTTTCGAGATCTTGAGAATTTCCATTTTACTAATGAAAAAGAACGAAACATAATTTAAATAAATTACAATTATTTTAATTAAATTAAAATTAAAAATAGTAGAAAAAGTTCACATCAATGTTACCAAACATTATCAAATGCGATAGTCATTCTGAAATTATCAACTTAATTTATAATTTAACTAGCGAATTGCGCCGGCTTCGCACGGAACAAATTATAAACAAAAACATTCCTCCTTTATTTCTCTTTTTATCAAATTCTCTATCAAAATCCGTTACGGTTTTTAAAAGAAGTTAACGGAGAAATTGAAATGACGTCGACAGTTGACTTTGTTTTTAGGGTTCCGTAGACAAATGGCAAAAAACGGAACCCTTATAGATTTATCATGTCTGTCTGTCTGTCTGTCTGTCCGTCCGTATGTCACAGCCACTTTTTTCCGAAACTATAAGAACTATGCTTTTGAAACTTGGTGATTAGATGTATTCTGTGAACCGCATTAAGATTTTCACTCAAAAATAGAAAAAAAAACAATAAATTTTGGGTCATACTTGAAACTGAAACTAAAAAAAAAAATAAACATCATACCTATACGTGTGGGGTATTTATGGATAGGTCTTCAAAAATGATATTGAGGTTTCTAATATATTTTTTTTCTAAACTGAATAGTTTGCGCGAGAGACACTTCCAAAGTGGTAAAATGTGTGTGTGTGTGTGTCCCTGTAACTTCTAAAATAAGAGAATGATAAAACTAAAAAAAAAAATGATGTACATTACCATATAAACTACCACCGAAAATTGGTTTGGACGAGATCTAGTAAGTAGTTTTTAAAGAATAAAATAATATTTTACTACTTTATTAAATATTCATTTAATACGTCATAAATCATAAACCGCAATTTACCAAGTACGGAACCCTTCGTGCGCGAGTCCGACTCGCACTTGTTTTACTATCCTAACTAATATTATAAATTCGATAGTAACTCTGTCTGTTACCCTTAAACCGCTGAACCGATTTAGATGACATTTGGTAAGGAGATAGTTTGAGACCTTGGGAAGGACATAGGATAGTTTTTATCCCGGAAATCATCCTTAACGGGGTGGAAAAGGGAGGTGGAAGTTTGTATGGAAACCTACAATATTATAGCGCGATATAAAAATAAGTTAACTGAACTACTAATGCTACGCAGCCGAAGTCGCGGGCAACAGCTAGTTTACAAAAAAATACAACCGACTTCCAAATAAAAACAATAGTGAAAAGTGAAAAATAACTTCAATTTCGGCAGTCGGCGTTTCTGTTTTCGTTTCTTAGTTTTTTGGCAATTTGTAGTATTTTTATTTGGAAGTTGGCTGTACTTTTTTGTAAAAATGATTTTTTAATTTTCACTCTTGAATGGTACATAATAGACAAGTTCTTTATTAAGGACCCACAGTGATGCCAGAGTAGACCACACGAATAAAATGTAACTTGAACACAACCAGTGGAATGAGAGTGTACCAGGGTTAACTGTACACATCTGTGTACCCGTTTAGAGCGTACTGTCGTGATGGTATGCTATGAAATGGTGTAAACAATAAACAGACATGCGATTGCAGCAATTCCGAGATATTTGCTGTCATTTATTGAAGTAAATCTCCGAAGTCAAATTGAACCATTTCGGAGTAAACTTCTTTCGAACAAAAAAAAGAATTTTGTAAATCCGATTTATATGATGGAGCCATGACCGAAAAAGAAGCATCCAAAAAATAAAAATCTTTTTTGCAAAAAAATACTACCGACTTCCAAATGAAAAACTACAAAGTGAAAAATAACTTTTGGAAGTCGGTGTCTTTCGTAGGTACCATTTTTTTGCGATATGGACACCGACTTCCAAAAGTAAAGTTATTTTTCACTTTGTAGTTTTTCATTTGGAAGTCGGTAGTATTTTTTTGCAAAAAAGATTTTTATTTTTCCCTTTTTAGTTGTACCTACCTAAAATAGGCAAGTTGTTTAGTAAGGTACCTATAAAGCTAGAATAGATCACCCGAATAACATGATACTTGAACATAACCAGTGAAATGAGAGATCTGCGTACCCCTTTAGTACGTACTGGCGTGATGTTATGTTATGAAATGGTATATACAATAAACAGACATGCGATTGCAGCAATTCCGAATGATTTGCCGTTATTTATTGAAGAGTTCTGTTGTATATCTCCGAAGTTCTTCATCAGATCTTCACCAAATTAAAATGGGACCAATTTCGAAACGTACTCTTTCAAAGGAAAAAATAATTTTCAAAATCGGTCCACAATTGACGGAGATATCGGTGAACATACATAAAAAAAAAAAAAAAAAAAAACTTACAAGAAGTCGAACATAGAACCTCCTCCTTTTTGGTAAGACGGTTAAAAATGAGAACCTCCTCCTTTTTGGGCAGTCGGTAAAAAAAAAATATTTGTTGTGGAAATAGTGACTGGTCAGTCAAGGATTAAAAAATACTTTGGATACATACCAATAGCACACTTAGCTTTAGTGGAGGCCTCTTTTCCTTTCGCGAGATAACCTTCTTTCTGGCGTTGATACGATTGAAGGTTCGAGAAAATCTTCTTTTCTAAGTCTTCATAAGATGCCTCTATGATCTAGAAATATAATAAAACAGTCAATGTCAAAAAATAAAAAAAACTGCCGGCGACTGTCGGAAGAAATCCCAAGAGAACGTACTCCGTAAGTAAAATAGTAGATGTTTATCTAGGGCGCAAACAACTATTTTAAGGGCTAAAGTGTTATTTTTTAATCCAGAGCAGAGCGAAGCTAGGATTCTAGAGTAGAATCCCAAGCTTAGCGAGGGATTCTAAAGTAGAATCCTGAGCGCAGCGAGTGATTCAGAGTGGACACTCTCCTTTTTATCACCGTCTATGAGAAAATAATAAGTGTAACTCATAAGCAAGAACGTTGTAGATTAACTTTTTAATTTGGCTCGCGCGCGGTTTTCCGGCCAGTCACTTGTTCAATACAACGTTCCCGTGCGGTCCGAAATAGAATCACAATCGCTCAAGAGCCATTCACCTCTAACATTCTACGTAATCGATTTTAGCTATGTAATCCTATTTTGGATCGCATGGTTTATGATTCATCTCTTTAGTGATTGGAACATTTGCTAACAATATTCACATTCCAAATTCAAATCACTTTTAGTCCCTAAGTATTAATTAGTTATTTTAGTCCCTGTTTACGAAGAAACTAGCTCTTTGAATACATGTGATAACACATTAAACACATTAAAGGTCCAATCTACAGAGTAAGTTTCCCAAGTGGGCGTGGATGGCCAAATCCGAAACTATGAGGAATAGCGAAAAAGACTCAATGGATTCTGGAGACAGATTTTGATGAAAACTAATACTGCATCATTTGATTTTTGGAAATCTGTATTCTGGGAAGTAATAACATGCCGCAACTTAAAGAAATCCTTGATAACTAACAAAACGAACATCAGACGATTAAAAGTCTGTAGTTTGCGGGGGCTCTAAGCGTAAGGTAAATAATATATTATGGCCAAAGCTTTCTAAAAACAACTATTATCAATAACATTAACAAAACACCGCTCACCTTGAACAAGGCCTTGTTGTAGTCGGCACAGGCCTGTGCCGCCAGTTTATAGCTATCTATGGCCACTTTCGTATATTCGTGCATGTCGTGTTCTAGCTCCACTATGTCTTTGGTGATCTTCACAACAAGGACGTCCTCGGGTTCGCACTTGTCAGTTTGGACCACTGTCGCTGGAAATGTACCACACAAATATTAGTATCAATGATAAAATAACGGCTATATTCCTCTAAGGGTTAGACAGAGATATACGTGCAGAATACCCTCATTGCACCAGTGCTTGCCCCCTTATTTTTTTGTTTTCGGAGGGAAACCTTCAAAAGGCGCCTGGACTTTTGGGGAAAAGGCCAGGGAGTGTGGGATTTTTACCTCACTAAAACCACCCCGGTGATCACCATCAACACATGGAGGAGGCCCCGTTACTTCTTAAAAGACCAACCCAGAACCCCCTCTGTGCAGCGCCTGTTAGGGCATATCCCTGGGGAGACTCGAGGCGTCTTTCCTGAGCCTCGCTGTGCACGGCAGCACGTGATCACTGCGCCACCGTATTACCTGGAGTTACATGCTGGGCGGACAAATTCCCCAATTTGGCCGCCCGTGACTCAGGAGTCCCGCCTGCATATGATGCAGACGGGGTTACGGCGTTTAAGGCGTCGAGGCGGTTGCCTCCACGACGCCTTCTTCTCCGAGCGGGCTCTGCCCTCTCATGATCCCGCTCGGCGGCCTCCTTCTTGACCATCACGTTTTCACAGGAGGCCATTTCCCTCCAGTTTTTTGTGTCTGCCAGCATAGCCCTCACTACTGCTGGCAACCAGTGCTTGTCCCTAGCATTAACCGAGCACAAATCTACTCTCCGTCCAGCCTGTTATTTTACATTTACCCCCTATACGATTTCTTATAACAATCGACTTTATCAATTAAGAAATTTTATTCGATTTAACACATTGTTATGCACAATTTGTGCATTAGAGAATTAATAATAATTAATGTTACTGAGGATTTAAGTGATGATTCCAGTTAATATGGAGAAGGATCTAACGAATTATCATAATCAAATCGATAGTGTTTTAGTTATTTTATTAGCTGTTTTTCTACGTTACTTAAATACGATTTAACTGTGAATTTTAGTTTATCGGAATAACGGAGCGAATAAGCACGTCGCTTCACTACTGTAAGCATCCATGAAGTATTGGATTTTATTGTCTATGGTTGGCTGTTCATAATTATGAAACTTCTTAAGGGTGCATCTGTCAAATGTAAAATAACAGGCTGGACGGTGAGTAGGTGCTACTAAGAAATTCGTGGCGGAAAAAGACAACAACCCTGCCTGACCTGGGAATCGACCCTCACTAGACCATCAAGAAAAATTATAAATCTTAAAACACGATTGCGTCTGGGTTTAAACTCGGTCATTTTATTTCATCACCAACAACGTGAAGAAACTGGCACATCTTAGACATAAATTCTTAAACCAACCCGTACTGGGCCCGCCCAAGTACTTACCTGTGGGACGGGGCTGCGGAACGCGTTTCCTTCTCACGAAAATAAGGTATATTGCCCAGTAATATGAACATTCAGGATGTTAGGTCAAATATGGATGTACAGTACAACAATTCTCTTAATGTCCCTCGGCATTCTTCGTGTTTCGTCAGTCGTCGGATTTCTATCAATTGCCCTTTGCACTTGGCGCAGACAGGACGCTCTCAGTCAACTTGGAATGTACTTCCAAGTTAATAGAGTTATTAATACTCTTTTAACCTAATGTAATTTATTTTAAAAGTGAAAGGAAAGCTGCTGAAAGGATAATAGGACAATAGTTTTACAGCTCTATAAAGTTCACACGGAAATAAAAAAAAAACAACAATAAAACACTTAGTTCTGAATTCAAATTATTGTACATGATAAATCTAATAATTGATGGACATGGAAATTAGCATTCGTTTGTATTTGGAAATGCGATGATTGCCGAGGGACATTAAGAAAATAGTTGTACTTTATGTTATTTTAATGACACCTGATAACGCTCTATCTACTGCTTGTTTTACCCTTCTGTCATTAGTTTTATATACAAACCTAATATGAGAATCAGGGACTAATTGATAGTTAATACAAAGGGCGTAAGAAGACAACATCAAACCGAAGCTAAGTTCAGATTCTCTTTTCATAAATTGTTTATTCGCAGTACAGTTAACAGCGGTTTTTATTCAAAAACAAAAGTACCCCAGCACAAAGAACAATGGCGAAATCTTAGCTGTCTTAATTTTGAGCGTCTGAAAGTGAGTTATATACGAAAGAAATTACATTAATTGTTAACGTTCACTACGGATAAAAAAAAACATTGTAAATGAAAAATATTTGATTTTTTCGTTAACTTTCATCAGCTTAGTGTTGCCATCTTATTACACTTATTATGCCAAGTGACAAGTAGTGACTGTAGTAAATAAATCACTATTGTATTTATTAATAAATTATTGCACAAACTAATTCAGAACATGACCCTGAGTTAAACCAGATATTTTTAAATTAGTGACGTAAAAATTTAATCTCAGCTAAAACAATGTATGGACTTCTGCCATTGTCCTTTTAGCTCAATCTAATTGTACAGATTGCATAGATTTCGCCTAGGCAATGGGTCTTTTTAATGGGCCGTTCCCCGTCAAATCCGGCGTTGAACCGTGTAGGCAGAAGCGACGAGCATCGGAATGACTTGAAGCGTAGTGAAGCTTGAAGCCCAAGACCGATTGTGATGGCGGACTACAGTGGACGCCGTCTGCCCCATCCAGGGGACATAGGACATGTCAATGGGTCTTTTTACACCCCGATAAAATTAATATGTAAACATACCATGCAATACTAACCTTCGGTAACAATTTCCGCCTTCTGCATAACTTTTTCTTCAACGTACAGAGGTTCTAATATGGGCGGCGGCACTGTTATATAAACACACATGTAGGTATTAAGGTGATATATTAGTTACTAGCCGATCAAGATAATTGGACAACTAGGTTGGTTGTGATTGTGACGTCATCCACAAATATTTTCAGTACGAAGACTAGATACTTAGGACGATACTGCACATCTAGCAAGGTGCGGTTGTCACTGGCAAACCAATATCGACCTTATTCAACTTGAGATAAAGTTTAGAATGAATTAACTTCCAGTAGCAACAACTCTTCAAAGCCGACAGGGGCTAGCTTATTAAGTGAGGTGAGGCCTGGTAAGCTTAATTATTTTCGACTTTATTTTAAGATAGGCAATGCTGATATTTGTATGGCAGAGGAACCGAGAATGCGGGGCTTCTGGCCGTAAGCTAGCAAAGCATACAGTTGTCTAATTGTCTTGTTCGGCTATATTTATGTTTTCGGTTTACTGAGGTATTATGATTTTAATTAATTTGTAAACTTTCAAAAATATGCATTGTTCGTGCGAGTATGTTTATGTATGCAATTAATATAAATTCAAAACTCAAGCCATTAAGTTTTTTTAGCCGATTTTTCAGCAGGTACATAACTTTTATCTGCAGAGTTTATTCGTGAGTTTGAGATTAATCTTCTATACATAAAAAACCTATCAAGCTGTCATATTTGTTACTTAGATAAAAGTTATCTGTTGATTGAAAAAATCGACCTCAGCGAATTTATAGTGAGTATTAAATATTAAACAATGGTGGTTTTCTTAGTAATGAATACATTTTATGATTGTGAACATTTTCGGCGTGAATCTCATTTAAATAGCACACATTTAATAAATGGTTTTATGGTACAGCGGGTTACGACAGTCAACAGTTTCTAACCGAGTTCAGGGGCCAGTTCAGGATACTACTAAGTGCGAGCGTCATCATATTAGAAGATAGTACTATTCTACCTGTATAGCTCATTCTCACACCAGAATTATGATGATTCAGGTTAAAACGTCATAATTAGGACCCAGAAACGATGTCTATATATTATGGACCAAGTGATTATTCATAATCCCCCCGCAAATTGAAAAAAAAAACATTATATTGTTACGAGCTGTGGGTCAGGGATAAATTATTTAAACAGTAGACTTCAATTAATCACACTTTATTACAAAAACACTTCATTACTTCGCATTATTTTCCTTTTCTGATCGCTCTGTGTCGCTTCCAAATCGAAACTGACTCTCGACGAATCCACGGAAGATGTTTCTAGAACCTTCCATACTGTTCTAGATAATTCGAGAATCTTCCAAAACAATCGAATTTCGAACTCACTGTTCCCGAAGCGACTTCCAGAATGTTCAGCTCGAACATTCTGGAAAATTCTATTCGAGACAAGCTTTCGAGAAGATTAGTTCCGCTATTCGATACTAGATGGCGCTACTAGTTACTACCTAGTTCTTCCTCTCGTCACTAGATGGCGGTGCCCTCCCATCTTGTAACAATATGACAAAACTATTAAAATAATTAAATTGACCCGTCATCTCCTTCAAACCTAACCTATCAGTGTCGGAGTGCTCTAGGCTCCCGAGCTCACTTCGGTCGCTCTTGGACTAACTCATTGCCCATGATTATCAAATTGCCCAACCGTTACGTAGCAATATTCATAATGACCAGACAATGTGATAAATAAAGAAGTTTAGGTTAGGTTAAAACGGGCTGGTTTCCGCAACTCCACGACCAAGCGCGTGTTTTGAGTACGGAGAAGAAAAAGAAGTTTAAATCAGTATTCATTACATTGCCCGATTTGACTTGACTAGATTCATAATGCCCGGGCATTATACATAGTGACCTGATTAATCACTTGGTCCATGACATACACATTCAATAATTTGAATCTTATAATAATTCTTACATTGATATTCCTTCTTTGAATAGGCGATTGCAGCATCTTTTTCTATGTCCTGCTCAGCTCTAGGAGTTAGTTCTATTGGGGTGATACCCTCCTGTAACATAAAAAAAAATTATTCTTATTTGTTTACATAATAGTGACCATGTTAAAGCAGCAATAAAAAAAGTTAATTAAAAAAATCAAAAACCCGGACTGCTTAAAAAGCGAACTAAAAAGACGTTAACATGAAAATCATGCTATGTAGTCGAAGGATACATATTCGCGAGCTGGCTGACCAAAACCAGATGTCAAAATCCGCCATATCTTTCTTTTCCAATTTTAATGTAGCCAGTGACATTCGCAGGGTTAAGACGAATTGATTGACGTAAGAATCATCAAAATCGGCCATCGCGTTTGGTCTCTAGAACGCCGTATAGGAACAAACATACATACATACATACATAGACTGATAAACACATTACCCTCCTTCGGCAGTCGGGTAGCATCATAGCAGGTGGCATTCTGTAGTTTATGCCTACGCCCATTGGCAAAAGCGTGCAGTTAATGTATGTGTACATTGAAATTTTTGCTGTCTAAACTGCCTTTTATCATCATTTCAGTCGAAAGACGTCCACTGCTGGACATAGGCCTCCCCAAGCGTCGCCACACTGATCGATCCTGTGCGTCTTCTCCTTTTCCCGATACCGGAGGGCCTCTATTTTCATATATTTTATTTTTAATGTGTTTTAATAAAATAAAACAAAATAGTAAATAAGAAAAGAAATGAATAAAGAGAATAATAATAAGGCACTACATCCCAATTTTAAAATTAAATGTTACAAATCAAAATATAGTCTAAGGGTCAGCGCAGACAGAGAGCAATAATAATTATCGCGCGGTCTCGGCCATTTTCTTTACGGATCGCGTACTTTTCCCGCGTATCTTC
The DNA here is from genome assembly GCA_949775005.1 of Orthosia gothica. Taxonomy (NCBI): domain Eukaryota; kingdom Metazoa; phylum Arthropoda; class Insecta; order Lepidoptera; family Noctuidae; genus Orthosia; species Orthosia gothica. The sequence goes on along the minus strand of OX459047.1, from coordinate 12,617,091 downwards.
GAGGACGCGCGAGCATTTTATGTCAGGTTGAACCTGACATACAATTATTAAATGCATTTATGCACTTTATTGTAATAATTTTACAGTTTATTTTCAAGTGCGTTAATAAAATACTCTCCGCTGCGCTCCGTTCCGTTCCGATTATGAGGCCACTACTTCTATGCTAGAAAGCAGTGATGTAATGGATATGAAATTTCAGTTGTGAATACGGATATAGAAATAAAATTATACCGGCTTCGGATACGGATATGAAATTATTTCCTTTTATACGTTAGTTTCGGATAGTTTTGGTTATGGATATTAGATTTTTATCAGTAAAGTAAAGTAAAGCAAAGTAAAGTAAAAATCTGTCATAACGTGCCTCATTTAGATTCCGTCCCTTACCGAATTTATCCGAAACTTTTATTTCGGTTTAGGTTAGCTACGGATTGTTTATTATTTCGGATATCCGATAATTTCGGTTACGGAGCTCCTTAACATCCCTGCTAGAAAGATATGAATTTTAAGTCATTAAGTCCGCCTCGGGTACTGTCAAGTCAACTGTCAAGTAAACAACGTATTTTTCACGGCTCCCAGTTTTTTCGAAAATTTCTGCAAATAAACGAAAAGTAAAGTGTCTTGAAGAAAGAATCGTGTAAATAACAAGGTGGTGCACCAAACTCACTGTGTGATTAGTGCTAATATCGACGATTTCCACATAAAAATCAGTGAAATACCAGTGTCGAAACACATATACCAAAACATATAACATCGTATAGCACTCAGAACACCTCAAAAATAACTACCCACATTAAAGAAATAATAACCACTAGTGAAGTGAATATTGAGTGTAATTGATCGATTCGATAGAACGATATCCGGTCATCTGTCAGTCAACTGTGGTGTTGCCATATAATAAAGTATACCAGCCGACAAAAATAAATCCCAAATTGGTAGAAAATAAAATGGATACACAACTATTACTTGACAAAATGGAAGAAATGAGATTAGATTTTAAAAATCAAACGGAGGAGTTGGCCGAGAAATTTAAAAACACCGTCTCTGCTACTATAGACGAGAAACTTAAACCGATTGTTCAGGAAAATGCTACACTCAAGAAGGAAATCGTAAAATTGCAGTCAAAAGTACATAGTTTAGAGCGAGTAGTACGGAAAAATAACATCCTAATTCACGGCTTAAACGAATCCGAAACCAACACTGAGGAACTAAGGAAAAAACTACTAGAAGTGCTAAACGAAGTAAGCCAGAAGTCGGGTTCTCGAGAGTATGACGAATGGGAAATTAGCGATCTACGCAGAATAGGTAAGAAAGATAGCAAAAAATCAAGACCAATACTAGCAACGTTTATTCTAGCCTGGCGTAAATACGAACTATTAAAGAACAACAAGAACTTCCCTACAGGCATGTATGCAACCGAAGACTACCCCAAGGATGTAATGATGAAAAGAAAGGAGCTGAAAGACAAACAAATGCAAGAGATAGAGAAGGGGAACAAAGCAATCATTCGCTATGACAAACTGATAATTATAAGCGAAAAAGATAAAGAGTCAAAGAGGAAGAGGAATGAATCAAAATCGCCCCAAAATTCATCACATGGGGCTGAATCAGGTGAAACAGCACCTAATAAAATAAATAAAGTTCATAATTTCTTTCGCTCCCGTGCAAGCTCCACGAACTCGACGGGAAAATAATACAGAAATGAATGTAACAAGGCCTACTCAAAGCCAACCAACATTACCATTGATGACAAAATCAACAACTATAAGGAATTCTATAACCATTGGAAACAATACAAACAACACTAAAACAAATAAAATATCAATTATAAATAAAAAAACAAATAGAATCACAAAAGGAAACAAAGTAACAAATACAAATGAAACAACAAAGGACATAACAAAAACAAACAAAACAACAAAGAAAATAACAAAAATAAACAAAACAACAAATATAAATGAAACAACAAAAGAAATATTAAAAAAAAGTACAACAAAAGGTACAATCAAAATAAAATCCCCAAGCCGGCTGGTCCCCGTGGGGAAAATAGACCAACACCCTCCAACTAAGAATATTGTGTATGTGTGCACATATAATACAAGATCTTTGGTAGATAGTTCTAGACAAATTGAATTGGATAATGCTTTGGAAAATATCTTCTGGGATATCATAGGTCTTTCAGAAACTAAAAAAGCTGGAACATACATAACAGAAAACGAAAAATATATCTTTTTAACTCTGGATACAAAAGTGGTAGAAATGGAGTGGGATTTATGGTTAAATGTGCATTAAAAACCAACATAGTAAACTTCATACCGGGCACAGACCGTGTCGCAAGACTAGATATGGAATTTGATAAAAAAATATACAGCTTCATCCAAGTATATGCACCTACCGGAAAATCAGCAGAGGAGGATCTCGAAAACTTCTACAATGATATTAATAATACTATGCAGGATTTGAGCTCCAATGTATTAATAATGGGTGATTTTAATGCCAAAATAGGTCAACCTACTCCAGAAGTTAAAACCGTCATGGGTCCATGGGGCTATGGCAATAGAAACGAAAGAGGAGAAATTTTACTAGAATTCTGTATGGAAAAACAAATGCACATTATGAACACATATTTTAAAAAGAACCTGAAACAAAGATGGACCTGGCATTCACCAGATTACAACACCTATAATGAAATAGATTTTATACTAACGAAAAATAAAAATGATATAGAAGATGTACAAGTCATTAAAACATCTCACCCAACAGACCATAGACTTGTTAGAGCAAAACTAAAAATTAACTATAAGTCCAAGAGATCAAGAACTGCTTATAAAAATAAAAATACATCAGGGTTCCTTGAAATTGAAAAAGAACAAATTAAAAATATATTTTCAAAGAAAAACGACGACTTAAGATTTACAACAATACAAGAATACTACTCTAGAATAACAGAAAACATAAAATACAGTACAAATGAATTACCACCTAATCAAGGAAAAAATAAAAAAGCTACCAAAATTACACCCGAAGTAGTTGATATGATATCAGAAAGAGAAGAGCTAAAAAGTAGAAGAAACAAAACTAAAGAAGAGAAAAAACAGTTAAGCCGGCTTTACTGGAAAATAAGTGCAACTATCAAGAAGAATATTAAAAGTCATCGACAAAAAATAATAGAAGAAGAGTTAGATCAAAGAAGTTCAGTAAAGAGGGCAGAAAAAAGACTACAGACTTCAAAACCATGGATAGCTGCACTGAAGAATAAAACAAACTATAAGAAGACCAATAGAAAATCTATTATCAACATAGCATCAGACTTCTATAAACAACTATACAGTGCTGAAGATGTAATAAATGAAGAAGTACAAAACATGAACCAAGATGATACTGAAAGTGTACCTCCTTTCTTAACTTCAGAAATAAAAGAATCCTTGAAATCACTAAAGACAATGAAAAGTCCGGGCAGTGACGAGATCACAAACGATGCACTAAAAGCTATCATCGATCCCCTTACCCCCATCATAACAACACTCTTCAACGAAATAATATGTCAAGAGATCATACCAGAGGAATGGGATACGTCAGTTATAACTTTATTGTACAAAAAAGGCAGCCCCCTAGATATGGTAAATTACAGACCAATCAGTCTACTGCCTGCGTTATACAAGGTCTTTACAAAAACGATATTAAGAAGGATCATGCCTACTCTTGAATTTAATCAACCTAGAGAACAGGCTGGCTTCCGACGCAAGTTTTCAACAACTGACCATATTTTTGTACTGAACCAGGTCATGGAGAAACATAATGAATTTGGTAAGGATCTGTATATAGCATTTGTAGATTATGCCAAGGCATTTGACTGCATATCACACAAAGCCTTATGGGACGCTCTACATAAACAAGGTGTACATCACAAATATATTACCCTACTACAAACAATATACAGAAAAAGCAAGGCAGTCGTCAGGTTGGAAAGAAAGGGCAGTCCATTCAACATAGATAGAGGTGTACGACAAGGTGACCCCATATCACCTAACCTATTTACTGCACTACTGGAGGATATTTTTCGAAGACTTGATTGGGAGAACTTTGGAGTGTCAATTAACGGCGAGAGACTGGGTCATCTAAGGTTTGCTGATGATATTATCATATTCAGCAATAATTATAATGAGTTGGAAGTGATGCTACAAAGTCTTGATCTAGAGAGCAAGAAATGTGGACTACAAATGAACGCAAGTAAAACCTGCATTATGACAAACGCTACGCAAAGACCCATTAATGTAGATCAATGCACTATAAGTTATGTTGATACATATACTTATCTGGGACAAAATATAAGCTTCGAAAACCAAACATTGAAAGAAGTAGAGAGACGCGTCAAAATGGCTTGGAGCAAATATTGGGCTCTAAAACACATATTTAAATCCAAAATACCCATAACACTGAAAAAGAAAGCCTTTGACAATACAATCTTACCTGTATTATTATAGTATTATAGTATTATAGGGCCTCTATTTTCATATATTTTATTTTTAATGTGTTTTAATAAAATAAAACAAAATAGTAAATAAGAAAAGAAATGAATAAAGAGAATAATAATAAGGCACTACATCCCAATTTTAAAATTAAATGTTACAAATCAAAATATAGTCTAAGGGTCAGCGCAGACAGAGAGCAATAATAATTATCGCGCGGTCTCGGCCATTTTCTTTACGGATCGCGTACTTTTCCCGCGTATCTTCGAGGACGCGCGAGCATTTTATGTCAGGTTGAACCTGACATACAATTATTAAATGCATTTATGCACTTTATTGTAATAATTTTACAGTTTATTTTCAAGTGCGTTAATAAAATACTCTCCGCTGCGCTCCGTTCCGTTCCGATTATGAGGCCACTACTTCTATGCTAGAAAGCAGTGATGTAATGGATATGAAATTTCAGTTGTGAATACGGATATAGAAATAAAATTATACCGGCTTCGGATACGGATATGAAATTATTTCCTTTTATACGTTAGTTTCGGATAGTTTTGGTTATGGATATTAGATTTTTATCAGTAAAGTAAAGTAAAGCAAAGTAAAGTAAAAATCTGTCATAACGTGCCTCATTTAGATTCCGTCCCTTACCGAATTTATCCGAAACTTTTATTTCGGTTTAGGTTAGCTACGGATTGTTTATTATTTCGGATATCCGATAATTTCGGTTACGGAGCTCCTTAACATCCCTGCTAGAAAGATATGAATTTTAAGTCATTAAGTCCGCCTCGGGTACTGTCAAGTCAACTGTCAAGTAAACAACGTATTTTTCACGGCTCCCAGTTTTTTCGAAAATTTCTGCAAATAAACGAAAAGTAAAGTGTCTTGAAGAAAGAATCGTGTAAATAACAAGGTGGTGCACCAAACTCACTGTGTGATTAGTGCTAATATCGACGATTTCCACATAAAAATCAGTGAAATACCAGTGTCGAAACACATATACCAAAACATATAACATCGTATAGCACTCAGAACACCTCAAAAATAACTACCCACATTAAAGAAATAATAACCACTAGTGAAGTGAATATTGAGTGTAATTGATCGATTCGATAGAACGATATCCGGTCATCTGTCAGTCAACTGTGGTGTTGCCATATAATAAAGTATACCAGCCGACAAAAATAAATCCCAAATTGGTAGAAAATAAAATGGATACACAACTATTACTTGACAAAATGGAAGAAATGAGATTAGATTTTAAAAATCAAACGGAGGAGTTGGCCGAGAAATTTAAAAACACCGTCTCTGCTACTATAGACGAGAAACTTAAACCGATTGTTCAGGAAAATGCTACACTCAAGAAGGAAATCGTAAAATTGCAGTCAAAAGTACATAGTTTAGAGCGAGTAGTACGGAAAAATAACATCCTAATTCACGGCTTAAACGAATCCGAAACCAACACTGAGGAACTAAGGAAAAAACTACTAGAAGTGCTAAACGAAGTAAGCCAGAAGTCGGGTTCTCGAGAGTATGACGAATGGGAAATTAGCGATCTACGCAGAATAGGTAAGAAAGATAGCAAAAAATCAAGACCAATACTAGCAACGTTTATTCTAGCCTGGCGTAAATACGAACTATTAAAGAACAACAAGAACTTCCCTACAGGCATGTATGCAACCGAAGACTACCCCAAGGATGTAATGATGAAAAGAAAGGAGCTGAAAGACAAACAAATGCAAGAGATAGAGAAGGGGAACAAAGCAATCATTCGCTATGACAAACTGATAATTATAAGCGAAAAAGATAAAGAGTCAAAGAGGAAGAGGAATGAATCAAAATCGCCCCAAAATTCATCACATGGGGCTGAATCAGGTGAAACAGCACCTAATAAAATAAATAAAGTTCATAATTTCTTTCGCTCCCGTGCAAGCTCCACGAACTCGACGGGAAAATAATACAGAAATGAATGTAACAAGGCCTACTCAAAGCCAACCAACATTACCATTGATGACAAAATCAACAACTATAAGGAATTCTATAACCATTGGAAACAATACAAACAACACTAAAACAAATAAAATATCAATTATAAATAAAAAAACAAATAGAATCACAAAAGGAAACAAAGTAACAAATACAAATGAAACAACAAAGGACATAACAAAAACAAACAAAACAACAAAGAAAATAACAAAAATAAACAAAACAACAAATATAAATGAAACAACAAAAGAAATATTAAAAAAAAGTACAACAAAAGGTACAATCAAAATAAAATCCCCAAGCCGGCTGGTCCCCGTGGGGAAAATAGACCAACACCCTCCAACTAAGAATATTGTGTATGTGTGCACATATAATACAAGATCTTTGGTAGATAGTTCTAGACAAATTGAATTGGATAATGCTTTGGAAAATATCTTCTGGGATATCATAGGTCTTTCAGAAACTAAAAAAGCTGGAACATACATAACAGAAAACGAAAAATATATCTTTTTAACTCTGGATACAAAAGTGGTAGAAATGGAGTGGGATTTATGGTTAAATGTGCATTAAAAACCAACATAGTAAACTTCATACCGGGCACAGACCGTGTCGCAAGACTAGATATGGAATTTGATAAAAAAATATACAGCTTCATCCAAGTATATGCACCTACCGGAAAATCAGCAGAGGAGGATCTCGAAAACTTCTACAATGATATTAATAATACTATGCAGGATTTGAGCTCCAATGTATTAATAATGGGTGATTTTAATGCCAAAATAGGTCAACCTACTCCAGAAGTTAAAACCGTCATGGGTCCATGGGGCTATGGCAATAGAAACGAAAGAGGAGAAATTTTACTAGAATTCTGTATGGAAAAACAAATGCACATTATGAACACATATTTTAAAAAGAACCTGAAACAAAGATGGACCTGGCATTCACCAGATTACAACACCTATAATGAAATAGATTTTATACTAACGAAAAATAAAAATGATATAGAAGATGTACAAGTCATTAAAACATCTCACCCAACAGACCATAGACTTGTTAGAGCAAAACTAAAAATTAACTATAAGTCCAAGAGATCAAGAACTGCTTATAAAAATAAAAATACATCAGGGTTCCTTGAAATTGAAAAAGAACAAATTAAAAATATATTTTCAAAGAAAAACGACGACTTAAGATTTACAACAATACAAGAATACTACTCTAGAATAACAGAAAACATAAAATACAGTACAAATGAATTACCACCTAATCAAGGAAAAAATAAAAAAGCTACCAAAATTACACCCGAAGTAGTTGATATGATATCAGAAAGAGAAGAGCTAAAAAGTAGAAGAAACAAAACTAAAGAAGAGAAAAAACAGTTAAGCCGGCTTTACTGGAAAATAAGTGCAACTATCAAGAAGAATATTAAAAGTCATCGACAAAAAATAATAGAAGAAGAGTTAGATCAAAGAAGTTCAGTAAAGAGGGCAGAAAAAAGACTACAGACTTCAAAACCATGGATAGCTGCACTGAAGAATAAAACAAACTATAAGAAGACCAATAGAAAATCTATTATCAACATAGCATCAGACTTCTATAAACAACTATACAGTGCTGAAGATGTAATAAATGAAGAAGTACAAAACATGAACCAAGATGATACTGAAAGTGTACCTCCTTTCTTAACTTCAGAAATAAAAGAATCCTTGAAATCACTAAAGACAATGAAAAGTCCGGGCAGTGACGAGATCACAAACGATGCACTAAAAGCTATCATCGATCCCCTTACCCCCATCATAACAACACTCTTCAACGAAATAATATGTCAAGAGATCATACCAGAGGAATGGGATACGTCAGTTATAACTTTATTGTACAAAAAAGGCAGCCCCCTAGATATGGTAAATTACAGACCAATCAGTCTACTGCCTGCGTTATACAAGGTCTTTACAAAAACGATATTAAGAAGGATCATGCCTACTCTTGAATTTAATCAACCTAGAGAACAGGCTGGCTTCCGACGCAAGTTTTCAACAACTGACCATATTTTTGTACTGAACCAGGTCATGGAGAAACATAATGAATTTGGTAAGGATCTGTATATAGCATTTGTAGATTATGCCAAGGCATTTGACTGCATATCACACAAAGCCTTATGGGACGCTCTACATAAACAAGGTGTACATCACAAATATATTACCCTACTACAAACAATATACAGAAAAAGCAAGGCAGTCGTCAGGTTGGAAAGAAAGGGCAGTCCATTCAACATAGATAGAGGTGTACGACAAGGTGACCCCATATCACCTAACCTATTTACTGCACTACTGGAGGATATTTTTCGAAGACTTGATTGGGAGAACTTTGGAGTGTCAATTAACGGCGAGAGACTGGGTCATCTAAGGTTTGCTGATGATATTATCATATTCAGCAATAATTATAATGAGTTGGAAGTGATGCTACAAAGTCTTGATCTAGAGAGCAAGAAATGTGGACTACAAATGAACGCAAGTAAAACCTGCATTATGACAAACGCTACGCAAAGACCCATTAATGTAGATCAATGCACTATAAGTTATGTTGATACATATACTTATCTGGGACAAAATATAAGCTTCGAAAACCAAACATTGAAAGAAGTAGAGAGACGCGTCAAAATGGCTTGGAGCAAATATTGGGCTCTAAAACACATATTTAAATCCAAAATACCCATAACACTGAAAAAGAAAGCCTTTGACAATACAATCTTACCTGTATTATTATATGGTTGTCAATGTTGGTCGCTCACAAAGGAAGTAATACGAAAGCTTCAAGTGTCTCAAAGGAAAATGGAAAGGAGCATGCTGGGCCTAAAACTAATTCAAAGAGTGCGCAACACAGAAATACGAGACAGAACTAAGTTAAAAGATGCCGCTGAATTAGCTTGTCGATATAAATGGAGATGGGCGGGCCATGTAGCACGAGCTACTGACGGTCGCTGGAGTGAGCAAGTGCTTCACTGGTGGCCCCGAGAAGACAGGCGAAGTCGAGGCCGTCCAAGACGTCGTTGGAGCGATGACATCATACGGGTGGCAAAAGGAACCTGGACAAGACTAGCTGCCGATAGAACGGAATGGCATGAGTTGGAGGAGGCCTTTGTCCGAATCTGGATTCCCCAATAAAATAAAATATTAGATTGTAAATATAATTCATTACATTACCTATAGTTTAAGTGAAATAATTAAGTTAGTTTAGAAAAATTTTATGTAAGTAAATAACCTTTGTTAATTGGGAAATAAAAGGCTTTATTATTATTATTATTATTAAGTCCGCCTCTGTACGTTTATGTGCATAAAGTATTAAATCCATACTAACATTATAAATGTGAAAGTAACTCTGTCTGTCTGTCTGTCTGTTACCTTTTTACGCTTAAACCGCTGCACCGATTTAGATGAAAGTTGGTATGAAGATAGTTTGAGACCTGGGAAAGGACATAGGCTATATAGGTAGGGTAGGGTAGGGTAGGGTAGGGTATGGTAGTGTAGGGTAGAGTATTGTAGGGTAGAGTATTGTAGGGTAGGGTAGTGTAGGGTCGGGTAGGGTAGGGTAGGGTAGGGTAGGTTAGTGTAGGGTAGGGTAGGGTAGGGTAGGGTAGGGTAGGTTAGGATAGGGTAGGGTAGGGTAGGGTAGATAAATGTTTGGTCTTTTTATGGCAAAACAAAGTTTGCCGGTAAATAAATAAATAATGATATGAATTTTCATGAAAAGGCTCATCTCCTTTTTGCACAAAATTACTTTTACAAAGAACTCCTCACCATCACCATTTTTGTTCATTTCCACCCGATAAGAGCCGATTATCATCTTAGACAAGGGTTTTGACAAAGGCATGTTTATTAGCACGCTTTTATTTTTAAGACTAAATTTTTCGTGCGGCTTCGCTTACATGTAGGATAAAATACAGGCCAAGTGCGTGTAGGATAAAATACCGGCCAAGTGCGTGTAGGATAAAATACCGGCCAAGTGCGTGTCGGACTTCGCACATTTAGGGTTCCGTACCAAAGAATAAATCTGAATTATCAATTTATTAGTATTTGTTAGTAAAATATATGTAATACCTAATAAACATTATCACCAAATTTCCATCTTAGGAACTAAACGGTCAATGGGAAGTTAAAAAATTCTTTGGAACAAAATTGTGTGACAGACAACAGACCGGACACGTGAATGTCAGCAATAGGGTTCCGTTTGAACCCTTTGGGTACGGAACTCTACAAAACGACCCCACTAGAAAAAATATCCCACAGGACCAAATACCCGTGCACCAGATATCACCCACATCAATTCACCCGGCGTGCTGGCTGTAAATTTTCAGAAGGTAAAAAAAATGAAACTCACCCTTCCAAACATAAAATGGCTGAGCCAGGTAGTGGACTTGTTAAACTGGTTTGTGGCTGTCTTCCAATAAGTCGTGTTCTCCTGGTACACTAGAGCCACAAACTCGTTAGCCCAAGGGACGTTTGACTCTAGCCAGTTCCGGGCATCTGGACTGTGTCTGGGGGCAAATGACACTGCATTAGAAACTTAATCTACGTATATTGAATACAGAATCTGACCCAGTTATTAACTAGGTCCAGTTTTGGAACCACTAACTCCAGGACATAAATGATAAAGCTCAAATTACATTGCAACCAAAAATGTTTAGGTAAGACAATTTTAATACCAGTGGTTGCTTTCAAAAAAATTGCTATGAAATTATCACAATAGGTGTCGGTATATTATTGGTTCAAATACTTTTCATTATCCACATTTAACTTGTGACTTCGCTACCGTGGCCTATGAATCATGCAGTTGTACGGGATATAAACAATTTTCCCATTTTTATTTGGTTTATATTACTTACTTAGCATAAACAACTGCAGCACCCGTAAGGACGGTGGCCCCAACCATTCCCCAGAACAGCTTGTGGCTTTTAGGAGGGGTTTTAGCCTTGCACACATCAGGGACTGGCTGTGTTGCATATTGACGATTTGGACTACGCACTACTATTAAAGCAGCGGTGGTACCATCGCTCATATGCCGCCTAACCTGTGGGAAATAAAAAAATGAGTTAATATTTTACACAGGAGAACTTTTTTGGTAAGTACACCAACTTTTTGCCAGTCAAGTTTAAGTCAGTTTCATCATTTCTATCATCTGGACACTTCCAGACTCTATAATTTTTATTTTTCAATTTATATGTGCAATCAGCCTCTGAGCTTTGATTGATTGTTACAACATTGAACAGTCCAAGATTCTTCACATTCCACGATGCATCATCATTATGTAACAGTGGTAATAAGATTGACACTATTGGTTTTCTGTTAAGACTCAAACTAACTGCTACTAAAATATTCCGAAACAAAACCCCAATATTTCTGGGCGTCTGACCCAGGAACAGGCTCAGCAGATGTGCTTGTGACCAAGATTCAGTAATTAAAGTCTTATAGTTAAATACGTCCCAATAAAAAAATAAATTAATTGATAACTGAGAATCAAATGAAAATGGTTTTCTGAGAAAAAGAAATTGTGGTAAGATAATATCAAATTGAAACTTTAGAAATACCTAAAAATTATAAGTTTTATTTTTCCCTATAGTAAAGTAGAATCTATGCAAAACAGTTCCGCATAGTTTTTTTTAATTATTAAATAAATTTTGTTAACAGTTATGATGGTAAAGAGGGACAGTGGTGTTTGCCGAACAATAGGTCCAAATAGTCTTAAAGGAAACTTGATTATTATAGTTCCTATGTTAAGGCTTAATTTTATTTTATTATTCTCTAGCAATAGATCACAACATCTTTGGGCTTGGTTTTAATTTTCTGCAAGCACAGAGCTTTCCAGGGAGTTTAATAAGAAATGTTTTACCTAAGAAACAAGCTCTTAATAATAGGTTCTTGAAAATATTGGATCAAGTAGGTGTTAATCTAATTTGTACTACAGACAAAAAAAAGTGTTTTGATTGGTCTTCTTGATTTGACTTCTTTACAGCCACATTTATATTTAGTTGACCTAAAAATATTATTATACACAGGACATTACCATACTAACAGTACGACCGACTTAACATGTTCAGTCCCCAATCTCAAGTCTGAACACAGACTTAGAAATCTTTTCTAGGTTATGTATTATGAAAATGACGTCAAAAATTGTTATGTAAGGGACAATAATATCAAGATCTGTGTTTATGTTGTTAATGTAAGAAGTAAACTCGGTAAAATATAAACGAATTACTAAAATTAGACCATAATTATGTTAATAAACATTGATAAACACAATCAAAACATTGAAGAAGTGGTGACTACCAAGTCAGAAAGTTCGGCGAAATACTCGTTAAAAAACGGTATGAGTGCAAATTATTAATACAGTCTCGATAGAGCAATTAAATCTTAGTATTTACGTACCAAAACTAATTTAGCGTTAGCTAAATGGTTCGTAAATCTATACATTTTTCGGCAGGAATCTCTTTCCACTCGGGCTGTCAAAATTCAGAGACTACAGAACATGGACCACGGACAATAGATTGTTGTTCGTGATACGGTTGCTTATTCATTATTTCGACTAATTTTGCATTAATCGAATAAACCTGAAACACAATTTTATAATTTTTCAAGTAGCTCCACTAAGGTAAAACATGACAGAAATCAGAAATTCAATTACCCGATAAAATTAATAAAAGCCTATAAGTACTGGATAACTGGATTACAAAATAGCGCTCAATACTAGAAATCTACTTTAGTAATTCTGTATCAATAATGTGATATTGTATCACAAATATTTGATAATGTCAATGTGACATGCATGACAGGACAGCTTAGTCGAGCCGTCAGCCAGCCCCGATTGAAATGAAACCAAAACCAACACAAAATATCCACATCACATCACTAACCAATAATATAATAGGTTGATGGGTTTGTTTTCCTGAAAATGTTCCGTTTTGCGATTTCTGGTAAATACAATTTTTATATTGAACGAACTTGTAAACAGCAACTATAATATTGTAATAGAAAATTTATTGCCTATTATTTTGTTGTGTAACAATTTACTTGTTTGTGACGGCTTGTTTTGAGGTTATTTTTTTCTTTTTCAGCTGTTCGCTATATACGGCCTCTTTCAGTACCTTATTTCAATACTGCCAAGGTTTTGTGTAACAACTCAAAGAACTATGCGACTCTCAACAATGCAGGCATTCCTACCAATGCCTGCTGGAAACAGAATTCATTGTTAAATAACAAACAGATCTTGGATATATCAACCAATATAAGTGTTGTCCCTGTTAGAACTGTAACAAAATTCAGTTTGAAAAGTGGGAAAAGGAAGACTGTGAAGGCAGCAATACGAAGATTCTTCCGTTTAGACTGGGGAGGTTGGATAAGAACAAAGGTTGGCCGGCACAAGAAAATGTGGAAAAAATCTGCAAAGCAGAAAAGGCGTCTGAGACAACACGTCTTTTGTAATGCTACGCAGAGCACAATGCTGGACAAAATGGTAACAAAATATTGGAAAAGACCCAAATATTATGTTGAAGATCCTTACGCACCATACCATACTAGAGATGAGTTTAATGTTACTAGAAAGAAACCTGTATTTAAATAATAGTTGAAATTGTTATTAAACTAGAATAAATAGATTTAATTTAGAATGTTTTCTAATTTATTATGTTTAAGTTCCTTGTAATGGAGGGGGTGGGCTTATTGCTTTTAACTTCGCAGAAACCTAGAGAGGGTTGCTGGTTGCTGCAGAGAAATTCCAAATGTAAAAATCTAATCCCAGAATCAGCAGGCAAGCAACAACTAATAACACTACCTGTGCTGTGAACTATATAGGTGATGTGATGTGTGTTGTTGATTTACACACTATCCATATTGGCATATTAGGTATATCACCAAATAAAAAACTTTTATTTATATTTAGGCTATCATCATCATCATCTGCCTAGCCTTTTTCCCAATTATTGTTGGGGTTGGTTTCCAGTCTTACTGGATTCAGCTTAGTACCAGTGTTTTACTTGTCTTTGTCATTTAGGCTATGAATATGAATTAATATTCATACAATAAAAAAATTGCTAAAGAATCAACTTTAGTTGCTGTCTGCAGTGACTGCTTACCCCTGGTGTAGTCTTGGCTAGGAGGGTCATTCACTAGCTCTGCCTTCTCCCCAAATCACCCAAGCTTGCATTAGCTTTAATATTTTACCCTCAAATCAGGGTTTCAACCTGTGCTGTATTCTCAATATTGTACTACTGCCTAAGTGCCTACCAATCCACTCCAAAAATATAAGCATTATAAATGAACATACAGAAAACAAGTTACCTCAGAATGCTTCTTTCACTAGCTTGTTTTCATGCCTATCAAAGTAGGCTCATAGTATTAATTTCATAAGAAGAGCTATTCTCAGACAAGAATACTAATCATAGTTTTCTGATCTTTCTTGTTGACACTAGAATATTATCTCATACTATTATGAGCCCATTGTGCTTCAGGAGGGAGAAGGGCTGGGTGGAGAGAAAGCCGAACCACACGGAGTTCTGCAGCTACCTTTTGCAGGGGCGCTGGGGTGCTTGCGCATTTCGTGACGCTCGCCCGGCCAGATATTCCAACAGACCTCGTCACCCTCTACGGTCTCATACGAAAACAATTCCTCTGGAAAGGCACGCGTGGAACAAGGCGCCCCGCCGTCTCAGGGCTTTGACTGTGCAACAGACTTCCCCAAGTCTGTTATCTGCAGGTCACACCCTATGACTACAGGAGGTTGTAACGCGCCCGGTGCGTCTACTAAGCATGAGAAAGGTGGCCTTATCCTCCCGCTCCCTTTTAGCCTCCTCTTGGTGCAGTAAGTTATGAACCATCTCATAGGTACAATTGGGTCAGGAGCAAGTTTGTTGGCAAACGCAAACTTCGTTAGACATACTAACATATAGTATCCCTGTTTTATATATCGTCAGCTGTTCATGGTAGATGAAACTGGATGATCATCATCACCATATCAGCCGAAAATCGTCCACTGCTGAACACAGGCGTCCCCCAAGCGTTACCACATCAATCGGTCCCGTTCGTTTCGCATCCAGCGGAGTCCCGCTATCCTCAACAGGTCATCAATGCACCTAGTGGAAGGCCTTCCAACGCAACGTCTTCCGGGTAAGACTGGATGATTTATTCCATATAAAGAAACTGAGCAGTCAGTAAATTTTTGAACGAAAATATTCACGTCGATTTGACAGCTCTTTTTTTTTTTTTTTTTTTTTGTCATTGTCATTTGTCAGTCAGATGTCACTTTTTTGTCAGTGTCAGGTGTCAGTCAGTCAAGTGAAGTCAGTGTCAGATCAGAGATCAGACTGTCAGACAGACGTCACTCAGTGTTCTCTATGTGGTTTTGTGTAGAAGTTGTGTGTTAATGCCTTCTCGTACGTAATTACGTAGTTTTAAGATATAAAAATGTACATTTACGAGTTGCCGTTTGATATAAACAAGGAATTATGCAGGCTTCTCGATATAGAAGACTATTGGAAGGAGTTGGCAGGCAACTGGATGAAATATTCGGCTTTTGAAGTAAACGTAAGTATATATCATTCATGTTGCGAAGTTTGGGTATTTCCTCGCCGCGAAACATCTTTTTAATAAGCTTTCTTGGAATTCCCTATTATTTTTATGTTTTGTACGTCATGCGTTGATAATAGAGATGGTACAGTCGGATACCTAAAAAGAAAACGTGACGAAGAAGATTATACCCTGTTATTATTCTTTTAAAAAGTGCAGTAAATCCGGTTTTTGTCGAAACTACTATAATTTTCGTACCGTACGATATAACAAGATCCCATTTAGATTTACAGCTCTTTCTCCTCCACTGCTGAATGAAACAAAAACCCTGATTATTGATTTCAATTAATTATTATCTGTCTCATGATATCACTATAAACAAAATACCTTTTCTAGGACATGGAACAAACGGCTCGCCGCAGTGCTATCTCCCCAACAAATCATTTGTTCACCAGATGGGGACAGCTAAACCATAGAGTTGAAGAACTTTTTATTTTATTGTACAAAATGAAGCACTTGCCAGCACTAAACTGCTTAAAGCCTGTTGTTAACTCTGACTTCCATAAATTATTAAGTAAAAGTAGAAACTCTTGCAGTACAAAGGAAAGGAAAACTTCAGTTACACATGGTAGGTATTTCATATTTGTTGTAAACCTAAATATTGATAGTTAAGAAAAAAGTTACATTAACCACAGATATTGTAATACTAGCATACAGATGCCTCATCCCATACAAAGAAACCGTGCCAGTTAACTAGCGTTTTTCATCTGATTATACTGATTATTTTTTTAAATCAATCGCGTTCGGTTCCGGTCCACAGCGATAGATAGATCATCATCTAATAATCTATCGAGATAAATCAAATAATCAGAACAGTACGTCGGGACAGTTTCTTTGTATGGCAAGAGACACAACTGCATTAACATAGATTTTTTAACTCACTAAATAAGAACCAGAATAACTTTCATAGCTGTAAAATTACCAACATTCATTTTTTAATTGTATAGAACTGCAAAATACTATCTCAGAATAATATAAATCAAATCTTGTATGCAGATAAGATTTCTCTCAATCAAGCAAATAAATATTCATGTTTGATAAGTTAGCACTTTTTACCTCAATTGTAAATAATGCTGATTTTCAAGCCAAACAGATTTTTTTTCAAATCTTCCATTATCAAATCAACTTATGTTTTGTTTTTACTTGCAATGTAAAACTCATAAAATAACAAAATGTAGGTATAGTGCGGGACACGTAAGTTGAACCAAAATGTATTATCGTTCTCTTGAAATTAGACGATTTAAACCGAAATGAATCCTTTCTATGTGACCTAACAATTTCCAATTTGTATATTGTAAACGATTAGGTCGAAGAAAAGGGATTTATTTCAGTTTAAATTGTTTAATTTCAGGAGAACGATAATACATTTTGGTTCTACTTACGTGTCCTGCACTATAATTGATGAATACAACTGCAATAAATAATAATAATTTATTATTCTTTCAGATAACTCTAATAGAAAGAGCTCACTCAAGACTGATGGTAACTTCGGCTCTATTCCTTTGCCTGTCATGCTAATAGAAAAGGTATGTATGAATGTCTATGGTCTCTCTCTCTTCTCTCTCAGTCTCTCTCCTCTCTCTCTCAGTCTCTCTCTTTTCTCAATTGTGTTAAGGTTGCAGTCTATCCAAATGCAGCTGAATAGCAGTATTTTATCACAGGATAAATATACAAACAGAATGGAAACTACCAACAAACGCTCGAAACGGCACACTCACACAAACAAGCGCATCAACTAGACCCCTAAGCAGCTCGCACTATTGACAGCACTGCAGAAGTGCCTTAATGGTCTCATTGGTGCGTATGTTTGTGTGAGTGTGCTGTTTCGAGCGATTGTAGGTAGTTTCCATACTGTTTGTTTATTTTTACTGTGGTTTTATTTAAAGGGGCTTCAGAATTTTAACTGATTAGCAGTTCTTATTATAATTTGGGTTCAGTTGTTCTGTTCCATGGGCATACCTTTAAGGGGAGGGGGGCCAAATAAATACATAGGCATAGATACCTAATTTACCAGGTGGGGTTGGGAGGGCAACCGACCTCCCGGCCTTCTGCCTAGCCCCCTAGTCAACTTACAAACGTTTTGTATTGAATCTCTTCTAAAATTGTTATCGCCTTCTATTTGTATGGTCTGACCACGTGACTTAACGTTCAGATGTGTCAACTGATGATTGTCAACTTGGCTACAGATGCTTTCTTGGTTCTGACCTATCCACTCTTTTAGGTAATTTCTCTTTTTTATCTCTTTTAGGTAACTTCCCTTTTTATCTCTTTTCACCATCTATTTAATTTAAGGTACTTTATCTACATCATTTTTAGGGTTCCGTACCCAAAGGATAAAAGCGGAACCCTATTACTAAGACTCCGCGGTCCGTCTGTCTGTCTGTCTGTCACCAGGCTGTATCTCATGAACCATGATAGCTAGGAAGTTGAAATTTTCACAGATGATGTATTTCTGTTGCCGCTATAACAACAAATACTAAAAACTATAAAATACATATTTAAGTGGGGCTCCCATACAACAAACTTCGTGCGCGAGTCCGACTCGCACTTGGCCGGTTTTTTATCTCTTTTCACCATTTATTTAATATAAGGTACTTTTTCTACGTCAATTTAATATAAATAATTTTCTTAAAAATTTATGTCAAGGTCAGTATGACAACTTAAACCCTCCGCAAGTTATGTGACTCTTATGCCACTGCGATAAGGTATGAATTGGAATGATATTCGCGTGTGAAACCATCTGCATGTATCACAAACCTGTTTGTTTGGAGATACTATTTTTATGGATGAGAAAAATATGCAAATGTAGATAATATTGTTACCTATAGCTGGCTTGGTAGTAGGTGATTTAGTCTGCCGATACTTTCTGTTGATCTTGTGGTGATCATTATGACTCATACTACCTAATGTCCTACTTGGAAATCAAGTTTGAAACGGTGAAAAGTGAACATCTGTTTCATACATTTTGATTGGCAACTATTGTTATGAAGAATTAGGACCTGGGTGACCGAGCTCTGCTCGGGTGATGATAGAGAAAACGACGTTTTCTAAAAATGAAACCTAGCTAGATCGATTTATCGCCCACAAAACCCCATTTTTACCCGACTGCCGAAGGAGGGTAATGTGTTTATCAGTCTATGTATGTATGTATGTTTGTTCCTATAAGGCGTTCCAGAGACCAAACGCGTTGGCCGATTTTGATGATTCGTACGTCAATCGATGCGTCTTAACCCTGCGAGTGTCACTGGCTACATTAAAATTGGATAATAGAAAAATGGCGAATTTTGGGCGCCATATTGTGGGGGCCCAAATTATTTTTTTACTTCCAAACCCATCGTGTGGGGTATCAGGGTTTGATGAGATGATTTCAAAAATATATAATACTTATATGTTTAAATGTACGTAATTCGAAAAAAAACTAACTAAAATGTTATAAATAAAAAAAATTAAATCAAAAAACCCGACTGCTTCAAAAGCGAACTAAAAAGACGTAAACAAGGAGAAAATCATGCTGTGCAGTCGGAGGATACATATTCGCGGGCTGGCTGACCAAAATCTGGTGAATCCTCCGTAACTTTTTTTATTTGTTTTTTTTTGGTTGTGAAATCATCCAATGACTTCTCCCGCTCTGGTTGAAGCGGAAGGGCGTGTCAGACTTTTACTGACTAAAACCAACCCGTTTTCCTTCAGTTGCTTGTGCCAGGGCCGCGGTAACTCTCTTTCAAATTTATCCGCGACCTCAGTTTTACCCCTAGAGTTAAGGAATGCCAATTTTAATTATATACAAGGAATTCCTCAGCAACAGTTTGAGAATTTCCTAATGAATAAGCTTTTAATAAATCTAATGTATCACTCACTATGATTTCGCAACTTAGACTTAACTGGCTATTACATACAGTCTATTTTCACAAAATCTCACCATGAAAGTGAGTGTGAAGTGAACTATTGGTCCACCTCTCTCGGCTCAACAGCTGATTGGAATGACATTTCACTACACCTAAATTTTCGTGTGTACAACTGCTGTAGAACCTTCTAGATAACAGATGTTATATCATAGTGTCTCAAGACAAAAGTCTATGACTAGTGTGTGTTGCCAGTGATCACCTATGGGACCGAGACGTGGTCGCTCACAATGGGCCTTATCAGAAAGCTTAAAGTCACCCAAAGGGCAATGGAGAGGTCTATGCTCGGAATTTCCTTGCGTGATCACGTCAGAAATGATGATATCTGCAGGAAAACCTAAAAAGTTACCGACATAGCCCGAAGAATTGCCAAACTTAAGTGGCAGTGGGCAGGGCCCATTGCTCGCAGAACGGATGGCCGATGGGGCCGAAAAGTTCTGGAATGGCGACCGCGTACAGGAAGTCGATACGTTGGAAGGCCTGCCACTAGGTGGACCGATGACCTGGTTAAGGTTGCGGGAAGGCGCTGGATGCGAGACGCACGGGATCGGTCAATGTGGCGACGCGTGGGGGAGCAGCCTATGTCCAGCAGTGGACGTCTTTCGGCTGAAATGATCATGATGATATTATAGCAAGATATTAAAATCGGGGTATGGAAGCAAATAATATAGACCGCCTACCCACGTTAGTCGTCAAAAACCGCGAAACAGGTATCCACAACCTGTTTTAATATCGTAATGGGTTCATTGATGCATTTTCCTTATAAATAAAAACGATTACGTAGTAAGCGCACGTCGGTAAAGACGCACTTGGGTGTGTGTCACACATTTATACGGAACTCTATAGGGAAGTAGGTATAGTTCTCGCCAAACTTCTTGGCCGCCCTGAAGTTGGCAACAATGGCTGCTCAGTAGTAAATCTCTTACAAAAACGCGAACTAAAAAGACGTAAACAAGAAGAAAATTATACTGTGCAGTCGGAGGATACATATTCGCGAGCTGTCTGACCAAAACCAGATGTATCCTCCGACTGCACAGCATGATTTTCTTCTTGTTTACGTCTTTTTAGTTCGCTTTTTAAGCAGTCGGGTTTTTATTTGTTAAAAATACAACTTTTTAGTTATATTTTTTAGTATTAGGTACCTACATTTAAACATATAAGTGTTGTATATTTTTGAAATCACTCACAAAATGGCGCCCAAAATCCGCCTTTTTTACTTTTCCAATTTTAATGTAGCCAGTGACACTCGCAAGATTAAGACGAATCGATTGACTTACGAATCATCAAAATCGTCAAACGCGTTTGGTCACTGCAACGCCACATGGACTGCCGAATACCCTCCTTTGTTACTATTCAATTTGTAAAAAATCGAATTAGGAAATCGAAAGATGTAGTCGGAGTTAGAACAGATTGGATCCGATTTAGTCTAAATCAGAGGTTCCGACCGCTCTACTTCCTAAGTTAAGTTGTCTACGATTTAGGATAGTGTATAGTTACAAGTCATAAAAGTGATAAAAAATAATTCAATAAATCCTTGCGTGGATTTAAGATGTTGTTTGAAATCTATAATGTGTGAGTGGAATTTTTCAGTGGTCACAATTTTGTGACAAAATTCCACCGTGAAAACATAAAAAAATAACGTTTTATTTGTAAAAAAAACCGGCCAAGAGCGAGTCGCACTCGCGCACGAAGGGTTCCGTAGCATTATCGCAAAACACGGCAAAAAATCACGTTTGTTGTATGGGTGCCCCACTCAAATATTTATTTTATTCTGATTTGTTGTTATAGCGGCAATAGAAATACATTATCTGCGAAAATTTCAACTGTCTAGCTATCACGGTTCATGAGATACAGCCTGGTAACAGACAGACAGACGGACCGCGGAGTCTTAGTAATAGGGTCCCGTTTTTACCCTTTGGGTACGGAACCCTAAAAACGAAATTAAGTAAATTCGCAACCTCCACTTCCTGGCACTCATTTGGCCTGGAACTAATTTTTCATTATTTATTTCGTCTGTGAGTCTTTAGTTGCTTTTAAACATTCGTGTTGGGTGGCACTAGTCTGTAAACTTTACTTTTTAAGTAGCCCCATAGGAGAACATCAGCAAGCGTTTGATCTGGGCTATTTGGGCTGCCATATCACGTCAAGGAATAGTCGGTCCCTCACTTTTTTGCGTGTGATTGAAGATTTTAATTACAGGATAACTGAGTGTCAGGAAGTGGAGGATGCACATTTACTAAACATTGTTTTTAATAAACAAAATTGGAAAACTGCTCATTGATTCAACAGTAAATAAACTGAATTTTAACTAATTCTAGTGCCTTTTTTAAGTACTAAAAACATACTGAGACACCCTTTATTTCAAAAATGCGTCGTCTGTATGATTTTGAATCCTATTTAGTGTAGTGTGATTATTAGCTAACAATTTAGGTACCTAACTGTTCCTAACTAGGTTTTTTACAAATTGTATAGTGTGACTGCTTTACGCAATCAGGCCGCTGAACAGTCACCCCTCTATCAGCTAGGTTATCAACTTATATTTGTACCATAAAATGCGTAACAATTTTTTTTCTTTTGCCTGTGAACAGACTGTGTTTTTTTATTTATTTTAAGATATTATTGTAGTGAGATAAATAAAGAAATTTATTTTTTATATTTCTTCGTATTGGATAAACGGCAACTTCAGGGCGGCCAACAAGTTTGGCGAGAACTATACCTTTAGGCTCCAGACAAACCAGCCACCAGTGGCGGCCACTGGTGACTAGCGACAAACAGCTTATAAGATTTTTCATACAATTTATTTTCAATTATTTTTCTTATCAATCTGTATGGACTCGCCGCACACGCGTAGTAAGGCTCTGCGCAAACGGGCCACTGACCACAGCCACCAGTGGCTGTAGCGTGCTACCGCCACATTTTTTAACAGTGGTAGAAGTGCGAGACAGCCACCGGTGTTCAGAAGCCGCTATTTATCTATTGCTGTATAGATCAGAATTTGAATCCCAAATAGCAGGACGTAATTGGATTTCCAATATGAAAGTATTGATATCCATTGAGGCGTCGTCGTGCTCCAAGGTGACGCGTGCGAAGCGTAAGACGCCTTGCGTGGCGCGGTGGCGGCCACAAGTGGCGAGACGCGGACACTGGTATATATAGCGAGTGGCCGCCACCGTTTACATGTGTGCGGTGCGTCTATACAAAATGTATGGAAAAGTGTGTTGAGTCGCTGTTGCTGGCCACCGGTGGCTGTGGTCGGTGGCCCGTTTGCGCCGAGCCTAACCGCCAGTTTCCCAGCTTAAAATTATCGGAGAATTAATGTGACAATTTATTTTCAATTATTTTTCTTATCAATCTGTATGGACTCGCCGCACACGCGTAGTAAGGCTCTGCGCAAACGGGCCACTGACCACAGCCACCAGTGGCTGTAGCGTGCTACCGCCACATTTTTTAACAGTGGTAGAAGTGCGAGACAGCCACCGGTGTTCAGAAGCCGCTATTTATCTATTGCTGTATAGATCAGAATTTGAATCCCAAATAGCAGGACGTAATTGGATTTCCAATATGAAAGTATCGATATCCATTGAGGCGTCGTCGTGCTCCAAGGTGACGCGTGCGAAGCGTAAGACGCCTTGCGTGGCGCGGTGGCGGCCACAAGTGGCGAGATGCGGACACTGGTATATATAGCGAGTGGCCGCCACCGTTTACATGTGTGCGGTGCGTCTATACAAAATGTATGGAAAAGTGTGTTGAGTCGCTGTTGCTGGCCACCGGTGGCTGTGGTCGGTGGCCCGTTTGCGCCGAGCCTAACCGCCAGTTTCCCAGCTTAAAATTATCGGAGAATTAATGTGACAATTTGTCAAGCACGCGTTATCTGCTGTGATTGGTTGAATGAATTTTCAACAGCCAATCACAGTAGATAACGCGTGCTTGAGAATTTGTCACATTAATTCTCCGATAATTTTGAGCTGGGAAACTGGCGGTAAGTCCCGTGTGTTTTTGACACTAAGTCGCGAGTGGCCGCCACTCGCTACGCGTGTGCGGCGAGTCCATACAAATTTTACCTACAACAATGTTTCATTCCGAGAATTTTTCAATAAGTTTGACTTGGGGAATACTCGAAATAATAGCTGAACTTTAGTTACAGTCTCTTTTTAGTAACCGAATTCATTCGATATCCTACTACAGCATTACTCATCTGGCATTTTGATAAATATATTCAGTTATCGCACACTGGGAATCCCATGTTTGGTTCCAAAACATATATAGCCAGATATAATGGTCAATTTGATAGAGTATATATACAACGTGGTTATCGAATTTTAAGTAGGTACTTGGTCTGATTTATGAATGACTTTTAATCTGTGTTTGATTAGAGTTGAGCTGTGGAGTTTGTGTTAATTTTTCCTGTTGTGTTTTGCAAGGAAAACTATTCTTAAGACGACGACTAACGCCAACGACCTTGAGAGAACAAAACGCGCCCTCGTTTCTCACCCGCGCGACCCGAAATTTAGTAGTTTTTTGTACTTTTCTTATTATTCTATGACTTTAAAAAAAAAAGCTTCAGATCAAAATGTAGATAATTAAATTGTCTTTGATATGGTGTCGATTTCATTAAAATACGCCCAGCGGTTTTGTTGTGATTGTCGTGTTTTTGTCCGTTTTAGACATAACTTTACAAATTAATTACACTATGTTATACGAATAAAACTCAAAATTTGCTGAGATGAAATTATTAAGAAAATGGTCTAATATAACATATATTTTTTCCAATAAATTACGACTAGCCGTTTAGACGTGATTCTCATTTTAAAATCAGCTACTCAAGGGAATCGGCGCCTTAAACCTAAGTTTTGCGTTGGCTTACAGCCAGTTAGAATGTTATCGGTTACAGCGATGGTCTACGTATCTACAGTGACTGTATTGGGCACAACAACATGTTGTTGGTTACTTTTTATCCCCCGACGGAAAAAGAGGGGTGTTATAAGTTTGAGGTATCTGTCTGTGGCATCATAGCTCCTAAACGGATGAACAGATTTTCAAAATGTTTTTTTTTGTTTGAAAGGTGGCTTTATCTAAAGTGTTCTTAGCTATGTTTGATGAAAATCAGTTTAGTTCAAAAGTTATGGGCGTTTTACTGTTTGAATCTGGGTGTTTTCGCAAGATATCGTGTCATATTTACCATCAGCCACAGCTTTCAGCTTTTTGCTTGCCATCAGATGAGATATTAGTCAAACGCGAGCCTATAGACAATACAAATATTTACGTGTTCAATAGATTGTCGATCAAAGCGTGTCTATTAATAGAGAAATTATGTAGCATAAAATACGAATGCGTCGAGGATTTTTAAAATTTTACAAAAATCGCTAAACAAGTAGGTACCTAACAATTTTAAGACGTTTTTCTTTTAATTTACGGAGGTATATTCATTTTTAGAGTTTTTGGTTTGTCAAACAAACTTAAAATCGAAGAAAATATGGAATGAAAATGAACAGCGCTTATAGTGGTCGTGAAACATTCCACAGTTGTAGAGTAGATTACCTTGCTTAAATACCATTATCACTGCATAATTATAAAAAAAGTCCCCCGCCGCGTTTGTACGCAATAAACTTAAAAACTACTGAACAGATTTTCATGCGGTTTTCACCAATAGAAAGAGTGAGTTTTTTTCAAAAAAATGAGTAGGTTCTTCTCTCGGGTAAGGTTCCGTACCCAAAGGGTAAAAACGGGACCCTATTACTAAGACTCCGCGGTCCGTCTGTCACCAGGCTGTATCTCATAAACCGTGATAGCTAGACAGTTGAAATTTTCACAGATGATGTATTTCTGTTGCCGCTATAACAACAAATACTAAAAACAGAATAAAATAAATATTTAAGTAAGGCTTCCATAAAACAAACGAGATTCTTTTACCGTTTTTTTGCGATAATGGTACGGAACCCTTCGTGTGCGAGTCCGACTCGCACTTGGCCGGTTTTTTTAAGTATAATTTTTCACGGGCGAAGCCGGAGCGGGTCGCTAGTCGATAATAAATAAAAACCTCCCTGCAATAATTACCTCCTTTCTTTTCCAGGGCCACGCGCTGCCAACGACAAGTAGAATACAAAATGGCAACTCGCCTTCGCCGAACTACGAAACTAGCACGGACATCAGTAAGGTGAGCCAACTTTGTGGTCGCAGATGCCATGATATCATTGTTCTTCAATGAGTTTACGAGTATTTTACATACAATAAATTATTATGATTCACTGTGATGTGACGATGATCCTCATGTACATACGACGACTCATAACCACAGTAAACATGTACAAACAGTATGGAAACTACCTACACACGCTTGAAACGGCACACTAACACAAAAATACGTGACCACTCGTCGCGTCGCGGCACTTAGTACTGAGATTATCTTGAAAGTGCACGAACGGTCTCGTCGGTGCGTACGTTCGTGTGAGTGTGCCGTTTCGAGCGTTTGTAGTTAGTTTCCATACTGTTTGTATATGTTTACTGTGACATAACTCTTCTGTGTCCAGTGTAAGATGATCTCGCGTTTTATAGGCTTTCCGTACAATGAGAGGTCAGCTTATTCTAGACTGCATAGCTTGAAGTGTAGTCGAGCTTACGTAAAAAAGTTTGAGATTATCTTGAAAGTGCACGAACGGTCTCGTCGGTGCGTACGTTTGTGTGAGTGTGCCGTTTCGAGCGTTTGTAGTTAGTTTCCATACTGTTTGTTTATGTTTACTGTGACATAACTCTTCTGTGTCCAGTGTAAGATGATCTCGCGTTTTATAGGCTTTCCGTACAATGAGAGGTCAGCTTATTCTAGACTGCATAGCTTGAAGTGTAGTCGAGCTTACGTAAGAAAGTTATTCGACTTCTATAACTCCTACTAACCTGAAGTACTGCTTTGTAAGAAGTCTTCTTTAATACTCGGGTCTAAAGAAGATTTCTGCGTAGCATGGATAGGTTGCATACATAATTGAGTTATTAGCGATACAAGGAAAACCGTTCACAACACGTTGACGCATGCTTGGGTAATCAATTCGGAAGTAGGTATAAACAATGTTTTTTAACACTAGAATACAGCCAAATGAGGTAATCAGCTGCCTGTACGTAGTTGTATAAAATATATTTGTATTTAGAGATAATTATATCAAGTTTTGGAACAAAAAACTCAATGTCATTCAAGACAGAGTTCAAATTCAATCGGAACAAAATTTTAGTAGAACTGTTTATTACAAGCGGTCACTCAAGATAAAGATATATTTATTTGCTAAAACACGTGCAAGAATAAATAATCCGTGCATGCAGAATAACATTGAAAAACAAAAATTTCGGACATGTTTGCCACCTAATATGGCATGCAAATATTTTAAAAGTTAATATCTTAACAACAAAAACAAAATGAATTTAAGCACAATAATTAAAAAATGTCAATAATAAAAAAATTAAAATAAATAATAATAATGTCAAAATATCAATCAAAGGTAAAATAAAAATGTAGGTATGTCAAATCTTTGTAAAATATTAATCAAATGTTAATGTCTTGAGCAATTATAAAAATAAAATTAAACACAATCATTACTAAAAGTAAATTGAAAATAATACAATATCTATGTAAAATATCAAATAAATGTCAAATAAAAATGTATGTCAAATCCATGTAAAAATATCAAACAAACGTCCAACTAAAATTATATGACAGATCTGTGTTAGATATCAAATAATGGCAAAGGAAAATGTAAATACTCATGTCAAATCTATGTAAAATTCATCAAATGTCAAAATCAATAAAAATCTATGTTAAAATAAATGATTCTGCCAGAAATTAGCTAACAGTATAGTAAGCCTTTTTACTTAGTAACGTTTTTAATTGTTTCTTTAATTGAACGTTATTAAGCTCCCAACTTTTGAGTAACATTATAAATAGTAGGAGCCAAGCAGAAAACACTTTTGCGCATAAGTGCCGTCCTACTTCTATGTAGACAGACCTGACTTGGATCACGCCTGTTTCTAGGAAATTTATCCGCCATTTGCGGAAATAAGTGACTATTAACTATTCACTCAAAAATCAACTTAGAGTAGATAGTTAAGATAGTGGCGGTGGAATGTGCACTGTTATGCTCAATGTTTTTCCTGCGGTCTATCCCAAGGGAAGCTTGCATTTTATCAATCCATTGTTCCAACAATAATCTTTTATAAACTACTAGTTGACCCGGCAAACTTTGTTTTGCCATAAAAACACCACACATTTATCTACCCTACCTACCCTACCCTACCCTACCCTACCCGACCCTACACTACCCTACCCTACACTACCCTACCCTACCCTACACTACCCTATCCTACACTACTCTACCCAACACTACCCTACACTACCCTACCCTACACTACCCTACCCTACCCTACCCTACCCTACGCTACCCTACCCTACCTACCTACCTACACTACACTACTCTACCTACCTACCCTACCCTACCCTACCCTACCTACATACCTACACTACACTACTCTACCTACCTACCCTACCCTACCCTACCCTACCCTACCCTACCTACCTACCTACCTACACTACACTACTCTACCTACCTACCCTATCTACCTACCTACCCTACCTACCTACCCTACCCGACCCTACACTACCCTACCCTACCCTACACTACCCTACCCCACGCTACACTACCCTACCCTACACTACCCTACCCTACCCTACCCTACGCTACCCTACCCTACCCTACCCTACCCTACCCTACCCTACCCTACCCTACCCTACCCTACCCTACCTACCTACCTACCTACCTACCCTATCCAACCAAACATTTTTTTTTTTTTTGCTTTTAAACCTTCCCTGTATTCTGTCGAACATAACAAAAAAATAATTATTCAAATCGGTCCAGCCGTTCTCGAGTTTTAGCGAGACTAACGAACAGCAATTGATTTTTATATACAGGGTGTCCCAGAAATCGACGTCAAGCCGTAAATGGGTGATAGACCAAGTTATAACAGTTCTCAGAAAAATACGAAAAAAAATCTATCTCATGTTTTTAAAAATTTATGGTCACTTTAATAATTTACTAAAAAAATCAATCCCTGTAATGCTTCTTTAACTCCAATTGCTACAAATCCCATAATTTATCATTTTTTTTTATTATTATGTAATCTTGAATAATGCTTGTGTAGATTTTTGCCTAAAATTTAAAGCCAACTCCTCCTACTTAGAAGAAAATTAAACTTTTTCAAAACCAAATTATTCAAATTTACTGTTTCGCCCAACTTTAACTGCCTGCCTACAGTTCTAATTTTAAGCACTTGCGTAATTATGTACCTACCTAAGTAAGCGAGTATGATTGATCCCGCAGTCAAACTGTATGTGCAGTTTTGCGGGAGTGTGCGTAGCTTATAAGTCTACTCTGTATTTTTAATAATAAATAAATAAAATAAAATAAATAACTGACTGTACTGAAAAAAAAATGTACTACGCTAGTTTGGCAAGTAACATGAAAAATTGGCGCATTTAATAAGGATTCAAAAATGGTGTAACACTTGCTAGATTACGTTTTCAATAATTGGTCAATTTTTTTTTTGTAAATAGTATCGGTTTTTACCCAAAATGTCCATACTTCCTTAAAATGACTTTAGCTTACCTAAAGCTTTGCTAAACTCCGTTTCTAGTTCGATAGAGACGGAGAGAGTCATTTTACGAAGTGTGAGCGAGATAAGAAATCGAAATTTTACGTAATTTAACAGCAAAGTTATGATAGTGACTCAACCTTTTTACTTTAAGTCAGGACCAGATTTCTCATCTTAGAAAAAAAAAACAAATTATCAGATTTAATTTTTTTTTATTACAATAAATGTTCAAACTGCCTTCCTTCGACGGCAATGCAAGCACGACATCTTCTTAAAAAAGATCTGGTTATTTTCCGGGCAAATCTTCCCCTGTTTACAAAGACAACGGCTTCCGTTATTCTTTCCCGCAGCTCGGCTAAATTCTCTATTGTTTTTGAGTACACTTTCTCTTTTACCGCTCCCCAGTAAAAAAAATCTAGGGGATTTAAATCAGGCGAACGGGGTGGCCACAAGATTGTCTCACCGCGCCCTATCCACCTGAGCGGGTATTCTTCATCAAGATGTTCTCTTACTAAACGGGCATAATGCGCTGGGCAGCCATCTTGCTGGAACCACATTTCCCTGTAAACGTTCAGTGGCACGTCTTCTAATAAATCTGGTAAAGTATTTTGAAGAAAATCCAAATAAACTGCGCCATTCAAAATCTCTGGCAGCTCAAAAGGTCCAATTATTTTGCCATTTAGTATCCCGGTCCACATGTTTACTTTAAATCGATACTGTGACTTATCTTGCCTCATCAAATTTGGATTTTCTACATGCCACTCGTGCAAATTGTGCAAATTCATGTAGCCATCTTTTTTAAATGTTGACTCATCGGTCCATAAAATCTCTAAGAATCGAGGGTCTTCTCTGTGCCTTTCTAGCATCCTTTGGCAAAACGCAACTCTGGGAGCGTAATCCCGTGGCAGTAATGATTGTACTCGCTGTACATGATACGGGTGGAACTCGTTCTTTTTTAAGATTCGGTGGGCGGTACTCTTAGATACACCTGTGCTTGTTTCGATTCCACGTACAGAAGCACTTGGGTCTTCTTGGACTGCTTGTAGTACGACGTCTTCGTACGGATTACGATGTCTTCCTTCACCATGTACTTGGTTAGGGAATCGTCCCTCTGATAGTGAACGGTGCACATTAATAAAAACTCGATGATCTGGGTGACGATAGTTCGGGTACCTCTCACGATAAAGTCTAGCGGCTGCATTGGCATTGCATCTGCATTCCCCATAAACGAGGTGCATGTTCGCATATTCCAATGCAGTGTACACAGCCATGGTAGTACTACACAATCACAGGATCAGCAACAGTCCAGAGTAAAGCACAGGTCGTCAGAAAGAGGAATTAAACAGTCCAAATCACAAGCAATTAAGTCCAGAAAACAACGCAAAAAGTGGTAAGTACGTAATCAACATGAACGAATACGAATACTCTCCGTCTCTATCGAACTAGAAACGGAGTTTAGCAAAGCTTTAGGTAAGCTAAAGTCATTTTAAGGAAGTATGGACATTTTGGACCGGCAGACGCAGTTAAGGCTGCGGGCATCTAAATGCGAGACGTACAGGTCCACCGACACCGACACTTAGGGGGAGGCCTATTTCTAGCAGTGGACGTCTTTGACATTCATATTGTTACGAGCTGGGGTTCAGCGATAAATTATTTGAACAGCAGACTTTAATTAATAACACTTTATTAAAAAAACACGTCTTAAACAATTCTATTACTTCGCACTGTTTTACTTTTCCGATCGCTCTGTGTCGTTTCCGAATCGAAACTGTGACTCACGACGAACCCGACCGCTCTTTATATTACAGCACGGAAGATGTTTCTAGAACGTTCCATACTGTTCTAGATAATTCGTGAATCTTTCATAAAAATCGACTTTCGAACTCACTGTTCTCGATGCGACTACTAGCAAATTCCATTCGACACGAGAAGATCAGTTCCGCTATTCGATACTAGATGGCGCTACTAGTTACTACTAGTTCTTCCCCTCGTCACTAGATGGCGTTGCCCTATCTTGTAACAATATTTTATCTTGCTCAATTCCCCAGTCGACGTCAACTCAAGGAGGAAAAGAAAACGAAGACGATGAGATACTCAGGAACGTGTCAGCTATTCCTCGCATGAGCTATGAGGAGCTTAGAGTCGCCACTGGCAACTGGGCGGACAGCAATCTGTTGGGCAGAGGGGGATTCGGACAGGTGTTCAAAGGTATGGTGTATATATGGTGTTAAAAAATTTACTCTAAGATTTCCTTGAGGATGCTCAGTATCGATAAGCAATCTGATTGAATAAAAAAAATATTATAGATATTATTATCTATCTTTAGTGTCGATTAAATTATTTAATTTTATTAATTATTAAAATTCGATAATCAATCCGATTTTGTCCAACCAGTAAAAAATAAGATAATTATCTGTACCGTACCCGTTCGCCAAATTTGAATAAATTATTTTATATACACTAACAGAATGAATTCAAAAAATATTGTATGAACACTAACTTTTTTTTCGTGGATAGGTAAAATAAAATAAAAAAATCATTACAGTGTAACATTTGTCTTCAATTTTCAAACACATCATACAATAACTTTTTAGTTTTATAGCACACTTTTACTGTTTAATTTATTGGCGCGTATTATATCATTGACTTAATGTAGAAAAATAGTGTCATTGTCTATGGATGCGCACGCTGCACAGTCATACGCAATGAGAATCTCTATTTCCCGCCATACCACATTTTTTCCTCTTTTGTTTTATTTCAACTGTATGAGTGAAGATAAAATAGTGTATGCAACAGCATATAATTAGGTGTTAAAACACTCGTGTGATACTATTATCACCAAACCTAAACTCGTGTTTTAATAACCCCTATTATACCGTTGCATAAAGTACTATTATCGTAACGTAAGATATTAATATTCTACAGGTGAATGGAAACATCTGCCGGTCGCTGTGAAGCGCCTCAGAGACAACAATGACAGAAACAAGGAACTTATCAGAGAGATGTGTCTAAATCAGTATCGGCATGACAATATTCTACCGCTGTATGGATACTCTTTTGGAGGTAATATTATTTTAAATTAGATATTACTGCGACTTTTGTTTCATCATAGAATAAATAACTAAAGAACACACAGCTGATCTCTCATTGTACGGGAAGTCTGTAATACGAGGTCAGGTAAAGCTGGAAATGTGTAGTTTTTATGCCGTCCGTTCTTCAATAAATTGTGTTCCATGTATCAATCGAGGTCAAATGGTATTGTCACGGTAAAGATATATACAGTATTCTATCTTCATACAAACGGTCGGAACGCGAGTCGTGACTCGAACTCAGCCCACACTCGAAATACCCAGTCGCGGCCGCGCGAACGGTGTGATGGTTTTGTGACCAGTAAGCGTGCGATTTGTGAATATTTTATTCAAATACGTACAAGTACTTACTTACTTAATATGTCAGAGAGCAATTATAGCCTATATTGTGCTGTTTTTGGTTGCTTGAATTCTTCTATAACGCACCCAGAGATCACCCAGAGATAAAATTTTTTAAATTACCGAAAGGGAAGACAATTCAAAAAAATACCTAACCTAATAATACGTAATTTGTTTATTTTTTAATAGGTAGGTATTTCGCTTTTTCCACCGAGTAAAATACCTGGATTAATAAATATAAATAAGTGGATAGTGTGATAGTGACTCGTGTGAAGTCTCACACGAGTCACCTGCCTACGCTCGGGCACAGGCTCGGTTTAAAAAACAAAACTAGTAGGTAGTTTCCTAGGCTAGGCTATCTACTTACTTATATACTTAGCTACTTTCATATAGTATTTAATTAGACAAAATATCAGTGTGAAATGACTACTTATGAGATTAATAAATGGTAGGTACCTACCTAATAAGATTTAAAATAAGTTCAATAAAAAAATATAATATTTACCTCAGACCAGAGAAAAGAATCTGAGATATTTACAATAACAAAACTAGAAAGAAACTCAAGAAGGTAGAGGCGGACGGCCCTAACGCGTGTTTAGGTGACGCGGCTTGTAGGCACTTATTTCAAGGTCAGAGCCGAGTCACAATACTGTTAGATATTTTTACCGTGGTATTGTTATGTGAGGTTCAAATAAATAAATCACATCACACATCGTCAGCCTATTAATGTTCCCACTGCTGGGACACAGGCCTCTCTGTAATTGAGGGAATGAGCCTTAATCCACTACGCGGCCCAGTGCGGATTGGTGGATGCCACATGTCTTCGATTTTTTTGGTTCAAGGACAAGTTTAGCTTCTGTTTTTTTTAAACCCTTGTTACTTATTTTCAGGTCCAGAAGCATGTCTCGTGTACCAACTAATGGGTGGGGGCTCCTTAGAGCAGCGGCTACGAGGGAAGACACACCACCCACCGCTGTCGTGGGTGCAGCGGTACAACATAGTGCACGGAGTTGCTAGGTAAATATTTATTTATTTATTCAGATTAACAATTACTTATCTGTATAAATAAATAACTAACTATGTACATAAATTGTGTGTATTTTAATGTTATAATTTGTTTGAATTTAATTTCCATTTTAATTTATTCACAATCATTTACTTTATTTCTTATTTTTTTTAAATGTTGCCCCACACCAGGCATTTCTGCCTGTATCATGGGTGCGTTTACAAACTTTTAAACTCACATACACAAGACACAGATTCGGAACAACTATCTGTAAGCCATACACATATTCGTTCCGTGCGGGCAACGAGCCCGCGACACGTAGCGCAGCAGCTGATCGCTCAACCACTACACCAACCAACAACTTTAAGATAATACGAACAAAATATGGACATTTAAATAGTCTGAATTATACGAATTTAATTTAATTATTATAAATTATGCCAGACTGCATACTTAGTTATTCTACAACATATTGTTATTTATGTTATGTTTTATGAAGCAAGCTGAGATGATATAATAATCAAGGAAACCAGTATGAGACTCACGGGGAAAGCAGTGATACAAAACAAAATATGGACCCGAATCCAAAAACTACTCATTTTTGAAGTTGGTTAAAAATTAAAACCGGCCAAGTGCGATCGTCGGACTTGCGCACTAAGGGTTCCGTACCATTATCGCAAAAAACGTATGAAATCACGTTTGTTGTATGGGAGCCCCACTTAAATATTTATTTTATTCTATTTTTAGTAATTGTTGTTATAGCAGCAACAGAAATACATCATCTGCGAAAATTTCAACTGTAGCTATCACGGTTCATGAGATTCAGACTAGTGACAGACAGACAGACGGACCGCGGAGTCTTAGTAATAGGGTCCTGTTTTTACCCTTTGGGTACGGAACCCTAAAAATGGCAGTGTATTTTAAAGGATTGTTTTTTTTTCTGAACTTTTATGTGTATTGATCAGCAAAAACAATAGGCCCAATTTTCTTTCCAACTACATAATAATATGTTGCTGGCATCATGCTACTGTTTCGGAATTCTGCGAAATACATTATCTAATTCTAGCTCGTGGCTAAATAATAAGAGCCGCACGGGTCGATCTTCACGGTTAAGCAACGCTTGACGAGGTCGGTCCGTGGATGGGTGACCATTTCAACATACCGAGTTTCCTCCGTGCCTCGGAAAGCACGTTAAGCCGTTGGTCCCGGCTGTCATATGAAGATCTTTGACAGTCGTTACGAGTAGTCAGAAGCTTGAGATCTGACACTAGTCTAGCCACGGGGTACCGTGTTACCCAGTTACTGGGTTGTGGAGGTCAGATAGGCAGTCGCTCCATGTAAAACACTGGTACTCAGCTGAATCCGGTTAGTATGGAAACCGACCCCAACATAGTTGGGAAAAGGCTAGGCAGATGATGATGACATTATCTAATTCTATACTGCAAAAAATTGTTTGGTTTGCTTTACAACTCGTGCCGTCAACATTAAACTGCACAAAATAATAAATTAATAAATGTTGCCAACCTTTCCAGAGGCTTACAATTCCTGCACACGATGGAGGGAACGCCGCTCATCCACGGAGACATAAAGCCGGCCAACATCCTGCTAGACACCTGCCTTATGCCGAAGATAGGGGATTTCGGGTTGGCGCGCAAGGGACCTTACGGTGATGACAGGACGCATGTCAAAGTTTCAAAGTACGTAAAAACGTCTAATTAATTTGATAATAGGTTTTTATCTATGAACTTGCCGTTCTGCAGTACAGGCCATTTAAAATCAATATATTTTTGTTTGTTTTCAAGAAGGGCATCAATAAATTACCTCTGCGGTTTAAAAGATGCATCGATTGTATGGGTGACTACTTTGATTGATAGAAATAAAAAATATAGAAGAAAAAAAGTTAAGTTATTTCATAAAAAAACGGCAATTTCATAGGTAAAGACTAACCCTCTAACTAATAAACGCAGAATAAAGTTATACCAGGTAAACCTATTAAAATGTATGGTTATTCCTTTGTTAAACCTGGTATAACTTTATTTCGTGTGTAAGAGGGCTAATATACCAGGCCCCTCAGAAAGTATTGCGAAAAAAAGTTTTTATATATGGGAGACTGGCCAGTTATAATGTTTTTCGAAAATATGATTATTTATAAGTAAAAATAAGTAAGTTTCAATTTCAAAATTTCCCTCCACATTTTTTGCGAGTTAATTCAAAGTATTGTGTCTCACTGAAATATGGATCTGCGCCGGGAACATTTTAGAGCTATGATTTTATACGATTTCAAGTGTCGCCTGAAACCGGATGAATCGTACGATAGACTTCAAATGGCATTCATGGATGAAGGCCCTTCCAAGGCAACCGTGTATCGTTGGTATAACGAATTCAAGCGCGGTCGACCAACTTTGGGGGATGACGAAAGAAGCGGTCGCCCTTTGACGGCTGTTACCGAAGAAAACGTGCTAGCAGTGAAAAATTTAATCCAAGACAATAGGCGAATTACATATCAGGAGATTCAACACATATTGAAGATTGGATCGGGAAGCGTTCACGAGATTCTACACAGCCATCTTCGCGTGAGGAGGATAGTATCACGCTGGGTGCCGCACAACCTCACCGATGCTCAGAAGCAGGCCCGGGTGGAATGGTGCCGTGATATGCTTAACAAATTTGAAGCAGGCTCGTCTCGGCGTGTTTACGACATCGTTACAGGTGATGAGTCCTGGATTTATCAATACGACCCAGAAACCAAGCGCCAGTCGACTGTTTGGGTGTTTCAAAATGAGCCAACGCCTACCAAAGTGAAGCGATCTAGAAGCGGGGGTAAGATTTTGATCGCTAGCTTTTTTAATTTGACTGGCCACTTGGTATCAATTCCCTTACGGGATCAAAGAAGCATTAATGCCGAATGGTATACTACCAAATGTTTGCCAGAAGTTTTCTCTGTTATAAGCAACAAGCGACCAAACACAGGGCTCCGCGGGCTACTGCTCCACCACGACAATGCACCTGCGCACACCGCACTCAAAACGAGGGACTTCCTGGACAGCACGCCAGTCAAACTCCTGGGTCACCCTCCTTACAGCCCTGATCTAGCACCGTGTGACTTCTTTTTATTCCCAAAAATAAAAAATCAGCTCAAAGGGATACAATTTTCGTCGCCGGAAGATGCGCTGGCTGCGTTCGAGCAGGCTGTAAACGAGGTGTCTGCGGCGGACTGGAAAAAGTGTTTTGAAAACTGGTTTAGGCGCATGAATCTTTGTATAGAGGCTGGTGGAAAGTACTTTGAAAAGATTTAATAAAAATATATGTACGTATAGAACAATTTTTTTTAGTTTCGCAAAACTTTCTGAGTGTCCCACGTATAGCCTCTTTAATCTTATTCGTTCTTGTACAAAAAATAATCACAATATCCACAAAGTCCAGGGTAATATAGTCAGTCAAGTATAGGGTAGTTTCCTAAAAAAAATCGCCCCACTTCTGAACTTTGATGCCCTTTTCATTAATAAAACAATAGTATATTATGCAACTAGTGAATAAAAGACGGATTTAAAGCGAGGGCCATAGATGAATCACGAGCAAGTGAAGGATTCTAACTACTGAATCATGACCGTAGGGAGTGATTCATGATGATTGAATCACGAGCATAGCGTGTGATTCACGTGTTAGAATCATGAGCGACGCGAGTGATTCATGGCCCTCGATATAAATCCGTTTTATTCAAGAGTTGCATACTATATTTTATACAATGACTTCGAGAAAAAGAAAGATTTAAGTAAAAAGCAAAAGGAATATTACGAGTAATAAATAAATAAATGGTTTATTACCTTCAAAATTTACATAAAATGTGAAACCCTGACCCCTGAGCTAGGTAACAGCGCCTGTGTTTCAGGGGCCAGTGACCACCTCCGTTACGTTACATAATTAATTAAATACCATTGCAATTAATATTAGAATTACAATCCAAATAAGTATTCAATAAATATCGTAGACTAAAATCAAAATCATTATTAAAATCCTAATTAACAAACTCAAAATTAAAATCGAAGAAGGAGTTTGAAAGTCAAATATTCTCTGCACAAGAAGTTTGTATCGAGTATTTTTTGCGCAAGGAGGCGCAAGGAGGTTACATAGCATTGAGATGGAGGTCTAATACATTGGTGTGTTCCAAATTCAAACACCAAAACAGTGATTAAAAGTGCTTTTTATTCACTGTTTTCGGTGAATAAAATAAGCTTTTTAGAGGGGGAATGGTATAAAGGATATTTTATCAATTTTCCAGTATGTTTTGATAATCTAAAATGCGGGCCAAAATAATTACAATTTTTTTACCCAGGAATCATCCCTAATACGATTGTTGTCAAAACTCTGTTTGTTACACAGGGTGTTCGGAACCAAGCCATACCTACCCGACGAGTACCTGCGCGCCCGCTCGCTTTCACCCGCGGTGGACGTGTTCAGCTACGGCGTGGTCATGCTAGAGGTGGCCACCGCGCTGCCACCCACCGACAAGATCCGCCAGGAGCAGCTGCTCAGCATGTACATGCATCAGCTGTTCAACCAGGGTGTTGATATGGGTGAGTCACATGTTCTTGTCTTACTAAGTGTTCAGCTACGGCGTGGTCATGCTAGAGGTGGCCACCGCGCTGCCACCCACCGACAAGATCCGCCAGGAGCAGCTGCTCAGCATGTACATGCATCAGCTGTTCAACCAGGGTGTTGATATGGGTGAGTCACATGTTCTTGTCTTACTAAGTGTTCAGCTACGGCGTGGTCATGCTAGAGGTGGCCACCGCGCTGCCACCCACCGACAAGATCCGCCAGGAGCAGCTGCTCAGCATGTACATGCATCAGCTGTTCAACCAGGGTGTTGATATGGGTGAGTCACATGTTCTTGTCTTACTAAGTGTTCAGCTACGGCGTGGTCATGCTAGAGGTGGCCACCGCGCTGCCACCCACCGACAAGATCCGCCAGGAGCAGCTGCTCAGCATGTACATGCATCAGCTGTTCAACCAGGGTGTTGATATGGGTGAGTCACATGTTCTTGTCTTACTAAGTGTTCAGCTACGGCGTGGTCATGCTAGAGGTGGCCACCGCGCTGCCACCCACCGACAAGATCCGCCAGGAGCAGCTGCTCAGCATGTACATGCATCAGCTGTTCAACCAGGGTGTTGATATGGGTGAGTCACATGTTCTTGTCTTACTAAGTGTTCAGCTACGGCGTGGTCATGCTAGAGGTGGCCACCGCGCTGCCACCCACCGACAAGATCCGCCAGGAGCAGCTGCTCAGCATGTACATGC
This sequence comes from Orthosia gothica, assembly GCA_949775005.1. Taxonomy (NCBI): domain Eukaryota; kingdom Metazoa; phylum Arthropoda; class Insecta; order Lepidoptera; family Noctuidae; genus Orthosia; species Orthosia gothica. The sequence continues at coordinate 12,577,772 of OX459047.1, read as the reverse complement.
ATCAGCTGTTCAACCAGGGTGTTGATATGGGTGAGTCACATGTTCTTGTCTTACTAAGTGTTCAGCTACGGCGTGGTCATGCTAGAGGTGGCCACCGCGCTGCCACCCACTGACAAGATCCGCCAGGAGCAGCTGCTCAGCATGTACATGCATCAGCTGTTCAACCAGGGTGTTGATATGGGTGAGTCACATGTTCTTGTCTTACTAAGTGTTCAGCTACGGCGTGGTCATGCTAGAGGTGGCCACCGCGCTGCCACCCACCGACAAGATCCGCCAGGAGCAGCTGCTCAGCATGTACATGCATCAGCTGTTCAACCAGGGTGTTGATATGGGTGAGTCACATGTTCTTGTCTTACTAAGTGTTCAGCTACGGCGTGGTCATGCTAGAGGTGGCCACCGCGCTGCCACCCACCGACAAGATCCGCCAGGAGCAGCTGCTCAGCATGTACATGCATCAGCTGTTCAACCAGGGTGTTGATATGGGTGAGTCACATGTTCTTGTCTTATAGTCGTTTAGACCGATATTGGCCATGGCGTCCCATCTCAACCGAGACTATACAGCGGTGCTGGACATATTATAGTGCACAAGGTACTACTTAGACGAGGAGTGGAACCGCATCAAAGTGGCCTATACAGAGACCAGCTCCGTCGTTCTAGGGCACAAATCGACTCATTCTCGGGAGGACTGGATGCCACAACGCACGTGGAACCTGATCGAAGGCAGAAGGAATCTTCATCTGAGACTGCTTGAGACCCATAACGACGCCATGCGAGCAGACCTTAACACGCAATACCGTCAGAAACGCAAGGAAATCTATTGCAGTACCCGCAAAGATAGGAGACGGTGGGCTGATGGTATTGCTGATCGTGCTCAACAAGCTGCAAACTCCGGCAACTTGAAAGAGTTGTACAATGCTACCAAAACCTTGGCAGGTAACAGCAAGTCGAGGAAGAAGCCGCTGAAGTCCAAAGATGGTCAGCTCATTGTGACGTCAGAAGGGCAGCTACTTCGCTGGCGTGAACACTTTGAAGAGGTCTTCCGTCTGTCAGCTACATCGGCACCTGACGCGCTGCAAGTCAGTACTCCACCCACCCAGCTTCTCAACATTAACACGGAACCACCGTCAGCCTCTGAAGTTGCGGAGGCAATCCGCTCTTTGAAGACAGGCAAAGCACCAGGACTCGACCTGATAACTGCGGAAATGCTTCAAGCCGACTTACCCACCGCAGTCGACGTCCTGACGCCGCTCATTGAAAAGATCTGGATCGCCGAAGAACTACCAGACGAATGGAACAAAGGTCTCCTTATAACTGTTCCTAAGAAAGGTGATCTTAGCCAGTGCGATAACTGGAGAGGTATAACGTTGCTCTCGATTCCCTCTAAGGTATTTTGCAAGATCATCCTGGACAGATTGTCGAAGGCCGTGGATCCTCTTCTACGTAAGGAGCAGGCTGGTTTCCGCTCGAACCGCTCCTGTACGGACCAGATCAACACTCTCCGTATCATACTGGAACAGGCATCAGAATGGCAGAGGGAGATTTATCTAACCTTCGTAGACTTCGAAAAGGCCTTTGATACGCTGAAGTGGTCTAGGATCTGGTCCCGCCTACTGGAAATTGGAGTGCCGCCGAAAATAGTCCGTCTGTTGCAGAGTATTTATAAGAAATATTCCTGTAAGGTTACTCATAACGGCCTCATATCGGATGACGTAACAGTGCACGCGGGTGTCCGCCAGGGCTGCCTCCTGTCACCGCTCCTCTTCCTGGTCGTTCTTGATGGAATTATGCTTCGCATCTACGATAACAGGCGCCGCGGCATAGAGTGGGGATTATCCAACGTCTTGGAAAACTTGGATTACGCTGATGACCTATGCCTGCTGAGTCATACCCACGCCGATATGCAAGCAAAGCTAAAAGATCTACGCCAGGAAGCGGCAAAAACGGGGCTCAAAATAAACATCCGGAAGACCCAGGAAATGAGAACTGGTGTGAAGAACCACTCACCGTTGCTGATTGGCACAGAGGCAGTGGAACGCGTCCACCAATTTTCATACCTCGGGAGTGTCGTGTCGGAGACTGGGGGAAGTGAAGAGGACATCGTTTCACGGATCGCCAAAGCCCGAGCAACCTTCGCGCAGCTGAGACCTGTTTGGCAATCGCGGAAACTGACCCGAAGGATTAAACTCAAAATCTTCGGGTCCAATGTCAAATCCGTGCTGCTCTACGGGTGCGAAACGTGGAAGGTCACAAAGGTCATCTCACGCCAAATACAAGTCTTCGTCAACCGCTGTCTTCGTCGTATTCTCGGAGTTTACTGGCCCGAGACCATCTCCAATGTAGAGCTGTTGGAGAAATGCCACGAGAGCCCGATCGACCGCCAGATCAAGCGTCGCAAGTGGAGATGGATTGGCCACACGCTCCGAAGGGGTCCCGATACCATACCCAAACAAGCTTTGGACTGGAATCCCCAGGGGAAACGAAAGCGTGGCCGTCCCCGTCAAACCTGGCGTCGCACAGTGTTGGCAGAAGCGACGAGCATCGGAATGACATGGAGCGAGGTGAAGCGTGAAGCTCAAGACCGATCGCGATGGAGGACATCTGTGGACGCCCTCTGCCCCATCTAGGGGTTAAAGGACATTAAGTCAAGGTACTACTTTCTTAATGTCCCTCGGAAATCATCGTATTTCCGAATAAAAACTAATGCTAGAAAACATGGCAATAAGCCATGTCCATCAATTATTAGATTTATCGTGTATAATTGTTGTTTTGTTTTGATTTCCATGTGAAATATATAGAGCTGTAAAAATAGCAGCTTTACTCCCGTTTTTAAAGTAATTACATAATGTTAAAAGAGTATTAACAACTCTATATACTTCCAAGTTGATTGAGAGCGTCCGGTTTGCACCAAGTGCAAAGGGCAACTGATAGAAATCCGACGACTAATGAAACACGAAGTTTGCCGATGGACAATAATAAAATGTGTGTATATAGGTACGTAGGTGCAGTATGTAGGTTATGATGAAGATGATGTGGTCGACGGTGGAGCACGCTTGCCTAGAAGTAACCTATTCACTCTTGACTTAAAGACCCCTAGGTTGTAGCTATAGGCAAACAAAGACTCCGGCAGGGAATTCCAGTCCTTAGTTGTGCGTACAATGAAAGTTTTCGCAAAACGCTTTGTACGTATGGGTGGGATGTCCACCATGTACCGGTGGCGCATTGCCGTACGTCTTGTTGTCCGGTGATGTGCAATTAAATTGTGCAGTTCCATCGCACACTCCCCGAAATGTAACCGATACAAAAACCAACAGACTGGCCATTTGGCGTCGATGTTCAAGGCTCTGGAGCTTTGAGGCGACCAGTACATCGTTTCCGATAAGCCCCTTGGACCGTTTGTCAATCAACTTGTACGGGACGGACGTGATCGTCCAAGACCGACAGGCAATCAGGAGGTTGTAAGGCTCCTGCTTGAACGCGTTGACGCCCCTTGCACCTATTGTTCAGTTGTCATCTGGTAACTACGGACCTTGGAGACACTTGAAGGCTGCCAAGTATGTTGAGGTGAAAACGTGATGTCCAGGTTAAATAAAAAACTATTTGTTCATGGCCAGAAGCGACGTTCCTTCATGGTCCTCGATGCGCAATGATGCGTGGAAATACTTTAAGTGAAATAATGGCTACGAAATGTTCACGCGCCTGCGCACTATTAAAGAAGCGAACTCGACCGCGACGAGGACCACAACATTCCGACCGCAAAAACTTTATTTCTAAGAAAAATATACCTTATGACTCGTAGCTTAAAACTGACAGGAACTACCCTTCCACTGGACCGATTCTGGTGAAACTTGCACCTTTGGATAGGTCTCGAGGAGACCTTCCCTCCGGTCTTTGATTTAGGTTCCTAGCCCCTACCATCAGGGAGTTCTCGTAAGGAGAACGTCAAAGAAAGGGAATTCCCGCCAGTTTGAAGCTTTACAATCGAGTTTCTCCTAAAACTAGACATGTTAGCTCTAGGGTACCAGCGAGGGACTTGGAGCCCTCCTACTGGGCCGTCGACACACATAAGTGTTACAGTTATATTCAAAACATTCAGGCGTACAGCCGCGAAATGGTGCGAGAAGTTAGCTTATGCCCCTGATCTTGGCACATAAACTCGATTCCTACTCAGACCGCTGGGTGGATTTTCAAGTTACATTCACACCCGGGTAGCCCTCGTGATGGGCTATCCCAAGGTAGAAGTCCGGTAGCTACATGTCCAACCCCCGATGAGCTATCGTTTGTTACAAGTTTGTTTACATAGCGAATCCATGTAACCTCGCACCATATCAGGTCGCTTAACTCCTCAACCACCAGAGCTAAGCTCCTTCCGGAAGTGTGGTTGGGTAGCTGGAAAACTAGGCTGTCTGACGGCGGTACCCTGATGGGTGTACCACCAGCCTTTCCGCAGCTTAAGGTGCCGGGAAGCGGCCGAATACTAAATTTTACGTCGTCTCACAGCTTTAATGTGTCTGTGTGCGTTATATACACTTATATACTAGTTTTGTGTCATGACTGAGTCTAGGCGCCCGCCTGTGGGTCCACGAAGGTAATGCTTCAGACAGCATATCTATAACTGACCAGGCACCAAGTGTCCCTGGACGTAGTGACCCGTCGGCAGACGCATAGAAACGTCCATGCCGGCATACACAGACACATCACTTCAAGCAAGTGATGTCTATGTACTAGAATTACACAGGTGCTATCTATTTATAGGGCCTAGACAAAATTCTAGGTCACCTAGAAGCGCTAAATGGCTTGTATCGAATTTTCCAAACACTTACTTGAGTAAAATGTATGTATATTTCCCTTTTTAGAGTGAAAATGCACTATGACTGGCCATGTACTGCTATTATGTATAATTTCTCAGTCATGGTATCCAGCCATCCTATCTAGAACACCTAGGTGGTGTTTCCTAACAAAACAATTACGTGTAAGGAAATAATCTGATTGGTAGGTGAATATAATACCTATAGCACTACTTGATACCCTGCCAATTTTGGGGGGTCTAAAATAAGTAAACAAAATATTTTTATTTCCTTAAAACTATACATTTATCATATATCTAAGGTACCTTATGTATAACTCTAACACATAAGCGCTATACGCGCACTCTAAACTATGTAAAAGCCCCTAAAACATGAGTTTAAAGTTATCAAAATTCTACAATAACTGGTTTCAGTATAAATATAAGGTGCCGCCCTCTTACAGGTCATTGTGAACTAAACGCTCGTTGAGGACGGTTGAGTTTACGGAGTTAAATACTTGTTTCTTTCCGTAATAACATAGTCAGTATGCATATTAATGCTTCTAATTTATTGTTATTAGACTATATAACTCTATTATATACTGATAGACACATAAAATATAATTTTAGTGTCTCAAAAACATGAACAAAATTAGTTACGGGCTTTACTATAAAAGGTTTTTTCACCTACCGACATCGCTTAGTATGCGATGGCGCTCTGGGGTGAGCAGACGTGTGTCTGTCAATACTATTTATTTTTTTACATATGACTACCTATGTAAATGGTGACGTATCGTCGCGAACACAACTCAAGTGCATCAAGTTGATATTTGGCAGATCCGTCCCAGAGATGAGAGCAGTACTCCATGCATGACCGAACTTGCGCTTTATACAATTTGAGCAGCTGTTCAGGCGTGAAGTACCGTCTCTCCTTTGCAAGGATCACCAACTTTTTTGCAGCCAACTGAGCCTTTGCCTCAATGAATGGACCAAAATTGAGGATCGATGTTAACGTAACACCAAGAAGGTTGAGATGGTCCGTTATCGGCAATTAGTCTTTGTGTTTAAGTATTTGTTTTATATATAATGCAAACCTAAACTTTTAAAAGGGAGTATCCCCCGATCAGACGGGTGTTGTGTCTGGTCCGGGCAACTGCCCGATGGTTGTTGTCGGGCCATTATATAAGATCAAATCGCGCGGAGAACCTTGATTGCGTGATGTAGGATATTTGTGATGTGAGGTCTTTTTGAAATATATGGCGATGCTGCTATAATGTGAGCAGTAGTGGCCCAGTGGTATCGGCCGCGACTTACAAGTTGTAGGTTGTGGGTTCGAGCCCAGGCAGGCGCTTTACTTTGTGTAAATTATTTCTTCACCACTGCTCTCAAAACGGTGAAGGAAAACATCGTGAGGAAACCGGCATGTCCTAGAACCAAAAATTCGAAGACATGTGACATCCACCAATCCGCACTGGGCCCGCTTGGTGGATTAAGGTCCATTCCCTCTCACACAGAGGAGGCCTGTGTCCCAGCAGTGGGAACATTAATAGGCTAATGATGTGATGTGCTGCTATAATATTATTCTACTCGCCTGTACCTTACTGGCAAGTCTTAACTTTCCACCTTCAAGTCTCAAGTCTCACCAATATTTTAACCTAACATTCGTTTGTTACAGCAACATTCGAAGACCCAGTACTTCGCAACACCGGCCACTCGAACCCTGCAATGTGTCGCGCCTTCATCGCCATAGGCCTGCACTGCACCAAGTTCGTGAGACACCACCGACCCTCAATGTTAGAGGTCTACAAACAGCTCAATGACATGGATGTTCCCGCCATCAACTATACTTGACGACAAGTAACTTAAGGTCGGAATAATCGGACCCGTTGAGTACCTATTACTTACAGGTTGCAGAACGAAAGTGCCTTTTGACAGATGTCAACTGTTGAGCTATGTTAACTAGACAGTTGAAAGTGCCTTTTGACAGCTGTCAACTGTCAAGGTTATTTTGACAGTTCACTTGGTGTATTTCTACTTTAGTTTAGCGGACATCACATAGACTCTGGTGTTAAATATTTACTAACAAAGCACTGACAGCTCAATCAGCTGACAGCAGCAGTGATTTTTTATTTTATGTTTAGGTTTTATTTTATTTTATTGGGGAAAACAAAGGTTCGCTCTAATCTAATTTTCTAGTCCTATGACCTTGAATATTTTATGATCTTAAACTATCTTTCATCTGTACTAACTCATTTAAAGCGATGTAGTTGAGGGGATATCGAATTCGTTTTTATTACTTTAAAACAGTTGTTGTTGAGTAGAGGGTAGCCCTAAAAAATCTGCTGTTTTACTTTGTTAGTAAACGTTGTATCTTCAAAATGGCTGGAGTATGGGTAAAATTTATATGTTTGTTTGTAATGGATAATCTCTCGAAGTGCTGATTCGATTACGAAAATTCTTTGACTGATTGATATTTACACTATTGCCGAGTGTACTATGTATATGTCGTGGCCAGATCATAGAATTGAACGGTTCATTTCATGAAATGGTTGCATTAATGAAATAGAAAATAGTCGCTGGCCACATCGTTATATGGTCTGGTCATATCAATGAATTATCAGCATTTGACGATATAAACAGATCTAAACACACGGCTACTTTATGATATGGTCAAAAATTTGTGACCGTATCGTAAAATAGTTAAATAATTCACTTTTAGAGGTGCTGATATTGTTTTGTTTTAGTGATGCAAAATGGCGGCGGACATTTTGTTTATTTTTGAATGTAAAATCTAATAATAAAACGCCAATTGCAGATAAAAGTGAAGTGAAATGTTGTTACTACACAAAACAAATTTTACGAAACTCATCAAGACAAATTTATAATTCAAATAAATCAAATATTTTATTAGAACATCAAAAATAATTACAAAGTATTAGTGTTCGATAACAGCTACATTATTGTGAAATACGTCAAGTGAATTGAAGTAGGTGTATAAAAAAGTCATTGTGACATGATATTTTTTCCTCTTATTTGTTGTATTTTGAGAAAATCATCACGAATTTTGACAGCCAAAGGGCATCAATGGTGTTTCGGGCACAAAATAATCCTATGTAGAATATATTTTTTAATAATTTTCTTGGATGTTGTGGCATTTAAAAATCGATTTAAGACCTATTGTTGAACATTATTTCAAGTATTTTTAAAATAAATTATTATAATAAATTATAATTTTTATATTTATATTCAATTGGGTAGTTTTAAGAATTGTCCATGAATTGTTAATAATATCGAATGAAAATTGACTGAGGTAACTTTAAGTGTACATATTTGATTATTTTGATTGAAGATTTAAGTTGAAGATATCTTTGTTTCTATACTAAATTAGAATGATTGCACTGATACACTATCGCCGAGAGCCATAGACTACGTGTCCGTTTAGTCTTCATTTGACAGATTCTACTTTTGACATCATACTCTACTTTTGACAGATTCTACTTGAGAGATTATTTGACAGATACTTCTAAATTCTAAGTACTGGATATAAAATGTACTTTTGCAATAGAAATGAACACGGAACGATTTAGTGTATGTTATTGATTAGCTATCTGGTTTTGTTTAGGAGTGTTATAGGTTGATAATGTAGTTTCAGTTTTTCTTTGTGTAGTTACGGTCAATTATAACATTGTATTTTTTAAATTCAAAAATATCTTTGCATCTTTACTAATTAAATTCTAATTTACACACATATATGAGAAAGACAAAAGAAAAATGGTAAATAAAAAATTTAAAGAGGTTATAATGTAGTCTTAGGTCGCATTGGTCGCCGGGGTGGCGCTACTGTCACCTAACAAATAGCTATATATATAAAATAGTCGGGTTAGTTACACCATGTATAACTCAACAACGGCTGGATCGATTTTTATGATCATTGATTGCTTGGATTTGTCTCCAAAAGTTGACTATGATGTCAAAGGTAGAATCTGTCAAATGTAGACTAAACGCTACTTTGCTTGGCTGCAATTTTTGGAGTATAAAGGGCAGGACAGGAGGTGGGGCATGATTTGCGACTCTGGCTAACATTCTCACCCTGCTGCTGTTCTGACGAGGTAGCCCCACTTATCGAAGTACACCTTCCTACTTGGAGGATAGGCTACGAGCTAAGAGGGATTCATTAATAATACAATGCTCAAACTGCACTGAAGTCTTTCATTTAACCTTCAATCATTAGCACATGTGTAAATATTTTTTTTTTAAATAAAATCTATTTTTCATAGTTCAAAGTCCTTTTATTTCATATTTATCCTAAAACACGAAATCTTCAGGCTGTGGGTCGTCGGCAGGGTCTAAAGTCCTACTGGCTAGCAGATTTCTGTACCATAGAGCCGATAATCTTGCTGTGCGAGTCCTCTTGACATCTTCGTAGTCGATTTCGAAAAGGCCAAACTTGATACTGAAATCATTTTGGTCATATGAGTACCTAGGTATATGTACTATGAGGGTCAAAAGTGCAGTCACACTCTACCAAAATAGAAAAGGCAATTTTTTTGTAGGCAGCAGAATTTCAACTTTTCGCGGTTAGTAGGAATAATCTATACTGTAGTTTCTATACAAACTATTGAATCAGTTGTGGATAATTTAACTTCTACAAAAACTAGCCATTTGAGTTTTGGGAGTGTACAACTGCACTTTTGACCCTTGAGTGTACATACTCAATCTTAGTTGCATCATAGGGTAAAAAAAATTGTGTAAGATCGAAGCGAAGCGATGTCGGTCTAAAAAAATTCATAGTAGGTACTTATATTGACCCCTATCTCCTAAGGATATGCGCAAATTCGTGTGTTTTTTGTTTATCTCGATAGGAATTGGTGTGCATTACATGGTGGAGATAGAGTTCAATATGCTATGTACATTTATAGACTGATGCGTCGCATGTTTCGACCCTCATATTTCGAGTGTGCTTTGATCTTAAATCAACTATCTACTTTAGGGCACTGGGTCCCAGCGCTAAAAAGAAAATTTTGTTTTAAATAAATGTCACTAGATGGCGGGATATACATTGATTTGTTATTGAATTGTGTGTAAAATTAACATTTTCTAAAATTGGGCTTCAAAGATTATTTGAATCATTTAAAATTGATTCCAATAGATGGCGCGGTTTTAAATTTCTGAGGCATTCCACTTAAATTTGTATTGTAAAACATTTTAGTGCAATGAAACTGTAAAAATGTGCAAAAAATACTATAAAAGAAATCGTCACTGTATTTAAAGAAAAAAAACACGAACCGAGTAAACCCCATTCACTTGCAAGTCGCTGCTAACACCATCTCTCGCCGTGGAACGGAACCGAGCGCGATCAATGTACTTATACAAATAATCACTTTAATCAGACGATAAACGCTAGTTACGTCGGCACGGTTTCTTTGTACGGGATGAGGCATCTGTATGCTAGTATTATATTATGTAAAGCCAAAATGCAGTTTGTCTTTCAGTATAAGCTGTTGATTGTACGTTTCTAGTAAAAGTCTCTTAAATTTTCTTTTCAATAGAAAATGTAACATGTTTCAATAAGGTATGTTACCAAATGCTAAAGACGAACTATTACCTCAATCCAGAATTCCATTCAAAGTTATCCATAAGGCTCCAGGCGGTGTACCTAGAAATGCGACAGCCATCCACTTCAATTGCATCCAAGATGTTGTCCAAATACGCTTTGTAGTAATCAATTCTGTCATGGTCATCGAGACCACCAAGTGTGCCGTACCCATTCTCAAATATCATTATCTCTGGATTGTTGTAGCTATCTTTCACCCAGTTTAGAGCTATTCTGATGCCGTGGGGTATTTTCTGAAAGGAAGGTAGGTAGTGTTAAATATACATCATAATCAGTTCAGCCGAAAGACGTCGTCCGAAAGATTTCTGGACGTAGGCCTCCCCCAAATGTCGCTACACTGATCTTACTGACTTACTGATCTGAATGTGCGTCTTGTATCCATCGAATTCCCGCAGCCCAAGTCGGTCGTTCAAATACCTACATCATTAACACTAAAAATTCTGCCCGAGCTTCTAATCTAAATCCTAAAAGATGGGTACTTATGTACCGAACTGTCCTCCGATTTCTGAATTAAAAACTTGTATACTTTAAAAAAGATAGCTTGATCTCTGCGACATATGTAAAGAATAGAATATAATAGAAAACATTTATTCGACATAGAAACAACAATCACAAAGTAACAGAAGAATAGTAAAAAAATAAAAGTACAAACAAGGTTTAACAGTGATTGCGCCGAGCGTGCCCATACCGAAAGGGTTACCAACTCAGCATTTGCTGGACGTCAGACACCCAGCGCTGATTTTCAATTGGCACCCCGCTAGTGATACACGACAAACTGACGTATACCGTATACGTTATTGTTACGTTATTGTTAGCCTGTCAAACTGTCAAGCGCTATTGTTACTGTATTGATACTGAAAGCTGTCGCAGAGATCAAGCTATATTAGAAGAAGTATAGTTGAGTACCTATCTGTCAAACCCTACTTTAGCAGCAAAACCTGTCAAACTTGGGCATAAAAGTCCAGTTTGACACGTCCTTAATTCCAAATGCACGATTCAGAAACTTACCATAATTGTCTAAACAGACAGACTGCACTACTTCAAATCATAATTTTGCAGCTGGTTTAACAGCAACATTTGAAGCAGTGAGGGCTATCGCGTTTGAATTTGCCGCTAGTGGTGCTGGTGAGTGTGAAGAGTGAGATCTTCAAAATGTCAAATCACACCGTTTTTAGCGTTCCGTAACCAAAGGGTAAAACGAGGCCCTATTACTGAGACTCCGCGGTCCGTCTGTCTGTCTGTCTGTCACCAGGCTATATCTCATGAACCGTGAAAGCTAGACAGTTGAAATTTTCACAGATGATGTATTTTTGTTGCCGCTATAACAACAAATACTAAAAACAGAATAAAATAAATATTTAAGTGGGGCTGCCATACAACAAACGTGATTTTTTTGCCGTTTTTTGCGATAATGGTACGGAACCCTTTGTACGCGAGTCCGACTCGCACTTGGCCGGTTTTTTGGCTTTTAGCGCGAGTTTATTTTCATTTTTTTTTATTTTTGTCAATATTTTCCAAATATGTCAGATAAGTTAGGTACTGACGACGGGTTTTACCAACCACCTGCCTTAATAGAGTAAAGAGTTATAATTCGGAAAACAAAAAAAAAAATTGTTTTGGAAAAATTGGGCCTGCGCAAAACTGTATGATAAAATACTCGATGTTATATTTAATCGCACTTCTACGCCATTAGAAATTAATTGAATTTAAAAATTGCTCCCGTGTGCGTAATAAAGAGGAAATGCGGTCGCAGACATCCAACTGAAATTCTTATGGTAAAAGTCACAATTCGAGGTTTGGCTATCGCTTATTTCGTCCTCCATTATTGGACCAATTTAAAGATATTCCATAAACTGATAAATAAATATATATACTGTGCCCCTATGTTTTCTTTTTTCATTTATACTTGTCAATTTTGTACACTAGGCCTTTGTTGACACGCAATTTTGAGCATCTTTTGAGGGTTCTAGTGCTTCTAAAGATAATGTTTCATCAAAAAGGAAATCATAGGGGGCACAGTATATATCTTTCTTTTTCAGTCGGATGTCTGTGACCGCATTGCCCCTTAAACCTTACACGCCAGTGGCACCAACTGCTGGGCACAAAAACGGTAGCCCTCATTGCATTGAAACCGTGCGCAGTTCATATAGGGCAGTCGGTTGAGAATTTAAAACTATATAACAGCTTTCAAATTTTAAAACTGAAGTTTTACAGTAGGCGAGTACCTTGTTCAAAATTCTCCTTGAAGGAAACATCCTGCAATCCACTGGAATCCATCGCCTTGACATCGGAAAAAAACTTGTCGAGTCGAGGACGTAAATGACAATAAATAACCAGCTAATCGAGTCGATCCGAGTCGATTGGAAGACTTCTTCAACTACGGGTGTTAGACACTTACAGTTGTGTGCGGAACTGGTGCCATGCCCTCATACTCCCCGTAGTCACCGACTGCACCGATGTCATCTTCGTATGAGGGCACGTTGAACATGCCCGACTTGTAAGTCTTTGCCGTGTAGAAGCTTGTTGAATAGTGGTTGAACCCGAAGAAGTCACTCGAGCCTGAAGAGGTTTGTTCAGGGCTAATTAACGGCCTGAATGAATGATCAGTGGTGGCCATAATGGCATAGCGTGGGTTTTAGCCCAGGGGTGAAGGATAACTTAGCCGCCCCCTTGTTTAGGTAAATAATAATAAATAAATTAGAAAATTAAATGGCGGGCCCTTTCATTTACGCCGTATCCCAGTAGTTCCATTCTCTAGTTCCATTCGCCTAGTGTAATTTAGGTAATACAATATAAAAGACTAAATTATACTGTTATTCCAAAGATGCCTTACTCTTACTGTCACCTAAGTTGCAGGTGTAGGTATTATACAGTATTGAATACTATTATTTATATGAATTTTTGATATATTATTCAATTAGTTATTTTTTATAATTATTAGTTCTTTCCATTTGCACGGTCTTCTACGATTTTGGGCCAATCCTTTGACAAGGAATCCAGCTTTGGACTGCCATACTGCATTATATAATAATAACTTCTTCTTTTCGTGTGAGGTGTGGTCACCTCTGGTGTCAGAGTTAATTAAGCCGCCTCTGGGAACCCGACAGGCCTCTGACTTGGCTATTTCAGACTAATTAAAAATAAACTAAAAATTATTATTATTATTAATCAAATTTAATATTAACTAAACTGCTGCATTAAAACTGCACGTGGACTGCGCAGTTGGCTAGCAGTTTTGATCTTGTTGAGCTAACTGCGATACCTTGATTAACTACATACAGACTGAAATTTGCAAATAGCGTAGCGTGTTAGACACGAAACTTTCATCATCTTTTAACAAGCATAAGGTACATTTTTAACGTGCAAAGTTACCTCTTATTAACTCAATTTCATCCTGCGTCAATATTGGCAGTCTACTTCTGGGGAAGCCCTGTTCAGCGCTCCTTTCTGCGACGCGTTTAACAATCCTCTCAGGGAACCCTCCAGTGGCGGAGAATATTGGATGAGTGTAGAAGCTAATTTCGAAGTCCCGCGCCATGTTGCCTGCTTCTATATCTTCGGGCGAATCAGAGGCGCCTTCAATGAAATCTGTGGCTATGGTTATGCCACAAGTACCTGGAAACAAAAAACTATAAGAAGACTTTTTTACACTGTGAATATTTCTAAGTATGAAGATTGAAAATAATCATTTACCGTTTTGCTTCTGTCTGTACTCTTTATCATACAGATGCCAAGCCCTCGCATGTGCCAACAGTATGTTCTTCACAGCTATATAATCACCAATCCCAGGTGACATTATATATGGTGCACACATTGACATTCCATAGCCATAAATTGCAAACTGTTTCGGCTCGTTTATTGTAATCCAAAGCTTAACACGATCACCCAACGCGTCATACAGCACCCTAGCGTAGTCTTCAAACCAGTCGGCTATAAGAGGGTTGGCCCAACCTCCCAAATCTTGCAAACTTTGCGGCAAATCCCAATGGTATATAGTCACAACTGGTTCGATACCGTTGGCCAACAATTCATCAACCAAATTATTGTAATACCCAATACCGTCTTGGCTTATTTTGTTTGCGAATCCAGTTGGCAGAACTCTTGGCCATGATATGGAAAACCTGTAGAAGTCCACCCCCAGGAACTTGAGCATCTCTATGTCTCGTTGGTAATACTCGTAGGATTTGCAAACGTCGCGTCCATCTGTACCGTCATTTATATTTCCTGGGATTTCACAGAATGTGTCCCAAATGCTTGGTGATTTGTCTGAAAAATATCCAGAAAATTTGGTCGTTACCCAATTTAGCTTATTTAATCCAAGACACCCCATGTAAACGTACTCGACTTCGGCTTTTCTTATGGGAAAAGCCCGCCACACCAGTTCCAAACACTGCAACATCTGGAAGCTAGAATAGACAGTGGCAACCACCAGAAAAGCGCCGCGAAGAGTCCCGGAGAAATGTCAACTTTCTGGAATCCCGCAACGAAAAGCCAATAGCCAGAAAAGAACATTGGTGGATTAAGAAAATTTCCACTGGACTATGATCACATAAAAATAAGTACTTTAGCACCGGTTAGGTATTTGTTTACTCAGGTACCTACCAGCTGCATTCCAACCACCTTCAACTTGATACGCGGCGGTTGCTGCACCCAATTTCATTCCTGCCGGTAATTTTCTCATTTCCGCTCTTCCACTGTGTTCTTGAGCATTTGCGACCAGTAATACTGCAAATATTGCAGTTAAGAATTGGTACAGACATCTGTAAAATAACAAAAACAGTTTATGAATCGTAGACTTCGTGCATGTGGGTGTACCTACCTATATATAGTTCCGCTTATTCAAACGCACTATGCCATAGGCCTTAAAAACAAGTCACTAACTATACACAATCTCCACTAACATTTTTAACATCTACCCTACTAAAAACGCTAATCGGTTATAAGGTCTACCAGAATCTCATGGCATTTTTTATTTTTTTTAAATTGTGATTTTCATATGGCAATGTCAAAATGTCACCTATCAAATCAAAGTACCGCCAACCGCTGCTGAATTTTTTTGATATTATCTTGAAAATTTGTTATTTTTGTGAGAATGTCTAAAAACCCACTTCGATCTCAAGCGAGACATATTGTTTTCAATGTGCATCATAAAATAAGGGAAGAAGAAGGCGTAAATCAAACTCAATCTTTGATTTTAAAGTGCGTCGTAGAGTGGACCGGTAAGTTGGACTGACTTGTTTTGATACTTTTAGTTTATTTTACATTTTTCTTACTTAATTTTTATTTCTTTCCATTACACCTTCAACTGTCCATTTCCAGACACAATAGAAATTACCATTGTTCTAATCCGATTCGGTCTGATGGACAGATGACCGGGTTTTTAGATGTTTCAACAGAAATAGTGTGTGAAATGATGGCCGGAAGGAAATGGCAACAGTAATGTAACTGTTACTAATTCTTCGACAAGATATTGATTTTAACGGAGGTTGAGAATCTTTGACGTAAGAAAAATATTAAGTAATAATCTGCGCCCTGCAGTGGGTCGTGTATATAGACGGGAGTTTTTGGCGGGCTTTTGTCGAGTGAAGTTCAGTGGCTGTTAATATTATTTGCAAATTGATTCCTAGTGGATATTGTCATATATTATTGGTGTAGTTTTGTGTCTCAACTGTCTACGCAATTGGACAATTTGTGAAATCATTGAGAGAAGCGATCTCAGGATAGTGGAGCGGAGTATTTTATTGTAGTTTGACTGCCTCTGCAAAGCTTACTGGGCAGACTGACTCGATACAATTTGCTGCCAAATACTCTAAAAAACATTAGAATCTGTTACATCCACATTCTAATGCATACTAAAGAATAAATATAAGATCCAAAACTCTTTCCAAAGACGTGGCTAAAAGGGTCCTAACAACCAGGCCATAAAACTTACATAAAAAAAGTATACATAGACTGATGATGATGAATGACTATAAGGGACATGATACATTTTATTATTTTTTACAGACTTTATACATAAAGAGATTGGTTTTGAATATGTTAAATGCCAATGAAAAATAACCATTTTGATGGAGTGAGATGACATAAAACTACAAAGATACGAGTTTTTGAAATGCCAGTGGAGTTCATGAAATCATATTCTAGTTTTCTAGTTCTGAATGAGGTTTTAAGTTATTAGTATGATTTAAATGATATATAATAAATTAGTACATAAATTAATATTCAAATGATTTATTTTTCTTATGTTAAGAACCCGATGTATTACAACATTATTCAAACACATACCCATAATACTCACAGTGGATCTTTGTGTCTCTGAATTGGTTGCAAGACCCCGCGCAGTAGCTATTTTTGTGTCAATGTTGAAGGTGAAGATAGCATTGTATAACTGTCTCTTTCACTCCATATGTATGTCACATCGTCCTATCTCGCTTACTCTATGCAGTATACTCGATGACAAACTGTTTCTTACGCAATGGTTGGCAGGACCAAGTTCAAAGACACAAAGATCCGCTGTGACTACTATAATATAAGTACCTCATGTTCATTAATACTAAAGACATAAATAAAAATTAAACAGTATCAAGATCGTTTAATCCAATTTCCCCAGTATTGCACACAACAAATTTTTATTTCCACATTTGCCATGAGATTCTGGTAGACCTATATTTTGTTTACTTATTATTTTATTTTCTCTGTAAGTGATTAATGTAATCTTTTGAGAAATAAATGTCTTAAACCGTATATCTGCCTTTATTTTTTGTTAACGGGGGTAACCTTGAAAAGGCACCAGCAGCTTAATTACGTAAGTGAATTCAGCAAAGAACACGTATAGATAAGGGGGACGACACCTTTAAAATAACGACTTTCGTATTGCATAATACACTCGAAAGGGATAGATAGTTCATGGAAAGGATATGTGAATTTTACTCATAGGGTCGAGGACGTAACCTATCTATATTATTTACGCACTACCGAAAAAAATTAAGTAAGTGTGGGTGTATTGTTTCTCATATTTCAGTCATATTCTTTACAAAGCGAGTTTCTTCCGTGCGAGTATATTCAAGGTTAAGGAACGCTTGCAGAGGTCGGTCCGCGGATGGGTGACCATCTTTACATAGCGAGTTTCTTCCGTGCCTCGGAAAGCACGTTAAGCCGTTGGTCGCGTCTGCCATTTGAAGATCTTTGACATTCGTTACGGGTAGTCAGTTGTTGAGGTCAGATAGACAGTCGCACCATGTAAAATACTGGTACTTAGCTGAATCCGGTTAGTCTGGAAGCCAAGCCCAACATAGTTGGGAAAAGGCTAACAGATTGTTGTTGTTGTTGTATCATATTCTTTCATGGAGGTTTCCCTTTGCCCTGTCGAACTCGCTTACGCAATTAGGCTGCGGGATTTTTGGGGAAAATACCAGTGAGTGTGGGATGTTTACCTCACACTTCTTTTCTAGCGTATGCCATTCACATCTGGAGTGAGGTCATCAAGATGCACAGGGAAGCGTTTGCCGTCACCCTGGACATGTCGAAGGCTTTTGGCATGGTCTGGCATGAAACCCTTATTTGTAAGCTTCCTTTATTCGGTCTGCCCGGTGGTCTGTGCGATTGAATTGCAGATTTCCTGAAGGACCGGTTCCGAATGGTTATTGATGGCCGCTCGTCTGACAAACTGGATATTTAATGCCGGGGTCCCTCAGGGGTCGGTACTCTCAGCAACATTGTTTTTGCTGCACATAAACGATCTGTTCAAACCTTTGGGTATGCGGACGACAGCACTGTTGCTGAGAGATACGACGCGGCTAGTGGGCCTCAGATTCGGTCTCTCCGGCAGGCCATGGTTGGGCGCTTGAATCTGTCCTTGAAAGCAATCTCCGAATGGGGCGATGCCAATCTGGTCAGGTTCAATGCTGCTAAGACACAGTTGTGTCTTTTTTCCAATAAAAGGAACCAATTCCACTCGGCTCCTTCTTTCCGAGGTGTGGCCGTCTTGAGCTTCTTGGCGTTACGTTGACATCGACCCTCAACTTTGGTCCATTCATTGAGGCAAAAGCTCAGCTGGCTGCCAAAAAGTTGGGGATCCTTGCGAAGATGAGAAGGTACTTCACCCCAAAACAGTTGCTCGACTTGTATCAAGCGCAAGTTCGATCATGCATGGAGTACTGCTCTCATCTCTGGAACGGTACTGCCAAATACCAGTTGGAAGCACTTGAGTCGATCGAAAAACGGGCCGAGAGGCTTATCGGCAATGATATACTGGTCGACTCTAGGCTCCAGAGCCTTGAACATTGGCGCCGTAGGTTTTTTTCGGTTACATTTCGGGGAGTGTGCGTTGGAATTGCACGAACTGATTCCTCCTAGCCCGTTCCATCATCGGACTACAAGACGTACGGCGCTGCGTCATCGGTACATGTTGGACATCCCGCCAAACGTTTTGGGAATAGTTTTATTATGCGTACAGCAAAATAGTGGAATTCCCTGTCGGAGTCAATATTTCCTGATAGCTACAACCTGGGAGTCTTTAAGACAAGACTAAATAGGTTTATTCTAGGCAAGCGTGCTTCACTGTCGACCACATCATCGCTTAACATCAGGTGAGATAGCGGTCAAGCGCGAGCATATTATTAATGAAATAAAATGAATAACCTAAAATCGGTGTAGTGTTAGTGAGGTAAAACACCATCAGCACTTAGAAGAGATCTGTGACCGCTCAAAAGACCCCCTCAGAACTTTCTCTGTGCAACGCCTTTTAGAGCACATCTCTGGATAGACTACCTTTCGTGAAATACAGGCATCATGCTTTATTAATGTAATACAAAGTAGGCCATCTACTTATCTAGTCATAATTTAAACATCATAAAACAATACATAATTGATAAATCGACGACAGCAAAACACAAAAAGATATCTAAATTTTTGCGATTTTCACTGTTTACTTAGTTGAGTTCAGAATGCTTTTTTACTTTTTTTTTATAAAAAAGCTCATTCATCATCATCATCATCATATCAGCCGAAAGACGTCCACTACTGGACATAGGTCTCCCCAAGCATCGCCACATTGACCGGTCCCGTCAAAAAAATCATTATTTGTTAGTATTTTGTTGCGTATATAAAGACAACTACACCCTATTTTGACGAAGGAACGAAGTACAAACCCAATTCTACTGTGCTGTACTGTATTTGTCCGTGTGTGCGTTGTAGAGTTCCAGCAGCCTTACTGCGTATTGAATTCGGCATCCACATCTTTCATCTCGCCATCCTAATTCATTACGCAATAAGGCTATTGTCCGTTTCAGCATGGGCCGGTCGAATTTTTAAACATAAGTAAGAATGCACTTAATTATTTCCACAACTTATTTTTTAGGGTTCCGTACCCAAAGGGTAAAAACGGTACCCTATTACTAAGACTCTACTGTCCGTCTGTCTGTTCATCACCAGGCTGTATCTCATGAACCGTGATAGCTAGACCATACATAGCTGTCTAGCTATCATCTATCTAGCTATCTCTATAACAAAAAATAAAAAACAGAATAAAATAAATATTTAAGTGGGACTCTCACTAACAACGTGATTTTTTTGCCGATTTTTGTGTTAATGGTACGGAACCCTTCATGCGCGAGTCCGACTCGCACTTGGCCAGTTTTTTTAATCTACATTTCATAATAATACATTATAAGAAACATGTATAAGCCTAAAAATAAATTAAAGTTTATTTAGTTATTTATGTTGTGCGAAGTGCATAAAGACATTTATTTCGAAAAATATATAGCTTTGTGTCAGTTACCTACTGACCTTCACTATTTTCCTCGAAATGCCGTAACTATTAAAAGTTTGGAAAAGCTAGCATTATTCTTGTAGAAGTTAGAAAATTTTCGCGGTAAAAACGCTCTTCTGAAAATTTGTGGTTTTGTAGATGGCCGTTTGTTCTTTGCTACCGTCTAAATAGTTCTGATTACGTCAGAGGACTTAAACAGAATTATCTTATTACTGTTTATTATTACCCGGCTGCAAGGAAAGGGTTATGTTTGGGTTTGGTTTTACAATATTTCCTTGTTACAGCATTAGTACTTAGATATGTGGGGACAACGTGGGCCCGACAATAAGTCGCAAGAAAACAAAAAAAAAAAAAAGATTACATATTATTTAAACAAAAGAAAATAAAACGAGTTAAAAAGTTAACAAGCATCTCAGCAGTATCTTGCATGTATGTATGTTTGTATGTATGTAATATTCTTTATTACCTCGTATCTTCTAAACCACTTGACGGATTTTTATAAGTAAGACATTGTTAGATAGCTCTTGGCCGCCCAAGTGTTCTTAGATAAGTGCCGTTTAAAAAAAAGGACATGGCGGATTTTGGGCGCCATATTGTGGGGGTTGCAATTTTTTTTTCTTCGACACCCATCGAGGGGGTATCAAAATAAAGCGTTTTTAAAGGTGATTAAAAAAATGTATACCACTTATATGTTTAAAAGTCATTCGAAAAAAAAAGTATACCTACCTAAAAAGTTGAAAATAAAAGAAAATAATAAAATCAAAAAACCCGACTGCAAAAATGTAAACAAGAAGAAAATCATGCTGTGCAGTCGGAGGATCAGGTGGTCAGCCTGTTCGCAAATAATTATCCTTCGACTGCACAGCATGATTTTCTTCTTGTTTACATTTTTGCAGTCGGGTTTTTTGATTTTATTAACTTTTTTTTTCTCATTATACATTTGCTAGGACAAATGACGTGCGCTTACGAATCCCAAATTCGTAAGCGCACGTCATTTGTCATTTATGCTATTGTCATAAGATTTGATTTGGAGCGATTGACGTGCTCTCGTGTCAGATTAATGTGTGATCATTGAGATAATATGTACTACGTACACCTCAAAGTGTGTGATTAAGATTAGATAACCTAATCCTAATGTTTAAACTCCTCCGTTGTTATTGTATTAAGTACTATTTCTTATTGTTCTTGAAACTGTAAATTTTGTACTGTATGGTGTCTGACGTTATTCTTTACGTCCAAGATATAGCACCATCCGATATCTTCCCTCGGGTGTCGTAAAGGTTAAGGGACATACCAGAGAATGAGCAGCAGCGTTCTCTGTGCACTTGTAACAACCGTACTGCGATCGCAAACCCACCTGCCAAGCGTGGCGATTACGGCAAAACCCCCCCAAACCATGATGAGCAGCTCGGTTGTGGAATGTATTACCTATTGAAATAAGACGTGCTCAAACACTGCCAACGTTCAAGAAAATGGTGAAGGTGCATTACCTTTTTATTCTTCTCCTCTCTCTGTTATATATTTGATATGTATTAGTATAGTATGTAATATTGTATGTTATTAAGTCTAAGTAATATTATTTTTGATATTTTGTACACTTAGATATTTGTGAACGTTTGTCCTGTATGTTTTTGTGGTGTACAATAAAGTATATAATAAATAATAATAATGAAGAACGGAACGGCAGACGTGAATGGGAGCGCCGGGAGGGGACGCCCTAGACAGACATACATAGACCTTATTGGGGATGTTCTTCAGAAAGGCCAAGTGCGCAGTACCCATAACCGGCGTGCGTTTATGACTAGATGTATGAATGTGTGTGATGCAAAAGAAGTATGTCAGGATCGTAGCAGGTGGCGTTCTGTAGTTTCTGCCTACCCCCATGGGAAAAAGGCGTGAGTTTATGTATGTATGTTGTAATACACACTAAAGAAATGGTTCAAAGATGTCTCTGTGATCAATTCGATGAAATCCGGGAGCGATCACCACATGGTAAGAGGCACATTGAACATTAATATAAAGCTTGAAAGATCTCGACTGATGAAGTCTACGCTCCGTCCAGCACAGTTCCAATTCCAAAACCCCGAGAGCTTTCAGCTTGAACTCCAGAATCGTTTTGAGTACCTAGGGAGCTCCGTGGACAAATAAAGTGATAGGTTCGTGGAAGCTGTCCATACGGTCGGGTCTAAGTTTTTTAGGACCTGCCGTACAGATAGAAATACCGTACTGTTCCTACTCACAAGCTCATGAAGGAGAGGCGTGAGATGATTCCTACAGTCCTGCACTCTCTCCAACGGTGCCAGATCAACTACCGGTATATCGAGGTGTTGAAGTGTTTGTACAAAAACGCCACCTTGTCAGTTCGATTACAGGATCAGAACACGAAACCTATCCTTCTGCTGCGAGATGTGAGAAAGGGAGACGTCATATATCCGAAACTGTTCACCGCTGCACTGGAGAATGTCTTGAATAGACCAAAATTGAGGGTTGATGTCACTGTAACGCCAAGAAGCTCAAGTCGGTCCGTTATCGGCACGGTCACACCTTGGAAAGAAGGAGCTGGATGGCTCCTTTTAGCGGAAAAAAGACACGCCTGCAGGGTCTTAGCAGCATTGAACCTGACCAGATTTGCATCGCCCCATTCGGACACTGGCTTCAAGAATAGTTTCAAGCAACCATGGCCTCTCGGAGAGACCGGATCTGAAGCCCAGTAGCGCGCGTCGGAGCAAAAGTGCTGTCGTCCGCATACCCAAAGGTTTTAGCAGATGTGAAGCAAGAACAATGTTACTGAGAGTACCGACCCCTGTACCGACCGGCGTTAATATCCAGTAGGTCAGACGAGCAGCCTTCAATAACCACTCAGATGGACCGGTCCCTCAGGAAGTCTGCAATCCAATCGCACAGACCACTAGGCAGACCGAATGATGGAAGCTTACCAATAAGGCTTTAATGCCAGGCCCTGTCAAAAGCCTTCGAGATGTCGAGGGAGACGGTACTGTACTTCCCCGTGCCTCTCGATTGCCTCACTCCAGATGTGAATGGCATACGCTAGAAGATCCCCAGTTGATAGATTTTGGTGGAAGCCATATTGTTGATCACTGAGGATGTCATTAGCTTGTAGTATGCCAGGAGCTTAGAGTTGAGTACCCGTACCATATTCTTGCAGAGGATGGACGTATCGAAATAGGTCTGTAGTTGGCCGGGTCAGCCCGACTGCCTTTCTTGGACACAGGCTGAACGTTAGCTTTCTTCCAAGCATTCGGCACTTTTCCAGTCTCATACGAAAGGTGAAACAGGCGTGTCAAACATGGCTAGAACCTCCACCGCTGATATTTTTCGTGAATCTAAAAAAGCAGCGGTTTCATACATTTTAGTCACTAACCTAGATATTGCAATTTTGTTTGAAACCTTGGGGATTTTGTATTATGTATTTTGTCCACGCTTGCAGCTTCACGATGTCTGTTTCACCATGTAAAGATAATATAGGTGTAACGGAGGCGATCCGATTTCAAACAATCGGATGAAGTTTGACAAAAAGAGAAAAACTGATTAGTTGTTGGTATTTCCATCATTTCTTAGTGGCAGCCTAGTCTGACTGGAGTCTGGATTCGTAGATGTCGTCAAGATCCGATGGCAATAGGTAGGCCGCCCATCACGAATGAATGTCGAAAAAATGACGCACTACTAGGTACCTAGGCTGGGATAGTTGGACCCCCTTCTCCGTACTTAGACTACCATGTGGTCCATTGTGCCTACAGGCCTCCTCTCTGTGAGAGGGAATGGGCCGTAATCCACCACGCGCACCCAGTGCGGGTTGGTGGATGTCACATGTCTTCGAATTTTTGCTTCTAAGATATGCCGGTTTTCTCACGATGTTTCCCTTCACCGTCAAAACGGCCGTTTGAAATAATTTACACAAAGTAAAGCGCCTGCCTGGGTTCGAACGCACGATCTACAACTTTTAAATCTAACTGCGTACGTACTAGGTGCCTATACCTTTGCCTTACCCTACGAAGAACATCTAAGGCGTGATGTTGTGTAAGTGTTAAGTAAATTAAAAACTTACCTCATGGTGTTATAGTATTTTTTCAGACAATTTTGATTCTCACAAGTGAAAATAAAGAATTATCTATTATTTACGGTAAATAATACGGGAGGCGACATATAAATAAATGCACCGTTTTACACTACCGACGTTATCACGGTTAGGTTTTATATAAAGGTTAGGAAACAAAGGTAGCAGTAGTCTTGGTGTAGCTGCTAACGTGTGACTTTCGGCTAACTAACAGTTAACTAACTATTTACCTACCTAATATCTACCTGATATGTTAATATACCAGCCCATCAATTTAGGAAATCTGTAGTCGATTCTATCTTAGCTTTATAAATTTATTAAGTGGTGTATTTTTTTATCTCTCAAATTTCGTTGTTACAAAGTCAACAAAAAATTCATTCAATCAATCAACAATTTAATCGATCACTCCTAAATTAAATCATGTAGGTATTCTGTTTTCTTTTTTAAACGACTTACCAAAAAGGAGGAGGTTCTATGAACGACATTGTGTATGTTTGTATTTGTGTATGTTCACGCATATCTCCGTCAATTTTGGACCGATTCTGAAAATCCTTTTTTGTTTGAAAAAGTATGTTTTGATATTGGTCCAATTTTAATTTGAATCTGATGAAGAACTTCGAAGATATACAACAGAACTCTTCAATAATTAACGGAATATCTCTCGGGATTGCTGCAACTGCAATCGCATGTCTGTTTATTGTTTATACCATTCCATAACATGACATCACGCCAGTATGCTCTTAAGGGGTACGCAGATCTCTCATTTCACCGGTTATGTTCAAGTTTCATGATATTCGGGTAATCTATTCTGGCAATATAGGTACCTTACTAGACAACTTGCCTATTAGGTGAAAAATAAAAAAAGCTTTTTTACAAAAGAATACTACCAACTTCCAAAAAAAAACAACAAAGTGAAAAATAACTTTATTTTTGGAAGTCGGTGTCCATAACGCAAAAAAAATAGTACCTACGAAAGACACCAACTTCCTAAAATAAACTAATTTTTCCAAACACCTTATACTTCGTAGTAAGAATTACGTATAAGGTCTTTGAATTTTTCACAGTAGTTTTTTATTTGGAAGTCTGTAGTACTTTTTTGTAAAAAAAGTTTTTTTATTTTTCTCACGTAGCATTACCAATCAACAAATCAGTAATAAATGGATGGATATTATGAAGGCACACTACTTGACATATCTCACTGCGTCGAGGGGTTAGATAAGGGGACATAATTGCCCCGAAATTGTTTAGTAACGCGGTGGAGGATATGTTTAAGACGCTGGACTGGGAAGGACGCGGCATCAATATAAACGGCGAGTACATCTCACACTTGAGATTTGCGGATGACATCGTCATAATGCAGAGTCACTGCAAGACTTGTAGCAGATGTTGGATAGCCTGGCTGATTCTTCTGCACGCATCGTTCTCCGGATGAACCTCGACAAAACCCAGGTTATGTTCAATTCACAAGTCACTCTGGGATCGATAGTGGTCAATGGCGGTGCTCTCAAAGTTGTTCGAGAATACGTTTATCTCGGGCAAACTCTGCAGTTTGGGTAAGAACAACTTTGAGAAGGAGGCTAGCAGAAGAATACAGCTGGGCTGGGCGGCGTTTGGAAAACTTCGTCGAGTCTTCTCGTCGCGTATCCGACAAAGCATCCTACCTGTTATGACCTACGGTGCCGAGACGTGGACACTCACAATACGGCTAGTTCATCAGTTCAAAATTGCTCAGTGAGCTATGGAAAGGGCTATGCTCGGAGTCTCTCTAAGGGATCGAATTCGAAACGAGGTGACCCGGCAGTGAACTAAAGTTGTCGACATAGCTCACAGAATAAGTAAGCTGAAGTGGCAATGGGCCGGCCATATAAGTCGTAGAACCGATGACCGTTGGGGTAAACGTGTTCTTGAGTGGAGACCGCGAACTGGAAAACGTAAGGTAGGACGCCCTCAGGCTAGGTGGAGCGACGACCTTCGCAGGGTGGCTGGTAGCAGCTGAATGACAGTTACCGTAAATCGAACCAAATGGCGTGCAATTGGAGAGGCCTATGTCCAGCAGTGGACTGCTATAGGCTGATGATGATGATGATGATTATGAAGGCAAGGATTTATGATATTTAAATTAGATTATTTACACTTTTCCGACTTTGTCTGCAACTTGAACCAAATATACCTTATCATCTTAAAGGTATACTTGAAGTGGATCAATTGCAGCACTCGTGCGTGTGTCACAACATCTTAAACTAAACAAAAACATTATCAGTGTCACCTAGGATTTACTAATCATAAAATTGACGGTACGATAGATAGATAAATGAAATATTTTGTTTATATTTTTATCAATAAGCGACCTATCCTAATGTCGTGGTGGCCCAGTAGCTAATTCTCGCCTATTGTGCTTGAATTCGTGCGTTCTTGGGTTCAAATACAGGCAACATGCCTGTATTGCTTACTGCTTGTCAATGTGACTTTTTCAATTCCTAGAATGCCTAGTATTGCCTAGAATTGGCACACTTCCCGAACATCTGGAAGGAGACCACAGTCGCGGTCCGCAGTAAACTGAGTAAGGGCAACTATCTGAGCCTCAAGGCATACAGACCAATAGGTCTACTGCAGGTCCTGGGGAAGGTCTTGGAGAGGATGATAGTAGCATGTGTTAAACGACAGCTCGTACTGTGACTCGCCAATTTGGCTTTATGCCCCAGAGGAGCACCGAGTACGCCCTCTATACGCTAAAAGAGCACGTACAAGATAAGATGGACCGATTTTCAAGATATGGAGCATAAAACCGAACTAATTAGCGACAAACAACACGAATGTGTAAATTGAGACATTATGGGTATTTAAATTGAGATATTCCTACAAAAATTGGTCATTTTTAGTGATGGTGTACTAAAACTAAAAAGAGAGAAATAAAAACATTTTCACAAATATAAACCGACTTCAAAAGCTTCACTAAAAAGTGCAAAATAACGTTCGTTAATGATAGAAACAAGAGGTACCAAAGACATTCACTGCCGAAGCGAAAGTTATTTTGCACTTTTTTGTCGGTTTATTTTTTGTGAAAACAGCCGCGCTGGACGATCTTTTAGGTTAAGCAACGCTTGCTGAAGTTATTCGTAGATGGGTGACCATTTATTAGGTACCGAGACTCTGCTGCTGCCATAGAAATATAGCTGCTGCTCTCCGGATGTCATTTGATCTAAGTCGGACGGCCGAAAATCTGTTTTGCTAGGGGGTACCGTATCACCCAGTTACTGGGTTGTGGAGGTCAGACTGGTAGCTGACCCCAACACTGTTGTGTAAAGTTTATACTCCATTTGAGAAAATATTAGACATTTAAATAATCCCATTTTACAACCCGTTCAACCAATTTTTACTTCTATGGTGATATGACAAATGGCAGCTGTATTAATAATTTTGTTTTAGTATAGCCTTGCCAAACTTCTGGGCCTCCCTGAAGTTGGTTTACCGGATGCGCGAGGAGCGAAACGGTGCTGTTTTTACCCGACTGCCGAAGGAGGGTAATGTGTTTATCAGTCTATGTATGTATGTATGTATAAGTTTGTATGTATGTTTGTTCCTATAATATGGCGTTCCAGAGAACAAACGCGTCGGCCGATTTTGATGATTCATACGTCAATTGATTCGTCTTAACCCTGCGAGTATCATAGGCTACATTAAAATTGGACAATAGAAAAATGGCGGATTTTGCGTACCATATTGTGGGGGCCCAAATTTTTTTTTTCTTCCAAACCCATCGTGTGGGGCATCAAAATAAAGGGTTTTAAAAGGTGATTTCAAAAATATATGACACTTATATGTTTAAATGTGTAATTCGAAAAAAAAACTAAATAAAAAGTTATAAATAAAAAAACTTAATTGAAAAATCAAAAAACCCAACTTCTTCAAAAGCGAACTAAAAAGACGTACACTAGGATACATATTCGCGGGTTGGCTGACCAAAATTTGGTGTATCCTCCGCCTGCACATCATGATTTTTTTCTTTTTTAGTTCGCTTTTGAAGCAGGTGGGTTTTATGATTTTTCAATTAAGTTGTATGAGATTTACTACTGCGCAGCCATTGTAGCCAACTTCAGGGCGGCCAAGAAGTTTGGCGAGAATTATAACAGGTTTATGCTTTTTATGCCATCCTTATATTAACGGGATAGAACTCAAAATCGGTTGACCGGACTGTAAAAAGGGGTTGTAAACATTTCTAATGTTATTTCAAATGGAGCATAGTCATATTGAATTGCTGACTCGCCTTGATTATTAACAAAGCACGGCTATTAATACTCTGCCTTCTCTTTATGACAAGAGACCTTTGGCCTGCAGTGGGTCTGCAGCCTTATATTTTAACACGTTCGCTTCCGTAATTATTGAAATTTGAAACAATTAAAAAGCCATTGTGTGTCGCGCGAGGCGCGTCCTTGGCAGCGAACGTGTTAAAGTAATCTTTAATGGAAGTTTAGAATAATGAAATTTAAATTAGGTCGTTTTGACCGATTCAGATGTAGCCCGTATTCAGTCACCGACTAGTGTAAGCGGGTTTTCGGTTAGCCGTATTCGACCACAGTACATGTTCGGTCAATGAATAATGTAAACAGGTATTAAGTTCGGCTGAATGCGGTCGCCGAATCCGGTTAAACCAACAACATAAGGTTACACTAGTCAATCATTCTTCCATACAAACGTAGTCTAGCGTTTACTCTAACTGTTTGACGAAGTACGTTCAAAATAAAAAATGATACCAATTTGACTCATCATTATCTAGCCCTGAATGGAAACAAAAAAGCAAAAAAAGAAAAGTTTGAAACTTATGAGCGTCGAAAGTTCCATATTTCAACACTAATTTTAACGCATCTTTGGGCGAAAATAAATACCATTAGAAGAAGGAAAATTGCAAAACGGCCTCCATTCAGGGATAGATTAGTAGTTCAACAATGCAAAAAAAGAATTGGCCAGATACATTTAGTCGTTTTTCATGAGATCTAGAAAGGTCTGTTTATAACATTTCGCGCGCTCGTTTTTGTTCTAAATCATCATCCATTTGGCAAAAAAATTGCAAAAGTTCTAATTCGTATTCGAACTAGCTTCTTATACTGCTCTTCACAGCATCTATCTATTTCCCACGTGTTGTCGGATGAGATAGCACGCATTTTAACCCCGCGTACAAAATAGTTCGTGCCGTCGACTAGGACAACCTGAAACGAATACGGTTGGCGTATTCTGTGATCGACTTCATGTAAACAGCCCGCTTTCGGTTGAACCAGATCGGTTAACCGAATTGGTTAACCGATCCGGTTCAACCGAAAGCGGTCGCCGTATACGGGTGCCGACCAATTGTAAACGCGCTTTAATACTCAAATCTGACCTTTATAAATATTTTAAGTACATATTTAAGTAAGTATTATATATCTACCTTTACATTATACGTATAGGTACTTTTCCTGTTCACACACACAAATGGTTTCATTTCTTTCATTTTTCCTTTTCGCGGGTCTGCTGGTAGAAATTTTTAATAAAATAACCAGTATTTTTGTACTCTGTTGTCATGATGTGTTGTCTGTATCTATTTTACTATGTGTACCTACATTAATTGTAAAATAAATAACTAAGTTGAAATAAGTAGATAGGTATAGCTGCAAAGTAAGTAATCCATATCTAGCTGCGGTCGCTCATTGAAACCGCGTAACGCTAGAAGTAGCCATGTGCTAATTTGTAGTATTACAATGATAGGAAGATTATAAACAGAATTGTACGAGTAGGTACCAAAGGGTGTAGACAAAGTTTCATTCCATAAGCGATGGTAATGGTCGTAATGCCAAAGTGTAAGGGATTGATCATGTGAAAGGGCATTGTCCAGCAAACGAATTGATAAAAAATACGATGCTATAAAAAAACAATATTT
This sequence comes from Orthosia gothica, assembly GCA_949775005.1. Classification (NCBI taxonomy): domain Eukaryota; kingdom Metazoa; phylum Arthropoda; class Insecta; order Lepidoptera; family Noctuidae; genus Orthosia; species Orthosia gothica. The sequence continues at coordinate 12,547,620 of OX459047.1, read as the reverse complement.
TAAGTTCTATCTTAACAAATATCTCACACTAATGACTGTATGAATTGTAGAAAATTTTTGAAAGAAAAAAAAAATTTTTTTGAAGATTTGAAAATTTTTGGGGGCTGAGTCACCCGCGTCCGTAGGTGAGTACCCCTTTTGTTACCCTACACGTGGTCCCCGGGTGGTGCTAATCAGGTGACACTTACTGGTGGTAGGTTTCGGCCGAAGGCTTGCGACCACCCACCGAGCAAAGACGTACCGCCAAGCGGCCTAGCCGTGTTCCGGTACGATGCTCGGTGTAGCCACAAGAGGAGTTGGGTCGAGGTAGTTGTTCCACTGCAGGCAGAGCAGCCTGACTCGCGTTGTTATAGGCCTATCGGGAGTCTAGTCGCGGAGGGTAGCGGGATCCGAGGCACGGTGCGCCGCTGGCCGACCGCCGGTAGTTGGGGGCCCAAGTAGTGTGCCAGCCACACACGAAAGGCTGCCCCGCCAACTGTCGAAAAATCCCGGGATGCGCCATCGTGCTGGTTGGCGACCAGACGAGAGTGCCCGATGGACATTCCCGGGGGGGCTCGGGCGTCCCCGCAGTCTCCAGACTAGTCCCCCAACGATGGCGTCCTGTCTGCGTGTGTCTGAAGGTTGCCAGCGTGGAACCTCATCTCACTTCCTTCTCCTCACCTTCCTTCACTCACAGCAATAATGCCAAGGAACAAAAAGAGAAAAGCTGAACAGCGGCAGCACTCACTCTCACATAAGGTGCACCTCAGCAACATCCGAGGTCTGCACTCGAACCTTGTCGCAGTCCATCACCACCTTGAGACTGAGAAACCAGCACTTTTGTTCCTTACGGAGACGCAGATCGGATGTCCGTCGGACGTGGCGTACCTTTCTTACCCAGGATTTACCCTGGTGCACAAATTCAAGCCACGTGCGGGTGTATGCATGTACGCCCGTGACGACATCTGCTATCGGCGTCTCCGTGACCTTGAAGACTCTAACTACTCAGTGCTATGGGCCCTGGTGGACACAGGTCTGGATAAGATCATCTATGCTTGTGTCTACCGATCGCATAGCGGTGATCTGGAGACAACCAGGCTCACACAGTACCTGAGTGAGGCGGCAGATGTGGCTCAGCTACGGTACCCCTCCGCCCAACTAGTGTTACTGGGGGACTTTAATGCCCACCACCAGGAGTGGCTCTTCCCATACCAGTGCACTGACCATGCTGGACGAGAGATACGAAATCTTTCGATTGCGCTTAATCTCACCCAGCTGGTGCAGGGGGCTACGAGGGTGCCGGATGTTAATTCGCATACGGCCAATTGCTTGGACTTTCTGCTGACAACAGATCCAGACCGATACTCAGTGTCGATATCATCACCTTTGGGTAGTTCCGACCACTGTCTGGTGAAGTCTGTATCCGTCTACTCACCGCCCGATCCTAGCCCGAGAGGCACCCGGCGGGTTTGGCGGTACAGGTCAGCAGATTGGGATGGGATGCGATCTTTCTTCGCATGCTATCCTTGGCGGCCCACTTGCTTCTCTTCGGAAGATCCATCGTCATGCGCTGACGCCGTCACTGATGTGTTGCGGCAGGGGATGGAGTACTACATTCCATTCTCTGACGTAGCGCTGTCCGGTGTTGAACGACCATGGTTTGGTGCCGAGTGCAACCGCGCAAATGCAGTTAAACACAAGGCTTACCTGGCATGGGTCGACGCTCGTGTGCACAAAGCAAGTGACGTTACTCAGAAGAAGAGAGCCTTCAATAGGGCTGCCAAGTCTTGCAAAAAGGCGATGCGAAGGGCACGTTTTGACCATATTAGCAGAATCGGGAACAAACTAGCTTCATACACTGCTGGTAGCAAAGCGTTTTGATCCCTGGCTAAGTCGGTTGAATCAAACTTCTGTCGCCCCTCACTACCACCACTGCTGAGACCCGATGGGTCACTGGCCCACTCCGCCGAGGACAAGGCAAACTTGTTTGCCTCCCTTTTTGCGGAATCTTCACGTCTGAACTCTGATGGCGCGCGGCCCCCTCCGTCTCCTGTTGGATGTGGGACGAGTATGTCGGATATTCGCATCCATCAGAGAGAAGTCTTTAGGGTGTTGCGTAACCTTGACGTGAACAAAGCTAGTGGCCCCGATGGGATACCGGCAATTGTACTAAAAACTTGTGCGCCTGAATTGTCTCCAATCCTGACACGCCTATATCGCCTTTCGATAGTGACTGGAAAGGTGCCGAAGGCTTGGAAGCAAGCTAACGTTCAGCCCGTGCCCAAAAAGGGTAGTCGGGCTGACCGGCCAACTACAGACCCATCTCGGTAACGTCCATCCTCTGTAAGAGTATGGAACGTGTGCTGAACAATAAGCTCCTGGCATACCTAGAAGACAACGATATCCTCAGTGACCGCCAATACGGCTTCCGCCGAAATCGGTCAACTGGGGATCTTCTAGCGTATGCCATTCACATCTGGAGTGAGGCCATCGAGAGGCATGGGGAAGCCCTTGCTGTCTCCCTTGACATCTCGAAGGCTTTCGACAGGGTCTGGCATGAGAGCCTTATTGGTAAGCTTCCTTCCTTCGGTCTGCCTAGTGGTCTGTGTGATTGGATTGCTGACTTCCTGAGGGATCGGTCAATTCGAGTGGTTATCGATGGCTGCTCGTCCGGTCAGTTAGGTATTAACGCCGGAGTCCCTCAGGGGTCGGTGCTCTCGGCTACACTGTTTTTGCTGCACATAAATGACCTGCTAAAACCCGGAACCTTTGGGTACGCAGACGACAGCACGGTTGCTGAGAGATACGTGTCCGGCGCACGGGCTACTGGGCCTGAGATCCGGTCTCTCCGGGAGGCCATGGTTGGGCGCTTGAACCTGTCTTTGGAGGCTGTCTCCGAATGGGGCGATGCCAATCTAGTCAGTTTCAATGCTGCTAAGACCCAGGCGTGTCTTTTTTCCGCAAAAAAGAGCTTATTCCACCCGGCTCCATCTTTCCGTGGTGTAACCGTGCCGATAACGGACCATCTCGACCTTCTTGGTGTTACGTTAACATCGACCCTCAATTTTGGTCCTTTCATTGAGGCAAAGGCTCAGTTGGCTGCAAAAAAGTTGGGGATCCTTGCAAAGGTGAGACGGTACTTCACGCCTGAACAGCTGCTCAAATTGTATAAAGCGCAAGTTCGGTCATGCATGGAGTACTGCTCTCACCTCTGGGACGGATCTGCCAAATATCAGCTTGATGCACTTGAGTCGATTGACAAACGGGCCAAGAGGCTTATCGGTAACGATGCACTGGTCGCCTCAAAGCTCCAGAGCCTTGAACATCGACGCCGGGTGGCCAGTCTGTCGGTTTTTTATCGGTTACATTTCGGGGAGTGTGCGATGGAACTGCACAATTTGATTCCACCTAGCCCTTTCCATCACCGGACAACAAGACGTACGGCAATGCGCCACCGGTACATGGTGGACATCCCACCCATACGTACAAAGCGTTTTGCGAATACTTTTATTGTACGCACAGCTAAGGAGTGGAATTCCCTGCCGGAGTCTTTGTTTCCTGATAGCTACAACCTTGGGGTCTTTAAGTCAAGAGTGAATAGGTTACTTCTAGGCAAGCGTGCTTCACCGTCGACCACATCATCACTTACCATCAGGCGAGATAGTGGTCAAACGCGAGCCTATAGATAAATAAAAAAAATAAAAATAAAAAAAAAAAATGTAAAAAAAACATTCTTTCTTTAGTATCAATAAAACAATACCACTGCAACTGTATGGTGGGCCGTAGAATACGCCGTATGCTGTGCAAATACCATGACCATTATTTGGTTTTTAAGTTGGGCAAGGTGTCAATAACATATTAATCCACATGGTTTCTTAATAATTTACTAATAACTTATATATCTGAATAATTAATATTATAATTTCATTAAAAAAAAACATTTTTAATTTTGTAGGTACATAACAGGTTTCAATTAAATGTAAAAAAAAAACTAAATATACATCTTGATACAAAACTAGGTTTACATCCTCATTCTTACTAATGTAAACTAATAAACCAATGCCATATTATTAGCTGAATTGTTTGTCCACGAGAGGCCATCTCCTAGAAATTGGAAAATCCCCTTTCGATAGCGTTTGGGCATTCCCATACATTTTTCCTTTTGCCAACCACTATTGCTACGCTTTCGTTGTTGCCTAGTGCCTTCATCATTTCAGCCGAAAGATGTCCACTGCTGGACAAAGGGCTGCCCGAATCGTAGCCACACTGATCGGTCATGTGCGTTTCTCATCCACCGGACTCCCGCAGCCTTGACCAGGTCGTCGCTCCATCTGGTAGACCTTCCAAGGCTACGTCTTCCGGTACGCGGTCGTCGCTCTAGAACTTTTCAGCCCCGACGGTCCGTTCAGCGAGCAATGTGCCCAAATGCCCTGCCTACTGCCACTTAAGTTTGGCAATTCTTCGGGGTATGTCGCGGTAACCTTGGTTCTCTTGCGGATGTCTTCATTTCTGATTGGGTCACGAAAGGAAATGCCAAGCATGGGTCTCTTCATTGCCCTTTGGGTGACTTTAAGCCTTCTGATGAGGCAGATTATGAGCGACCACTCTAGACCCTTATGGCGTGGCGATGATATCGGAACCGAAGTCGGAAACGGAGGTTTTAAATTTGGTTATTCGGAACCTAAATCGGAATCAGAGGCCGAGGCTGAAGAAAGATGTGTTAAGAGAAAGCAGGATTCGCCGCTGCGCGATTTAAAAGTTTCGGAACCGAAACCGAAATCGGAGGTTAAATAACAATTGAAAGTTCCGACTTTTCGGAATCGGAAACGAACGTCAGTAACATCCCTATTTAGTAGGTATGACACATCGAGTTTTTGGAATAGACTGACAAAGATGGGTGACAAAGAAGAGAAGAATACAGTTTTTTTTTGAAGGATTGCCCACTTGTCAAAAATATTGCCAACTGTGATGTTTTCCAGAGCTATATTTACTTGGGCTCCAACATTGTTAACACCGGAGGCTGTGAAGACGAGATACGAAGGCGTTGTGCTGTGACGCAATCTGCTGTCGAAAAGCTCACAAAATTCTGGAAATATCGCAGAATAACCAAAACCACTAAGGTACGACTGATGCGTAGTCTTGTCTTTCCAATTTTTATCTTCTTCTTTTCTTATGAGGTGTGGCCACCTCTGGTGTCAGAGTTAATTAAGCCGCCTCTGGGAAACCCCACAGGCCTAGCCAATTTATCTCTACGGAGCTGAGATGTGGACATTGAGGCTGAAGGAAAGGAGGAAAATCGATGAACTGGAAATGTGGTGCTGGAGACGTCTGCTTCGGATTCCATGGACTGCTTACCGCACCAATGTAAGAATCCTAAAAGAACATCACATCAAAGAGAGATTATCGTCGACTGTTCAAATACGAATAGTAAAGTTCTTTGGGCATATAACTCGCAATCAAGACTTAATGGAGCGTCTTGTAATCCAAGGCAGAATGGGGGGCAAGAAATCACGGGGTCGCTCTCCGATCAGATCACATCACACATCATCAGCCTATCAATGTTCCCACTGCTGGGACACAGGCCCCCTCTCTGTGAGAGGGAATGGGCCGTAATCCACCACGCGGGCCCAGTGCGGGTTGGTGGGTGTCACATGTCTTCGAATTTTTGGTTCTAGAACATGCCGGTTTCCTCACGATATTTTCCTTCACCGTTTTGAGAGCAGTGGTAATGAAATAATTTACACAAAGTAAAGCGCCTGCCTGGGCTCGAACCCACGACCCACTTGTAAGTCGCGGCCGATACCACTGGGCCACCACTGCTCCCCTGATCAGATGGGCAGATCTTATTAATAACATCACCAATGCTACGATGACCAACTGTTACCACATTGCGTCCAATAGAACCGAATGGTGACGCATGGCAAGAACGTCATGCATCAGGACTCACCCATGACCACGACCACTCTGCCAAGAGTGTCCCACTAAGAAGAGAGAGAATTGCCCACTGCGCCGCACTGTTCCCGACCACTGCAACTCCTGAAAGCCAGAATTTACAGTGGCGACCACCATAAAAGTTAAGTGAGAGTTCGACGAGTTCCGGAGAAACAATTTTTTTTTTCAATTCACTTAGATCCATATTAATTTTAAAACTATCGCGTTTCATAATTGAAAAAAAACTTAATTCAAAAAATCAAAAAAACCCGACTGCTTCAAAAGCGAACTAAAAGTCGTAAACAAGGAAAAAATCATGCTGTGCAGTCGGAGGATACATATTCGCGGGCTGGCTGACCAAAATCTGGTGTATCCTCCGCCTGCACAGCATGATTTTTTCCTTGTTTACGACTTTTTCTTGTTTTTCTTTTTTGTTGTTGTAGCAGATCTACCTCTCTTTGGCCCAGTCAGTCTTGGTGTACTGCATACCAGTATGGGGAGGAGCTACTAAAATGAAATTTCTCGAACTGGAGCGGGCACAACGGTCTCTTCTAAAAGTAATGCATCTAAAACCATACAGATTTCCTACTGAAAACTTATACACACTTAGTGATCTCCTGACGGTTAGGAAGTTATATACCCAACGAGTTATTTTGAAACTGCATAAAACACTACCGTATGACCCTGCGTCCCAAAAAAAGAGGAGGAATTATTTAGTAGCACACAAGGTCTCAGCTAAATCAACATACGCAGCAAGACAATATACTAGACTTTCTATAAACTTATACAACAAAATAAATAAAATATTGAACATTTACCCGATGACTGTCAGAGAGTGTTAAAAAGCATTAATCAGTTGGCTAAAAAGCAAGACTTACTACGACATAGAAACACTCTTGCAGGCACTTCAATGAGGTTGGAGTCCAACCGTATTGAATTGTTAGCAACCGTTGGACATCACACACACAAGACACACACACATACACACACATATACACACACATACACACACACATACACACACACACGGAACACACACACACGGAAAACACAGTAAACACACGCACACAACATAGTTTTGTATTGATTTTGATTTTTAAAATCAAAAAATTGTATATCGTTTTTGTGGCGAATAAACACTTTTTCTTTCTTTTCTTTTCTTCTTCTTTCTATTTTAAGTTTTTTTTTTTTTTTTTTAATTATTTTAAGTTATTTTTTCTTTCTCGTTTGTTACAAGCCTTGTTCATTTTCACTTTGTAAGTTATGAAGAGCGGGGCCTCCTAGCACAGGTATTTGATATACTTAAAAGGAGACCCTTGCGTAAGAATGATTGTAAGTGTAATGTGATAAATAAATAAAAAGCCTCTTTATTCCTTATTAATTAAAATAACAATTGTTTTTCTTAATATTAACATGCATAATAATTATTTACGATTAACATGCATCATCACTTTATAATAGTTTATTAGTGTTAGCCAATAAGGACCTCTCAACGAGTAAAGGCCTCCTCCATTTCTCTCCACACGGTTCTGTCCTTCGCTATTTCCATCCAGTCTAGTCCTGCAGTCTTCTGTATCTCATCGAGCCATCTATCTGCTGGTCTACCTCTTGACCTCTTGCCTGTTGGGCCATTCCATGTTGTTATCCGTTTTGTCCATTTATCATCACACATGCGTGCAATATGGCCTGCCCATTTCCATTTGAGTTTTTTGCAGTGTTCTAGAGCGTCAATTGCTTTGGTTGTTTCCCTTATGTCTTTATTTCTTTTTCGGTCTTTTAATTTCAGGTTCAGTATGCTGCGCTCCATGGATCTTTGAGTTGTTAGTATCTTATTCTTAGTGTGTTTGTTATAAATCCAGGTTTGTGATGCATATGAGAGACATGGTAAGATACATGAATCTAAAACTTTTTTCTTCATGCTGACAGGGAGATTTGATTTTAGAACTTCCTTGTAACTCCAGAACTTGTTCCAGGTTAGGTTCACACGTCTAGTTACTTCGTCTCGTTGTCTGGATTTTTTGAATGAAATTTGTTTGCCCAGATAAGTGTACTCCTGAACATATTCCAACCGAGCATTTTTGATGCATATGGGGATGTTTATGCTGTTTGTCATAACTTTGGTTTTTGTTATGTTTAATTGCAAACCGATATCATAGCTGACTGCGCTTAACTCATTTACCATGGATTCTAATTGTGATGCACTTTCTGAAAAGAGCACTATGTCGTCAGCAAATCTGAGATTACTTAGATATTTACCTTGAATCTTTATACCTTTGGTTTCCCATTTTAGAGTTTTCATTATGCTTTGCAATACAGTGATAAAAATTCTTGGTGATAAAGGGTCCCCCTGGCGAACGCCTCTACATATATTTATTACGGATCCCCTTTTTTCTAATCGCACTCTGCTTATGCTTTTCTTATAAATATCTTTAATAAGTTCTATGGTTTCAGTCGGTACTTCGCATTCTTTCAGAGCTCTCCACATGCTGTCATGAGAAATTGAGTCGAACGCCTTTGCATAATCAATAAATGCTAAGTAAAGCGGGCGTTTCATTTCTTCATACTTCTCAATGATTTGTTCTAAAGAGTGGATGTGATCTACAGTTGAGTAATTTTTTCTAAAGCCTGCCTGCTCAACCGGCTGGTGGTTCTCCGTGTATTTTGCAAGGCGTTCTTCCAAACATGAGGCGAACAGCTTATACAAATTTGACTGCAAGCTAATAGGTCGATAGTTGCCTATGTCTGTAGGGTTTCCTTTCTTATATAAAAGAACTACATCTGATTCCGCCCATTCGCTAGGAATTGTCTTGTCTTCTAATATTTTATTAAATAAGTCTGTTAACGGACGTAATAATAGTAGGTCTCCTGCCATGATAGCCTCATTTGACACACCATCAGGTCCGCTACTTTTATCTTTCTTCAGGGATTTCATTTTAGTATGTATGTCTTGAATAGAGAATCTTTTTAGGGTGGTATTGTTTTGCATTTGTGTTTGACTTTGGCTTTCTTCTCTTAATGATGTTTGTGAGGCATAGAGATTTTTAAAAAAAATTGTGGCTACCCTTATTATTCCTGACCTAGAAAAGGTGTTCCTGATTTTTGTAGAGCTCTCATTTAGGCATGGAATCCATTTCTTAGTAGTTGTTAGTTCCTTCCAAGCTTTTTTCATACTTCCAGTCTTATTTAGGTGCTTTTCAAATGTTTTTATTCTATGTTCCTGATGTTCATTTTTAATAAGTCTGTGAATGGCTTTATATAATCTACATTTCTCCAGCTTTTCTTCATTTGATAGATGTTTTCTAGTTGTAAGTTCGTTTCTTCTATTTATAAGGTTTTTTGTACTATCTGAAATGGTGAATTTTTGTTTCTTCGTTGCATTCTTGCTTTGCACCAAATGTAAGCTTTCATCAATCGCTTTCTTGATTTTTCTATAGTATGTCTCCACATCATCGTTTTCTTCTAATTTTATGTTTGCGGTATAAGTTTTCAAAGTTTCTTTAAACTGCACCTGTTCTTCTTCTGTTTTTAATGTTGAGTTGTTTTTTCTGTATTTGACTCTAGATTTTTTAGTTGTAGTTAGCAAGAAAGTACTTCTTAGAAGCCTGTGGTCGCTGTTAAATGAAAGTTGCTTTATTATTTCAAAGTTTTTAACTTTTTCTTTGATGTTCGACAATATGTAGTCTATTTGGCTTTTGCTTCTCTTAGGCGAGAGCCATGTCCATAGGTTCTTAGTGTTCTTTTTAAACAAACTATTTATTATGAACAGGTTATTTTCCCAACAGAACTGTAGTAGAGCTTCACCTCTTTTGTCTCTTTTTCCATAACAAGAGGTACCCAGTACCCTGGCTTCGCCCTTCAGTTTCTGGCCTACTCGGGCATTGAAGTCACCCAAAATTATAAGATTTTTTGAGCACTGTTTAAGGGACTGGTGGATTTTATCATAAAATTCACTTATTTCCAGCTCATTTGCGTCAATGGTGGGTGCATGTACTTGAATGATAGAGAGGTTTGTATGATCAAACTTCATATGTAAAATGCAAATTCGTTCATTAATTGCAATAAAACTCTCTATATTTCCTTTAAGGTACTTCCTGATGAGGAAACCTACACCATATTGGCCTTTTGTTTCCCCAAAATGACAAAATATATGGTCTTCGTCTTCAATTATGTTGTATCCTGTTCGTCTAATTTCTGCTAGGCCAATAACATCATATTTAATTGTTGATATAGCGTGTTTGAATTCTAGAAGCCTTTCGTGTGATAGAAGTGATCGAGCATTGTAGGTACATATATATAGTGGGTGGAGTGGAGGGTTTTGGTCGCTGACCCCACGGTGACCAGCCGGTTTGGGGAGAAATTTATTATTAGCTTGTTTGTTATTTGTTTGTGTTTTTCTTCCGTTGCCGATGCATGCTACTTCCTATGCTGTCTTTAGACTTGTTGTTTTTGCAGTATGAGAGTTGGATCTGGATCTCATATATGCAAATGCAAATGCGTCCACTTTATGTAATTTCGCTGGAGCTAATATATTTTTTCCACCCTCTTGTTGAGAGAGTGACTGTGGTGATGTTGAATTGTCTCTTTTTCTTTTCTCTGTTTCCTTGGGTTTTGTAATAATTTTGTTGTTTCTAATAAATGCTATATTTCCTTTGTCTCTTTCCTGTTTAAGTTCCTGTTGTAGTTCTCTGCGTTTTTGCAGTGTTTCTTTACAGAAGTCTTCAGTAATGTATATATTTTCGGGCATTTTCTTTTTATTTTTGAGTATTTCAATCTTTTTGTTATATGTAGTAAGAGATAAAAGTATTGGTCTTACTTTTCCTGAAACCACAGGTCCAATTCTTCTTAATTTGTTGATATCCAATTCCTCAACTGTCACATTTAGTTCTTGAATAATTTGTATAACACTGTTATAAAGCTCCGAATAGCTTTTTTCCGTTTCGTTGACACCATGCATTATAATATTATTTTTCCGGTTAATGTTTTCCAGCATATTTATTTTCATATTAAGAGTTTCAATTTCTAACTTAAGGGTTTTTGTTTCTTCTACTATTGGTTTTAATTTTTCCTCTATTTGTCCCATGAGTCTTTCTGTTATATTACTAGTTATTAGAGCAGTTTGTTTTTCCATTTCCTGTTTCATCAAAGCAAACAACATTGACATCTCTTCTGTCATTTTCGCAGTCATTGTGACAGTGCAGAAACGACGTTTTACGGAACGTAGGTTCGGTGTCTGTGTACTTGATAAAGGGCAGTAACGACACGTTCTCACGAACCGTAATTTATTTTTAGTCGATTAATCGATTCCTTGTCTGTGGTTTTTTTTTTTTTTTTAAGTTTTGCTAAGTTGTCGACACTGTCAGAATGAATGATCTCGACGGCGATGACCGGCGAATGTTTGAGGGAAAAAAATGGACGCCGCTTACGATGAATCTCAAAATTACTTCGATATCCACGATAATGTAATGTGATGAAGTGTAATGTGATAATGAAATAAAAAAGTTTTTTTTTTTTTTTTTTTTTTTTTTTTTTTTTTTTTTTTTTTTTTAGTTAGTTTTTTCGAATTAGATACATTTAAACATATGTGTTATATATTTTTGAAATCACCTCTTAAAACCCTTTATTTTGATACGCCACACGATGGGTTGGGAAGAACGGCCAACGCGTTTGGTCTCTGGAACGCCATATAGGAACAAACATACATACATACATACATACATACTTACATACATACATACATACATACATACATAGATGACATTACTCTCCTTCGGCAGTCGGGTAAAAACAATATATCACGGAAGACGGGTAGGAGGGTAATGTGTTTATCAGTATATACCCGTACATACATACGAGTTGTTTCTATGTGGCTTTCTAGAAATCAAACGCGTAGGTCGATTTTGATGATTCTTACGTCAATCGATTTGTCTTAATCAAGCGAGTGTCGTTGACCACATTAAAATTGTAAATGAGCGGATTTTGGGCGCCATATTGTGGAGGTCCCAATTTAATTTTTCTAAACCCATTGTGTGGGATATCAAATTAAAGGGTTTTAAGAGGTGATTTCAAAAATATATAACACCTATATGTTTAAATTTACCTAATTCGATAATAAATAGTTAACTAAAAGTTATAGTAATAAAATAAGTTAATTAAAAAAATCAAAAACCCGACTGCTTAAGAAGCGAACTAAAAAGACATAAACAAGAAGAAAATCATGCTGTCATGCTGTGCAGTCGGAGGATTCGTCTGGATTTGGTCAGCCATCTCGCGATACCCCCGACTGCACAGCATGATTTTTTTCTTGTTTACTTATTTTTAGTTCGTTTCTTATGCAGTTTGCTTTTTTTAGTGTTCCGTACCCAAAGGGTAAAAACGGGACCCTATTACTGAGACTCCGCGGTCCATCTGTCTGTCTGTCAGTCTGTCACCAGGCTGTATCTCATGAACCGTGATAGCTAACCAGTTGAAATTTTCACAGATGATGTATTTCTGTTGCCGCTATAACAACAAATACTAAAAACCGAATAAAATTAATACTTAAGTGGGGCCATACAAAAAATGTGATTTTGAGCCGTTTTTTTTGCGATAATGGTACGGAACCCTTCGTGCGCGAGTCCGACTCGCACTTGGCCGGTTTTTTATTTTCGGTTATCTTTTTTTTTATTAACTTTTTTTTTGGTTACGAAATTGATTTTAAATAGCTGCCTTATACCTTTCTGAGTGCCCACGTTTATTGCAGCGTCAGAAGCTGTGAATGGACAGTTAGGACACTCCTGAAAGTAGCACATAGTCTTTACAGGAGCACCGTATTTGCAATGGGTGTTCGATATATCAATACAAGTTCCAAATGAGAGCAAATGAAATCGGAACTACTTCATATGGTACCTAAGTACTTACCACATTAGATAAACAGTAACTAAATCAATACAAATTACAAACTATTGTTCGCAGTTATATTTGTAATTAATTAGTTACAAAAGCGAGCCTTGGAAGGGGAAGGAGGGCAGGTCGAACGAATGAAATGTTTGTTCAAATGTAGATGCCTGTAGAGCGCTATTTGCACATAACATAATAAGTATGTAACGGTGTTTTCTTGTACTGTGGTTATGAGATACGAAAAATGGATAGTTGAGGATAGGTACCTACTGCCCGTTTTTAGACAAAGCGACACCATAGGACTGCACTTTTGGCCTTGCAGCATAGGGAGTTGGTAATTCTACTGACAATTAAAGGTAGGCATGAATATACGTGTCTTGATTAGTGGCTGAAAGGACAATATCCTTTCAGCTACTACCTTCTATCTAGATCGAGGTAGATCTAGCACAAAGTGTGAAGTATGACTCTCCACGCTGCCGCACTGCTATCACTGATGACACTGGCAGAATAGTCGACATCATTGCCTTTATCAAAGAGGATAGGAAATGACATAGAGGAGGAGATGAAATAACTTGCAACAATACCAGGTTAATTTTCAATGACCAGCAATTTTTTTACAGGAACTAAAAAGAAAAAAAATACTTGGCAAAATATACATATCGGAAGATTTTATTTTTTATTTTTTGCATAAACCGTTCTTTGATCAATCAAACCAAAACCCAAACCTAATTCATGGAAAGAAATTGGTTATTGAAAATTAACATCTTATAGTATTACAACATTAATTGTCTGGCGGTACCTACCTATAATATAGCTACCAAAACATTAGCCTAGAATAGATCAGCACTTTGTAGACAGTTCATCATCACAGTGCCTTTTATAAGCTCATTAAGTAGAATGATGTTTACTGACGACTTGATTGTTTTTAACCGACTTACCAAAAAGGAGGAGTTTCTATGTTCGTTCGTCTTTTTCGTTCGTCGTCGTTTTTTTTTTTATGTATGTTCACCGATATCTCCGTCAATTGTGGACCGATTTTGAAAATTATTTTTTTGTTTGAAAGAGTATGTTTCGAAATTGGTCCCATTTTAATTTGGTGAAGATCTGATAAAGAATTTCGGAGATATACAACAGCTTAGAACTCTTCAATTAATAACGGCAAATAATTCGGCATTGCTGCAATCGCTTGTCTGTTTATTGTATATACCACTTCATAACATAACATCACGCCAGTACGCAGATCTCTCATTTCACTGGCTATTTTCAAGTTTCATGTTATTCGGGTGATCTATACTGGCGTTATAGAGTACCTTACTAAACAACTTGCCTATTTTAGGTAGGTACAACTAAAAAGGGAAAAATTAAAACTTTTTTGCAAAAAAATACTACCGACTTCCAAATAAAAAACGGTAGTATTTTTTTGGAAAAAAGTTTTTTTGCTTTACACAAAACCCCTAAAACGGCGGTGATGGCAAAAAGTTGGCACTACAGCTTTTCTATTTAAGCAAGGTTTATAAATCGATTTCACCTGATGTGTAGTTAGTGTACTTAAACTAACTACAGGCCTCTGCATGTGGGGTTACCAGAGGCGGCTAAATTAACTCTGACACCAGAGGTGGCCACATCGTCACACGAAAAGAAGAAGACTTGATGGAAAGTGATGGAAGAGGTCTACGATAGAACTAGCGAGCACATGGTACGAACAGGCGTCATCTGATGCCTAGTCTTTTCCTTTGAAGCTATGTTTGGAAAACAGACGTTGGCAGAAAATTCACACTGGCTGTAAATAGAGGAGGCCAAGCACACAGTATACCCATTGATTTCGATGTGTCACCTTTTCTGGTTTTGATCAAGTTAAAGACTATTCCAGGTACAGTTTTTTTTTTAACTTTGAGCCCAAACTCCAGCTCCCTGATTCAGCAAATATGCTCTTACTCTACTTGCCATGTTACTGGTCAGCATGGTTTAAAGTATAAGCAATAGAAAAGGTAGTATTATATCATTTGTTGAAGACAGAAATTATGTTACGCTGTCGGAGTTACTCTTACGCAGGAATTAGAACAAATATAGGAGACACTTGAACACACAAGAAACCACACGAGCCCAGGGCTGTACTTGTAACATTTTTAATGGTAATTACAATTATTTAGTAATAATAATTAATTAAAATTTGTGTATAACTAAAATTAAATCATCAATTAGTTCCTTTTTAGAAATAAGTCCTAGAAAGTGTGTTTTTGTCGTTGTGTTGTCCAAATGTTATCCTAATCTTAATGACAAATCATTTTGGTATTTTAATATGAACTTTGAACTTACCTTCTGATAAAACTGAACCGTTGGCTTTCTGGCGAACCAAGTCTGTCATAATTAGGTGCTTCTTAATCACCACAGGCTAATATTTGGTCTTCATTCTGTACCATTTTTCTTAATCACTATAAAATGGTATTTTTATCTACACTTGGATAAGTAATTTCACACAAACAAAAACAGAATAGAGAAGTGGTCCAAAGACGTCACTGAAAGGTACCCGAGAGAGGAGATGAGGGATGAGGGGGAAAGGGAGACCCGCAGGCTTATTACGTATCTTTTGCAAGAGCAAAACGATAGCGATTTTTGCGCAATAATTGCTCTTCCATACAAAAGTTTTAGAGTTTTTGGCGGTTTTTTTCAAAAATAAATGCATTTGACAAACAGCGAGCGCTTAGCAAACGATTGTGTAGGACCTACCATACCTACACTGCAGGTAATTCCGACTTTTATGACATAAAGCGTTTGATCGCTATCGCTTTGCTCTTGCAAAATATACGTAATAAGCCTGCGGTGCGTAGGTGGGAGGACGACCTGAGATCGACAGCAGTAGCGTCATTGAGGAGAAAAGCACAAGATCGTGCACTGTGGAAGAGTCTGGGGGAGGCCTATGCAGAAATGCAAAACAAACCGTTTATAGATCCTGTACAAAAGATAGTAATATTTAAAATAATCTATACTAATAATATTATAAAGCGGAAAGATTTGTATTTTTTTATGTAACGAATAAACTTAAAAACTACTGAACCGATTTCAAAAATTATTACACCGTTGAAAAGCTACACTATCCCCGGGTGACATAGGCTACTTTTTATCCCTGTATTCATACGGGAACGGGCATTACGCGGGTGAAACCGCGAGGCGTCCGCTAGTTAGTTATAAGTTTGTAAATAAAGGCTATTTGAATTGAAGATATTTAATTAATGCTGTAGGAACAATTTAGTAAAAAAAAAAATCTAAGATATAAGCAAGCCTGCTGATCGAGACTGTTTTCTCCCTATGTTATTAATCTAGCATTCTAGCGGACATTTTCCTGTTAAATATCTAGTTAGGTATTAGACGTTTTAAAGTCTAGATTTCTGAATTGAGTATTTAGAGTAGAACGTGCCAAACCCTAATTTGACGCCAAAGTTTGACAGTTTTTCAGACTAAGACAGAGTTTGTCACTCAACTTCAAATACTTTACACTAATATTATAAAGATTGTGAGTTTGTGAGTGTGCGTGTTTGTATGTTTGTTACTTCTTCACGCTCAAACAGCTGGATGGATCTCGATGAAATTTGGCAGAGATAGATCACATAGGATAGTTTTTATCCCGGGCATATGTTCCCTCGGGATAATAATCGACTTTCACGCGGGTGAAGCCGCTGGCAAAAGCTAGTAATTCATAAATCGGAGTTAAGCTTATATTAACTTTAAGCACCGTCCAACAATCAAAAAGTTCATCAAAATCGGATGAATAGTTTAGGCGTTGCGGAGGAACATACGTAAATACAAACATGCATACACAGACTGCTAAAATCATAAGCCTTTATTTTGGACTCGCCGTAGTCGGGTAACAATTAAAATATCAATTTCTGTAAAATCGTTCAAAAACCGCTGAATACAACCCTGTGCTTCGAAGGCTGTGTGGTATAGCTCGCAAGACCTACATTGTCGAACCTCAAACGATATCCAACTCAGTCCTTACCCGATCACCTTCTCAAACGGATCTCTCATTGTTTTTAATATAATTCAACTCAACTTTGAATTGAAAAATGGAAACAAGAACTTGAGGTAAGATTTTCTCTTTATTGTATTTTCAACTCGGTCATTCTTTGCTGAAATTTGACCGAGAAATTTCACACGTGGTTTTTTGATACTGCCTGTTCTAGTACCTACCTATAATACATTTTACCAGAAGCAGTGGTGTCTCATCCCATACAAAGAAACCGTGCGGACGTACTGTATTGATTATTTTTTGTACATCGATTGCGTTCGATTCTGTCCCACGGATATAAATGGTGATCTATCTATCGCCGTGGAACGGAACCGAACGCGATCGATTTACAAAAATAACCAGTATAATCAGATGAAAAACGCTAGTTTTTCAGTTAACGTCAGCACGGTTTCTTTGTATGGGATGAGGCATCTGTATGCTAGTATTATATTATCTGTGGCAGAAGTGACTATCTCTCAGAGGTTACGGTTCGTAGTAGTCTTGCATTGGTAACATCTGTAGGGACCAATATCACAAATTATGACGTAGAATTTCAGCCTTATCAGTCTACAATGTCCCTACTGCTGGGACAAAGACATTCTCTATGTAAAGGGAGCATGCCGTATTCCACCACACAGCTCAGGTTCATAGACTACGATGAAGAATTAAACGCGGTGGAAAACAGTTTTATTTCGAAGGGAATTTAGTAGCATGTAGCATTGAATTATTGAAACCCAAAGTGAGTGAGACTTGCTTATTAACAATTTCATCAATAGCTCTTGGTCGCTAAGCTAATCTTTCTCCATAACATGCAACTTATTTGCAGTTTACTCGTTCTTTTAAGCTAAACATTTCAACTCCTTATTTATTAGTAAGTGTTTGGGAATAATTCAAACACGTGTTAGTTTTAGTACTGCATATAACCGAGTTATCTACTTAAGACGATGACAATCGCCAACAACCTTGAGGGAACAAAAGGCGCACTCGTTTCAACCCGCGGGACCCACAATTCAGTAGTTTTTTGGACTTTTTTATTATTCTATGACAAAAAAAAACTATAGATCAAAATGTAGATAGTTAAATTTTCTTTGAGATGGTGACAATTTCATTAAAATATGCCCGGCGGTTTTGGTGCGATTGCCGTTTTTTGTCCGTGTTAGACATAACTTTACAAATTAATTACACTACGTTATACGAAAAAAACTCAAATATTTCTTAGATCAAATGAATAAGAAAATGGTCTAATGTAACATACATTTTTGCCAAATAATTTAGATAAACCGTTTAGACGTGATTCTTATTTGAAAATCAGCTACTCAGGGGTATCATCGCCTTAAGTCCTAAGATCCGCTACGTTACAAAACTGGTCCTAAGTTTATGTAATTAGATGCTTGTTAGAAAGAGTTTCTTGTTTTATAGTTTAATCAGCATCTTCTTTATCAATCATCGTACTCATCGATCCACTAATAAGTATGGACCACCTACTTTTTGTACCATGCTGAAACTCTATCAAAGTTATTTGGCAAAAACGAAATATTTTACTCATCGTACTTACTTAGGCATTCAATTATGCTCAAAGCTCTTCAAATAATCTGCCATTTAAATTAATCGAAATTATTTCAATTTTATACCTTCTCAAAGAGAAATCGAACAAATGAGTGGAACGCAAAGACTGATCTATTTGTTCAAGTGTTTCTGACGCGTATTGTTGTACGTAACCTCGTCTACTCACTGTGTACTTTGGTATGTATCCATACTTTTTAAATGTCACACTTGCTAAATACCTAATCATTTATGAAATTTTTGTACCTTTTAGTGATGGATTTAAGACGGTATAAAAAAATCGGCATGAGATATGAGCATTCCTATTGGTCTAGCGGCACTGGCGGCGCATGAATTACAGTAGTGAATACGCCCAGATTTTAGAATAAAATCTTTATAAAACCTAATTTTAGTCTTTTGAAAAAAAAATACTACAAAAATGTTCGTTATTAAATTGTTTATCCATTAGTGTTAGTACAAAAAATAATTAATGAACACTTTACGAGGAGATGCATAATATCAATAATTATTTCTCATTTTTATGTTTTTTTGGAAGGAGATTAGTGAAATATATAAAACATAAAAAAAAACGAAATCTACCATTTTAGAATCAATATTATGTAGAAATTTAATGTATTTTTATTAATTGATATTTCTTTTTAAATAACGAGTAGATAGCTCCTAAAAACAGCACGAAAAACGGCTTGCGCGTCATTTTGCTCGGGGTACCGCCTTAAGGAGACTGGCGGGGTACTTGAATATCCTACTACAATCCCACTATTACACTTCACAATCTACACTTCTATACTAACATTATAAAGAGGAAATATTTGTATTTATGTATTTTTGTATGTAACGAATAAACTTAAAAACTACTGGACCAATTTCAAAAATTATTTCACCGTTGGGAAGCTACACTATCCCCGGGTGACATAGGCTACTGTTTATCCCTGTATTCCCATGGGAACGGGAACTATGCGGGTGAAACCGCGAAGCGTCCGCTAGTCACTAATATTATAATGGCGAAAGTTTGTGAGTGTGTGTTTATGTTTGTAACTTCTTCACACTTTAACGGCTGGACGGATCTGGATGAAATGGCACAGAGATAGACATGGTCAGGAATAACACATAGGATACTTTTTATCCTGAGAATATATTCCCTCGGGATAATTTTCGACCTTTACGCGAACGAAGCGTCTGACAGAAGCTAGTATAAAATATATCACACTTAATATTATAAAGGCGAAAGTTTGTGAGTGTGTGTGTGTGTTTGTATATTTGATAGTTCTTCACGCTCAAACGGCTGGATGGATTTTGATGAAACTTGGCACAGAGATAGATTATAGTCAGAAATAACAAATTAGATAGTTTTATCCCGGGAATATGTTCAATTGGGATAATTTTCGACATAAACGCGGGCGAATCCGCTGGTAAGGTCTATGTATGTCTTTCTAACCTTCTTCGTACATACTATTTTGTTATTATACGTGGGACACTCAGAAAGTTTTGCGAAACTAAAAAAAAATTGTTCTATACGTACATATATTTTTATTAAATCTTTTCAAAGTACTTTCCACCAGCCTCTATACAAAGATTCATGCGCCTAAACCAGTTTTCAAAACACTTTTTCCAGTCCGCCGCAGACACCTCGTTTACAGCCTGCTCGAACGCAGCCAGCGCATCTTCCGGCGACGAAAATTGTATCCCTTTGAGCTGATTTTTTATTTTTGGGAATAAAAAGAAGTCACACGGTGCTAGATCAGGGCTGTTAGGAGGGTGACCCAGGAGTTTGACTGGCGTGCTATCCAGGAAGTCCCTCGTTTTGAGTGCGGTGTGCGCAGGTGCATTGTCGTGGTGGAGCAGTAGCCCGCGGAGCACTGTGTTTGGTCGCTTGTTGCTTATAACAGAGAAAACTTCTGGCAAACATTTGGTAGTATACCATTCGGCATTAATGCTTCTTTGATCCCGTAAGGGAATTGATACCAAGTGGCCAGTCAAATTAAAAAAGCTAGCGATCAAAATCTTACCCCCGCTTCTAGATCGCTTCACTTTGGTAGGCGTTGGCTCATTTTGAAACACCCAAACAGTCGACTGGCGCTTGGTTTCTGGGTCGTATTGATAAATCCAGGACTCATCACCTGTAACGATGTCGTAAACACGCCGAGACGAGCCTGCTTCAAATTTGTTAAGCATATCACGGCACCATTCCACCCGGGCCTGCTTCTGAGCATCGGTGAGGTTGTGCGGCACCCAGCGTGATACTATCCTCCTCACGCGAAGATGGCTGTGTAGAATCTCGTGAACGCTTCCCGATCCAATCTTCAATATGTGTTGAATCTCCTGATATGTAATTCGCCTATTGTCTTGGATTAAATTTTTCACTGCTAGCACGTTTTCTTCGGTAACAGCCGTCAAAGGGCGACCGCTTCTTTCGTCATCCCCCAAAGTTGGTCGACCGCGCTTGAATTCGTTATACCAACGATACACGGTTGCCTTGGAAGGGCCTTCATCCATGAATGCCATTTGAAGTCTATCGTACGATTCATCCGGTTTCAGGCGACACTTGAAATCGTATAAAATCATAGCTCTAAAATGTTCCCGGCGCAGATCCATATTTCAGTGAGATACAATACTTTGAATTAACTCGCAAAAAATGTGGAGGGAAATTTTGAAATTGGAACTTACTTATTTTTACTTATAAATAATCATATTTTCGAAAAACATTATAACTGGCCAGTCTCCCATATATAAAAACTTTTTTTCGCAATACTTTCTGAGGGGCCTGGTATATCTTATTCTCTTTTGTTCCTTAAATATTATATTTATGTTCCGTTTCCATGAAATTGTCCGTGACATCAACAGTGGGCCCTATCAGAATATAAGCTTATTATCGTTATTATCTTTTTAATATCGTTGCACATGCTGAGATAGGAGACTTTTTGGTCTCGCACGGGGTTATTTATATTTTATTATTGTTTGTGTTATGCTTTTTTAATTGGGACAATCCCACCGCACTATTCCCAAACCACTGCAACTCCTGAAAGCCAGAATCAACAGTAGCGACCACCAGAAAAGCGCCGAGACAATGAAGCTCGACGAAGTCCCGGAGAATGAATTTTAAAGAAATTGAATTTTAAATTATTGAAGAAACTGTCTTGGATCCCGCAACGAGATTAGACTAGCTAAATTACAATCATTTTTCATGGGGTACTGTGTTAAATTCTATAACAAAATACCTTGTGATATATTAAAACTAAATGAAAGTAAATTTAAAACTTTAGTTAAAAGCACTCTTCGTAAACAAGCATATTACAAATCAGATGATTATATTCAAGATAAGAATGCTTGGATACATGCTGGTCCTGCTCCACCTTTGGTTTAGACAAAATCAAATTTGTTAATTTATATTCCTATTCATAGTTATTGTATTAATTTTATTTTCTTTAGAAATTGACTCACACACTGTTCCGTTGTTGTTGAATTAGGTATTTTACCTATGTTTGTAATATTTGTAAGTATGTGAGAACCATGTTCCTACTTATCAAATTAATAAATTTTCCTGTTAATACTTTATACCTGTACGTAGTATAGTGTGTAGAGCTATTCTGGGTGCATCGTCCTCACATAGATGAATGTATGTACTTATGTAAATATTGTAAAACACCTATTTTATTTTTAAAAAGAGTAAGTATGGAGTTTCTTGTGCGTTCTTCTCCATAACAATCTACTTTGCGATTGCACGGTAGAATCATTTTTTATTACTTGTAAATTTTTATTTTAATTTATGTGACGTTCAAAAGTGCCGTTTATTGGCCTAATTGAATAAATATATTTGACTTTGACTTTGACCACGGATAAAAAAATAGCATTAATACATATTAATAGGTCCTAACATTGTGAGCTGCTATATTTGATTCCAATAATAGGTATGGCAAAAACCCATGAACGCACGGAAATTTGTTCTAGTTTCCACAAGGTCCGTATAGTAAACAACTCCTGATGCAGCCTGTACATTATTCAACATAATATTACGTTCATTGTGTTATGCTTAACTAGTGTCTCCTGTGCGGGTCACAAATAAATATTTTTCTTTCTTTCTTTCTTTTTCTAGGGCTGGTAACGCCGGGTGGCGACCCGATTCCGACGTTTCCATTGACGTCTGCCTTGTAAATATCTTTTGTTAACGCTACTTAATAAATGCGGAATAAATATTTTTGTTAAACCGAAGTTAATATTGGTGTAATTTTCTTTACCCCGTGTTCACCTATTGTTAAGGGGTCGAAATTTTATTATATTATTATAATAATGTTTTAATTTTATTGCATTTTCATTTTCAGGTGCTGGATGGATTAATAAATTTGTATTCAAGGGAATTTGTATTTAAGGGGAATTGAAAGCTGCTGAAGATTGAAATTACATTTTTGCTATTAATGCTGGGGGAGGCCTATGTCCAGCAGTGGACGTCTTTCGGTTGAAATTATGATGATGAATACTGTTACAAACTAAGACAAAATCGATGCGGAAGGGAGAAGAAAAGTGTTGTGGCGCAACTTGATAGTCTAATTTCATCATTGGGAAAGACCTATGGCCAGCAGGTGGACTGCAATCTGCGACAGGCTGATTTTCTCTATCGTATGATGTGCAGAAGAATAATAAGTTCAAAAAGCATTAGCAAGACGTTATACCTTCCGTGTTAGAATCCTTACAAAAAGCTTTAAAACAAGACCATCCGTAACGAATGAGAAAGATTGATGATTTATAAATCTTTTGTTTTCAGTGTGATATTGACAACTAAGATATTGCAGCTGCCATCCCCATCCCATCTTATTTAATTAAGCAACTTAGGAGCTGATCCCGAACACAAGGCCCAAGATATTCCTGTCAACATTTTAAAGGAGAGGGCCCTCAAAATAGTCTGAAAACCCACGAAGAAGGTTTATCATCAGGGAAAACTGAAGACAAAGATGCTGAAGCAACTAACTTGTTAAGCGAAGTTGGTTTGTGACCGTCACTAACGGGCAGTGATACAATATTTGCTCGTTTTGACGATCGCAAAATGAACTCGCTTGACTATATTCTACGAGCGTCGAGATTGCGGAAAACTGCTGAAAATTGGAACATTCAATCGAAGGACTTGAATATTGTATCTATCATTATATACTTATTAGTCGTCAGTCGGGTTTTTTAGTCCATTAAGAGCTTGTTTAAAAAAAAACTTTTACTTTAAATCATTATTACCTTTCATGTCGTTACTCAAGTATATTTGTAGTCCCTTTTATTGTATGTTAATAATTATTTAACATGTTCAATAAAGTATGAATGGGTGGGCCTTGGACGCAGCACTGCGGCAGCGACGAAACTATAATACGAAATTAGTAGTTTCGTCGCTGGCGCAGCGCTGCGCTCAAGGCTGTATCTTTAGAGAATAGCACTACAGCTCTATCCATGACTGCCGGCTATTTCGTTTCGTAAGCTAGTGTAAACCTTTATTTACTGGATTTGTTTATTTCAATACTAACGACTTGTCGCTTTGGACAAATTAATATTTACTTGTTTATAATTTAATAATAGCATTTTTTTTAAGGTATTGACATATCTATACTAATATTATAAAGAGGAAAGGTTTGATTTTTTGTTTGTTTGTATGAATTGAATAGGCTCCGAAACTACTTGGCAGATTTGAAAAATTCTTTCACTGTTGGATAGTCCATTTATCGAGGAAGGTTATAGGCTATATAACATCACGCTACGACCAATAGGAGCGGAGCATAAATGAAAAATGTTACAAAAACGGGAAAAAATATTCCTTTTTGAGAGCTTCCATTGCGTGCGCTGCGTAAATGGTTTAAGTTACGCAAATATCATGTATGATGGAATTGTTTCTCTTTAAAAGTTCTAAAAAAAAGTCCGTGACACCATATGTCTATCTTTTAAGGTGGACTCACAATAGCAAATTTTATGTTCTAAATTTTAATTAGATCAACGCTGCCGGTAGAAACAAAAGTTGGTTGCATTCGTATAGTAGTATATATATATTATTTCTTATTCAAAATAAATAGTTCAACAAGTTGGTAGGTAGATAGGGTAGGGTAGGTAGGGTAGGGTAGGTAGGGTAGGGTAGTGTAGGGTAGGGTAGGGTAGTGTAGGGTAGGGTAGTGTAGGGTAGGGTAGTGTAGGGTAGGGTAGTGTAGGGTAGTGTAGGGTTGGGTAGGGTAGGGTAGTGTAGGGTAGGGTAGGGTAGGGTAGGGTAGTGTAGGGTCGGGTAGGGTAGTGTAGGGTCGGGTAGGGTAGGGTAGTGTAGTGTAGGGTAGGGTAGTGTAGGGTAGTGTAGGGTAGTGTAGGGTCGGGTAGGGTAGGGTAGGGTAGTGTAGGGTAGTGTAGGGTAGTGTAGGGTCGGGTAGGGTAGGGTAGGGTAGGGTAGGGTAGTGTAGGTAGTGTAAGGTACGGTAGGTAGGGTAGATAAATGTTTGGTGTTTTTATGGCAAAACAAAGTTTGCCGGGTCAGCTAGTTTAGAATAAGTTAGTAAGGTTTTGTTGAGAGCAGTGGTGGCCCAATGGTAACGGCCGCGACTTACGTGTCGTAGGACGTTCGAAGCCAGGCAGGCGTTTTTCTTTGTGTAAATTATTTCATCACCACTGCTCTCAAAATAGTGAAGGAAAACATCGTGAGGAAACCGGCATGAACTAAAAAATATCTACCAACCCGCACTGGGCGGGCGTGGTGGATTTCGACCCATTCCCTCTCACAGAGAGAAGGCCTGTGTCCCAGCAGTGGGAACAATAAAAGGCTGACGAAGAAGGTTTTGTTGGAGATTGTAATAATATTTATTTATGTGTTACCTTGCCAATTAAAATAAGGTTTTTCTTTTAATTTGCGTAATTCTTGGGTTTATGTACGTTTTCTAGCAACCTCATCATCTGCCTAGCCTTTTTCCCAATTATTGTTGGGGTCGGCTTCCAGTCTTACCGGAATCAGCTGAGTACCAGTGTTTGACATGGAGCGACTGCCTATCTGACCTCCACAACCCAGTAACTGGGTAACACGATACCTTTTGGTAAAACTGGTGTCAGATCTCAGGCTTCTGACTACCCGTAACGACTGTCAAATATCTTCAAATGACAGCCGGGACCAACGGCTTAACGTGTTTCCGAGGCACGGAGGAAACTCGTTATGTTGAAATGGTCACCCATCCACGGACCGACCTCGTCAAGCGTTGCTTATCCTTGAAGATCGCCTCGTGCGGCTGTTATTATTTAGCAAACTAATACTAACATACTTTTTACATATTCTAACTCGTGATTATTAAATTCAATATCTATCTATTTGTCTTTTTATTTCGTATTGCTTATGTAGCTGCAAAAAGCTATAAAAAGGTCGTGGGTTCGTCTCCCCGGTCAGATAAAAATGTAACTGGAGTTAGTCCATTGAGAATTTCCCAGTAGCAGCCCGGAGGCTGGTTTTGTGTCCGGTTACGACAATCATACCAGAACATGCCATATTTTGCGAGTTCGATTCCCATCTGAAGTATGCAAGTTTTTAAAATCTTTAATTATATGAACTTAAGTATTTAAGAAAATAAAGGAAATAAATAGATTTCATTTACTTGAACTTTTCCACAAATATACATTCATTTGAGCATCCAACAACCAAAAATATATTTTGTACCTAAAGAATTAACAATTCTTTTAAGATAATACTTTAGATACGAGTACCACGAATAACATTAGGGTCATTAGAAAAGCTTTAAATAAAATAAATAACCATTGTTTAAGAGGATTTTAAGAGGATAAGTACAAGTTGTAATAGTATTATCTAATGCATGTATCGTAAAATTAATCATAATATTTTTTGGGCAGAACATGATATGTACTAGGGTTTTCAAATACCGGATTTTTTAATACCGGTATTAGTATGATCAATACCGTGATCACGGTATCGAACACAAGTTCGATTAGGATATTAATAAAACCATTAAAATACATGTTTTTATTTTCGAATCAGTGTTTATTACGGGATCCCGGTATACCAGTATTGGAAGCCCTAATAGGTACATAACATCTCGTCTTAAAAAAACAGTAAACTCATCACAATATAATTTTGTCCTATGGGTAGCATTCCGGTTAGCACAGGAAAATGCTTAGAGAGCCAGAGGAATGTGACAAAAAAAATCTATAACTACAAATGAAAATGATTTATAGTTCTCGGGAAACTTCTTGGCCGCCCTGAAGTTAGCTACTATGGCTGCGCAGTAGTAAATCTCGTACAAAAACAGCACCGATCCGTCCTTTGCGCATCGGCAAATCAACTTCAGGGCGGCCCAGACGTTTGGCGAGAACTATACCGAATGTACGTAAGCGCATCACCTCAAACGGCTGCACAATTTGTTTTTGTTGTGATTGTAATTGGCAGGACAATATTTGAATGAAAGAAAAAAATAGGTTCGATGTTCATAGGGTCAGCTAGTAATAGATAAATCCCAAAAAATATATAGAGTCACCAAAATACTAAAATAGTTCTTAAAATAACTTGACCATTAATTAAAGTAAGTAACGAACGGCTGTATTTAGGAAACAGCCAATCGGTACGTACTTAAAATGATAGCTTACGTTAAACAGATTGTAAATAAAAACAATCTTGAATAGACTGACTTCTTCTTCTCGCCCTGGTACGACAATTTTTGGTTTGGCCGAATACTTTGCCACTTCCACGGTATTATCTATCAGATAATTACACAACACAAAAACAAAAATAGAGGTACGCATAAAAAGGCGTCTTTCTAATTATTTTAGTATTACGACAGATGAAGGTATTGAACAGCCGGGCGAGCACGGCCTCTGTGATAGGCTTGAGTCACGCATTTTATCACAGTTTTGGCTCCCAAACTGTGATAAAAATGTGTGACTCACGCCTGTTACAGTTGGCTGTGCTCGCCCGGCAGAACTTGGTTTCTTTATCGATCTTTTTGCGGGCTCCAAGAAAATCGTTAAATCCTTTCAAAGTCAAAGTCAAATGGGACTCGTCCATTCTTGGTGTTCGCGACTGTTGACTTCAGTTTTCAGGAGTTGCAATGGATGAGAACAGTATGGTGGGATTGATGAAATTGGACGTAAGAATAAGTAGATTATGTAGGGATTTGTATAGAACAATGAAGACAATATCTACTATGAACACGAACAATAAGTTCTGTAGTATTTTTTTCTTTTTACTCTATAATAAACAACAAATTATTTATTTATTGTATACTTTATTGTACACTACATAAATAATGCCAGACTTAATCATCCAAAACAAATTGACAAACTAAAGTTAAATAAGTAATTTGGTGTAATTTCCCACACGGGTTTTGAAACAATAAGCCTCTGATATTAAGAAGAAGTATACCTAATGAGAATTTAGACACTATTAGACAGATATCAGAATAAGAAATTGAAATAAACTAACAGTGGGAATACGAAAAAAAATATGTACTGACACCGAAGATTTTCTTGTAGTTTTACAGCTCAATTTACTTGTAACTGGTACATATTGTTGCAAATGTAAGCAGATTTAAACAATCACTGACGCTCTACAAAAGTGGCATTCGATGTCAGCGAAGGCGATAGTCGAAATGACAAAATGATTAACTTGGAAGTCAAAGGGATTGACCATGAATTCCATACAATTTTGTCTAAGGCCCTAGACCAGTGACATTCTATCATCGAAAACGTGGAGCGATTGTAAAAAGGCAAAATTGTATGGAATTGACAAGCGATATCGAATAATCACGTGATCAATCACTCACATTTTGACATTTCAACAATCGCCATCGCTGACATCGAATGCTACTTATATAGAATCTCTGTTTGACTATCGCTATTGCCACGCTTTCGATGATAGAATGAAAGTTGTCTAGGGCCTCTGGACATTATCTAATTGTATTCATATTTCAAGCTTTTATGTAACTTGCAATGTACCTATGTATGTGAGTTCGGGTCATATCTTGCAACTGAATTTTAAAGCAGTTAGCCTCCACCAATTTAGATGAAATTTTGCATATACGTTTAGTTTGTATGACAATTCATGGTTAGCTAAGTGACGTCATTCTAAATCCAATATGGCGGACGGCCCAAGATGGCGGAATAGTTATTTTTTGTGCACTGCCATGATATGGGTATTAAATGAAAGGGTTTGATGAGAAGAATACGAAAAAAGCTTGTTTTAAAAAAAGTTTTTTAATGAATAATTGTTTCACAATGCTTTCACTTTCCTTGAAATTTCTGAAATTGTGTTTGCCTCAGAAAGCACGTCAAGCCCTCATCCCAGTTATCATTAGTTGATCTTTGAAAGTCGTTACAAGTAGACAGCAGCCTGAAACTTTGACAATCTGTCTCACCAAGGAGTATTTACCCAGTAACTGGGTTATGGAGGTCAGGTAGGCAGTTGCTTCATGTAAAGTACTGGTATTCAGCAGCATTCGGTAAGATTGCAAAGCACATGATGATGATGTTTGCTTGAAATAAATATTAAGTAGATTATGTTCGGGATTAATTATTGGTTCAAAATCCGGACAAAATCTACTTATACCCATTGCAAGATTTTGCTGAAATTGCTTAAAAGTTTACATTGGATGAACACACAGAGGAACTTAGCAAATATCACAGATAAAAATAGCTCAGATCAGGAACCTTGAAGATGATTTTTGTCATAACTATAAGCAGGAAAATTTTGGCTTGAATGTTAAAACAAGCCAGAAAAAACCTACTTAAACTCACAACAAAATATTTATTTGAGCTGAAAAGCGTCCACGGCTGAATAAAGAAAGGCCTTCCTCAAGCGTTGCTACATCGGCCGCAGAAAGAGAGTACTTTTATATTAGGTTATATATTCAAATTAAGCTTCTTCGTACACAAGAGAAGAACAACCAGAAATGAAATAAAAGAAAAGTAATTACAATAAATATGGTCATTTTCTTGTTTTTTTTTTGAAGTGGTGTTAAAAATCAAACATAAGTAGGCAATGTAGGGCTTTAAATTATGAACAAAAGCCGAACAGAACCTACTTATATTCAATTCAAAACTTTTTAGAAAGGAAAGCAATTACTTTTAGGTAGTTTCAAAAGCGATGATCGCTTTTGATGTAAATTTAAGAAAACGTTGTATAATTAATAGCAAAGAAATAGTTAGACGACATCAACTTAACTTCACAATCAAAATATAGATACTGCTGAAATAAAAGAAAATTGTTACAAATACAACAATATTTTCGGAAAAGGAACACTGCACGGTAGGAAAAATTGTTTGAGTGCCGAACAAGGTACACTCCTACTCTGTTATCTAATTTAAATAAAACTGTTATTAGAAAAATTATTTGCACTTGAAAGAGAGCGTGATCTGTCACATAACTTTTACACTTTGGATCTATTTATATATAAAAAAAAACATAAAACCAAATATAATATGGGTAGCAGTAATTACTAAATGTAAACATTTTGAAGCACCGTTGTAGAATTAAAAATCAAACATAAGTAGGCAATGTAGGGCTTTAAATTTAGAACAAAAGCCGAACAGAACGTACTTATATTTATTTTTTACTTTTTGAAGAACACATTTGTAGCTAGTGTCAAAAGTGATGATTGCTTTTGAAACGAGTATAAGTAAATGTTGTATAACTAATAGCAAAGAAATAGTTAGACGACACCTACTTAACGTCACATCAAATATAATATACTGTTGAAATAAAAGAAAATAATTAAAAACGGGGAATTTTTAACTGCACCTCTATTTAGAAATTTAAGCAAACAAAATATCTCCACTAATAACCTACTGCAAAACAATATTACTCACCGTAAAACAAAAATACTGATTTGCACACAAATTATTCAATTAAATATAAAATAAATGTGAATTAGTCCAAGAGCGAGCGAAGCGAGCTCGGGAGCTTAGGGCACCCCGACACGGATAGGTTAGGTTCGAAGGACATGAAGGAGATGACGGGAGCTGAGTTCGCTCGCTTTGCTCGCTCACTTCAGCTCCCGTCATCTCCTTCATGTTAGGTTACTTTAGACCCTGCAGACAGAAATAGGAGCCCTGCGCAGCGGGGCTCCGTCGACTTTGTTTCGTTTCCCCCCCTCCCTTAAAACTTAAATATTTTGTTGCACTCGAAGAATTATTAGATTTACTTTTAGTTAACAGATAGTTATTCAGTAAAACAGTTAAGCTTTAAAGATCTAGCAGTATAGTATAATTCATTTATTTGATGAGCAAATTTAGTGTGCAATTCAGTATTTTTGGTAGTAATTTCGAATATTTTGATTGAAAAAAGGGGAATTACAGTTAAAGTATTAAATACCACCCATTAAAAACACAACAATATTTTCGACAAAGGTACACTGCAAGTTAGGATAAAATTTATGAGTTCCGAACAAAACTGCGATCTAATTAAACTGTTTTAATTTATTTACACTTGAACGACTACTTTTGAAGTTACCACGACATGATCACACAGTAAACTGGCACATACTTGGACATACAGATCTATTTATATTAAAACAAACATAATTAGGGGTAGCAGTAATAATATATGTTTTAGATAGCAACATTACTGACCTAATTAGTTACCCGACTGCGGCGAAGACAAAAGAAGGATCTGCATCTGTCTTCCCATAACTTCTAAACTGCTCATCATAATTTGACAAATGAGGTATCATTAGAAGCATCTTGATCGTCCGCTGGTTATACGCTATGTGACGTTACACCAAATTATAACAGAGCAAAAAAATAAGTACGAAAAGTCGCGTTCTGAAAAATACGAAACAAGAAAATATTCTTAGAGGATAGCCATGGTCATATGCCACCTAGCCATAAGAATTTCTCATTAACAACTGTTGTTGTTTGTGTGAACTGTTCTAGTTGTATTATATTGTTGATCAAACGACACGCAGGTGGCATACTACCACTGCTATCCGTAGTATTTTTACTTAAGACGACGACTAACGCCAACGACCTTGAGGGAACAAAATGCGTACTCGTTTCACACCCGCGCGACCCAAAATTTAGTAGTTTTTTGTACTTTCCTTATTATTTTTTGACTTTAAAAAAAAAGCTTCAGATCAAAATGTAGATAATTAAATTGTCTTTGATATGGTGTCGATTTCATTAAAATACGCCCAGCGGTTTTGGTGTGATTGTCGTGTTTTTGTCCGTTTTAGACATAACTTTACAATATAATTACACTATGTTATACGAATAAAACTCAAAATTTGCTCAGATGAAATTATTAAGAAAATGGTCTAATATAACATATATTTTTTCCAATAAATTACGACTAGCCGTTTAGACGTGATTCTTATTTTAAAATCAGCTACTCAAGGGAATCGGTTTTTTTTAAAGTCATAGAATAATAAGAAAAGTACAAAAAACTACTAAATTTCGGGTCGCGCGGGTGAGAAACGAGGGCGCGTTTTGTTCCCTCAAGGTCGTTGGCGTTAGTCGTCGTCTTAAGGACTCATCCACACATATCAGGGCCGTGCCCGGGACGTGGAAGGACCGTGCCCCGTCAGGGGCTCAAAAAAATATTGGTGTGTACATTTTATATGAACTCGTTCACTCACGGCCGTGCACGGGCCAGTGACGAATCTTCAATGCCTGTCACGTCCCGGGCACGGCCCTGATATGTGTGGATAGACCTTTATCCTTTTATACAATGGATGTTTACCATAAAAGGTCTTTCTAATGGTTACCAACAGTTATTCGTGGTAGTCGGATCATGAAAGAACTAAATAGAATTTGATCTAAAAACTTTTCACGTGTCTTGCACTAATTACTTAGGTTTAGGGCCTTGCGAGAAAAACAATTAAAATGTTAAGTCCAACAAGCAGCATTATAGTTCTTTCATGGTATTGTTTAGCAATTCAACCTGCATAAGGAGCGCAGCAAAAACAAAAAAAAAAACAACAAAACGGCTTGTTTTTTTTTCGATAAGTATTTAAAAACTACATCAATTAAAGCAAGTCACGAAGGGCTGTATTAAGGAAACAGCCGATCAAAACGTACTTCAAATGATAACATACTAGTTAATGAAGATAAAGTATTTAATTATATTACAGAATCCATCCAAGACAGTTGTTTCGTTTATTCGGCGCTTCTCTGGGGATCGCCACTGTTGATTCTGGCTTTCAGGAGTTGCAGTTGATGGGGATAGTGCAGTGGAGTCGATGATATTGATCGTAAGCATAAGTAGTTAATGTAGGGTTATGAAAAAAACCAGACAAAATCTACTTATGATCACGAACAAATTTAGATCCGTAGAATTCTTCAACGATTTTCTCTTTAAACACTGAATAAAATATGAATATTACGGCCCTTCTTACCTAATAATATGGATACAAAGTTTATCCATACATTGGAGCAAATTGAATCTGTAAAAAAATTCAGGCATATTGGAGAGAATTTTTGTTGTAATTTTAAGTAGATAGATTTCGGCTTAAATATTAAAAACAAGCCGGAAAAAAACTACTTAAAGTCACAACAAAAGATGTTTAACCCAAAAGAAGTTGCAGAAAGACCACTTTAAAATAGATATTAAATAGATAGTGTTAGTGTTTGGAAATAAACATTTATGGAGAAAATAAAGTGTCAGGGATTATTTGGTTGAAATACCGACAAAATCTACTTATACCCCTTACAAAATTGAGCTGAAAATCAAGACTAAGAACATGACAATCAAGAAACAACCGCAAAAACAATGGAAAGATTCACTTGTCAAGATGGCTGAAAAATTTAAAATTTGGAAAAAGTCTTATAAGGTTACCTTTGTCAAAGAGTACACAGATAATAATTTAAAACTGAAAAGTGAAGTGATGATTTAAACTTATATTAACGGTATGTATGTATGTTTTCAGAAATAACACTTACAATAACTGGGTTAAGTTCGTCTCAAAAGTTTTGCTGAACACGCTAACTCACCCAAAACTGTTGTATTTTTTGATGTAATTGAAGCACCGCTTTTTCATTTATCTCGAGAAGAGTATAAAGTGAACTGTTACATGTTTCGGGTAAACAGATCTATTTACATTAAAAAAACATCACACACACACATCACATCAGCCTATTAATGTTCCCACTGCTGGGACACTGGCCTCCTCTCTGTGAGAGGGAATGGGCCGTAATCCACCACGCGGGCCCAGTGCGGGTTGGTGAATGTGTCACATGTCTTCGAATTTTTGTTTCTAGGACATGCCGGTTTCCTCACGATGTTTTCCTTCACCGTTTTGAGAACAGTGGTGAAGAAATAATTTACACAAAGTAAAGCGAATGCCTGGGCTCGAACCCCACGACCTACAACTTGTAAGTCGCGGCCGATACCACTGGGCCACCACTGCTCTCTGCTAAAAAAACATAATTAGGTGTATTTGTGTAATTAGTAAATGTATTTGTTTTGGTCCTAATATAATAAACACGTTCGTTAATTTCGTAATTGATTTGTTTTCATTGTCATTAGTGTTATATTAGAGAATCCTTATCTATTACAAGCACGTGATTTCTTAGGCTTATCTTTTTAAACGAAGCTTGTTAAGAAAATTATGTTACAATATAAAATTGGCCATCAATTAAAGTAAGTAACGAAGGGCTGTGTTTAGGAAACAGCCTATCGAAACGTGCTTTAAATGATAACTTAATAACTATTCCGCAGGAGTCTGTTGGATGCCAGAAGCGTAGGACGGGTCGATGTGGCGACGCCTACGTCTGGCTGAAAGATCAGCTGAAATGGTGATGAAAATATAGATCGCAAGAATAAGAAGAGAATGTAGGGATTTAATGAGAAAAGACAGACGAAATCTAATCTCAATTCAATGACCTATTGTTTTTCTTTAAAAACGGGAAATGAATAAACAAGTAAAATAATGGTAATCAGTAGTATCCGCAAGCTTAATACGTATATTTTGCAAGAGCAAAACGATAGCGATTTCTGCGCAATAATTGCTCTTCAATACAAAAGTTTTAAAGTTGTCGGCGGTTTTCTTTTAAATAAGTGCACTTAACAAACAGCGAGCCATTAGCAAAAGATTGTGTAGGACCTACAATACCTACACTGCAGGTGATTCCGACTTTTATGACAAAAAGCGTTTGAGCGCTATCGTTTTGCTCTTGCAAAAGATACGTAATTAGCCTGCCGGTTAGACTGACCTGCAGATGCTGATGAAGTTTGATTGGAATTGATATTATGTAGATGGTGTTCGGGATTCACTGGTTCAAAAACCGGACAAAATCAACTTATACCCACCAAAAAAGATAGCTGACAAAACAATATTGACCTGAAAATGTTATATGTATAGAAGAAAAATAATATTAACTATATTCACTTGATGGTCGCAAAGAAAAAGCAAAATATCACAGATAATAAAAATAGCACAGATCAGGAACATTGAAGATATTTTCTGTCGAACTATAAGCAGGCTGTTTTCGGCTTAGATATTAAAATAAACTGGAAAAACCTTCTTAAACTAACAACAAAAGCTGCAAAAAGACCAGGCAGATGAAGATGTTTGTTTGGAATAGATATTAAGCAGACAGTGTCAGGGATTATTTGGTTAAAAAGCCGACAAAATCTACTTATACTCATAACAAAATTGAGCTGTAAATCAAGATTAAGCTGAAAATACTATAAGTATAGCAGGAATACAGAATTAGTTGCAACATACATAAATCAAGAATTTTGAAGAGCATTATTGTCGTAATTATAAGCAGGAAGATTTCGGCTTTGGTACATTGTAACAAGCCGGAAAAGACCTTAAATTCACAACAATACTTTCATAGCAAAACCGAGTTACTGGGTTGTGGAGGTCAGATAGGCAGTCGCTCCATGTAAAACACTGGTACTCAGCTAAATCCGGTTAGACTGGAAGCCAACCCCAACAAAGTTGGGAAAAGGCTAGGCAGATGATGATGATGACTTTCATAGCAAAAACATATGACAAAAAAGATAGCAGTAATTGCAGCTAGAAGTGTCCACAGTTGGATAGGCTTTCCTTAAGTGTCCAATGTAAATTTTTGTCGTAATTATAAGCAGGAAGATTTCGGTTTGGGTACAATATAACAAGCCAGAAAAAGACCTACTTAAATTCACAACAAAATATTCATAGCAAACATAACATAAATACAATAAAGCAAAAAAACAGTGATTTCAGCTTCACTGCTAGACATAAATGCCTTTAAGGCGCTACCCCAAATGTTATCACACCGACAACAGTAAAATAGTTTTTTAATATCACCTAACTAAGTAATCTTCATGGGTTATTCTGAAGCACTGTGGCCGTTGTAGTATTAACAAGTAAAATTTCATTTAGATTTTATTCAAACATAGCTAAGAACACTCACGACAAAATCACCTTTCAATTAAAAAAAACTAAATCAAAATCGGTTCATCCGTTTAGGCGCTATGATGCCACAGACACACAGATACACAGCAACACACGTGAAACTTATAACACCCCTCTTTTTCCGGCGGGGGTTAAAAATCAATTATAAGTAAGCAATGTAGGGCTTTAAATAAAGAACAAAAGCCGAACAGAACCTACTTATAATTAACTTTAAACTTTTTGAAGGAGTAATTTCGATTCTAATATTAATCTTCCAGTATAAGCGGTGATTGGCTTTGATGCGAATCTAAGTAAATGTTGTATAACTTAAAGCAAAGAAATAGTAAGACGACATCTACCGAACATCACAACAAAATATATAACTGATGGAAATGTAATTAAAATTATTAATTTGGAAAACAAGACTCAACCAAAAATAAACAATCCTTTCGTACCTAAAGCTAGGTAAAAGAAGAGGGAACTGCAATAAAGATGATGAACTAGACTATTTGGAAAAGAGATGGTCTTTGCCAAAGAGCACACAGACAATTAAAACTGGAAAGAGAAGTTATGATTTAAAAATCTGTTAAATATGTTTGTCTGAAATAAAGGATCAAAATTAATTAGACTTCAATTACCTTTTACCCGAAGCAGAAGTTATGCTGAACACGGCACACTATGCGGTCGCACTCAAAACTATTACGTTTTTTAATGTATGTATTAAACCACCACTTTTTAAGTTAACTCGAGAAGAGTATAAAAGTAACTGATAAACATTT
This sequence comes from Orthosia gothica, assembly GCA_949775005.1. Classification (NCBI taxonomy): domain Eukaryota; kingdom Metazoa; phylum Arthropoda; class Insecta; order Lepidoptera; family Noctuidae; genus Orthosia; species Orthosia gothica. The sequence goes on along the minus strand of OX459047.1, from coordinate 12,511,171 downwards.
CTGGTAAGCAGTCGTATTTATATTAAAAAAAATACATAATTAGGGGTAAAAGTAATTAGTTAATATTTTTGTTTTGGTCCTAGGGCAACAAACACGTGCCTAAATTTCATGATTATTTTGTTTTCATTGTTGTAAGTCTTTATCCTTGTTTTTTACTTAATTAGCACATGATTACTTGTGCTTATCATTTTAAACAAAGCTTGTTGAAAAAAAGTACTACAATAACTTTGGCCATCAATTATAGTAAGTAACGAAGGGCTGTATTTAGAAAACAGCCTATCGAAACGTGCTTTAAAGGACATATCATCATCATCAGCCTATTAATGTTCCCACTGCTGGGACACAGGCCTCCTCTCTGTGAGAGGGAATGGGCCGTAATCCACCACGCGGGTCCATTGCGGATTAGTGGACGTCACATGTCTTCGAATTTTTGGTTCTAGGACATGCCGGTTTCCTCACGATGTTTTCCTTCACCGTTTTGAGAGCAGTGGTGGATACCACTGGGCCACCACTGCTCTTTAAAGGATAACTTAATAGTAATTCCAACTTCAAACAATGACGGGCCGATGACTTGGTGAGGTCCGCAGGAGTCAGCTGGAAGTAAGAAGCATAGGACCGATCGACGTGGCCACGTATATATCTAGCTATGGCCGTCTTTCGGCTAACACGGTGATGAAAATATTGATCGCAAGAATAAGTAGATTATATAAAGTATATAAAGTAAAGTATGCTATATTATTAAATTTTGTATAGCTTAAATAGCTATGCAAAATTTAAAATTGGATTTCAAAATCAAAGAGGAAATATTTGAGATCGAAGTGGCCAGTACGACAAAACGCCAATTTCACAGGTGAGGACCTAATATACTCGTATGATCCTTACACATTATGCTAGCTTTGATTATGCCGATTTTTGCTTAATTCTTGAAAAGTTATGATTTTACTGCGATTTTTGCTGAGGGCAAGTTTATTCCTTGCACAAAAAATTCTAAAGTCCTCAAATTTCCATATGTTCGAAGCTGTTTAATTCCTTTAGTACTGTCAAAAACACTGCTATCGGGTATATTTCAGTACCGTTAACTTTCAGTTTGTATGTATTTTAAGTACCCAAAACTGATAATATTGCTAACAAAACATGAAAACATACTAGAAAACGTCAATTTGAATGTTAAACGGCTCTCTTGAGCATACAAACAAGATTTAGCTTGAAAACCTTGTGAGGGAAGCTATATTTATTTTATTTAGTACCCGGGTGGTGAAAGCAGAGAAAACGAATTTTCCCATTTTCTCAGTTATGAGACCTACCTAGCTAGATCGATTTTTCGACCCCGAAAACCCTATATTACAAATTAGATCGAAATCGTTAGAACCATAATAGAGTTTTATTAAGTGGTCTTCCTCTATTTAAGTTTATTATTTGGTTTTTAGGATTCTGTACCCGAAGGCTCCAAACGGAGCCCTATTGATGTCCGGCTGTCCGTCATCTGTCATAAACATTTGTTCCGAAGAATTTTTGAATTCCCAATGAGCTATGAACTTGAAATTTGGTGATAATATTTATTATTACGTATATTTTAGCAACATATACCGATATAATCTAAATTTGGTACGGAACCCTAAATTAGCGAAGTCCGACACGCACTTGGCCGGTTTTTGAAATAATTGTTAAATACACAACAGACTTCATAAAGGAATCAACACCAATTTGGTTTATCATTACTTCTGTTTACAAGATTGAACCAAAGGGTTCGATCTTATCAAAAATTTTAAGACGCCAGGATCCAAAATGATTCATCAAGACATCAGCATAAACATCTGACACATTACAAAGTTCTACATCGTCGTATTTCGTCGTAAGAATGTAAGAAATTACAGAGTGACCTGTGAGGTCGTTCGCTGCCTGTAACGAAACCATAGCGCGATCTAATTCGATCCCAACGCCATCTATCGAGCATGGATACAACTCTGCAATTTACGAGAGATTTGACTCGTGTTTTTAAGCGACTTACCAAAAAGGAGGAGGTTCTATGTTCAACTTCTTGAATGATGTATGTTCACCGATATCTCCTTTTTTTGTTTGGAAGAGTGCTTTTCGAAATTGGTCCCATTTTAATTTGGTGAAGATCTGATGATGAACTTTGGAGATATACAACAGAACTCTTCAATAAATCACGGCAAATCATTCGAGAATTGCTGCAATCGCATGTCTGTTTATTGTATATACCATTTCATAACATACCATCACGCCAGTACACACAAAAAGGGTACGCAGATCTCTCATTTCACCGGTTATGTTCAAGTTTCATGTTATTCGGGTAATCTATTCTGGCGTTATAGGTACCTTACTAAACAACTTGCCTATTTTAGGTAGGTACAACTAAAAAGGGAAAAATAAAAAAACTTTTTTGCAAAAAAATACTACCGACTTCCAAATAAAAAACTACAAAGTGAAAAATAACTTTATTTTTGGAAGTCGGTGTCCATATCGCAAAAAAAGGGAAAAAAGAAAGACACCGACTTCCAAAAAAAAGTTATTTTTCACTTTGTAGTTTTTTATTTGGAAGTAGGTAGTATTTTTTTGCAAAAAAGTTTTCTATAAGCTTTTGTTTAGCTTTCATCTGGTGTCTGTAATCAAATCTTGCAAATTAAATTTTATCCACTGCCCAGAATTGGATTATGCTAAAATTTTGCACACACGTTTCTTCCTCGTGACAATGCAATGTTTTATATAAAATCTTGTTTATAATAAATCTTTTTTTTTAATACTTACCTACTTAACCTTTTGTGTTGGTGTTGTTTGTTGATTTAGATTAAATGAAGATAACGTTGTTCATAAAATTCTGAAAAACCAACCAAACCAAACCTTCACTAACAGAAAACGCTCTTTGTAAACCGATAAGCCTAGATGCATGGCATGTTGCACAAGTTTTCCTTTTATAGCGAAATGAGCACTGAGAAAAGATTTTTATTTCAATTCATCGCCTAAGGCACTTGTCCCACCGCCAACGATCAGTGAGTAGCGAGTAAAGCTAGAAACTAACACCCAGCGAGCAGCGAGAAACGAACGGTGTAGTTTCAATAGTTTTGTCGCTCGGCTATAAGCGAGTGTTCTTGTGCGACGGGCGATTACTCGCACCACTTGCTCGGGGCGGCTACACTGTAGGTTGAAATAACCGCTGATTGATCGCTCGTAATGAGTTCTGACCGCCAAGCGAGCAAGCGAATATCGCTGAGCGAGTATAACTTTGATTATAGCTCTTGTCGCTGCGACAAACTTATGTTGAGAGAGTACTCGCCGGCAGTGTGAACAGCCAGCGATCAACTATCTCTGATCTGGATCTTATATCTTTTGTACGTTTCTAAACTCGTCGGCGGTGGGACAAGTGCCACAATGGGTTAAATAGCGGATAAAAAGTTGCAAAGAAGTAAATTTTTGAAGATTGTAAACATAATTGGTCACTCACACTGATATTCACCTATTTATTACGTTTAGAAGTGTCATACGTCGTGATATTATTCCGAATTGTCTTACCAAAATAAATTTTAATAAAAAGTAGACAAATTTTGATGTAACTTTGCAAGTTCAGCCGAGCTGGAAATAAACTTTTTTTCGTGAGCTTGTATCGGCTTTTGTGGGAGAGAAAGAGAGTTTGACAACTTTAAACTCATTATTCAAACTCAAATAATTAATTTGACTTAGTTACAGGTACTGAGTTTTCAGACGAACTTATGAAGCTAAAACCACATTGTGTGGCTCGCTCGGTCGCTAGGCCCTCGTCGGTCTCTGGAGAAGACACCCAGCAAGAAACTCCAGGGTACTCTTTTAAATCTTTTATAGTTTATTCAACCAAAACCGCTGGTATGCTAGTATTATATAATCTGTGGCCAAGCGCAATACTGTTATTCAACACTCGAGGATGGACAATCGCGTGTTCATGTTCCGTTTTGTTTTTTTTTACCCGATTGCCGAAGGAGGGTAATGTGTTTATCAGTCTATGTATGTATGTATGTTTGTTCCTATATGGCGTTCCAGAGACCAAACGCGTTGGCCGATTTTGATGATTCATACGTCAATCGATTCCTCTTAACCCTGCGAGTGTCATAGGCTACATTAAAATTGGACAATAGAAAAATGGCGGATTTTGGGCGCCATATTGTGGGGGCCCAAATTTTTTTTTTCTTCTAAACCAATCGTGTGGGGTATCAAAATAAAGGGTTTTAAGAGGCGATGTCAAAAATATATATCACTTATATGTTTAAATGTATCCAATTCGAAAAAAACTTAACCAGAAGTTTATAAATAAAAAAAGTTAAATCAAAAATTCAAAAAACCCGACTGCTTCAAAAGCGAACTAAAAAGTCGTAAACAAGGAAAAAATCATGCTGTGCAGGAGGAGGATACATCTGGTTTTGGTCAGCCAGCTCGCGTGTATGTATTCTCCGACTGCACAGCATGATTTTTTCCTTGTTTACGACTTTTTAGTTCGCTTTTGAAGCAGTCGGATTTTTTGAATTTTTGTGTATTTGCACTGATTTCTCCGTCATTTATGGACCGATTAAGAAAATCCTTTTTTTTTTTTTTAAGATTATGTTACCAATTTCGTCCCATTTTAATTTGGTTAAGATCTGATGAAGAACTTCGGGTAAAGTTCACCATGGTACACTCTCATTTAACCGGTTATGTTCAAGTTTCATGATATTCGCGTAATCTATTCAGGCATTAGGTAACTTACTAAAGAACTTGCCTATTAGATACAACTAAAAGGTGAAACGCCGGATTCCGAAAAGGCTTTAGCACCGTAGACCACATACATACGCTGCGGCAGGTTATACAGAAGACCGAAGAGTATAATCAGCCTCTCTGTTTAGCGTTTGTGGACTACGAGAAAGCCTTTGATTCAATCGAGACTTGGGCTGTACTGCAGTCTCTCCAACGGTGCCAAATCGACTACCGGTACATCGAGATGTTGAAGTTTTTGTACAAAAACGCCACCATGTCAGTCCATCTTCAGGATCAGACCTCGAAACCAATCCTTCTCCAGCGCGGCGTAAGACAGGGAGACGTGATTTCTCCGAAACTGTTCACTGCTGCGCTGGAGGACGTCTTCAAGGTTCTGGACTGGAAGGGGCTTGGCATCAACGTTAATGGCGAGTACATCACTCACCTTCGGTTTGCCGACGACATAGTGGTCATGGCTGAGACCATGGAGAGCCTCAGTAAAATGCTCGATGACCTCAGTAGAGCTTCCGAAAGAGTGGGTCTTAAAATGAAGATGGACAAAACCAAGGTCATGGTGAATGCCCATGTAACACCCACTCCTATTAAGATCGGAGACTCTACACTCGAAGTTGGAGACGATTATGTTTACTTGGGACAAACGGTCCAGTTGGGTAGGTCCAACTTCGAGAAAGAGGTCAACCATCGAATCCGACTCGGCTGGGCGGCGTTCGGGAAGTTGCGTGGTATCTTATCGTCCAATTTACCGCAGTGTCTCAAGACAAAAGTCTATGACCAGTGTGTGTTGCCAGTGATCACCTATGGGACCGAGACGTGGTCGCTCACAATGGGCCTTATCAGAAAGCTTAAAGTCACTCAAAGGGCAATGGAGAGGGCTATGCTCGGAATTTCCTAGCGTGATCACGTCAGAAATGATGATATCCGCAGGAGAACCAAAGTTACCGACATAGCCCGAGAATTGCCAAACTTAAGCGGCAGTGGGCAGGGCACATTGCTCGGGGTGCGGGTCAGGTAACCTCCACGTTGGCCTAGTTGGTTGCTGGTCTCTTTCGGATACGTCTGGGGAGAAGAGCAACCCGCTGGGCTGGTGCACCCTGGGCACCGTCAATAACTTCCCATTCGTGGGTTCTTGTTGGCGGTGGCGAATACCTGACGGGGGGGAGGGGGGGGGGACTCGTCGCTCTGGGTGTTCCCCTGATTAGCAGGGGACAGTCCAGACGCGACACAGGGGTAGGCTGGGTAGGTAGCGGTAGGTCAGCGGTGGGGCTCGCTTCCTGGCCTCTGGGCGGGCCGCCTTCCCCTGCGGGGGGGAACGCCCGGGGCACCCCAGCTCTGCACCCTGCATTGCCCGGCTCTGCAGTGACCGGCTCTGCCCGCTCTGCACCTGGCTTTGCACTCGGCGCTCGTGCGGTTTGAGCTCACCGAGTGCACTGACCAGCTCTGCACCCTGCTTTGCCCGGCTCTGCATCCGGGCTTTGCCCGCTCTGCACCTGGCTCTGCAGCCCGGAATCTCTCCTGCGGGTGGGGGTGGCTGCGGCTCGGGGGCGGGAAGTGGGCCCAAGAGGAGGTGGTGACTTGTCGTTGCCGACCCTCCTGTGACGTGGGATGGTCGGCAGGGACAAGTCAATGGTGGGAGGAGGCGGCGGAGCGTCGGTCTCGACGCTTCGCCGCACACGCGGTTGGCGGCGTCTGGCCTTCGCGGGCCAGATGCCGATACGTGGGGGACCGTTAGGTCCAGTGCGGTGGAGGGTACGGTGCGGCACACCGTCTAGGTGTGCCCAGCGGGGGCGTAGCTGCGCCGTGCCCTGAGGAGGAGGTTGTGTGGCAGGTCCTCTCGCTTCCCGGTGTGGTAAATCCATGCTGGGGAGCGGGGAGGCCTGGGCGGCGGTTGCCTCCTTTTGCGAGGACGCCATGTCGCAAAAGGAGGCAGCGGTGGGGGTGGGAGAGGGCGGTTGTACGATCGCCTGCGCCCACCTCCTGGTGGTGATTAGCGGGCGGCAGGTGCGGGGGTGCCTGTCGTCTGCATTGCACAATCACCACCCTCGTCGGGCGGGAATGGCCGAGCACTCACGGTCATTCCCGGGCCCCTCCACTGAGGGAGGGGCGTGCGGGGCCCGCCACTATGGTGGGCAATCGTCGGCGGAGGACTGGGCGTAAAGGCTGTGCAGGTTTCCCAGTCCTCCTCCATAAAGACGATGCGGGAGTGCGCTGGTTTATTTTAGTGGGTATACCGGGCTTGCCCGGGGAGTCCCACATAGCCTGTCCATTCCCCCGATGGGCGGGTATGCGTAATGCATTTTTTCGAGCGTTATCAAAAAAAAAAAAAAAAAAGGGCACATTGCTCGCAGAACGGATGGCTGATGGGGCCGAAAAGTTCTGGAATGGCGACCGCGAACCGGAAGACAATACGTTGGAAGGCCTCCCACTAGGTGGACCGATGACCTGGTTAAGGTTGCGGGAAGGCGCTGGATACGAGACGCACGGGATCAGTCAATGTGGCGACGCCTGGGGGAGGCCTATGTCCAGCAGTGGACGTCTTTCGGCTGGAATGATGATGATGATGATGCAATAAATAAATAAATAAAACCGCTTTTTTGACAACTTCGAGCGAAGTGAAAACGAAGCAAAATCGAAAATTTCACCTACAAACTTCTGCAACATTATGAATGTAAATTGATTTAATGGTGGGTTTACAATAAGAAGCAATAACATTAGATAGCGAAACGAGCTTAAAAAATTTAGCGCCACACCATGAATAAGTTAGGTTTTCTGTTGAAATGAAAAGGGTTGTTAGTGCAGTTTGCCGGGCTCGCCTCCCCTTGATCTAGCCCTGCTTCTGTAGATATCATTAAACTTCTCAGTAGTCACAGGCCCTATCGAGCCATTTCATCTTTTACACAGTATGTCCATCGTTTGTTTGATTTTCGTCATTTTACGGTTTTATAAACAGGTATAGCAGCATTGGACCCACGAAAATAAACATAAACTAATTGTGTTATGTAACGGCACCACACGACATGAGCAAATTGTAACATTAAATGTATTTAGGATACTGTTTTAAAATATAGAAAGACTCTTATATTAAGAGTCATACCCCGAGTTTCCCAGATTGAAATTATCGGAGAATTAATGTGACAAATTGTCAAAGACGCGTTATCTGCTGTGATTGGTTGAATGAATTTTCAACAGCCAATCACAGCAGATAACGCGTGCTTGACAATTTGTCACATTAATTCTCCGATAATTTTGAGCTGGAAAACTGAGGGTTATATTAAGAGTCTTCTTTTACTTTAAATCAGTATCACACAGTAATCTTAAACAGTGCCATCGCACTGTGCCCGTGCCTTCTAAGCTAAATCAAGTGAACTACTTTCATGCACTGTCTAATATTTTCTGCTCGGTTTGAAATGATTCAGCCTCGCTATTCAAGATCTTTTTACCCGACTGCCGAAGGAGGGTAATGTGTTTATCAGTCTATGTATGTATGTTTGTTCCTATGTGGCGTTCTAGAGACCAAACGCGTTGGCCGATTTTGATGATTCTTACTTCGTCAATCGATTTGTCTTAACCCTGCGAGTGTCACTGGCTACATTAAAGTTGGAAAATATAAAAATGCTGATGATTTTGGGCGCCATATTGTGGGGGCACCAAATTTTTTTTTCTTCCAAACCGATTGTGTGGAGTAACAAAATAAAGGGATTCAAGAGGTGATTTCAACAATATGAGACACTTTTATATTTAAATGTACCTAATTCTAAAAAAAATAACTAAAACGTTAATAAAAAAATAAAAAAACCTGTGTGCTTAAATAGCGAACTAAAAAGACGTAACAAGAAGAAAATCATGCTGTGCAGTCGGAGGATACATCTGGTTTTGGTCAGCCAGCTCGCGAACATGTATCCTCCGACTGCACAGCATGATTTTCTTCTTGTTTACGTCTTTTGAGTTCGCTTTTTAAGCAGTCGGGTTTTTTGATTTTATAACCTATAGTATAATTTTACTATCTATTACTAATTCTTGATAGAGCAATATTGATCTTCCACCTAGCCTGAGGGCGTATAGTTCTCGCCAAACTTCATGGCCGCCCTGAAGTTGGCTTTCCAATGCGCAAGGCACGGATCGGTGCTGTTTTCGTATGAGATTTACTACTGCGCAGCCATAGTAGCTAACTTCAGGGCGGCCAAGAAGTTTGGCGAGTACTATATTTTGTACCGTGTTACTACTACAGATATATGTGGCTTTGATTAAAGAACTTGATTACCCTAACGGTATTTGGTTCTAAGACTTGAGGTAGTTGGATAGAATGTAGGTACCATAAGGGTCAAAATTGCAGTCACACTCTACCAAAACAAAAGGCATTTTTTTTGTAGGCAGCAGAATTTCAACTTTTCGCGGTTAGTAGGAATAATCTATATTTTAATTTCTATACAAAATATTAAACCAGTTGTGGATAATTTAATTTCTTCTACAAAAACTAGCCATTTGAGTTTTGGGAGAGTAAGACTGCACTTTTGACCATTGACTGTACCTACACCTTGTAAGTTACAGAAAACACAAATTTAGAAACTTTCTTTCGTGGAATAAAGTCTGTCTTTAATAAAGTCAATAAGGAATTAGCTAAAATAAATATGTGGCAATTAAGTAAAAGATAAAGATTCTCAACATCAACACTAATGACATTGACAATAAAAAAACAATTTGGAAATTAGGCATTGTGTTTGTTACCCTAGGACCAAAACAATAACAAACTAACTAGGTGGGTACTGTGGCCAAAACATTATAATAATTAATACTACACTTAATTATGTTTGTATTATTTTTTTATATAAATACGACTATTTAACAGAAATATGTATTAGTTTACTATATACTCTTCTCGATTTAACTTAAAAAGTGGTGGTAAAAACAGTTGTGAGTGAGATCGCGTTGTGTTCGTGTTCAGCAAAATTTCTGCTTAACCAAGGTAATTTAATTTAATTTTTATCATACTCTTCTCGAGTTAACGTAAAAAGTGGTGTTTAAATACATTAAAAAAACAGTTTTGCCGTAGATCGCATAGTTTACAGAATTCTGTGAAATTTTCGAGACAAGTTTAACCCAGTTAAAATAAGTGTTATTTCAGAGAAACATATTTAACAGTTTAAATCATCCTACTCTTTTCAATTGTGAATTCTCTACGTGCTCTTTGGCAAAGGCCTCGTTGCAGACCCATTCCAATAAAAAAACAAAATTAGCCATTTCGACAAGAATCTTTTCATTTTTAATTGTTTCCCCTTTCTTTTCCCCTGTTACGGGTGTCGGGTTTTCTGTAAAGCCTTGTTATCCAAATTAATCATTTTAATTTGTGATGTTCGGTAGATGTTGTCTATTTCTTTGCTTTTATTTATACAACATAGCTGACCCCCGCGGCTTCGCTCCCGTCAAGATTATAGCCTATGTTACTCGGGAATAACGTAGCTTTCCATGGGTGAAAGAATTTTTTAAATCGGTCCAGTAGTTTCGGAGCCTATTCGGTACAAACAAACAAAAAAATCTTTCCTCTCTATAATATTGGTATAGACTTACTTACATTCGCATAAAAAGCAATCACCACTTATAGTGGAAGATTTTTAATTACAATCCTAATTTTGTTCAGTCTCTTCGGTATCAACAAAAGACACGAATTGCGAAAAAAATGCTGTTCAGTACATTTTCACTTGTACTTATAACTCGCAACAATGTAGAGAACACCGGTTATTTTGTTTCTACGTTGTGTAAATGATACTTAAATAAATGACTTCTACAAAGAGATTGAAATTGATTATAAGTAGGTTCAGTTCGGCTTTTGTTATTAATTTTTATCCCTACATTGCCTACTTATATTTGATTTTTAATACTACACTCACCTAGTTAAGTTTTCCTAAAACACCCTCTTACTGTTATCGATGTGGCGGCACATGGAGGTCTATGCCCAGCAGTGGATAATTGAAGCTTAAGTTACTGCTTTATTCTTTAACATATATTCCTGCAATGAAGATTTTGTTGGGACTTTAAGTAGGTTTTTCCGGATTGTTTTAATGTACCCGCCGAAATCTTCCTGCTTATAATTAAGGCAAAAAATCTCTACAAAATTCCTGATTTCTATATTTTTTAAATTTTACTCTTTGTTGCACAATATTTTTTTATATGGTTTTAATAGCCATGGCCACTCAGTTTGTAAATGCTTGAATTTTCCTGACATAAAGTTTTCAGCTTAATATTGTGATGGATATAAGTAGATTTTGTCCGGCTTTTGAACCAATTAATCCCGAACACCATCTACCAATGATCAATTACAAACAAACATCCTCATTATCTGTCTAGCCTTTTTCCAACTTTGTTGGGGTATCCAATCTATGCAATATATAAGCATAACTTTAGTCTATGGTAATAAGGGCCAAAATGTTATGTCATGGCATGCTATGTTTAAAAGCTTCTCATAATTATATTTCTTACAGCAACATAATTATTTTGATGTGACGTTAAATAGATGTCGTCTAACTATTTTATTTTTATAGTTATACAATGTCTACTTACAATCGCATCAAAAGCAATCATCGCACATACTGGTACACACGATTTATGAAAAAAACAGCTGTTTAGTACATTTTGATTATTCTTTTTACGACCTTTAAGTGACATTAAAATAAATTACTTCTTCTAAATGTTTGAAAATAATTATGAGTAGGTTCTGTTCGGCTTTTATTCTTAATTTAATGCCCTACATTACCTGCTTTTATATGATTTTTAATACATCAACAGTGCCTCAGAGTTTTAAATTAATATCTTATTTTTGTCGTTGTAGGCACTTAGGGAAGGCCTATATCCAACTGTGGACACTTTTAGCTGAAATTACTGCTTTTTCTTTATCATATGTTTTTGCTATGAAAGTTTTGTAGTAAATTTAAGTAGGTCTTTTCCGTTATATATTTTTCCTTGTTAAAATGTATCAAAGCCGAAATCTTCCTGCTTATAATTACGACAAAAAACTGCTCTTCAATAATTCTGATCTGTGCGTCTTTGCTATTTTTTACTATGCGAAGTGACCATCCGATTTATAACTATTTTATTTTCTCTTTTTAGTTAACAATTTTCTAATTCAATAGTAATCTTGTAACGGGTATATAAGTAGATTTTTAAAACAAATTACAAGCAAAAGTAGCCGAGCCAAAGAGCTTACCGCTGAATATGTGACCACTTACTTGTTTTTAAGCTCAATCTGGTAATGAAGCAGCATCATGGTAAGAAAGCAGCCGGGACTAACAGCTTAACGTTGAATTTTGTACAAAAAGAGTGAATTTAGCTCGAAAATATTGGCATACGTATAACCTGCTCATGCAAGCTTTGTTGTAATTACAGCTCGTCAAAGTCTGCTTACATTTATGAACACAATTAGAACTTTCGACTGAATTGAGATATAAAAATTTTCAAAAAATCTTCAACGGATGTATGTTTTCGTATTACTGGTAATTTATTGCCACTACTTCTTTAAAAAAAAACTGTATTCTTCTTCGTCTTTTATAGTCATTTTTTTTAAGCAGAGTAACAATCAGTATACAAAATTTTCTCACACACGTTTTTCAAGGTCCCCATTCAGCAGTTTAATCCTTGTTTATTAGAAAATAATTTAATATATAGAACTTAATGTTTATTTTTATTCAGTGTTTAAATGAAAAATAATGGCATAATTCTACGGATCTAAATTGATTGTGATCATAAGTAGATTTTGTCTGGCTTTGTCTCATAAAATCCCTACATAATCTTATTATTCTTATGATCAATATCATCATCACCGTCATCATTGAAGCCGAAATATAGTATATTAAAGATATTATAGTTCAGTTTTACTGTCATTCAACCCGAATCTCTTCAATGTTTCAGTCAACAGGCTTTTTCTGGGAAAGCTCACTCCATCGTCAATTTTGTCTCTGTCACCTCTGACCTAGGCTAGATACAAGAGCAAACCCATCTCAAATAAACAAAAACAGCCATTAGAAATGCCTTAAATTAAAAAAATGCCTTAAATTAAAAATAAATTAAAAATAAAGGTTGTTTACTTAAACAACCTTTATTTAAGAGAATAAGCAACAATATCTAACCAATCAAGTGTGATAATTATGTAAAAGATAAGGATTCCCTACCACAACACTAATGGCAATCAAAACAAATCAATTAGCTAATTAAGGATTGTGTTTGTTACCTTATGACGAAAACATAAACATGTACTAATGACGGCTTCCCCTAATTATAATTGTTTTCATATAAATAGAACTGTTTACCCGAAATATTTATCAGTTTACTTTATACTCTTCTCGAGTTAACTTAAAAAGTGGTGGTGAAAATTAAAAATGAAACAGTTTTGTGTGAAATCGCGCAGTGTTAGTGTTCAGCAAAACTTCTGCTTAACCAAGTAAATTTCTGTTCATTTATTTCAGGCAAACATATTTATCAGTTTAAATCATCACATATTTTTTTAGTTTTTAATTATCTGTGTGTTCCTTGTTTGATAGCCTACCTTTTAATTTATTTTAAGTATCTTGACGATATGAATTTTTCCATCTTTTTGCAGTTTCCGTTTTTTTCTACTGTTTTGGATACCATAATATGTTCTTACTTCTTATGAATGACATTAAAATAAATTACTTCTTCAAAAAGTTGGAATATAATTATAAGAAGGTTCTGTTGGCTTTTGTTCTTATTCGAATGCCCTACATTACTTGCTTATATTTGATTTTAATACTACAACAGTGATTCAGTCTGTTGTCAATGTGGACAGTAGGAGGAGGCCGATGTCCAATATTGTACATTCTCAGCTGTAATTACAGCTTTCTTCTTTATCTTATGTATTTTTTGAATACATAAGATAATATATAATATTTTGTTGTAAATTTAAGTAGGTTTTTCTTGGCTTGTTGTAATGTACCTAAGCCAAAATCTTTCTACTTATAATTACGACAAAATGCTCTTCACATTCCTGTTTTATCTAACTTTGCATACTGTGTATTTCTTATTTATGTGACCACCCACCCTGATTCTATTTGCCTGTTATACTTATATTATTTTCAGCCTAACTTTGTAATGGTTATAAGTAGATTTTGTCCGGATTTTAACCAATTAAACCCTGATACTATCTACTTAGTATCAATTTCAAGCAAACATCATCATCATCTGCCTAGCCTTTTCAAACAACATATTTTTTTGTGACTCTAAGTAGGTTTTTTTCCGGCTTGTTCTAATATTTAAGCCGAAAACTTCCTGCTTATGGTTATGACAAAAAATCTCTTCAATATTCCTGATGCGTGCTATTTTATCTGTGATATTTTGCTATGTTTATCTGCGTGAACATCCAGTGTATATCGCTAATATTATTTTGCATTTATACCTATAATATTTTCATATTAGTCTTGTTTTTCAGTTGTATCTTGTAATTGGTGTAGGTTGATTTTGTCCACGATTAAATTAAATTATTCATTTTAATTAAATTTCTTTTAGCAATATATTAATGATGTAACGTTAAGTAAAGGTTGCCTTACTACTTTATTTTTGTAGTTACACAACTATCTGCTAACATTCACATCAAAAGAAATCTCCGTTTTTAATTGAAATCACGATATTTGAAAAAAAATGCTGTTCAGTATAGTTTTACTTAATTCAACAAAATGTAGGAAAAAACAAAAGTTTGAAATTGATTATAAGTAGGTTATGTTCGGCTTTTGTTCATAATTTAATGTCCCACATTATCTACTTATTTTAATACTAGAACAGTGCTAATAAAAGCTTACTGTTGTCGATGTGGCTAGGCCTTTGTCCAGCTGTAGACACTTTCGCCTAAAATTACTTACGTTCTTCTTAATCATATATGTTTCGACTAAAAATATTTAGTAGGGAATTTAAGTAGGTTTTTTCTTGGCTTGTTAAAATTTACCAAAGCCGAAATTTTCCTACTTATAATTGCGACCAAAATGCTCTTCAAAATTCATGACTTATGTTTCTTTGCATCACTATGTATTTTTTTGTATGGCCACCTATTTTGTAACTGATTCTATTTTACTGCTTTACTTATAATATGTTTTCAGCTTAATCTTGTTTTTTAGTTCAATCTTGTAATAAGTATAAGTAGATTTTGTCCGGCTTTTTAACCAATTAATCCCTGACACTATTTACTTAATATCAATTTCAAGCAGACATCATCATCATCTGCCTAGCATTTCCCAACTTTGTTGAGATTAACATGTTTTGTTGTAACTTTAAGTAGGTTTTTGCCGGCTTGTTTTAATACGAGTATTTAAGCCGAAAACTTCCTGCTTATAGTTATGACAAAAGTTCTCTTCAATATACCTGATCTGTGCTATTTTTATTTGTGATACATTGCTATGTTTCCCCGTGTGAACATTCAATTATTTTCTATCTATACTTTTAACCTTTTCTGCTAAATCTAACTCTCACTCACACTCCCACTTTGCAACTGATTCTATTTTCCTGCTATACTTATAATATTTTGAACCTCATCTTGTTTTCAGCTCAATCTTGTAATGGGTATAAGTAGATTTTGTCCGGATGTTAACCAATAAATTTCGAACACTATCTACTTAATTAATATCTATTTCAAACATCATAATTATCTGTTTGGTCTTTTATCAAATTTGTTGGAGTTGAACATATTTTGTTGTAACTTTAAGTAGGTTTTTTCCGGCTTGTATTAATATTGAAGCCGAAAAGTTCCTGCTTAT
This sequence comes from Orthosia gothica, assembly GCA_949775005.1. Classification (NCBI taxonomy): domain Eukaryota; kingdom Metazoa; phylum Arthropoda; class Insecta; order Lepidoptera; family Noctuidae; genus Orthosia; species Orthosia gothica. The sequence continues at coordinate 12,495,686 of OX459047.1, read as the reverse complement.
AGTTAAGACAGAAATTCTCTACAATGTCCCTGATCTGTGCTATTTTGCTTTGTTTCTCTGTGTGACCATCCAGTGTATATAACATTGTATTATTTTGTTATTGGTAAAGTGGACCAGCCTTGCTGTATGGTTCTGAGTGCTGGCCGATGAGGAAGATGGATGAACAGAGAATTCACACCACTGAGATGAAGATGCTACGCTGGTCTGGTTAAGTTTCAAAAATTGTCAAAATAAGAAGCGAGTATTTCCGTGGTACTTTTAAAGTCACTAAAATACACGATAAACTTAGCGAAAACCGCTTGCGATGGTACGGACGAGATCACGGTGTAATGGGACGAGAGGAAGACCATACAACCAAAAGAGTCATGAACATAAATGACGGAAAAAGAAGCCGTGGACGACAACCAATGACCTGGCTACGAACAATCAAGAATGACATGATCACAAGCAACACAACAGAAGAGACAACTCGCAACCGCGGAAGTACTAGGAGGGCTGACCCCAAATAAAGTGGGACAACATTCAGGAGAAAGAAGAAGAAGAAGATTGGTATTTTGCCATCTATACTTATAATATATTCAGATTAATCTTGTTTTTCAGTTTTATCTTGTAATGGGTATAAGAAGATTTTGTCCGGCTTTTGTTCTAATTAATCCGAAACATTATCTACTTGATATCAATTACAAGCAAAAGCAGCCGAGTCCAACAGCTTCGTTACTTTCCTAAATACTCCCTTCGTTAATTACTTTATCTTTTGGCTAATTTATATTGTAACACTATTTTTTCTTACAATCTTTGTACGAGTATATAAGGACAAGCAAAAGTAATCAGGTGCTAATGTATTACAAGCTAAGGATCGTTTACCTCAACACTAATGACGATCAACACAAATCAATTAAGGATTGTGTTTGTTACTCTAGGACTAAAACAAATACATTTACTATTAACTGCTACACATAATCAATCCAAAATATGTATCAGTTTACTTTATACTCTTCTCGAGTTAAGTTAAAAAGTGGTGCTTCATATACATCAACTTTTTTTTGCAGTTTTGGGTGAGATCGCATATAGTGTACCGTGATTAGCAATAATTCTGCTTAGTCAAGTAATTTTATAAGTTTTTATAGTTTATTACAGACGAGCATATTTAACAGTTCAAATCATCGCTTCACTTTTCAAATCTTCTTTAATTTTTTTTCTCTTTTGAAAAGCCACCTCATGAATTTTACAGAGTTTTAAAGTTTTCTCAGCAATCTTAACAATGTGAATCTTCCCATCTGTTTAGCGTTTCTCCTTTATTTTCCTCTGTTATGGGTACCATAGGCATGCTTGTTTTTTTGTTGATTCTTGTTATCTAAATTAATCATTTCCATTACATTTGTTTCAACAATAATAATTAAAAACTATTTTGTTTTTGTAGATTTACACGATTTATGGATAAAACAGCTGTTCACTACTACTATTACAGTTTTGCTCGATTAATTCGACAAAATGTAGGGAACAACCGTTATGTTTTCTTCGTTTATGTGACATTAAAAAATATACTTCTTCTAAAGGTTTGAAAATAAATATTGATTTTCTGTTCGGCTTTTGTTCTTAATTTAATGCCACACATTAGTTACTTATATTTGATTTTATTTATTAAAACTTCATGCAACTTAAAGGGACATACGCGAACTTAATGCCTGAGGCATTCTCTACCAGTCAACCAAGGGTGGTGGTGATATAACATGGCAACAACAGTGCGTCAGTGCAGATCAGGTAATTGAAATAATCTCTTACTGCTGTGTGGTGTGGAGACTTGGAGTTGCCTATGTTTAGCTGTGGCCACATTCAACTGAAACTACTACTTTCTTCTTTATCAGAATTATGTGTCTGCTATGAATATTTTGTTGTGAATTTAAGAAGGTTTCTCGGCTTGTTATAATGTACATAGTCTGTAGTCATGTGTATATCTGTAGTCATGGAGTGGTTGACTAAATTAGATTACGAACTTACAGAAAAACTACTCCATAATTAGTTAAATTGAATTGAATTGGATTAAGGCAAGTTGAATTGAATTGAATTGATTAGATTGGATTATTTTAAGTTAAATTGAAATAAATTACTGTGGTTTAAATTGGATTGAATTGAATGATATGAAATGAAATTAGATTAAATTGAATTGAGTTACATTGTGTAAGATTATAATTGATAAGTTGTATTGAACTGAATTAAGTTGAATTGAATTGGATTTCGTTGAATTCGATTAAATTGTGTTACATTGGATTGGATTATAATTATTAAATTGTATTGAAGTGAATTAATTTGGATTAATTGATTAGGATTGAATTGAATTGGACTAAATTAAATGCAAGCACTCATATACATGCTTCACACTTACACACACACACATGCTTCACACTTCCACTCACACACACAACTACTACTAACACGAAGTAAATAAACTTCGTGACACACACTGAGGCGATTTATTTTTATTTTTATTCTTTGTTTTTTCTGCATGATAATGTTTGAGTGAATGAGTTTTTACTTATTTCTTCTTACAGTCTTACAAACTGGACTAAATTGAAGTAACTAAACCGAAACCACTAAATTGTATTTATTTACTTTTGTTTTGTGGGGTGGGGACCTGGTGATTTGTAATACAGGCATTCCTATGCCTAACTCAGACACCAGCTCCTCACAAATTCTAGACTAAGTATTTATGTGCCTGTATTTTTATACCTAAGCATCTTTTAATGTCTTTTTTGTGAGGAGAAATAAACGATTTTTTTTTTTAAACATAAGTTGAAATTTTCCTGCTTATAATTATGAAAAAATTCTCTACATCGACTGTATCTTTGCATGAAATCTGTGTTTTTCTTTATGTCTCAAAATCTACTTAAATCTTCTACTTTACAACTGATTCTATTTTCCTGTTATACTTTTGATATATACTAAATCTTGTTTTTAGCTCAATCTTGTAATGGGTATAAGTAGATTTTGTCCGGATTTTAACTAATTAATCCCTGACACTATCTATTTAATATCAATTTCAAGCTAACATCATCACCATCTGCCTATCCTTTTCCTCACTTTTAGCGTTAAACATATTTTGTTATGAGTTTAAGTAGATTTTTTCCGGCTTGTTTTAATATCTAAGCCGTAAAGTTCCTGCTTAATGTTGTAATAAAAAATATCTTCAATGTTCCTGATCTGAGCTATATTGTACCCCCGACGGAAAAAGAGGGGTGTTATAAGTTTGAAGTGTATACCTGTGTGTTTTTATATTTCTGTAGATGTGAATTTGTGTATCTGTCTGTGGCATCGAAGCTCCTAAACGGATAAATCGATTTTAATTTATTTTTTTTGTTTGAAAGATGAAATTATCGGGAGTGTTCTTAGCTATGTTTGATGAAACTCGGTTCAGCCGGTTTGTTTGTTGGGGTTAACATGTTTTTTTGTAACTTTAAGTAGGTTTTTTCGGCTTGTTTTAATACGAGTATTTAAGCCGAAAACTTTCTGCTTGCTAAGTTATGACAAAAGTACTCTTCAATAAGCCTGATCTGTGCTATTTTTATTTGTGATACATTTTCCCAGTGTGACCATTCAATTATTTTCTATATATACTTTTAACATTTTCAGATACACCTTGTTATACGTAGATTTTGACCGGAATTTGAATTACAAGTAAAAATCACAATCTGGTTTACAATCCTACCGGTGTTCTTGGAAATCTTGCTGCCTATAATTAAGACTTAAATGCTTTTCAATAATCCTGATCTGTGCGCCTTCGCAATTTTTTATTATGTGAAGTGGCAATCTAATTTATTACTGATATATTTATTTGTATTAATTTTCTCATTTTTTAGTTTACAGTTTTACAGAAAACTGAATGTAATATCTTGTAATTGGTATAAGTAGATTTTGTCCGCATTTTGAAATAAATAATCCGGAACATTATCTACTTGATATCAATTACAAGCAAAAGCAGCCGGGACTAATAGCTTAACGTTGAATTTTGTACAACAAAAGTGAATGCAGCTCGAAAATAAAAAGTGAATGTAGCTCGAAAATATTGGCATAGGTATAAGCTGCTTATGTCAAGCTTTGTTATAATCAAAGCTAGTCACAGTATGCTTACATTTATGACAACACGGACAAGCTACGAGTGAATTGAGTTGTCAAACTACAAAAAACTCTTATTTGCAAGTATTGTTTTTATTTCGTATTCGTGCTGTTAATTTATTTCAACTTCTTCTTTTTCTTCCGAATTTTTTTATTAAAACTGTGGGATCCCCTTCATCATCATCACTTTAGCCGAAGGACGTCCACTGCTGGACATAGCCTCCCCCAAGCGTCGCCACACTGATCAGTCCTGTGCGTTCAGCATGAACTGGACGCCCGCAGCCTTGACCAGGTCGTCGCTTCACCAAGAGGGAGGCCTTCCAACGCTGCATCTTCTGGTACACGGCATGGCAATTCCCTTATTTTGTACGAATTCTTTTTCTACCTTACCTTTATTCATTTATTTTTTCATTAATAAAATTGTATTAAGGTAACAACCAGTAAATTCACCATGTTTATATGTACACATATGCGTTTGCCAAGGTTGATTTTTTTGGAAAACTTTAGTCTTGATTTATATATCTAGGTATCTAGTGTTAAAAAGAAAAACAAATAATTTATCCGTATCTAAATTGGTCGTGATCATAAGTAGATTTTGTCTAGTTCGACTCATCAAATCTCTACATAATCTACTTATGCTTACGATCAAATTCATCATCATTTTAGCCGAAATACTTCTGCTGAGGTCCCATCAAGCGTCACCATATCAACCGATCCCATAATATGCTTCTGGCATCCAGCAGACTCCTGCAGTCCTATCCAGGATCATCGGCCCGTCATTATTCAAGCTGGAATAAACAGTAAGTTATCATTGAAAGCGCGTTTCGGTCGGCTGTATCCTAAATATAGCTCGTCATTACTTACGTTAATTTATGGCAAACTTTAAATTGTAACACCATATTTTTTCTAACAAGCTTTTCTTAAGAGGACAAGCACAAGTAATTATGCTTGTCCTTTTAAAATCGTGGAGGATAACGGCCCATTCCCTCTCACAAAAAGGAGGCCTGTGTCCCAGCAGTGGGAAGATTAATAGGCTCATGATGAAGTAAACGATAAGGATCCTCTACAGCAACACTAATGCCAACCAAAACAAGAAAATTAGGGATAATGTTTGTAGCATTAGGACCAAAACAAAAACATTTACTAATTACTGCTACCCCAAATTATGATTTTTTTCATATTAATAGAACTGTTTACCAGAAATATGTATCAGTTTACTTTATACTCTTCTCGAGTAAACTTAAAAAGTAGTGGTAAGATAAGTTTCGAGTGAGATCGCATTGTGTACCGTGTTCAGCAAAACTTCTGCTTGACCAAGTGTATCAAAGTATAATTTATTTGATTCCTTTATTTTAGACAAACCTACCTTTTAAATCTTTACATGTTTTCTAAGCCATCTTGACAATGTCAACCTTTTTTTATCTTTTTAGCGGTCCCCCTTTATTTTATTTATTTATATATACTTTAATGTATGCAGGAAAATCAATACATAAAAAAACCTTTAAATGAATCACTTTAATTTCATTTCTTTCAGCAATTTATGTTGTTGTGACATTCGATAGATGTAGTCTATCTATTTCTTTGTTATTAGTAATAAAACGTTTACTTTTATTCTCTTCAAAAGCAATCACCGCTTGTATTGTTTTTTCCTTATTTAGTTATATTACGCTTGCTATAAACATTTTGTTGTGATTTTAAGTAGGTCTTTTTCCGGCTTGTTAAAATGTACCTAAGCCGAAATCGTCCTGCTTATAATTAAGACAAAAACGCTCTTCAAAATTCCTGATCTGTGACCATGCACTTTGTAACCGGTTCTATTCAGTTACACTTCTGTTTCAGTTACAGCTCTTTAGGTTACATTTTCAGTTTAATCTAGTTTTTCAGCTCAATCTTGAAATGGGTGGGCATAAGTAGGTTTGTACGGATTTTAACCAAATAATCCATGAATATGAATAACAATTTTAAGCAAACATCATTATCATCTGCATGGACTTTTCCTAACTTTGTTGGAGTTAAACATAATTTTGTTGTGACTTTAAGTAGGTTTTTTCCGGCTTGTTTTAATATCCAAGCCGTAAACTGCCTGCTTATAGTTGTATTAAAAAATGTCTTCAATGTTCCTGATCTGTGCTATTTTTTGTCTGTTATGTTTCTCTGTGTCTAGTGTACGTGCTCGAAGCTAATATATTAATTTTCATCTATACTTATAACATTTTCAGAATAATCTTGATTGTCATTTTGATCTTGTAATGGGTATAAGTAGATTTTGTCCGGATTTTGAAACAATTTATTCCAAACACTATCTACTCAATATCAATTACAAGCAAAGATCTACAGATGACACCCGTGAAGGCGTATGTCCAGCAGTGGACACTTTTCAGCTGAAATTACTGTTTTCAACGTTATCATTTGTTTCGCCAAACATTTTGTTGTGACTTTAAGTAGGTTGTTTCCGCCTTGTTTTAATATCCAAGCCGAAAACTTCCTGCTTATATTTATGACAAATATTCTCTCCAATGTTTCTGATCTTTTCTATTTTTATCTGTGTGACCATCCAATGGAGCTCATATTATTCCAGCTATACTTATAAAATTTTGAGCTAAATCTTTAATAGATATAAGTCGCCACGGTCCGAATTGTATCCTAATTACACCCGAACACTATATATTTAATATTAATTACAAGCCAACTTCATCAACATTTGCTTTCCTGTGTAACTATATACAGCTGAATACCAATATTATACCGTCAATATACCTACTAGAAGTTAACAGCTAAGTTAACTTCTTGTACATTGGTGTTCAAATGCTAATTAGTTCTTAATATATTGTGTTTATTATTTTTCCACCCATTTACCCCTTTATTAATAAAACTGGAGAGAAGTTACATTACTACCTATAAAGTTGAGATTGACAAAAAAAATTGAGGATTAAATCGGGCATATCTTACGTTTATTAATAAGGGCCTAATTTTTTATTAATTTGCAGTAAGTATTTAAAGGAAACCTCTTCAGAATATTTTCATCATCACTTAGGTTGAAAGACGGCTACAGCTAGATATAGGCGTTACCACATCAACCGGTCTTATTTTTGGTTCTGGCATCCAACAATCTCCTGTGGACCGAACCAGGTCATCGGTCCGTCATTATTTGAGTTGGAAGAACTAGTAACTTATCATTTAAAGCACGTTTCGATCGGCTGTGACCTAAATACAGCCCTTCGTTACTTCATTTAATTGATGGCCAATTTTATATTGTAACACTATTTTTTAACCAGCTTTGTTTAAAAGGATACGCACAAGTAATCATGTGCTAATTAGTAAAACATAAGTGTTCTCTATCTTAACACAAATGACAATTAAAACAAATCAATTAAGAAATTAGGGATTGTGTTTGTTACTCTAGGACAGGTATTCCCAAAGTGACCGAAATCGGTTTCCCAGGGGTCGACATAAACCCGCCCGGTGGGTTCGAAGGCCCGGTGAAGCGAAGAGGAACCCGAGGAGAAGCCGCTCGTCAGGGCTTTTGCCGATTAAGCCGACGATGTACCGGCCTGCAACTCCTGAAAGTCAGTATCAACAGTGGCGACCACCAGAAAAAGACGACCGCCGACGCAATGAAACTCGACGTGTCCCGGAGAAAGGATTTTTTAGAAGCCCGAAAATGAAAAGCGGAAAAGCAATCAACTTCAATATCAACAGCATTTTATTCAAGATTTATTCAACGTAAGCTATAATTTTAAGTACATTCCGATCGACTGTTTTCTAATTAAAGTCGTTCGTTTCATACTTTAATTGAAGGCCACGTTTTTTTAAGTTCTGGTAATACTGATGTTTCCTGGGTAGGATAACGGACAAATGATTATTCTATTTAATCCGTCAGTGAGATTATTAAATAATATTTGAGCCGTATTTTTCGCTTAATCAATTAAATAAAATTTTAAAAAGATAAAGCGGATCAAAATTCAGGATTGGGGGGCATGTGACGTCATTTTCTCAGTATAAACTGTAGCACACCGTGACGTCAGACGATATTTTAACGCACTGTATCGTCGTATTTTGTTTGTTAACGTGGCAAAAGAAAAAATACGTGTCCAATATTTTTAGGTTATCTAACTGACGGACTAAATAGATATTTTTTGTCAACATCTCTATTGTTTTAGCCGCCTCTATTAGACTTACTTACTTGTTTATATTTTTGACACATTTTTCTATCTCTCTTACTCTTGTGTTGCGCTCCACAAGCAGATTTTATCTACTAAGAAATATCATTATGATAAGATAGAACTGAATTGCTGTTCTTTGGATATTTTTTTCAACCAAAGTAATATTTGCAAGCCACATGTGGTAAAGTGCGATGACACCATTTCTTTTTAACACCATGCAGATACGTTCTATATTCTGACAAATAAATCATTTTGATTAAATTTACGATATTAATTATTTTTTTAAACACAGCTGCGAAAAGTCCTCGCCTATTGTCCTTCCACAGCTCTCTTTCCATGAGAACTAAAGATCAGTCCTTATCGAAGGAGTAGCTTTATCCTATCAATTAGATGCGACCTATTTGTGATGTCACAGATAATATAATACTATCATACAGATAACTCGTCCTATAAAAATAAACTGTGCCAACGAAACTAGCGTTTTTCGACGGACTATTTACTAATAAGTCGATCGCGTTCGGTTCCGTTCGGCTATAGAGGGTGTTAGCAGAGACTTGCAAGTACTCGGTTCTTCACAATTTTTTCTTTAAATACAGTGACGATTTGTTTTATAGTATTTTTTTTTTAAGTTTTTACGGTTTCATTGTACCAAAATGTGTTACAATACAAATTTAAAAAATCGAGGGGCATGCTTCAGAAATTTAAAACCGCGCCATCTATTGGATCAATTGTAAATGATCTTTCAAATAGTCTCTGAAATGTGAATTAAAAACCCAATATATCATAATTTTTTGTTTATATGAGTTGATAAAAAAGGATTTACAATTTTTATGATCATATGGTTCTAGAAAATGTTAATTTTACACACAATTCAATAAAAAATCGATGGATATCGCACCATGTAGTGATATTTATTTGAACCAAATTTTCTTTCTTAGCGCTGGGATCACGTGTTGATGTAAAATATATTTTTTTGTAATTTAATTGCCTCTTCTATTATACACGAAGATTATACATCATCAAACATTATTTTTAAACGATTATATTCCATGCAACAAAGTTATAAAAAGTTTAATTTACTCTTTTTTTCAAGGTGCCTTTGTAGTAACCCCAGCTCAAATCAAAGGCCTTGGGTACCAATATCAGAATGGAAAAATACGAGTACATAGATTGCAATTTAGCTCTCGAGAATATTCTACATACATTGTGCGACTGCATCAAATCACAAAGACCCCGACGGTCTCCAATAAGGAAGTTATCACTTAGTGTGCACCACCCTAATAGGCTCAAATCGACGGTCGGTGTGAATCGGTCGGTGGATGTTATGCTATACGTAACTTTTTTCATCATAGTGGATTTGGGATTGTTATTTTTCTTGTCTTTATTTTATAGGAAAAAAGTCACCCCTTTGCTATGGGGAACTTTTATCTGAATGGCAATAATGTAGGAGGGAAAATTACGTCAAAGCTCAACAACTCCACCGGTTCATTCTATCTGTTGCACACCAACGGATGGAATGAATGGCTGGCTAGGACATAGTTGGAGGTAGATCACAGTGTTTTCCAATTTCTCACAAGTCATGGCAAATTTCTTATTCTTTTCGAGTCGATGGTTAAGCCTTATTATTATAGTTTGGGCCCATTAAGTGGCCAAGTTTATAGCGGGATCAGTAGCGTTAATTACATACTTTTGATGCCGCTGTCTGAAACATTACTCACTTGCCTCCAAGTGCCCAAACACTTTAATGGGAACTTTAAGAATAAATTATATTCTTTGAAGCTTGTTGCCTCGCCTTTCTGCCAACGTGCATTTGACCGTAAAAATGAGAGATCTGTGTATCATATTATGGAAGTGGTATTCTTTGGCAAACAAACGTAATACTCGTATTATGTTAGATTGTGTTAAGAATATAATTGGGTTTGTTTATTACACTTGCCTTGTACTTCGTGCGTTAAATGCGTTTTTTTTTTCGTCTATAGGCTTGCGCTTGACCACTATCTCACCTGATGGTAAGCGATGATGTGGTCGACGGTGAAGCACGCTTGCCTACAAAAAACCTATTCACTCTTGATTTAAAGACCCCTAGATTGTAGCTATCGGGAAACACAGACTCCGGCAGGGGATTCCACTCCTTAGCTGTACGCATAATGAAAGTGTCCCCAAAACGTTTTGTGCGTATGGGTGGGATATCCACCATGTACCGATGACGCATCGCCGTTCGTCTGGTAGTCCGATGATGGAACGGGCTGGGCGGAATCAGATCATGCAATTCCATCGCACACTCCCCGAAATGCAACCGATAAAAAAATGACAAGCTGGCCACTCGGCGACGATGTTCAAGGCTCTGGAGCTTTGACTTGACCAGTGCCTCATTGCCGATGAGTCTCTTGGCCCGCTTTTCGATCGAATCGAGTGCATCAAGCTGGTATTTGGCAGATCCATCCCAGAGATGAGAACAGTACTCTATGCATGATCGAACTTGATACAAGTTGAGCAGCTGTTCCGGCGTGAAGTACCCTCTCACCTTCGCAAGGATCCCCAACTTTTTGGCAGCCAGCTGAGCCTTTGCCTCAATGTATGGGCCAAAATTGAGAGTCGATGTCAACGAAACACCAAGAAGCTCAAGATGGTCCGTTATCGGCACGTTTATACACGGAAAGAAGGAGCCGGGTGGAATTGGCTCCTTTTAGCGGAAAAAAGACACGCCTTGGTTTTAGCAGCATTAAACCTGACCAGATTGGCATCGCCCCATTCGGAGACTGCCTGCAAGGACAGGTTCAAACGCTCCACCATGGCCTCACGGAGAAACCGGATCTGCGGCCCGGTAGCCCATGCGTTGGACACGTGTCTCTCAGCAACAGTGCTGTCGTCAGCATACCCAAAGGTGCCGGGTTTTAGCAGATCTTTAATGTGCAACAAGAACAATGTTGCTGAGAGTACTGACCTCTGTGGGACCCCGGCATTAATATCCAATTGGTCCGAAGAGCAGCCATCGATAACCACTCGAATGGACCGATCTCTCAGGAAGTCTGCAATCCAATCACACAGACCACCGGGCAAACCGAATGAAGGAAGCTTACCAATGAGGCTTTCGTGCCAGACCCTATCGAAAGCCTTCGAGATGTCGAGGGAGACGGCAAGCGCTTCCCCGTGTCTCTCGATGGCCTCACTCCATATGTGAATGGCATACGCTAGAAGATCCCCAGTAGACCGATTTCGGCGGGTCTGTAGTTGGCCGTCAGGTCGACTGCCCTTCTTGGGCACAGGCTGTACGTTGGCTTGCTTCCAAGCATTCGGCACTTTTCCAGTCTCATATGAAAGGCGGAATAGGCGTGTCAAGATCGGAGACAGTTCAGGCGCGTTTTTGCTATACCCTTTATTATTAGGGTTAATTTTAATTCGTGGTGCTTGGCAACTGGGCTAACCTCAAGTGTAAACGCCCATTTTTATCTTTTATTTAGGAGTACACGGTGCTAAAAGTGATGGCAAGAAAGCCCTACAGACATCCAACATCTCAGTTGTATTCGGAATGGAAGGTCCTAACAGTTCGCCAACTCTTTGTGCACAGAGCTATTCTCAGGAAACACTAAAGCGTACCATTGCCCAACCCAAACAGACGCAGCAAAATGCCTGTCTGCTCTCGTGTTCCGTGCAGGACCTCCTTCGCAAGGAGACTGTACGAGGTCATAAGTTGTAAGCTATATAACACAATAAACAAGCATCTCAACATTACCTCTCTTAGCAGACATGAACTTAAAGCTAAAGTTTCTGAATGGCTTCAACTATTGGATTATCAGAATACAGAAGACCTACTGACATTTATTGAGTAACATATCATACAATCAAACAACAAACTCTCACATACACACACTCATCACTGAATCGCTGTGATCAGTGATCACACACATCTGTTAAACTTAAATAAATTAAAAATTAGATTATAGAATAAGAATTGTCGAAAGTTATACTAAAAATATTGTAAGCCTACTAGACCAGGGTAAGGATAGGGAAGTAATGTATATTTTTTTATACCATCAAAAAGTAGAGATTTCAACGAACAAAGAGCCCACCGACTTTTTTAAAAAAGCAGATATTTTGACAGGATAATTTTCGATTGAAAATTGGGGTAGTTTTTTCGATATTAGGTCATAATAAGGAGTAAAAGAAATATTTCGAATAAAAAAAATAACAGTGTGTTTGGGACATAAAAAGGTAAGTTTTTACCAAACTATGTGAAAAAATTAAAAGTTGTAAAAGATAAAAATTTAAAACTAAAAACTCGGTTATTTGAATTTTTCACATACATTTTGAGGTTATGTGAAAAAAGTGTCAATACAAAATTGTAGATCTTTTTATTATCTACAACTTTGTCATTTCACTTTTTTCCATAGGACTTGTAGTTTTGCCGGAAATCGAGATAAACCGTTTTCACCCTTAAAAACTCACCCCCTTCCCCTTCCCGACATCAGATCGCCCGTAAATTATTTTTCCTTTAATTTTTGGTATATTCTTTTCCTTTTCCAATGGGTTTCATCCTACTATATTTTTGTTTCTTTTCAAAAATTATCGACCCTGGTCTATACTGCAGCGACATTCAAACTAAACTTATTCGTATTTTATTATGTGATACTGCCTGCGGCTGAACACTGTTTCCCAAAATACAAGCTCAGGCTTAGTTTGGGAATCAGTAGCAGCAACTTTTGTGTAATACACTAATACGAAACATATGTTAGTTTAAGATAAGATAGATAAGTGTATTAACTGGCGACAATAAAGAATTTTTTTTTAGTTCTATTCTGTCTCCTGCTTGATAACGATGGAAGTGAAAGACAGTTAAATCGTTTCGCTAGACCTCATCGAGCTTCACAGCACAAACGCACAAGCATCGCGTCGTCGTATTCGATGTTTTCTGCTGTTCGGCACTGTTGATTCTAGCATTCAGGCGTTGCAGTGGTTGGGCATTTTCTGATGAAAACCACAACAACATTTTTCCTCACTTGAGTTGTAGCGTTTGTCACCATTAGACCAACGTAACAGGGCGTTGCTATCTTATTAAAATCAAAGTCTAAATCCACTCACCACTTAAAATATCCGGCCAATTGTGTCTTAATACCACAATGCGTTCTAAATGAGAGAGGTCAGGGGTCCCGATGTCAATCTTAACTGATCCTGAGCCGAATTAACAGGAATACTTTTACTAATAAGGAGAAAATTAAACAATTTAAGTTTTGTATGGAGTGCGAGAGCAGTGGTGGCCCAGTGGTATCGGCCACGACTTACAAGTTGTAGGTCGTGGGTTCGAGCCCAGGCAGACTCTTTACTTTGTGTAAATTATTTCTTCACCACTGCTCTCAAAACGGTGAAGGAAAACATCGTGAGGAAACCGGCATGTCCTAGAACCAAAAATACGAAGACATGTGACATCCACGAACCCACACTGGGCCAGCGTGGTGGATTACGGCCCATTCCCTCTCACAGAGAGGAGGCCTGTGTCCCAGCAGTGGGAACATTAATAGGCTGATTATGTGATGTGTGATGTGATGTAGTGCGATACGCCACTGGTCCGCATTGGTCAAACAGTGGTTATGAGTATAACTTTGTGGGTTTGATCCCAAGCAAGTGATTTATTTTGTACAGTTTATTTCATCGCCACTGCTTTCAAAACAGAAAAGGAAAACATTGTGAGGAAACCGGCATGTCCTGAAACCAAAAATTCGAAGTCATGTGGCTTCTACCAATCCGCAAAATATATTTGAATGGTTATTCCATGAAATAAGAAACCAGCTAGGTATTTAAGTACGTATCATTACTACTTAATAAGCCTGACCCCCGGTTTCTGGAAATAAATGTTCGATGCGTCACATATTAAATAAGTCAATCGCATTGGCTGTTGAAAATTCGTTCAACTGTCAAAGCCTGCCGAACCGAGTCCTAGCATAGAATAGACCCCAATGTGTTTTGACAGCTCCCACACTGAATTTCCTCTAGAACGGTTTGGCCAGACAAGATATCTTTATCTTTCTTTCTTTCTTTCTTTCTTTCTTTCTTTCTTTCTTTCTTTCTTTCTTTCTAATAAAAACTAATCACAGCAACTGCTGACGCACAATTTTCGTTCCAGAAGTTGGGCCTGAATCATCTACCTAGTGTATGGTGTGACACGTTAATTGAGTTAAATTCAATTATGTAAGAATAAGCGAGAAACTTCCGCCGGAAATGACAATGAAGGAGGATGCTTCATTTGAACAAAATTTAAAATCTATTTGCTGTTCAAACTCGTAAAACTTATTTTTATAACAATGATTAAATTTGATCACCAACACTTACACCCCTATCATTAAAAATACTGGTACCTATATTTAAACAATTATTTTTGAGGATTTTATGTTTAACCATACGTTTTTCATGGTTTGATTTTAGCTTCACTCCAGTTAAATAACGTAATAAAAGGTTCTCTTGTCGCAGGTCTACTGAGTCTACTGATGATCTAGGGGTGGTGAAACGAAGAGTTTAGATATTCTTCTATTGATTGTGTGTTAAAAGCCAGACAGACCAAGAATTACGTCACATCTACTTAGTAACCCAAGAAGTTCCCTGGGGGACGCCGAGCTTTACTGCTATCGTGTTTGTTGATAGACGATAGTTCTAAGACAATTTTGGCTTACAGAAGTAACAGTGGTAAGAATTAGTTCTATTATCTTAATTTTGGAAAAACTACAATTTCTTGAGAGTTTGTTTATTTTTACGAACTCGTTTAGTACAGTGCGTCGTTCTAACTTCTGAACAGTTTTAATTCAGCATGATAAATAGATAAGTTTAAAGCTAAAGAATATGTTCTGCTTCTTCTTGTTGTCATGTCGATGGTTTAATTGTTATTTCATTGTTTAGGCACAGTTGGTGGCCACGTGTATTGCAGTGTCGGTGGCAAGGTCCAGGTGAACTAACATTTGGGACACTCTTAATTTGACTAAAAACCCCGACATCTGAGGATAATATTAATATTTATACCCATCCCCATGGGGGAAAAAGGCGTGTGCATGGAGGAGCATTCTGTAGTTTTTGCCTGACCATGAGGGTAGATCTTGCTACGATCTTTATATACGTACACTCCTCCTTTTACTCCGTTCCGTGCTTATGTCTGAGTATTTTCTCATTTTTATCCTTAATCCCATTCCATCCCTGTATTTTCTGCACAGCAATCTTTCAATTCATAGATAGTCCTCTTGTCATTCTCAATTGCAAAATACCCATATTAATATGGCGTGACCTAAATAGGAAAATCGATTCTACGATGCACAAACTGATTTTTATAGCACGCTTGTTATATAGGTTATTTGATTTTTTGATCTATCAGTCAAATTTTTGTATGTATATTCCTTTTTTATTTTATTGGCTGAAATTAGTCCGCTGTTGACCAAAGGCCTGTCCTTATTTTGCCAGGTTTCCGTTTCCTGGGGCTTCTTATAGTTTCTTAATACGTACTATATTCTATTTTTTGAATGTATAATACATTTTCTTTACATTGCATGGCATCAATATGACTGTGGCTAATCAAGAAAAACTTGTCTCGAAGGATAAACATAAAATTTTGCTTTGATCTCTAAAACTCAAATATATTGGAAATCCACTGTATCTCATACATTGATTCGAATAATGACATCCGTTTATGCTTTGAATGGTATAACTTTATCGCTTCACATGAAGTGCATAGAATCTTTTTTTTAATGTTATTTATTATAGATCAATTTTAGTCATAATTTTGATCATTGTTTTCTGCTAGCATGAGCAATTATGACTTAATCATTTCAGTAAAACAGAGATACTAGAAGACTGATAAAGTAAGAACAAAATGGGTCAAGATGACGTATGTCATCAATCTGAACCATAAGCGCTTTATAATTTTAAGCCGTTACGATTTAGATTGCCTAAAGCGCCTATGTGAATTGTCAAAGCATGTGGTTGGAGTCATACGAATGTTAAAAGCTTCCCTGTAAATATATTTTAGGCACACACAGGATACCATCGAAAATAATTGATTACCAGTACCTAAACTAACCTGTATAATAACCAACCAGGAAAGTAAAGAGTAAAAACACATAGGTAATTTTACAGTTTTATAATTAAGGAGGACATAATCCATAATTTTAAGACCAATATGTTTTCCTTAACGGAACCGCGCTTTCCTGCTAAGTTTTGTCTGAAACATTCAAGAGGGATTGCATTAAAGTAGTCGACTTATACGACTGCATAACACTCCTCGACATAAGGGGAGACCCACACCTCCCTGCGACAACTCAATGGAATAAGTAGATAATGTGGGCATCACTATTTAAAGCTAATCAAACTTAGTTAAGGAGTAGTCTGTAGCCAGCGCCTGTGCGCAGGCGACGCGTCTCGAGCGCGGCCATATTGGCTTCCATACAGTTTTAATTCATAAACCGAACGTGGCGGTCGTTCTATATTCAAGTGTTCAGTTTGACGTTAAGCAGTGACAGTTAGAAATGGATATACTAACTCTTTGCCTCGTCTTTCTTTTTTTCGAAGTGGTGAGTTTGGATTCTTTGTGCGTTAGCATGTTTAAGACCAATGCACTAATTATTTTTTTCAGAATTGAATGCGGTTGATCCTTCGTTAATAGTCGTTAATTCTCATTAAAATTTCTGAGAAAGGAGGGTGACCTCTTGACTTGTAACTTTAATTTATTATCATATTTACAAGTGTCTACACTTACAATATTTACGATGACTTATAATAAGTTTACAGCAGGAATTTTCCTTCATGTTTACGTTACTGGGCTCCAAATGTGCATGTTTATTATATTGTAATCACCAGTTGTTGACAAGACCGTAAACAAAGGGTAATTTCAGATTAATAACGCATCTTGTAACTTGTAAGAATGTCGTGGTGAGTTGGTGAACAAATTCAAAGCTCTCTTTCGATGGATCAATATTATCTTTTTAAGTTTCATTAAAACAAACCAGTAATAAAATCGGACCACATCTTGACTTACTTCAGCGTGTTTACTAGATTTGAGACCATTCATTACCTATATGAATGGTCTCAAACCAAGCAAGCATTCTGAAAGAAGATTCTGTGGTAGATGTTCCTTCTCTGTAGAATCTTTGACAATAATTTAAACGCAATCTTTATTATTAAACTGTTAAAGAACTTTCCCACTAGTGAGTACGATATATTATTCTTAGCGATAAGTGTAGTAATGACGGGGTCAATGTGTCATAGTACAAGAAAACAACATCAGAAATCATATCAATTCAATAAACGTAAAACTTAGCTACTTGATACATTATCTACGTTATTGACTCTGTCAGAAACTAATGTAAGTGCTAATAGGAGGAGTAGAGTAGAGTGCGTAGGGAATACATGAACATGAAACCATACTTCATGAAAGCTGAATTGAGAAATAACAGATTAATAATTGTAGACTTCAGAATTCATAAAACGGTCGTTGGTAGAAGTAGTGAGGTAGTTGAAGCTACAACATGTAGACTTAGCCGCTAATCTTTTCGGAAAAAGATTATTGACGGAAGGGACTTGAGTCTTACAAATTAGATTGAGATAAGGTATCAGTGTAGAGAAACCTAAAATACAGTAAGTTGTCATCAAACATGTTGTTCATTTGCATTTCAAGTGATCGACTTCTGACATCACAACGTGCACTCGCCTAAACAGCAAATAAGGAAAAATATTTTGAGGATAAACTAATGGAGCCATGTCCATTCAACTTGATTCACAATGCTCTACATGATCGTATGACGTGAGCGCACTATTTAGAACGTTATAACGACTGTTGTGAATCATTCATCAATCAACTTTAGGTGTCTTGTGTGTCTTCTAATTTGCAGCGAAATATTTGTAAGGAATCCGTTGGATGCGAGACGGCCGATGTGGTGCCTCTTGGGGTAGCCTATTTCAAGTAAAAGACGTCTTTCGGCTGAAATATTATTGATGTAGATTATAGATGATTAGTAACCAACAATACTCCACGGTTAGACTTCCATGCGGATTCTCACAATTACCGTGCGTTTTGGGCGCAATAAAGCTTTTTCATCTAAACAGTGAACGTAAAATTCTAGATATCTAGGAGTATTTTATTTCTTTTTAACATAAATCTGCTAGGAAAAGTCGTATCCAAATCCTACGAGTGACATATCGTCTCTCTATGGCCGACCGTTGAGAAGGAAATCCAAATATAAGGCCAACCCCAAATTGACTCGTCAGCATATTGTCAGATAGCAACAACATTTTTCTAAAACTAGGAAGACGGCTCTTACTATTCTCTTGAGCTTCTTGTTAACCGTCCATTTGTTAACTAGCCCATTACCAATTTAAGTGGCCCGTCACGACACAAGGCGGGAAACACTGGCACGAAAGGAATCACTCATAATTTTGTTCGTTATTTTTAAAACGAAATTTATTTGTTTTTGGATTTGTGGTCTTTTGAACCGAAGTAATAAAAACCCAATGTTTGTGCAAAGTTGATTAATATTTTGATAGAAATAGGTAGAATATTTCGTAAGCTATCAAATAATAAATGGCATATTATTCCACATATTTTTCATATCTCTATTGCAATCTACAAAGTAACAATAAATGCATTATGCAGGCACATTATTATCAACGCTGGAAACTTGACTCTTCACACAAAGGTCTCATTATTGGCACAATATTGTCGCATCTTTGCCTTCAATAGACCACTATAGTTGCATTAAAAAAAAGTATGAATGAACCGTGTTCTATTTTCAAAAATAAATTGGCCCATTGTGGACTGTCAATGAACAAATAAGTTGAAGACTTTATAGGGCGTTATTTGATAAAGCGGGGTGGCAACATGACCGGGAGATAGTGAGGGCAAGTGTCAAAGATGAGCATTATGCTAGATAAGGCTAACGCGACAGTGTGATGAACTTGCGGCCAAAGTAAACAGCGCTTTAATATTTATTTATAGTTCACGAATGGAATTGTTTAGACTTCTCCTTAAGGACTGATTATCTGTTTATTTTCGATTGTGATAATTGCCTCAGTTGACAAAAAATGTACTAACCTAATCGCTCATGTTTGGAAAAGTTTCTTATTAATTTTTTTCTAACACGTCTTTCTTGTTCTATATTATGTTGATCTATTCTGTTGGTAAACCGGTACCTCGCCCCGTTTATAGAAACTTATATTGTTTCCTTGAAGTATTGTTAAAGGCTATCATACACGCAAATTAATCAACTCCGCTGAAAAGACAAGGTTATCGAAAACAAGATAACAGCAAAAAAAGGTCTATTAAAAATTAGGTCAGTATTTCTCGCAAAGAGAAATAATATATTAAGGCTTATTATAATTTTATACCAACAACAAGCATTATTTTTAGTATGCTGATGTGGCTGCCGTGGCACTGAGCATGCCTTATTTCAATAGGTAATGCATTCCACAAACGAGCTGCTTGTACTTGCGATTTGTCGAAGAAGGATGTGGAATGCATACGAATACTTAATTTTAGGATAGCCGATGATCTCAAGGATCTAGAATGTGTGTCACAGAGGAACTGAAAGCATTATTTAAGATATAGGACTAGAAGGATTGAAGATCACATTATATAGCAAAGAAAGTATGAGGGCATTCCGGCGAAGGCGAATAGGAAGCTATTTGAGTTTCAAGCATTGGTTCGAAATTCAGAAACATGGTCATACTTAAGCAAGCCAAGTATGAACCTGATACAGAGATTTTGAAGTCGTTCAAGCTTGTCCAATTGGTCTTGAGTGATATCGAGATAGCTGGCATCAGCATAGCCCAGGATAGGGAGAAGAAGAGATTGTGCTATCGCAATTTTAGTGGTGATGGGTAGAAAAATCGATGGCGTCTCAGGGAACCCGCAGAAGGAAACAGCTTACGTCTGACCTCCTGCTGTTGTTTGGTCCAGGAAAGGGTGCTGTCGATACAAATCCCCAGGTTCTTCACAGTGTGAGTTATAGGTATAATGGTGTTGTTGAAAGAAACCTGGCGAAGAGTTTCCCAATCAATCCTAGTGTCTGTCTGACCGGGAACCTGTAACGACAGCCACTTGAGTTTTAGTCGGATTGATCTTCAGCCCAAACTCAGTGCTACAGTCACCTATTCGAGCCAGGTCTGTATTAATAGCCTCAATAGCGTCAGATAACTCCTTGAGTATAATTTTTGGATATCATCAGCATACATGTGGTAGAAAGAAGATAGTCGTTGAGATATAGTATTTATAAAGGCTTAAAAGTAAAGAGATGAAACGCCTCCCTGCGGCACACCGGCAAAGGTGTGTCACCAAGAAGAGAAAGATTTCTCTATGCAAATACGCTGCCAGCGGCCAAACAGGTAACTATGGAACCAGTCAATTAACGAAGGAAATATGTTAAAAGAACAAAGGACGCTCAGGAAAATGCCGAGATCAACCTTATTGAAAGCATTGCTGAAGTCAAGTAGAGCAAGTACAGTTAACTTTCCTATGTACATGCCTGACCTAATATCGTCGGTAATATACAGAATTGCTGAGGTAGTGCTGTGTCCCGGACAAAGACCAGATTGGAAGGGATTTAGTAGCTTGTGTTTGGAAAAGAAAGAGCTAAATTGATGGTGAACCAGTTTTTCCAGGACTTTGGATAGGAAAGGAAGAATAGAAATGGGAAAATAGTCAGAGAAAGATGCAGGATTAGATTTTTTGGGTAAAGGAATAACTTGGGCATCTTTCAAGGCTTGTGGAAAGACACCACTGGAAACAAAGAAGTTGGGGATGTAAAGGATAACAGGAAGAATGTCGTCAAGGATGGAGATGATCATTTTATGACTGACACAGTCACTAGGTCACAATCAATAGCGTTGGGTGTAATCGATAATGAATCGATACGATACTCTTTTTAACATCACAAGCAGTGAATTGACTTATGACAAAAGCGGAAAAATTATGAATACCGGATAGTAATTTAGCGTAGTAGCTTTAAAGCTTTAATGGCCCTGTCCTATACGGGTGAAGTTTTTTAATTTTTATTAAATAACTTTAAGTCCGAGACCTAATAATTTGAGAAACTGCCAGACCTTAGCTGGATCACCATTCTGAACTAAACTATGTATATATTGCCGGTTTGCGATTCTACACATCTTGCTGCAGTGATGTCTAATTGAGGCTTATTTTTCCCTGTTCACGTCATTGGGCCGAATTTTAAACTTGATCTTCGCAGCAGATTTTTTACTTAGTAAAAGTTTAATTTCGTCATTCAGGCAAGACGCCGAAGATGCTTAACTCAACCATCATTGTTGACTTTTTTTTTGATTTTTAATTGATTCTTGTCCAATTTTGTATTATATTTGTTTATTTTTGTCATTTGTATTACTGATACTAGTTATTACGATATTTTTGTTACTAACAAACAATGTACTAATAATCGGTCAGAAATTTTAAACAAATTATTAACATCTTTAACAAAAACACGATCACTTTTCCCTCCAAATTTTCACCCGTTCTCATTTTAAACGCAACCGTGACCCGGCAATTAAACTTTTCAAACTATTTTTTTAATTGCGCACAGTTGGCGCGCTACCGAAACGCTGGTCATTCATCCCGGCACCATATGGGCGCGCACGATGCGGCAGGCCCTCATAATGTCATAGAGCGGCCACGTGCGTTATTTGCATATTTGTTTGTTAAAAAAAATGTGTCTACGAATACTATACCAGTAATTAGTTAATGCCATTGATTATGATTTAATTTGAAGCCATAAATATAGATAAATGTTGATACTGCTACAAAGTAAGAACACATGGAAATTACGCATAACTCTATGGACCTTTTGGGCCATAATATCGCTTCTTCCTCACAGTCAAACTTTTTAATCCAAATGGTTTGACCACGAGGAATCAAATTTCCTCGTGGTCAAACTAGTCGAATGATCCATCCTGTATCAACGTCAAGTTATAAATATGTACAGTCAATCATAATTAAATTTAAAAAAAAAACACTGATATTTTCGTCATGATGGGTTCGAAGTTATAATACAAAAACCGTCCAAGTGCGTGTCGGGCCACGCGCAGTAATAGGGTTCCGTAGTTGCATAATAATGCGGACTAAGAAGAGGGTTTTTCTTGTTATATAAACATTAAAACGGTTTCAGCGGCTCACACTCTTTGTACATTATTTTTACTGATCCAAGTACATTTTATAAGAGCCAGCCGGACCTGTGAATGGATATCCATGCCAAATTATAGCTTTCTGGTATTAAGAGCCTCTGAGCTAAGCTGCGGACGGACAGACGGACATAGCGAAACTAAAAGGGTTCCTTGTTGACTTCGGAACCCTAAAAATGAATCCTATTGGGAAAGCAAACAATCAAACTTCCAAGCTAGCAGGTTTGGTGGTCTATTTTATTTTTTCAATCTATTTCTTTTATCATGTTGCCGAAAAGTTTCTCTAACTCAAATAGTTTCGTATCATTTCGGGACCCCGTATTAATCACATTTGAGTTTTAGGTATAATATTATAAGTATCACAGAATATATACTTAAATACCTAGTTCAGGGTACCTAGAACGAAAAGTTACTATAATTATTATAGCCTGGTCGCAGCTAGACCTAGTTTATTTCAAGACGGACGCTAGTCCCAGCAAAACCTTTATATTAAGAGCAGAAACTTACCTCTTATATGAGGCACGAACAATTTGAGGCTGAAAATGTATAAGACAATGATTACCTTATATAACCTTTTTTTAATTTTTATCTGAAAAGAAACACCCAAACGAACTTTTTAAATAACTATTTCCGACTATTCGATTGTTTTACCAATCCCAGATAGAGAAATTACACCACCAAGGGTGGGTGCCACCGTTTAAATCTCTAGTCGAACAATTGATCCGATTAGACGAATTAACACTGGTTAAATGTTAAAGTGAGTTGTGCAGCAGGCTGTGGGCGGGTGACGGGTTAAGCCAGCTCTATTAGACTCATTGGTCTCTATAAGCGCGGATGCCACCAATTGAGCAATAAAATTGAAGATCTGCTACTGAAGCCCATTTTCACAGACGTTAGGCTACACCTTAACTGACGCTGTTGGTTTTTCAACGCTCGGTTAACCGACCTAGAGTCTAAAATCGAACAGTGCAGTACATTTAGGTGTCACTTTGTGTTGTTGGAAATGGGCATCTGTATACTGAACTTGTGTAGCATGTGCTCCGCGAGTTTTGCTTGTTTTTTTATTTTGTGGTGAGTGTTGGCATATTGCAGCTCGTCTTACGAATATCGAGAGTTTTATTAGGTCAAAGTATGAGTAGGTAGGCATGATATAGATTTTTTTCAGCGTTAAATTTGGTTTTGTTTGGTTTGCGGTCTATCTTTCATAGACTAGAGCTTACCTTAGATTCTTTTTCATGACAGGACGCGGCATTAATGTTATCATAAATATTAAACGTAAACTACTGTCAAAATATATTTAGTTTATTTATGCGATAAAAATAAGAAATACCTACAAAATTGCCCATTTAAAGTCAATAACGTGTTTTTAAACAAAGCAATTGTGATAGGCGAATTTTATTTAGTTTATTGTTTAAGACATTGTCACGTCTATCCGTCAAAAATATACAGACATTGTTGGCATCGCGGATACGGACCAATTAACTCCGTCTGGATTCACAATTATTTAGCACAGATATTTGTCACAGCGCGCTGGCAGTGCGTACGCTACATTCTTTATTTGAATTTAAAATTAAAGGGCTTATTTGGAAATCAAATGTGATGGTACAGTTTTTTTTAAATAGCTGTTGTACGGCAAGACAAAGAGGTAGAGGCAAGCTGCCACAGCTGCTAATTTTACAGTTCTATATGTTTCACGCGGCAATCAAAACAAAACAACAATAAAGTACTAGTAGGTACTACAAAGTCTTATCAATTTTTTTAATATTGTCTTGTTTCCGTTTGACCAAAATCACACCTGATGGTAAGCGATGGTCGACGATGGAGCACGCTTGCTTAGAAGTAACCTATTCATTCTTGATTTACAAACCCCCAGGTACCAGGAAACATAGACTACCTATAACGTCATCATTCATCATTTCAGCCGAAAGACATCAACTGCTGGACATAGGCCTACCCCCGGCTTCGCCACATTGACCGATCCCGTGCGTCTCACATCCAGCGCCTTCCCGCAACCTTAACCAGGTCATCGGTCCATCTAGTGTGAGGCCTTCCAACGCATCGTCTGACGGTTCGTGGTCGCCATTCCAGAACTTTTCGGCCCCATCAGCTATCTATTCTCCGAGCAATGTGCCCTGCCCAGTGCCCACTGCCATTAAGTTTCGCAATTCTTCGGCCTATGTCGGCAACTTTGTTTCTCCTGCGGATATCTTCATTTCTGACGTGATCACGCAAGAAAACTCCGAGCACCCAATGACGTACCTAGTTCAAATGTAATAGGTCCACCAATGAAGCCTAATTAGTCTTCCCTCAGCCTATGAAGCGTCAAATTACTAATTCTTAATTCAAATTGCTGCTAAATGAGTAATGTGTGAATACCTTTTGAAGTAGGTATCATATATGTAGTACAATCAACAACACGTCCATGTTCCTAATTTGAATTTGACAGGTCCTAAATATGCCAGCACTGACAGCACCTTAAACTAAACCACTCCTACTACGTAAGCTGCTCCTGGAAGCCAAAACCATATAAGTTAGGATATTTCTAGACAGATCATGTTATTATGACTAAATGTGTTGTATATTACTATGTAGTACACTCAGCCACACGTCCAAGTTACTAGTTTGACTTTGACAGCTCTTTCGTTTCGTAGCAATACTGACAGTTTTCGCAGTTCAAATGTTCTCACATATGCAGTTGCCAGTACACTGCGGTCAGCGAATGAATCATGGTGAGTAGACGCGTAGGTATTTAACCTACCATGGTGTTTAACACTCTTAATTGTCATTATTACTTATTAAACTCGGAAAAGTTTTGTCTGTTGTAACGCTCTTTCCGTTGGTGTACGAAAGTCGAGTAATTTGTCAGTTAATTCTACGGTTAACCGAACGGTGTCAACGGCTGGCATTCTTTTTTGTTTATGGTATTTTTTTTTATAGATGTGACGTGTGTCTTTACATTTTAAGCTTCATTTCTCCGTAGCAATATTGCTCATAGATATTAACTCTCGGTTTCTGAAGTTATCGACGCATCACAAATTAAACGCAAGGCAAGTGATGCGATTGACTATTGATAATTCATTCAAATAGCCACCGTATGTAGCCCTGTTAACGCTCATTTTGTTACAATTTTCATTACAGACACTGGGTCTATTTATTTATGTCTTTATTTTAGCATCCGCCTCTTGGGACCAATATTTGTTATATTAAGAATTAATTACTGTTACTATATAAGCAAACTAACCTCTTTCTTGCAGAATATTTAAATTCAAACATTTCATCTTCTGTAATTAAGAAGAAGAAGCTCCAGAAGTCAGAAGAAAGAAGAAATCTAAGTCTTGTTCCTAAGTACTAGTGCCGCAGGAGTGTTTGTGATTACTCCTGCTGCTTCAGTGCTTATCAATGAGTATTTAGTGTCACAACTCTACAGAAGATTCAGAAGATAGAAGAAATCAAGATCTGAATGTGATGCTTTTCTTTTGTTTTATTTCGTGTTTTAATGGGGATGTGTTATGTGATTAAGTGGTGTTCCTCGTGAATTAGAGCTTTATATTTTTCAAGAAATCAGCTAGATGGTTGTCCGAGTTATTATTTGCTGATTAATCTCAGGTTCTCATAAAATAGTTAAATATGTGTTTCTCAGCATCAAAGTTTACTCATTGTTATTATTTTAATTTGCGTGTTTGTGAACGTAGGTACTTATGTAGATGCCAAAAAACTTTTTACAAAGAAATACAACCGAGTTTCAAATAAAAACACTACAAAGTGAAAAATAATTTCAATTTCGGCAGTCGGTGTCGGTTCCTCTTTTCGTTTCCTAGTTTTTTGACACCGGCTCTCCTTTTTGTAAAATCGGTGAAAAACTGTGTTGCTTCTGCATTATGTCTATTGTTTTATTTTAGGTACCTATATACTTTCAAATGTTTTTAACCAATTTCCCGAAACGGAGGAGGGTCTATGTTCGACTGAATGTTTTATTTCAACGGTTTCTCCGTTGCTTGTGGACCCATTGAAAACCCTTTTTTGTGTTTGAAGGGGTGCTTTCCCGAGGTGGTTCCGTATCAATTTGGGGAAGAAATGGAGCGAACTGTAGACCAGATCACCAACTGCTCATTTCCAATATGTATCTCAAGCTGCGAGTAGCTAGAAAATTCGACCAGCGTTCAAGTCAAAGTGAAGAACAGCACAAAATGTATGTCAGCACTGAAACAAAATAAGGAAGAAAGAGACAATGGACGGACGCGAATCTAGAAGTAAAGAACCCAGATAAGCTATGGGACAGTGCAAAAAGCCTGAAGGAGCGCGCGGACAACATGTCTAAACCTCCTGCAGAGATTCGTAAACGCCAACAGAGGATAAGCGACAGCACTCTTGCACTGTTTGAGGAAAGACGTAGGTTAAAGGTATCGGGCGCTGATGTAAGATCCCTTAACCGTCAGTCCGCGCAGATTCAAGCGGCTTGCAGACGAGACCGGAACGCCAGCTCACGTAAAAAATGCGAAGAATTAGAGTCTCGTAGTGATAAAAAATAGTCCAGGGATTTACATCACAAAATACGATCCATTACGAAATCAGTCTCTTCTAAAACTTGGGCTAATGAAAACTGTCTAGGCGAAATGGTCACTGAGCTGGATGATATTTCCGAGATGTGGAAGCAGTAATGCCAGTCTTTGCACGAGGACCCTCTATCCCAGGATTTTGCTCCTACGGAGCACAACAATGAAGACATGGAGCCAGACATTCTTAAAGAAGAAGTCGAAGCTGCCATCAATCATCTAAAGAAAGGCAAGGTTATTGACAAAGACGCCATTCCAATAGAGACCATTATGGTCGCGGTTCTTTTTTAACCCCCGCCGTAAAAATTATACGGTGTTATACGTTTCAGGTGTGTTGCTGTGTATTTGTGTATCTGTATATCTGTGTGTCATCAATATCTGTGTCTCTTACTGTTTGTCAGTTAATTGCTTTTTATAAATAGCAATTTTATAACCTGCTATTTTTAATAGCAAAGTGTCATCAACTCCCTGGACATTTCTATCTTATATATTATCTTTTTCCTGAAACTATAAGAACTATGCTGTTGAAACTTGGTAAGTAGAGGTATTCTGTGAACCGCATTAAGATTTTCACACAAAAATAGAAAAAAAAACAATAAATTTTGGGGGTTCCCATACTTGAAACTGAAACTAATGTTTTTTTTTCATAAAACCTATGTTTCACGTGTGGGGTGTTTGTGTGTTCAAAAATGATATTGAGGTTTCTCGGTTTTATAACGACTTCGTAATTTTCTTTCCATAACAACTTAAATTGCGATAGCACAATCTCTTCTTATACCTATCTTAGACTATGCTGATGACAGCTATCTTGATCTCACCCAAGACCAATTGGATAAGCTTGAGCGACTTCAAAATCTCTGTATCAGGTTCATATTTGGCTTGCGTAAATATGATCACGTTTCTGAATTTCGTACCAAGCATAAATGGCTTCCTATTCGCCTTCGCCGGAATGCCCACATACTTTCTATGCTTTATAATGTGCTATTTAATCCTTTTACTCCTTTTTATCTCAAAGAAAGCTTTCAGTTCCTCTGTGACACCCATTCTTGGTCCTTGAGATCATCGGAAAATCTGAAATTAAGTATTCGTATGCATTCCACTTCCTACTTTAACAAATCTTTCACGATTCAAGCAACTCGGTTGTGGAATGCATTACCTATTGAAATAAGACTCAAACACTGCCAACGTTTATGAAAATGGCGAAGGAGCATTACCTTTCACTATAATTTTTATTTTTATCCTTTCTCTGTTATAGTTGATATATATTAGTATATTTTGTATATTGTATGTTTGTATTTTATGTTTTTATGTCTAAGTAGTTTACTATTTATGTTAATTTGTACACTGATAGCCCTAAATTCTTCTCCTGTTGCTCAGTGCATCCAAAGGTTGTCTGTAAGAGATTGCCAAGTGCGATAAGACCGCCCATTGTACACTTGTTATTTAACATTTAACATAAGTATTTATTTCTCTTCCACAAAGGTGTCTTACAAACTATAACTATTACATAAAAGTGCAACATTATTTAATCCTTTGTGGGAGACTGGTATCTGCACTAGGAAATCCTGTCACACAGATTACCAGGCCCCCCCAATAAATCATCGATTTTTAATGAATTCATGTACAAATAATGACCTTTGGTAAAGGACGAGAAAAGGGAAGGAATACAGTAACTAAAATACTTAAAAAAACAATTATTATAAAAAATATTATTAAATTATTATTGAATTATTATTAAATTATTGTTGGAATATTAAAGAATTATTTTTAAATTATTATTAGAATATTAATAAATTATTGTTGAATTATTATTAAATTGTAGTAAAATATGTATAAAGAACAATGGCAGGTGCCCATACATTTTTTTAGCTGAGATTAAATTCCTACGTCTTTGAATGAAAAATATAACTCAGGGTGATGTTCTGAATTAGTTTGTGCAAGAATTTTTGTTCGAAAATGTCGAGAATAATAGATATTCAGTCATAAACTTTTGTAGGTTATGTCTGGGTAACTTTTAATAATGTGTTTAATAGGTAATATTATTCAATTTCGTGGAAGTAAAAGGGGAATATCGCATTAGCATTTCCCTTACCTAGTAATTTCAGCATGAAATGTATAATATACTCTTTGGAAAGAGTACCTATATTTATTTAAACCATAGACATACTAAATAATATGGACTGGAAATACCTACGAAAAAAACGTGCCTACCTAAACCTCAAAATGTCTCATAAAATGGCCGCCGATTCTAAGGTTGTGTCAATCAAGCAACACACACACACTCACAAATCTCAATAATACAATATGTAAACAACCATTTGACAGCAGAACTACCACGAACACAACCATAAAATTCGTCTCATAAAATGGCGAATATGGCACGTACCTACAACCGTCACTAAGTCATAATAAAATGTTGCTATAATGAGCAACAACTGAAATATTGTTGTCTCTTTCATCAAAGACGTTTACTACATTAGAAAGAATGAAACAAAACGATATTTCACATTCTGTATCGTATTTCACTCATATTTGTATAAGCTAATGTATGTATAGAACATCGCGGCGCCTCCATATATTTCCTATCTCAATGATTTAAACTAAGCGACTTTGACGTTTATCAAAAGGTCGTCGGCCTCGTCAACAACCAAGCTATATTTTCTAAACTTGGATACTAGTCTTTTTGCCAATAATTAATTAAAAGTAATTCATTTATTTCTACTGCACTACAATATTCTTACATTCATAAACTGTATTGTTAACTCATTTACTGCAATAAATACATTAATTATATTATTAATTCATAAAGTCACTACTTGTCACTTAGCAGATAAAATATATAATGGCAACACTAAGCTAAAGAAATTAACTAAAAATCAAATAACTTTTTATTTATTATGTTTTTTTTTTATCCGTTTTGAACCAGCCCAATAATATATTTAAAAAATGTAGACAATTAATAGAACGTCTTTCGTATATAACTCACTTTCAGACGCTCAAATTTAAGTCAGCTAAAATCTCGCCATTGCTCTTTATTAAATTAATTTTTATGAGGTGTGGAGGTCGTAATGGTGTGGTGTGGAGGTCGTTATTTTGCGGTGTGGAGGTCGTTATGTTGTAGTGTGGAGGTCGTTATGGTGTGGCATGGAGGTCGTTATAGTGTGGTGTAGAGGTCATTGTGGTATGAGGTGAATGTCATTAATAAATGGTTTGGAGGAAATTGACGTGTGGTTATGGTGTGGTGTGGAGGTCGTTATAGTGTTGTGTGGGTGTCGTTATAGTGATTGTGTGGGGGTCGTAATATAGTAAAGTGGCTGACTGACGACAACATCATCTCTGCATGCTTAGTAGATTTTCTGTCCTGTCGTAGTCGTGGTTCAACAGGTACGTGGTGAGAATTTGCTTACACTTGGCTTTTGTAAGAGAGAATATTTTTAGGGAAGAATTTATTTTATTATATAAATAATTGCCAAGGAAGCAGTAGTTACGATGTGAGAGACTACTTTTACACCGATTTGTTGAGCACACATTGGTTTTGATTCTTTTACGAGAGTACAAAGATGGGTCGTACTTCAATTCAGTATGTTTGCGTAATATTGTCTGCATGATGAAAAGTTGTCGAACAGTGAGAACCTTGCACTTATCATAGAGTTCAGTGGTAGGGTGAAAAAATGGTAAAGCCAGAGCAACCTTAAGCACTGCTCTTTGTGCTCGCTCGACTTTCAACATATATGATTTGGGGGCACCACCCCAAACAGTTATGCAGTAGTTTAATATGCACTGACATAGTGCAAAGTAGACATTTTTGAGGACTTTAGCATCAGCTACATTTCGTAGGTTTTTAAAAATGAAGATCAGCTTTCTAACTCTCTTGGATAACACATCTATGTGGGTGTTAAAGTTCAAGTTTTTGTCTATGATCACACCAAGATACCTAATTGAGTTCACTTTTTGGAGCTTAGGGCATGAGCATGAGTTGAAAGTGTCATTACTGCACGAGTGGGCTGCTATGTTCAATGAAGGGTTACTTATTGGGTTTGGGTTGTTTTTTAGTGTAAATGTTATGTATTTAGTCTTGACTGTACTAAGTGTGAGTAAGTTGTTTTGTAGCCATTTCATTACCAGCGAAAAGCCCGTCTGGGCGAAGTGGAAAACTTCCTCCCAGGTATCCTCGTAGAAAGAAGAGCTGTGTCATCTGCAAAGGTAATAATCTTACCATGTTTTAGTTTTAGCTGGCAAAGGTCATTTATAAATATTAGGAATAGGGTGGGCCCTAAAATACTTCCTTGTGGGATTCCGATATTGACTTCACAGTCATCACTCAACCACTCATCGACCACAACACGTTGGGTTCTCCCTTTCAGGTAGCTTTCAAATAATTTTAACTGCTCGCCACGGACCCCAACACATTCCAGCTTCTTCAGCAAGAGTGGCACAGAGACTGTGTCAAAAGCCTTAGATAAATCGAGGAAAATTGTGAGTACTTTCTTTTTATCATCAAGTTTAGCAATAACGGTATCCGTTAGTTGATGTGTGGCATCACCAGTTGATCTGCCTCTACGGAACCCATATTGGTTTGTTGATAATATTGTTTTACTTTCCAAGTAGTTTGTTAACTGCTTGTTTACAACCTTCTCTAGAATTTTTGATAACGTAGGCAAAATGGATATTGGGCGGTAGTTATTGACACAATCCCTGCTACCCCTCTTATGTATAGGGTGAACTAGGGACTTTTTTAGTTCAGCGGGAAATACACCTGTGGAGAGGCATTTATTACAAATTATAACGCAATGGGATAGGACAATATATTAGAATAGCTCTTGATTAATTCACTAGGGACGTCGTCACTCCTTACTGTACGGTTTGTTTTGAGAGATGATATGATGGTTTTGATCTCATCTACATCCGTGGGCAAAAGAACAAAAGAGTAGGGACAATGTGGCACAGAGGTAGGGTGGTAAGAGTCAGGGTCAATCCTGGTTATGGGTCTCTCTAAAGACATCTCTATCCTCACAAAGAACTTGTTAATCTCATTGACTGAGTTGTTAGGTTGTTTTAGATCAATCAGGTCCATGGGTGTAGTATTCTGTTTCGAGGTGTGTGTGATTGATTTAATAGTTTCCCACATTTTTTTGGTGTTTGTTATTGTAAACGTTTGCCCTGTATGTTTTTTGTGGTGTACAATAAAGTATATAATAAATAAATAAATATCTTTCATGAAAATTTAGTTTTATCAAAAAGAAAATACCTGAAGATTTTAGCGGTGGGATCTCGTACTATAATATTTTTACCAGAGAGTAGAATCGTTTACTACTATGTCATACCGAATCTCCGAAAATATATGAATTTCTTTATAATATTTGCTCTTGTGAATAGTTTTTCAAATAGCAATTCAAGACCAAGCTGCATCATAATAACCTGTTTCTGATGTAGGTTATTTATTATATTAACTCGAGTTTACATAAAGGTGGTGCTACGCTGTATTATATTTTGCAATGTTTTACGTTTATTGTTAAAGTATTGCTTTAATGCCATTGTGCGTGTCAGATACCGTCAAATCTTATTGATTGATATAGATGAAATTATCTATTTTATGAATTAATTAAATTCCGATTTAGTCCCGATACACCTTATCTAGTGATTTAGCTTTTTTTATTTTTCGTTTTTTAACCCCCGCCGGAAAAAGAGGGGTGTTATAAGTTTCACGTGTGTTGCTGTGTATCTGTGTGTTTGCCTGTGGCATCATAGCATCCAAACGGGTGAACCGATTTTAATTTAGTTAAAAGTTAGTTAATAGAACAACATTTTTATTTCATGCTACATAATTTATCTAGTACATAGTAGATACGCTTCGATCGGCAATCTATTGAACACGTAATTATGACACGATATCTTGCGAAAACACCCCGATTCAAAAGTAAAACGCCCATAACTTTTGAACGGCTAAACCGACATTATTCAAACATAGCTACGAACAATCTCGTCAAAATCACCTTTCAAACAAAAAAACTAAATCAAAATCGGTTCATCCATTTAGGCGCTATGATGCCACAGACAGACACACAGATACACAGCAACACACGTGAAACTCTTAACACCCCTCTTTTTCCGGCGCGGGTTAATAAATTGCAAAGTCACGAGAAACAAATAACACCCCTCTTTATCCGGCGGGGGTTAATAAATTGCAAACACACGAGAAACAAACGTGTGTGCAAAACTTCAGCTTAATCTAACATCAGCAGTACGGTACATAATGGCAGTGAGTAATATTTTATTGCAAGATTTTCAACGATATGTACCTATCGATTACAGACACCGGCAGCCTAATTGCGTTATAAATTCGGCAAGGCAAAGGGCAAAGAGCGCCACGAATTTACATCGCGTCTTTCATCTCGCCATGTCATGTGGTCGATTTTTCATACTCTTTGCGTTTTGCCTTGCCGAATTCATCACGCAATAAGGCTGCGGGACAGCTGAAATAGCACGAGTGCTCATGGCCAAAATTGTTGGCTCATCATTTTACGGCCAAAACTGGATACAATCGATAGATTTGGTTATTCTGATTACATAAATACAAATTTCAGAAATTTTTCGCATCGCATCTGACCTGACTCATTTTCAACGTTCATAATCAAAAAATTACCGAGGTGTTTTATATCAATCTGTCTGATTTTTAGAATGTAGTTGAACGATGTATTTTAAATACCGATTACACAATTTTAAGACATCAGTAGTGTCATACGTATCCATGAGACCATTTGATAAAATTAAAAAAGAGGCAAAAAAAAAACCCATAGCAAACCGTCTAAAAAGCATGTTTTCAAGTGAACTTTGGTTAGTTGATGAGAATAAGTCATGGTAAAGACAATGTTAGCATTCTATGTGTTAAAAACATTTTGAAGCGACTCCGAAACGTTATTTTGTGTGCGTGTGAACTGAGGGTTGACATTAAAAAATGTCTGAAATCAATATTTTGGTAATCTCGGCAACCGTACAACAGAATTTAAAAAAATAATCAGGTTGCTATGAGACACGACGATATTTTATTTAACATTTTTTTAAATGCGCTTATGCCACATGTGATGCGCAAAATGTCAAAAAACTAACTTTTTCATAACAAAATATAACACTGACATTTTTGGCCGGCAACTGCCTGGGGCCTCCACAAGAGAGGGGCCCCCACATAAATTGTAATTATAAAAAAAAAGACTTACACAACTATAGGGTATCTAATATAGTGGAATCTCTGACTCCAATGTCAAGGGATTTTGTGGGTCAAATTTGAATAACAATTCAACTTAAGATTTATTATATTTTTTAAATATTAAAACAAATGACATGTTAGTGAAGTAAACTGTACCCTATTTTTTTAAATCTTCTTTTGATTTAAACAGCAACAAACATAATGTGTACAGCTGTGTTACTTAGAAAGTTTAATTATTGTATTCATTAATTGCACGTGTACAAGACAAAAACAATAGATTAGAAGCCCCGAACCCCAACAATCACTTTGGATTTTATTGCTATTATTTCAAAAATTTAAATTATAAAAAATAGGCTAAGAACTACGCTGGGACAAAACTGCCTATCAAAGTTATCCCTACTTAGCATTGAAAGTGATTTACTGTGGGAGCTGGATTTCAGCGAAATCATCAAAGATTTTTCGTTGAAAAAATCTCGGAAGGTGCCATTTGCATGATACGAGACTAGGGGAATATTGCGTAATTCATCAAATTCACCTTTTTATTATTATTTTTCATATTATATCCAATCTTATGAATTAATCCAAAAGATGATTATAAACTTCGATTTGGATAACCGCCTTTCGTCAGCTCTACGCTACCTACATGAAAGTATAGTCCGGTCAAGTTAGCTCAAAAAATAGGGTTAAAGTTACAATAATTCGCATAGAGCTGAAAATTGGTACATATGTTGGGAACACCATTATACATGAAATATGAAAAGTCTGGATCTTAGTGAGATCTCATACCGAGACGCGACCGTGAGCGCACTTTTTAAGATAGTGATACAATATTATACAACTTTATTTACACACAGTAAGAGAATTGACGACCGTGAGCGCACTTTTTAAGATAGTGATACGATATTATACAA
The DNA here is from genome assembly GCA_949775005.1 of Orthosia gothica. Lineage (NCBI taxonomy): Eukaryota > Metazoa > Arthropoda > Insecta > Lepidoptera > Noctuidae > Orthosia > Orthosia gothica. The sequence continues at coordinate 12,460,594 of OX459047.1, read as the reverse complement.
CTTTATTTACACACAGTAAGAGAATTCGAATACGTACCGGGGCATCGCGGCGTGTAAAAGCCCAGTTGAAGAGCATGGTAGGCTAAGTCGACAGGTAACACTACAACAGCCGTTGACTAAGCTACGTACGGGTACTTGCTCTTCACATTATATTGAAATGTAGGCAGGATCACCCACTGCGACCCATGGCCAGGCTTCACAGTCACACTAGTGTGTAACAAACAAATGCGCCGCGAAGCTGATGTGGAAAACATTTCTGCATTCTGTGGCAGTGCACGGCCTTGTGTCAATCAGAATCAGAATCAGAAGTCTCTTTATTTTTTATCATTTCATGTTACAGTTGTGTCCGCAAGCAGGGTGTGTGCTTATTTTTATTGTGTAGTACATCGTAAAAAATAAATATATCGAAACAAGAGCCTAAGCTTTTATTTCATTTGGCCACTGCCTATGCCAAAGCATTAAGCAGTAACCGTTTTATGTGCGATTTGTTCCGTGTCCTGGTCGCTTGCTGACTGGGACCCTCCGTAGCGCTTTATTAATGTAGTTTATTTCACCTACACGTTGGTCGTACAATAGCGGGTTATATCGCCCGTATCTTGCGTATGCTGGTCCAGGGACTTCTAAGTCAGGGACTTGTAGCTCATTCATACGATCAATCATATCATGGTGTAAGAACGTCGCCCTCTCGGTCCACTTATAATCATCCATCAGTTTCCAGAAGATGTCAGACTCCAGTCGCCTCGGTAAGCCCGCGGCTGCTTTAAGTGCCATCTTGTATTGTGGCTCAATTTTGTTTCGCAGGTATGGCGCTATACAGGGCCATAACTGAACTGTTCCATAGTCAAGGATAGGTAGGAGGAACTATTGTATCACTGCCATCTTCGTGTCGAGGCTTGCGCGTGATCGGTACCCGATGATAGGTGCTAACGCGGCGCGAGTGCGTCTCGCTTTTTTGTTTTATTTTTTTCTTATTTTTATTATTTTTTATAAAAACGTTGCCCCACACTAGGAATTTCTTCCTGTATCGTGGGTGCGTTTACAAACATATAAACTCACATACACAACACCCAGAGCCGCAACAACTATCTGTAGGTCATACAAATATTTGTTCCGTGCGGGAATCGAACCCGCGACACGCAGCACAGCAGTCAATCGCTCAACCACTGCGCCAACCGTGCGCCCAAATTACCAATTATTACCAATGATTACCAATTCAACGTGCGGCTTCATTCGCATTGTCTTGTCCAGTATAACGCCGAGGTATTTTACACTATTTTTGTATTCAAGCAGTCTGTCTCCGACTGCTATTTTCTTTTCATAGTTGTGCCTACGGCTGGTAAACATTATGCAATCTGTCTTTTCCACGTTGCACTTGAGCCCCCATCGTTTGTAGTAGGCTAGTATCTCTCTCGCTACCCAGGATGTTTTGTTAGTGGCGATATTCGGTTGTTTGGAGATGTTCAGCACACAAAGGTCATCTGCATATTGGGACATCAGTAGACCGCTCATTCGACTGGTGTTGATGTCACTTACGTACAGGTTAAAAATTAGCGGCCCCAAGGCGAGCCTTGTGGGACGCCGTGTGGTACGGGTTTCTCAGCGCCGGTCGTGGTGCGAATTTTATCTCTGATTCTGCGCCCATCTAGATAGTTCTCGATAAGTTTTATTATGTTGTTAGGGATGTCTGCAAGTTGTAGCTTTCGCACAAGACCTCTATGGTTTATAGAGTCAAACGCCTTACTAAGGTCCGTAGATATCATTGAGACGCTATGGCCGTCATTGAGGGCGCTGTAATGTATTTGCCTGTCCTAAGTATCTGTGTAGCCGTCCCGCGTTGCCGAGTGAAGCCATGTTGATGCGGTGGGATGAGCTTGTTGCAATGTTTTGTTATTCGCTCGCACAGTTTGCCCATGATGTTAAGCAGAGTGATCGGCCGATATGAGGATGCAGATCTGTGGTCTTTACCGCTCTTGTGTAGAAAGATGCAATCGCCCAGTTTCCATCTTATTGGGTAGTATCCCGTCGTAAGGTTGTAGTTTATAACTCGCATAAGTGCCCGGAGGAAGGCTGGTCCAGCGAGTTTTAGTATTTAGCCTTAATCCCGTCCGGACCAGAGGCTTTTTTGTTTTTAAAGAGAGCTAGTGCTTGCTTCATTTCTTTCCACGTAGCTTCTTCTATTGACTGAAACGGTGTAGTGAACTCTATCCCCTGGTCTTGTTCGGCTATTGGTGCTTCGTGTACTATGGCTGCGTTAACGAGACTATCGATTATTTCCAGTTCCGAATTACAGCGCGTGATGACCGGTAGTTTAGCAACGGGGCGCTTCATAGCGCGTTGGATTCTCCACATCTTAGCTCTCGAGTCTTTCGGGTCGTCAATGATTCTAGTCCAGGTCATCTCCCGGTACTGTTCTAGGACGCGAGACGTGTGCCATTTGGCCTCCCAGTACGCACGCGCGTGATCTTGATTGTCAGGGTGTCTACGGTGTAATCTTTTGAGGCGATTTCTTTCTTTGGTTTGATGTTGTATTTCTGTAGGTAGCATATTCCGGCGTTTGGTCTCTTGCAATGGGGCCAGCTCGTTCAAAGCAGTCACGACTGCTTCTTCCAGCATTTGAATGTACGACTCGCATTTGTCGTGGGTGGTGATCCGACGACTGAAATTTATGTTTTGGTTGACGGAACGGATAAATTCTTTCCGCGTTTCAGATGTCTGTGTGATGTTAGTCATTCTTCGTGATAGTTGGACGTCTACCTCAGTCTGGATATTCGTAACCATAGTCCATGGGATATGGTCCGACGTGATGGCGTCGACTCTGCGGCATGTCGTAGTGATTTCAAACCTCAAGTCACCTGTGACTATGGCCAAGTCGAGAATACCTTGGCCGGAGTAGCCCGGTCTTGACAACAGGTTGGTATGGTGGAGCGTAAGCAGTCCGTCGTCTAACTGCCGACTTACCACCCCACCAGCTGTTGCGGTTCGGCGTTGGCCGAGCTGTACCATTTGTAGATTGATCCATTGTGTCAAGGGAACTTTGTATGCAACACACACACAAACATATTTATCGTTTTAAATCCTCCGAAACAGGGTATCCTTGAGCTGGCTCAAGTTTCACATGTAATTATTGCAACAATTTTTAAGTTTTTTTTTTTAAGCAATAATAAAATTAAAACAAATTGACTTAGAGCTGTGATTCTTTTGTTGTCTAGATCAACTCAAAGAATAACAAAAAAAATACATAAAATCTAGTAATATATTATCTGTGCATAAAATACAGGTGTTAATCCCTTGAAAATTGCAGAATTTCTGGGAAATGCAATAAACACTCGTGAAATTACTTTTAGAAATTGTCTTTTAAAAGTAATACAATAATATCTTATGTTTTTAATGTTAGTTGAATATTTTCTTAGATTTTCTATGCTATGACCGTAAAAATAACATCAAATGTACGCCTATGTGAGACCTAGGTAGGTTATGGTTGTTAGACTACATGAGTTTCATAATAAATATACTAAAACTGCTCTATTTTTGGTTTAGTCCCATCTCGGCACCTTCCCATCTCGGCACCCATGAATTTATTTATCATGTCTACGAAAAATTCCCATCTCGGCACTCCGTCATTAGTCGTTGCTAAGTACACAGTCATCAAAAAATGGATACACTGTATCACTATAGTGAGTAAATCAAATTGACTCAAAACTAAAAAATGTATACAGAAAAAAAAAGTACCAATAAAATAAGTTAAATTTTAAATTTTAGTGTTTAGTGGACAAAGTAAAGTATATTTTCATGGGACTTAAAAAAATACGCAAGTAATAAGTAAGCAAGTAAGTGTCATATTTTCTGGCTATCTCTTTCGCCTCGGATAAGACAGTCAAACCAAAGTAAACCTAAGTAAGCAAGTAAGTGTCATATTTTCTGGCTATCTCTTTCGCCTCGGTTAAGACAGGCAAACCAAAGTAAACCTAACGACTGATCGTTATGGTTCATTTTTGTGTAGTACAAAATTAGAAGTGCTCAGTCCAGATAGTAATAAGACAATAGCGCAAACTAACATGTTGATTTTTGTAATAAGTTTTTACATAATTGCTGTAAAGATTTTAAAACCGATTATGCCTACGTACCGTGAATTTTTCATATATTGTAAGATTTGCCATGTTACTGCCAAGGCAGAGATAATGGAGCCTCTAAAAAGCGATTCAAGGGCTTGTCTTTGAAAATGGTAATTTAAAAAGAAACAAAAATGAATGAATAAATAATAAAGTTGATTTACTTACTATACTGATACTGTGTTTCCGTTTCTTTTTGTGTACCTTAAAATGATTAATGAGAGGGTGCCGAGATGGAAATTTTTGTAGACAAGATAAATAAATTCATGGGTGTCGAGATGGGAAGGTGCCGAGATGGGAATAAACCCTATTTTTGCGGTTGTGGTGTTTGCACCCCTTGTGTGGGGTGTTTTCATCGATAAAATTAAGTGTATTTTATGGCCCTAAATTTTATTACAAGTCCGGACAGATTTTAGATGCCGACCGTAGCATAAAAGAGCGAAAAGTAAGGATGTTCAAAATGACAAAAATTGTAGCACCTGGGCCTCGAATAGGTTATTTTTTTTACGTGCATCTAAATGAATGTATGATCCTGAGGCTACTTCTATATTTTTATTCATAGCAGTTTCTGAGTCTTCTTCTTCTTCTTCGTCGGTACACTCTTGGCAGAGCGGTCGTGGTCATCATGTTGCAGTGAGACTTCGGGTTGCCATAATTTACCTAACGATGCGACTCCGACCCTCTATATCGGCTGTTATCCGTGTGCACTTATGCAATGGGCCACCCACTGCAGACTTAATCTGGTCGGTCCATCGCATGGGTGACCTGCCGCGCGCTCTCGTTCCTGCCACTCTACCCTAAACTACAACCCGCTCGATAGAGTCGTTGCTTCGTCGGGACACGTCTCCAAAGAACTGGAGTACTCGAGTTTGAACTATAGCCGATAGACGCTGCCTGATACCGAGTTCTTGAAGGATGGATATGTTAGTGCGAAACTCAGTCCACGACACTCCAAGCATTTTTCTCCAGCACCACATTTCCAGAGCGTCTATTCTCTTCCTCTCATTTTCTTTCAGCGTCCAGGTCTCGGCTGCGTATAGAAATATGGGGAACACAAGTGCCCGTACGAGCCGGGTTTTCGTGGCTTTGGTGATATTGTGGTTCCACCATTTTTTTTTTAGCCTATCCATGGCAGACCTGGCCATAGCCATGCGTTGCTTGATCTCGTTCCCGCAACCACCGTTGTTCGATATTAAAGCGCCCAGGTAGACGTATGATTGTACGAATTCGCGATTTGAGTGACTTCTGGCGAATTTTCGTTAATGCGATCGACAATCATCATCTTCGTCTTGGTTCTGTTAATTCTCAGACCGAATACTGAGCTGGTATGCTCCATCTTGGATAGCAACCGTTCCATGTGGTCGGCACTAGTCACGAACAGCGTAGTGCGTCCGCATATCGCAGGTTCGATACTCTTATTACTCCTATCGATACACCGTCCGTCCAGTCCTCAAGGGTAATCCGCATTATAAGCTCAGTGTAGATGTTGAACAATAGCGGCGAGATTATACATCCTTGACGGACGCCTGCACTGGGTTGAAAGATTATCGATAGTACGCCATCCGTCCTCACTGACGCTGTTCCGTCCTCATAAAGAAGCCTCAAAAGATGCACAAGGTGTTTGGGAGTGCCCATAGCAAGCAGGGACCTCCACAGCATTGGCCATTTCACCGAGTCAAATGCCTTGGAGAAGTCAACGAAGCAGATATGCGGCTTGTTGAACTCTCGGTCTTTCTCAATAATTTGGCAAACTATGAAGATCTGCTCTCGTGTGCCCTTGCCCTTTACAAACCCTGCCTGTTCAGGTGCAATTTCCTTGGACAAGTAGGTTTTCAGTCGCTTGTTTAACACGTGCAGTAAAATTTTGCTTGCGTGTGATATGAGAGCAATCAAACGGTAGTTGCTGCACTTCTTTGTGGAACCCTTTTTATGAAGTGGAATGAAGACAGTGTGAGCCCATTCCTTAGACCATGTTCCGCTTTGCCATATTTTGTTACAGATGGTATTAATCATCTGTACACCCTGTTCACCTGCGGCCTTAATGGTCTTTATTGGAATAGCATCTTTGCCAGTGGCCTTGTCATTCTTCAGATGTTTAATGGTAGCTTCAACTTCTTCTTTAAGAATGTTTGGCTCCATGTCTTCATTGTTGGGTTCCGTAGGAGCGAAATCCTGGGATAGAGGGTCCCCGTACAAAGACTGGCAGTACTGCTTCCACGTCTCGGAAATATCTTCCAGCTCAATGACCATTTCCCCTCGACTGTTTTCAATCACCCAAGTCTTAGAAGAGACTGATTTCGTAATCGAGCGTATTTTGTGATATAAATCCCTGGACTCATTTTTATCGATATGAGACTCGACTTCTTCACATATTTTACGTAAGCTGGCGTTCCGGTCTCGTCTGCAAGCTGCTTGCATCAGCGCGGACTGTCGGTTGAGGGATCTCACATCAGCGCCCGATGCTTTTAACCTACGTCTCTCCTCAACCAGTGCAAGAATGCTGTCGCTCATCCACTGTTGGCGTTAACGAATCTCTGCAGGCGGTTTAGAAATGTTGACCGCACGCTCTATCAGGCTTTTTGAACAGTCCCATAGCTCATCTGGGTTCTTTACTTCTAGATCCGCATCCACCCACTCGTTCCAATTTTATTTCAATGCTGACATAAATTTTGTGCTGTCCTTCACTTCGATCCTTGAACGCTGGCCGAGTTTTCTGGCTGCTCGCAGCTTGAGATGCATTTTGGAAATGAGCAGTTGGTGATCTGATCCACAGTCCGCTCCGGGTAATGTGTGTGCATTCCTGACCGAGGTTCGCCAGCGTGACCTAACAAGTATGTAGTCAATCTGGTTACGATACTGTCCATCAGGTGACGTCCAAGTATACAGCCTGCGAGGATGATGTTGAAATAAGCTATTTGAAATAACCAGATTGTTATCTGCTACAAACTGTATTAAGCTTTCGCCTCTCTCGTTACGCTGTCCTAGCCCGAATTTACCTACGCAGTGGTTCAGCTGATGTGAGTTTTTACCAATTTTGGCGTTGAAATCACCCACGATCATAAGCATTTCTCTAGCGGGGATTTTAGAGATGGTAGTTTCGAGCTCACGGTAGAATTTCTCGATAGTATAATCACTAGCTGTCTCACACGGTACCTCGCTACAGAAGGACGTATTACGACGTCTGATCCTGAAGTCGAACTGACATGGTAGCGTTTTTGTATAAACACTTCGATGCACCGGTAGTCAATTTGGCACCGTTGGAGAGACTGTAGTATGGGTGTACTACGCCCGGTCGATTTGGCGTAGTACAACCCTAGCCCAAGTCTCGATCGAATCGAAGACTTTCTCGTAGTCCACAAACGCTAAAAAGAGACGCAGGTTGTACTATTCAGTCTTCTGTATAACCCACAGAAATCTTAATAATAAGGCAATCTTAATAATAAGGCAATAGAAGTCGCATAGACGCGTGACCTTGTCGCCGCGCTTATGTGTTGGAGGACACAAGTGCACGCGGAGCGTTTGTTGCGGTTTCTAGTGTTATTTGAGACGCGGCGCGACGCGCGGAGAGAGGTAAACATGGTGTTTTGCAGCATATCCAACTGCGGAAACTCGTCCAAAACTTGTAACTTAACAAATAAAGGAATAACATTTCATATGTAAGTACTTAATTTTTGAAATATTTTCGTTTTTTAGCAAATATAGACAAATCAAATATTTTCACTATAACTACTACGATTTATCACAAAAAACGATTTTTTTGTCAAATCAATAACCATTAACGCTTAAGCTTATTCATGTCTACTATTACTACTGCTAAAAGCAGCAATGAAATGATAGTCATACGCAATAAACAAAAATCGCCGTTTGCGTAAATTCTAGGTACAAGCCGCATGAGTTGTCCGAGAGCCGAGGGCCGAGAGTGAGCACGCAATATAATTTTTTGCTTTTCGCACACGTCTCTTATTGGCTGCAGGAGTCGCGTCCCCTGACATTATGCGTTTATAAAAAATATTGCGTAATGTCATCGCATAAAGTTTAATTTTGTAGCAGTAATGCAAAGTGCATTTGTAGGTGTAATTGTGTATCTATTTTTTGTTTATGTAGTAGTAGCTGTGACCCCGGCGACACTCGTCCCGATATAAAATTTAGTACTATAGCATTTCTATTGCCTTATTATTAAGATTTCTGTGGTATAACCTGATGCAGCGTATGTATGTGGTCTACGGTGCTGAAGCCTTTACGGAATCCAGCTTGTTCAAAACTGCAAATTGGAAATCGTCAAACCTGCGCGCGAGACGATTCGTGATGACTCTTGAAAAAACAGCTTGTAGACATGGCTAATAAGTGAGATGGGCCTATAGTTCTTCAGTAGGGCATTGTCTACTCTTCTTAAAGAAGAGTACCACCACACCGCTGTATCATGCCTGTGGCGTTTTCCCCTCGAGTATGACGAAATCAAACAGCTTCTGAAGGGCCTTAAGTATTGGTTTTCCACCCGCCTTCAGGAGTTCGGTCGTAATTCCGTCGTCACCCGGTGCCTTGTTGTCCTTAAGCTGTTTCAGAGCCATCCTAATCTAATACAGGCTGACTTCTGGAATGTCTTCGTTGAAACATTACAGTAAGTAGTACGAATGAAAGAAAGAGAGCGTAGCAGGTGCCCATGCGATGGATCAACTAGATTAAGTCTGCAGTAGTCAGCATCGCATCGGGAATTCGTGAGGCGAATCATGGCAGCCCGAAGTCTCACTGCTTCATGGTGACCACGACCGCTACCGCTCTACCATGAGTGTACGGCCGACGAATGTAATCTGACATCATCTTTTCCTGCTCAGTAACCAAAAAGACATAACCTCTGAAGAATTGTGCAGATAAGTGTAGTTTGCTCAAATCCAAAAGCCGGGCTCCTACTGATACATCATTCACCGAATAATACGTAGTACCTGGGCGACCGAGCTCTGCTCGGATGCAAATAGAGAAGACGACGTTTTCTAAAAATTAAACCTAGCTAGATCGTTTTATCGCCCCCGAAACCCCCTGCATACTAAATTTCATGAAAATCGTTGGAGTCGTTTCCGAGATTCAGAATCATATATTTATGAAACATAGGTATTTACATAAAGATCTTAGGTTAATTATAATGGGCGCTATGTTTTGCCGTGAACTCGTACAAATATTGTTGAAAATAAAAGCAAATTATAAAAGAAAAGAAAAATCTAACAGAATAAAACAAAATTAAATACTTATGTACAAGAAAAGTAAAAACAAAAAAAAACTATTTAAATATCATAATTAAATCTAACCAAAAATGAGAAACAGAACAAACATTTCTTAAAAATATTTATAAATTACAGCAAATGTTTATTGCACACGAAATATTATAAATTATCATTTATAAAATCTTCTAAAATAACATTTTTCAATTAATAGCGAGTAGAGACTTTTCTTAAACTTTAATAGGGGCAAATTTTTGATTTCACATTCAGATTATTTAAATAGATACTTAAATACAAGAATTGCTCGTTTAAAATAAGATTAGATATATGGACTACCCAGTCGCATCCACGGAAAGCTCTTTGAACAAGTGTTTGATTTTGTTGATTTTTATATAAATAGGTACATGCAGCTAACGTTAACATTTTCTAGCCATGCAAGCAATGCTATACACATGTAATTATTGTGCAGATTGAAACAAACTAACGTAAGGTTCCGAGATAGCGATGTCCTTTGCATTTTTTTCGTAATGGGTATAATATTCATGGATATCAAGGACGTTACTAAAGGAAATAGGATCTAAATAAAAAAAAAAGTTAAATCAAAAAACCCGACTGCTTCAAAAGCGAACTAAAAAGTCGTAAACAAGGAAAAAATCATGCTGTGCTGTCGGAGGATACATATTCGCGGGCTGGCTGACCAAAATCTGGTGTATCCTCCGCCTGCACAGCATGATTTTTTCCTAAATTTAAACGTATGAGTAAAAAAAAAAATTGAGCCCCACAATATGGCGCCCAAAATCCGCCATTTTTCTATTGTCCAATTTTAATGTAGCCTATGACACTCGCAGGATTAAGACGAATCGATTGACGTATGAATCATCAGAATCGGCCAACGCGTTTGGTCTCTGGAACGCCATATAGGAACAAACATACATACATACATACATAGACTGATAAACACATTACCCTCCTTCGGCGGTCGGGTAAAAACCAAGATTGCTCAGTAATAATTTGTATAGTTTTTGTCAAGAGTGATATTTTCATGGTTTTCGGCTTGAGCAACTGTGGGACCCTACACTGCACGTGGTCTCAGTGGTCCGACATACACTGTACCGGTTTAAAAGCGAAAACGATGTCAACCTAAGAGTATTTACGATGCAATAACGCGCGAAGCGAGCTCGTAAATTGTAACACCCCGCCTCGGATAGACACGATTTCCTCTAAAGCCGAAGGGAATAAAATAGCTGCGATTGTATTACTAAACATTTTTTCAAAGGACAACGCTATCTCGGAACCTTACGTTGCAATCCTCATTATGTAAGCCTTCTCCCAATGTTATTTTTTCATTTAAATTTGAGATAACAATTGTTTTATGATTTATACTGAATTTTTTAGGCTCATTGCGTTCCTGATGATGTAAGCTTCCTTCCTCCTCCCCGTCGAGGAAACAAATTTTCCTTCAGCAGTTTGCGCCATCTATGCCTGTCTTTTGCGTTGTGGAGAGCATCGTGCAGTTGTGCGGACTCTGACCGCCTGATTGGACTGCGGCCTGTAGGACGATTTCCTTCTTTTGTCAGCCACCATCAGCTTCCTTCAATCTTTTGAAAAATTGTGTATTTCTTCGATAGTATGCCTCAAATTTTGGAGCATCGGCGAGCACGAACGGACCTAACCCAACTCCTCTGAACTGCCTTTGTACCGTAAGCTGAATCAGCTGATAATTCCTGTTACATATACGTGTTTTCTGCCTTGCCCAGTCTTCTCACAAAAGCATTACTTTCTCCGAATCATTAGAAACTTCGACAGATTGTTGAAGGAGATCGACAAAAAATTATGAAGATCATATGCTTGACATGTTGACGAAAATACCAAAATCGCTAATATGTATGCCACAATGGGACCACCTCGAGAATATACCCTTTCAAACAAAATATGGATGTTCAAAATCGGTCCATAATTGACGGAGTAATTATTAAGGAGAACATACAAAAATAAACGTACATACAGTCGAACACAGAACCTCTTCCTTTTTGGAAAGTTGGTTAATAAAATACGCTTAATTGTACGAGATACATGTGATAGTCTTACCAATGCATTAACTCAGTAAAATTGAATAATCACCGACGAATTGCAAACCCCATGTAAAGAGGAAATCACACTTGACTACTGTGACAGATATGAGATTGTAATCTTTCCATCTTCTTCTTGTGCCTTCGTAAATACAAATTCAAGTGACAAACGTAAATCTAGTCAGGATAATTATTTTGAAACAGACATTAGTGAGGTAGGGACTGAAATAAACAGTACGCCTGCCTATAAGTAATCATTCACTCTTGATTTAAAGACCCCAAGGTTGTAGCTGTATAGATGCACTGACATGGCTACATTGAATAACCACCGTAGGAAATTGCAAACCCCTTGTAACAGGAAAATTGCACTTGACTCCCATGACTGGCATGAGATAGGAATCATCCTATCTGCTAGATAGCCTTGGCTACCTTACATAACCGAATCCAAATTTAATAACCGTGGGCATATTGCAATCCATCAAGGTAACTACAAAATAGACAAGCAACGTGACAACTATGTAGGTACGTATATGAGAGATCCTGTAGACATAAACGTAGAGGAGAACACGATTGGAAGTCAAGTACATTTCATTCACAAATCTGACATGAATATTACTAGTTCCTTAAAAATCATCCTTGAGATTAGCAAAAGAAACCCAAATCACAGCACCAATTGCCATAAATTGAATAACTGGTGCTGATCTGCATCATTAAGAATATCCTTGAACGACCGCGTGCCGTTTTGTCACTTATTTTATTAAGTTGACTATGACGATACTTGACAAAATGCAATTAGACAAGCAACGTGACAACTATGTAGGTACGTATATGAGAGATCCTGTAGACATAAACGTAGAGGAGAACACGATTGGAAGTCAAGTACATTTCATTCACAGATCTGACATGAATATTAGTTCCTTAAAAAGCATCCTTGAGATTGGCAAAAGAAACCCAAATCACAGCACCAATTGCCATAAATTGAATAACTGGTGCCGATCTCCATCATTAAGAATATCCTTGAACGACCGCGTGCCGTTTTGTCACTTATTTTATTAAGTTGACTATGACGATACTTGACAAAATGCAATTTGTAACACTAAAGGAAATCACTGTGGGAGCCTAAATAATTCTTAACAGGTCTATTTTGCAATTATTGGAGACCTAAGTGCTAATCACTGCACCAATAACTTAATTGAATAACTACTGCTAATCTGCATTAATTGCAAATATCCTTCAACCTTTAACGAGGTGACAAAAGCACTTATTTTATCAAGGCGACAATGACGGTATTTGAAAGTGCAATTTGCAACATTACAAGAGATCATACTCAATATTTGTGGGAACCTAAACATGTAACAGATCCATTTTCCACTTATTGGAGAACTAAGTACCAATCACTGCACCACGGGCCAGATTGAATAATTGGATAATCTTCAATTGCAAACGTTAGAACCAATCAAGAACGTGTTAACAACATAATTATTGGGAATCCCATCCTATCCTTTTATATAGACAAAATCACAATTGAAAATTGGAAGGAAATACCGAATGACGCAGGAACAAATTACATCACAACGCACCCAAAATGACGCACGGCCATTTTTCACATATGGATGTATCACTGCACAAATAAATCCAAATTGCATAACGATCAACAAATTGCATACACTAGAACCAATAACGACGAAATAGCCCTCAACAACAAAATTGCTCGAAATAATATCCATAACGATGAATATCCGTCGCGAATAGACGCGCTTAGAATCTGCGGGCGTCAAAACATATAATACCACTTAAGCTTGATCTATTGTTCAGTAATAATCGTCAGATAACGGCGGCTCAGCTTGTACTGGCATAACAACCCGTATAGACCACTTAACTCAATAAAAGTCCCCTTGGCTGACATTAAATTTAATAGTCTATGAAAAGGAACGGCGCGAGCGCAAATGGTCCTTCCTGTGAGCGAACGGAAGACGGCGATTGGCTCAATTGCGCGGCCCATTCACCAATCAGCGTCCTGATATGCTTGCAGGTCAACCTGTCCAATTTAAAATTGGTCGTTCTAGTCGCAAACCCTAGTTACATACGTTAGCTTTTAGGTCAAACACTGGCAGTTGGGATCGATTGCAGGGGACTTTTCAAAGTAGCATGAGTTGTAATTTGAAATTATTAGAGACACTGACTGAGTTATCAGACATACTTGAAGCCACTGCTGTCTTTTTTGCTGTAGTGAACACCATTCTTAATTTTTAACACTCTTAACACCAAAAACAATATTCAATACAATGTAATAATAAAGTACAAGTACAAAGGCGAGCTTAACTCAATGTTGCGTTCTGTTACAGCAAACCCTTGAGAGTGACAGAGAATGATGACAAAAGATCTCTCCTTCCATTGTCGATGGAAGGAGAGAGAACAGTTGTGTAAGGAATAAATAGTAAAATAAAAGAGTGAATAAAAGCGTTGTGGCAGGGTAGAATGGAAAACGTGTTGCACCACAGATTACCTCCCAATAGATTCCGCATAGAAGACAACTTACGCGCACCACACATCAGTTTATTAAGGCTGATATAACTCAGTGCACGGTACGATCTCTTTAATATTGACCAGACATTAGAGCTGTGGGGACGCTAGGGATTTCTAGTTTTAATTTTGTTTAAAAAATAGTTATCAACGGTTTGCCTTAAAAAAAGACGAATCGTGCAGTAAAATGTTGTGGAAAATCAACCAGCCCTTCAAGTTCAAAAAAGATGGGATAACATTCCACCGGTAGGCAAAGTAATAAATATTGACCAATCTAAAAAAGATCAAGTTATAATGGTTAACAAATCAAAATTGCATACTTTACAGTAGCGTTCGTTGATGTCTTTTGTGACAGTCCCTTTCACTCATACGGAATTATTATATTTCTATCTTTTTCCCACCGAAGTAAAAATCTTGAGACAAATACGTTTTTTGCTTATCGAAAAGTATCGATGATCGATATTTAATTAGGTATATAGGAGAACAAAATAATTTTGTTAAAACTAAAAATTAAAGATTATTTAAAAATTAACAATTGATTTTATTTTTACTTTGAACTAATAGTGCTCTACTCATAACAAGAGCTCAGTGTGACCCTATTTACATAGGATTACAATTAAATTGAATCACTTTTGGCCAAAATCAAAATCTTTTCTCGATCGATGTTTTTTCTTTATTATTATTAAAATCGTAAAATACAAAATTTTACGTAAAATACCATTCTGTTTGAAAAATATCGATATTTTTATCGACATTTCATGCGTATGTCCCATCACTACGACAGATACCGTGACCTTGAATAAGGGCAAAAACACGGGGCGAAATCAGGGCGCACTTGTCACTCCCCGCACAATCCGTGCCTTCCGCCAAATTTGGTGAACTCGGAATCAAACAAAACAGTAGGCAAGCGGTATCTATTGGGAGGTAATCTGTGTGTTGCACCAACCCCAAGTACATGGGAAGAACTACTGGGACTAGGGCAAGAATATAATTACCATGTATTTTGACAGAACTCTAAACAAAATAGAACTATCAACAACCATGAGCGGTTATATCATAAGGTAGACAATCGCTTTTATGTAGTCGTTCAGAAGAACGGAGCAGTTTATTAGTTTTACGACGTTCATTAATTACCTAATTTAAACTTCACAATGGTGTCTATGAAACGAAATCCTGACTGCATGAGACGAGTTTGAATGATAAGCCTAGTTATTTTTTTTAACCGTCTGCAAAAAAGGAGGAGGTTCTCAATTCGTCGGCTTTTTTTTCATTTTTGATATCCGATTACTCAAAGACGCCTGGACCGATTTGGAAAATTCTTCTTTTGTTTGAAAAGGTATACGTCCCCGGTGATCCCATGGTCATTAGGAAAAATCGAGGGAACTCTTCAAATATTATAGGCATAAGTATAGAAACTTTGGTATTTTCATCAACAATGCAAGTATTTGCACTCACTGATGAAGAAGACCACAGAGGGTCACTGGAATTCTTTAATGATAAGTATTTCACGAGTATAAGATATCTCGAATAGAAAACTGACTATGATGAAGAAAATACTTATAAATAATTCGTGTTTATGAAAATGGTACCATAACACGGCACAGAACTACCAACTGTTTGTTGAAAGTTGGCATAAATAACTTTTTTTTTTTAAACCGGCCAAGTGCGAGTCAGACTCGCGCACGAAAGGTTCCGTACCATTATCACAATAAATGGCAAAATCATCTTATGTTGTATGGGAGCCCACTTAATTATTAATTTTATTCTGTTTAGTATTTGTTGTTATATCGGCAACAGAAATACATCATTTGTGAAAATTGCAACTGTCTAGCTATCACGGTTTATAAGATACAGTCTGGTGACAGACGGACAGACAGACAGACAGACAGACGGATCGTGGAGTCATAGTAATAGGGTCCCGTTTTTACCCTTTGGGTACGGAACCCTAAAAAAACAAGAAAAGGACCCGGAATAATCAACTTACTAAGAATTTTACCGAAAAGTGATTTTACTAAAATAACAAGCCAACGGACTAGCAAAATGTAATGATAGACGAATTTATAATAAATCACAAATGATTTTTTAGAACGCCTAAGATAAAATTGTAAGATACATATTAAAATGCAAAACAGATTTTACTTTCATTGTATTTTTATTCCGTTGTTTTCCCAGCTGTCAAATAAATCTGACTGCTGGCAAAAAAACCCCGTTGGAAAGATAGTCTGACCGTTCTATCTATCTGACCATTGCAAAAAAGCCCAGGAATTTCAACTGGATATAACGGATAAAATACCACTGGCACCAGCTAGCTAGCCTTGGTTTGCCCTATGGTTCAAAAGTCACTAGAACTCGTTGAATATTTTTTTGTCACTAACCACTCATGAAATCCGCTAGATTTAGCGACAAAGTCTTGCGACGGACCCGATCAGTGATCCGTCCTTAGCACACATCCCTCGCACACATCCCTCACACACATTCTTCTCTTGTTTTATACGTACAAAAACCTCGCGCGGCTGAGCCGTTTCCACTAGAGCTGCGCTAAGAGAGGCTAGGTAAATGAGGTGATTCTATTGGTTCTTAGCAAACACGTCCTTAGCTACGCATCCTCGCACATCTCTGGTGGTAAAGCAGCCTTATTCTACTATAGTAAAAGCCGCCTTTTAACATAGAAAGATAATATTTTAAAATAACCTGGACCCAACCATCTTACTTAAGATAAGAGGAGAGCTGAGTTGGGTTCATAATGCACTGTGGCAAATAATACAATCAGAATTTATCATCATAAGGCCAAGTAGCTACCTATGTCCTCTTGGTTCATTATATGCCACCGGTGGAACTTATAGGCCAAAAAACAACGAAATCTGTGGCATCTTTATATTCAAACTAGAACTGTACAACTCTGGTCTCAAGCACACCGATGTTCTGTATTTCGCTGCGTATGACGTCCCCAGGTTTGAGGAACTCTTGGGGGTTGGAATTCCCCCCCACACCACCCGGAGTTCCCGTCAGGATGATGTCGCCGGGCAACAATGTCATAACACTATAAAGAGAAATGCCATCATAAGCATTCAGTTCCATTACTTCATATAGAATATTATGTATTCAGCTGCATTCGCTTGGATTGGAAGCCAATTCCAAGATGTTTGGAAAATAGGCTTCACAGATGATGGTGAAGTAAAGCCTCAGTACATCATGTCGAAAATTGGGTCTATTTTGAATGTGAGGATCTGGGAATCGAACCCCTCGCCAAGCAGTCACGTTGGGGACCACAAAATCAACAAGGCAATTTTTTTATTTTTAAAGGAGCGATACAGTAGTTTGTGTCTCTGAAGTTGGCTGCAAGACCCTGCGCAGTTGGTTTTTTTGTGTCAATATTAAAGTAGAAGATAGCATTGTTTATCTGCCTCTTTCACTCGCTTATGTTTGTCGCATCGTCTTACTGTATGCATTATACTCGATGACAATTAAACTGTTTCTTGCGCAATGGTCCGCAGATAATGGAACTGCCTCCACACTTAACAGAAAAGCAAACAGTCTTTCCAACGGGTTTCAGTTTTAACCCATGGGTTGTGGAGTTCAGCTTGGCAATCTCTCCAAGTAGGTATTCAGCTGCAATAAGTAAGGGCTCTTTCAATTTAGACGTTATCCGTGGCACCGCAGCAGTCCCACACAAATCATTTTAAATTGAAAAAGCCCTTTGTCTGAAAACACAACCCAACATAGTTAGAAGGGTTGGTAGATGATGAAGACAAAAAGGAAACTTACGTAGATATCCTCTCAATAATGCTAGGTATGCTGTGCACCAGGTTCTTAGTGTTACTCTTTTGTTTCTGCACTCCATTGACAGAGCAACTCATGTCCAGTTTTGTTACATTCCCTATTTCATCCTTAGTCACAATACAGGGACCGATGGGACAGAATGTGTCTTGAGACTGTTTAGGAAAGATAAAAAATAGATGAAATCATACCATAGATATAATAAACAAGGAGATATGCCCGGTAGACGAAATATATCGGCAACCTGTGTCTCCAGTTTGCCCCTACCACACGGCAACTACTACACATGCAGTTCAGAAAAAGCAACAGACACGCAGTCGCGCACACACCCGCAACTCTTAAATCAGAACGTACCACAGAATCAAATATAAACCTTATCTCATCAAACACAGCGTGTATTTACCATGCTTCGTACAACTTACCCACACTAAAACATCTACACAATCACATCACTAACTCGTCGCAAGAAGCAGCGGCCGTACTACGCGATGCATCCGCTTAATAAAGTATCGTTTTGTGATTTTTACATTGCTTGTCCAGTCACTTAGCGACGAACTTAGCTAGTGGTTAAGGAGCAATGTATTTATTGCAAAAATAGAACAGTCACTGTGATATTTTGAAACATGATTTTGGACATGGGCACTGTGACCATGTCGCGCGGACACCGACACGCCCCCTTGCCACTTCTCCTGTATTTAATATTTCTATGAATCATACTGTCTTTAAGAGCATCTGAATTACTTGATCCTTACTGGGGCGGGGAGAAGAAGGCGCAAAAGGACTTGAGCTTCAAACTTTAAGAGCATCTGATCTATTTGCAGCTCGCGAATTCAGGGTGAGACCAGAACTTAGGGCAATGAAATTACTTGTTCTATAGACATTTTAGATTTTCTCCGGTATTGCCTACAACCTGATAGGCCGTCATATGCCATTCAAAAAAAATATTCCTCTTAAGTTTTCTGCATATTTTTGCAAGCTGATTTTCGCCAGAGATTTTTTTTAGGTATTTGACAGCAGGTCGTTTCTGGGTTAAAATAATAATGATAGTGATTAACAAACCTTGCCAAGTAAAAACTGCGCTCCATTCTTCTCCTTTTGCCATTCCCTGTCACTAATGTCCTGCGCGATAGTGTACCCGAAGATGTAATTGTCAGCGTCAGCAGCTTTCACGGAACTCGCCTTCTTTCCTATGACAACCGCCAGCTCTAATTCCCAGTCCACTTTCTGTTGTAAAACATCTTGTTTATACCGTTCAGTTTTGAGACAAAATTAGGAGAAAACAATTTTTCATAAGCCATTCCATCAAATCAGCTGATGGATGCGCATGATATTAAATAATAGGATCTTGGATCTTTCATAGCGTGGCTTGGCTTAACTGAGCTTTTTCATTAGCGCAAAATGCAGCGGATAAGATCTGCTAGGAACAGTTATTAGCACATCTCATTTGCTGCGTTACACAAGGCGGAAAAGTAGCCTGATACCTCTTCTACACAGTCGAGTAGTTGTTCCGATCAAGGTGGTCGCAAGCGCATATCTCCTAACCAAGGTTATTGAAAGCCAACTCAATTTGATTGGACAAACACCGTTTACACAGTCGGTATGGTTGGTGCACCATCACCTTGGTTGAAACAATCACCCGACTGAGTATAAGGGGTTTTAAGCTGCCTTTCCACCAGCGATGTGCTATGATACGATACTATGGGTAGATGCGTTTGATGTCCAGGAATCGTATTCATTGGTCGATATAGCATAGCACTTGTGGGAACGGGTTCAACTAAGCTTTTTTTTTTAAGGAAGGATGCGTTCTATGCATGGGAGCTATGGATGTGCTATGTGCAGAGCAGAGTACGCGCGTTTGTCCTTACTGTTGATGTTGATGAAGCATCTTCCTCGCACAGCTACCTCGCGGCGGCGCATCTTACTCGCTCCCCTACATAGCTTTGCATTAGTGGAAACGGTCACATAGTTTCGCAGCTTAGCTTGTAGCAGATTTCCGTCAAGTTGACTGACATTTCTAGCAGTTTAATGAGCTTTGTTTTCCCTACTTCCAAACTATAGCAGTAGCCCTATTGTTTTATTCACTGTCATACTCATTCTGCTAAACATGGGCCTCTGGTACAATCCAAACGCGCATGAAATTAACAGGCCCGTACCCGTCTGAGCGAACGGAAGACGTACTAAACACCAGCGACATTATTTCATCACGCTGGTACACCTACACTCGGTGAATTACGGCGTCAATTTACTTCAATAATTGACCCCAATTTGCGCAGCTCTGAGGTCAGAGCGAACCTCTGTGATTCACTAAGAATTTTCGACCTCGTCTACTATATGTAGGAAGATTGGATAGGTCGTTAAACTTGCGCGTTTGGAAGATATTAAAATATGATAATAAATTAATTCTAATGTAATCCCTTAGGACTGTATGTTAGGCTGTTCGTTAATCAACCACGCCTCAAAGGCTGAACGGATTTGAAAGAAGCACACAGATAGACCATGACTTGGATTGTTTAAGGTTCATCATCATCAGCCTAAAGCAGTCCACTGCGGGACATAGGCCTCTCCAATTGCACGCCATTTGGTTCGATTTGCGGCAATTTTCACCCAGCTACTACCAGCCTAGCCTGGTTAAGGTTACCTACTTGTAATTCCAGTAGTACCTACAGTCCCGTGAGATCATACTCGTTTTATTTTTTCATGTGCGTGTTATGAAGCAATTAGGCATGTATATTGTACTTACGTAGCATGTCGTGGCGCCTTCTGACGCAGTTGATTGGCTACAAAACACGTTGCGTTATGATGTAGGCTAGAACAGAGTCGTTTGATTGGTGGATCCTGCGCCACGCCACGCCACGACACATAAGTGTGGTTCCGACTTTACGAGTTATGGGGTATCTAGTGAGAAGCCTAAAATCCGGACTACTAGTCTTTCCATGGTCTATCGTACTATTACTTCGTACTAGTACCTGTTTTACATACACATTATGTCATTATAAAACTGCTTTACGTCCGTCATGTCACAGTCATCGGTCCAGTTGAAAACAAGCGTCGGGCACTAGTTGCGCGACATTTTGCTGAACTGCTCCTATTTGCTGCAGCCGTGGGACAGACAATGTCATATTTATATTTTATTTTCTCTTTTTTATTATTGTATAGTTTTAAGTTTTCTTTTTGCTTTTCTTTTTTATATTGTGTGCTCTAGTGGCCTGTGACAAATAAATGTATTTTCTTTATATCTTTTCTTTCTATCGTATTTGTGTTACTGGATTCTAGAGGTCTATCAGGCAGTACTTTTATGTGAAATGCTAATAGGCACCTTAATCAGCTTCATCCGATTAGTCTGTAGGTTGTCAGACGACCCCAAGAAAGTTTGGAAAAGGCTAGGCAGTTGATGATGATACAACATGTGAAATTTAAAAACCCCTGACACATTTTATTGCATGCTACATAATTTATCTAGTAGTAGGACGCACTTCGATCGGCAATCTATTGAACACGTAATTATGACACGATATCTTGCGCAAAACACCCCGATACAAACAGTAAAACGCCCATAACTTTTGAATGGTTGAACCTATTTTAATCAAACATAGCTAAGACCACTCTCGATAAAGTCACTTTTCAAACAAAAAACACGAAATCAAAATTGGTTCATCCGTTTCGGAGCTATGATGCCACAGACAAATATACACATACACAAGTACACAGATAGGTAGGCATATATTTCTATGGTAGGCACACACGTCGAACTCATAATACCCCTCTTTTTCCGTCGGTGGTTAAAAATTGAGACAGAAATCTTACCTTGCATACTGCAGTCCTTATCCGCAAAGGCTGGTTCGGACCAATGATAGTGCTGGAGTATTTGCTGAAGATCATTGGTATAGCTGGTGGGGTCACATGGATCTCCTTGCAATGGTCTGCATAATTTAGGGCGACTCCTAAAATCTTGTCCATGCCATATATGGGCGCGACCAATGTCACGGAAGATAGGGGAATAGTTTTTTTCATTGCTATACTGGTTGTGGAAAAGATGAAAAGTTATTAAAGATTGGGTTGAGTTAAATATCTACTTTTGTAACCTTTGTGTCGTGTATAAGAGTGAGCCTATTTTGTGGTGTAATTCTGCTACAAACAAATTACAGACGGAAAAAACTAATAACACTACTCGACCTGGCAATCGAGCCCTCTTAGTTAGCAGTTCCTACCACGGTTCCTACGTAGTGCAGCTAGAATAATGTGGAATTTTAGGCACATATTACATGAACATGAACGGCTCATTCGCCTGAGCATACTCAAGTGGATACACGGCTTAAGATGAACTGACCGACTGGCGAGTTAGTTAGGAGCGAGGCATAGGCAAGCACCACACCTTGGAGTCTCAAACATAGGTACTCGTGTCAAGGCCTTCTCTATTATCTGTGTCGTCAACCAGTTTTTTTAAACGCGTTATCGACTGTATATCCATCCATCAGTTGTCCACTGCTGGATAAAGGCCTTTTCAAATATAAAATCGAACGCTGCGGTATGGGTACCAGACACAATTAATCGTATGAAAAATTTGAAATGATCTTTTGTTCCTTCCTAGTTTGCGTCACCGGCCAAATTAAATCTGCGATTGGAGGTCCAGTAGGTACATGAATGCGCCAAACTTTCATCTAATAGAGAATGGAGACAGATCGTGAGGCGAGTGACAAGAACACCAACGATCGGACAAAATTCATCGTGACCACGACCGCTCTGTCAAGAGCGAAACGAAGAAGAAGAAAAACAGTTTGCGTCAATGGTAAAGAGGATTATGTGCCCGACCCTGCATACCGCAGTGTCGGTTCGATCAAGAAACCAAAGCTATAAGCAAGCATAGTTTTTTTTTTTTTTTTTTTAATATAAGTTTTATGGCCTGGTTGCTAGGACCTTTTAGCCACAAGCATAGATAATACAATAGGTCTACCACAGATATAAATCTAACTAGATGACGCGATTGTATGTAGGTACTTCGAGTGTCAAAAACGGAGTAAAATTACGATCATCATCACCTTCTTTCATTTTTAGCATTATCGGCACCGGCAATCTAGAAAAATGCCTTGTTATGCCATATTGAACAGTAAAGACTGTATAGAAAAAGTAGGCCGAGGCATTCGAAATGTTTTCTTTCATTGGTAAGAAAATTTGTTTTTAAATTGTGTGGAACTCTGGGTTTTCATACAGATGGAGGGACTTGCGTTATCTAGTTAGATTTATGTCTGTGAAGTCTACTAACTACAGTACTAACTTTAAGCATACCTATTTGTACGTCGGCGTAAAACAATTTTCAGTCTTCTCAATAATACAAAAAATCAAACTTACTATTCGATTTGGTCAGCCAATCCAGACTTCAGTACTTGAAGCATTTTCGTCGGCATACCGCATTCCTGTTGACAGCAGAGGTCAACGACATTGTCCTCGCTCAAGTAGCCGAGCCGAATATCACTCGACCCGTCGTTGGGACGAAATTGGACGTATCTCATCTTTCTATTATAATTATTATGTTGCCAACTGGAAAACATTACATACCTAGCTATAAAATCAAGCTTGCATTCCTTGAAGAGGTAGACTGAGTATTTTAGAAGGTTAATATATTGAATGAAATAATATAACCACTATCGTTTTTTATTATCATGTGGAATTCATCATGGATGTCGTCCGCCATCTTCAGGCGGCCAGTATGTTTGGCGATGGCGAGACCCGCAGCCTAATTGTGTAAGTGAATTCGGCAAAGGAAACAATCTGTTTCTTTCCCAAGTTCTTATCCCTTTGCCGAATTTACTTACACAATTAGGCTGCTGTACCTACATACGTCTCTGTCCAGAATTCCTGCCTCGAGGCTGTGAATTTCATTGCATGAACTACTTAAGTAAATAAATTATCAGACTACTTACCGTAGGTACTCAAGGGGCTGGACAATTTGTTTTACAGTAGGTACTTAGATAGCTTATGCAGTCTTTTAATGTTCCCACTGCTGGGACACAGGCGTAATATATTACGTTACCCGATGAGATAAGTAGACGTCACATGTCTTCGAATTTCTAATTCACAATAAAGATTTTAAAGAACATAAATTTTGTATATTTCTTTGAATCTGATTTGAAGCACAAAAATTTCGAATTTACTGGTTGACCAGCTTTTTAAACCAACTAAAAGTTTATAAAAAATCCAGTTTCTACATTTCTGTTTAGTTTCTGGTGTTTGACAGAATAGATGTCAGAAAATTTTAGTGACGAAACGAAATTATATAAAAGGAGATCATAATAAATAAGGTAGGTACAATGTTTTTTATTAAAATATACCTAAGTTTATTTATAAATGAACGGCAATATAAAAAAAAACTGGTAGGTGTAGATCTCGCCAAACTTCTTGGCCGCCTCTCAAAAAGCGGAATCTGAAAACCTCCCTTTAAAAAACCGGCCAAGTGCGAGTCGGACTCGCGCACGAAGGGTTCCGTACTTGGTAAATTGCGGTTTACGATTTATGACGTATTAAAAAAAAACTACTTACTAGATCTCGTTCAAACCAATTTTCGTTAGAAGTTTACATGGTAATGGACATAATATTTTTTTTTTGTTTTATCATTCTCTTATTTTAGAAGTTACAGGGGGGTGACACACATTTTACCACTTTGGAAGGGTCTCTCGCGCAAACTATTCAGATTAGAAAAAAACGATATTAGAAACCTCAATATCATTTTTGAAGACCTATCCATAGATATCCCCACACGTATGGGTATGACGAAATTTATTTTTTTTATTTTTAGTTTCAAGTATGGGAACCCCCAAAATTTATTGCTTTTTTATATTTTCGTGTGAAAATCTTATTGCGTTTCACAGAATACATCTACTTACCATGTTTCAACAGCATGGTTCTTATAGTTTCAGAAAAAAGTGGCTGTGACATACGGACGGACAGACAGACAGACAAACATGACGAATCTATAAGGGTTCCGTTTTTTGCCATTTGGCTATGGAACCCTAAAAAAAAGGTTATTTAAAAAAATCAAAAACCCGATTGTATAAAAAGCGAACTTAAAAGAAGTATAAGGTCTTTGCTAAAAAGACGTAACAAGAAGAAAATCTTGCTGTGCAGTCTGAGGATACATATTCGCGAGCTGGCTGACCAAAACCAGATGTATCCACCGACTGCACAGCATGATTTTCAGATACATACACACATAAATTACAACACAACAATACACACACACACACACACATTACATTATTATTACATTTTTGATTTTTTTACATTACCCTCCTTCGGCAGTCGGGTAAAAAGGGGATGACTTATTGGGAAACAATTTCACGAAGCAAGTTCCTTAAATCTACGTTTTGGTATGCCACACACATTGAAAATGTTCCGAGTAAATCTGGCTTTGAGAGACCAATAAATAAGCATTGAGATATTATATACGTGGGACACTCAGAAAGTTTTGCGAAACTAAAAAAAATTGTTCTATACGTACATATATTTTTATTAAATCTTATCAAAGTACTTTCCACCAGCCTCTATACAAAGATTCATGCGCCTAAACCAGTTTTCAAAACACTTTTTCCAGTCCGCCGCAGACACCTCGTTTACAGCCTGCTCGAACGCAGCCAGCGCATCTTCCGGCGACGAAAATTGTATCCCTTTGAGCTGATTTTTTATTTTTGGGAATAAAAAGAAGTCACACGGTGCTAGATCAGGGCTGTAAGGAGGGTGACCCAGGAGTTTGACTGGCGTGCTGTCCAGGAAGTCCCTCGTTTTGAGTGCGGTGTGCGCAGGTGCATTGTCGTGGTGGAGCAGTAGCCCGCGGAGCCCTGTGTTTGGTCGCTTGTTGCTTATAACAGAGAAAACTTCTGGCAAACATTTGGTAGTATACCATTCGGCATTAATGCTTCTTTGATCCCGTAAGGGAATTGATACCAAGTGGCCAGTCAAATTAAAAAAGCTAGCGATCAAAATCTTACCCCCGCTTCTAGATCGCTTCACTTTGGTAGGCGTTGGCTCATTTTGAAACACCCAAACAGTCGACTGGCGCTTGGTTTCTGGGTCGTATTGATAAATCCAGGACTCATCACCTGTAACGATGTCGTAAACACGCCGAGACGAGCCTGCTTCAAATTTGTTAAGCATATCACGGCACCATTCCACCCGGGCCTGCTTCTGAGCATCGGTGAGGTTGTGCGGCACCCAGCGTGATACTATCCTCCTCACGCGAAGATGGCTGTGTAGAATCTCGTGAACGCTTCCCGATCCAATCTTCAATATGTGTTGAATCTCCTGATATGTAATTCGCCTATTGTCTTGGATTAAATTTTTCACTGCTAGCACGTTTTCTTCGGTAACAGCCGTCAAAGGGCGACCGCTTCTTTCGTCATCCCCCAAAGTTGGTCGACCGCGCTTGAATTCGTTATACCAACGATACACGGTTGCCTTGGAAGGGCCTTCATCCATGAATGCCATTTGAAGTCTATCGTACGATTCATCCGGTTTCAGGCGACACTTGAAATCGTATAAAATCATAGCTCTAAAATGTTCCCGGCGCAGATCCATATTTCAGTGAGACACAATACTTTGAATTAACTCGCAAAAAATGTGGAGGGAAATTTTGAAATTGGCACTTACTTATTTTTACTTATAAATAATCATATTTTCGAAAAACATTATAACTGGCCAGTCTCCCATATATAAAAACTTTTTTTCGCAATATTTTCTGAGGGGCCTGGTATAATAAATTATCAAAATGGCAATTGGTACATTTTTTTAAAGCTTTATATACCTTGCTTTCGTATGTGTTGCACATTAACGAATTTCTAAAACCCGGTACCTACCTTTGAGTATGCAGACGACAGCACTGTTGCTGAGAGATACTTGTCCAACGCAAGGGCGGGTAAGGCCATGTTGGAGCGTTTGAAGCTGTCCTTGCACGCAGTCTCCGAATGGGGCGATGCCAATCTGGTCAGGTTTAATGCTGCTAAAACCCAGGCGACCCATAAACCACATACCCATACCCATTAATATGTATTAATGCTATTTTTTATCCGTGGTGCTAGGCAACTGGGCTTATCCCAGTTGTATATGACCCTTTGTGCCTATTGGCCTTGTTTGTTCTGTCTCCTGCTTGATATGGAGGGAAGTGGAAATTTTCATTTTTCCTACTCCTCTGTTATTCTTTTCTGATTAATTTCGTTGCGGGATCCAAGACAGTTAAATTCATTCGCCGGGACTTCGTCGAGCTTCATTGCCTCGGCGCTTTTCTGGTGGTCGCCACTGTTGATTCTGGCTTTCAGGAGTTGCAGTGGTTTGGGAATAGTGCGGTGGGATTGTCCCAATAAAACCCAGGCGTGTCTTTTTTTCTCTAAAAAGAGGCAATTTCAGACGGCTCCGACTTGCCGTGATGTAACCGTGCCAATAACGGACCATCTTGAGCTTCTTGACGTTACGTTGACATGGACTTTCAATTTAGGCCCATATATTGAGGCAAAGGCTCAGCTGGCTGCCAAAAAGTTGGGGATTCTTGCGAAGGTGGGAAAGTACTTCACGCCGGAACAGCCGCTCAACTAGTATTACGCGCAAGTTCGATCATGCATGGAGTTTTGTTCTCATCTCTGGGACGGATCTGCCAAATACCAGCTTGATGCACTAGACTCGATCGAAAAGCGGGCCAAGAGACTTAACTGCAATGAGGCACTGGTCAAGTCAAAGCTCCTGAGCCTTGAACATCGTCGCCGAGTTGCCTGCTTATCGGTTTGATCGGTTACATTTCAGGGTGTGTGCCTGATCTAATTTCACCTAGCCCGTTCCATTATCAGACTACCAGATGTACGGCGATGCGTCGTCGGTATATGGTGGATATCGCACCCATACGCACAGAACGTTTTCGGGACACTTTTATTATGCGTACAGCTAAGGAGTGGCATACCCTGCCTTCTTTAAGTTAAGGTTGCCCTAGTCGAGAGTAGAGTAATCTGGTGATTACTCTACTGTGTGACGGTGTACGTTCAAAATAATAAAAATATATCAATTTGTCTCATCAATAACTAGCCCTGTATGGAAACAAAAAAGTTTTTTTTTTTTTTATAACCTATAGGCTCGCGCTTGACCACATGATGTGGTCGACGGTGAAACACGCTTGCCTAGAAATAACCTATTCACTCTTGACTTAAAGACCCCTAGATTGTAGCTATCGGGAAACACAGACTCCGGCAGGGAATTCCACTCCTTAGCTGTACGCATAATAAAAGTGTTCCCAAAACGTTTTGTGCGTATGGGTGAATGTCTACCATGTATCGATGGCGCATCGCCGTACGTCTGGTAGTCCGATGATGAAACGGGCTAGGTGGATTTATATCATGCAATTCCATCGCACACTCCCCGAAATGTAACCGATAAAAAACCGAGAGGCTGGCAACTCGGCGACGATGTTCAAGACTCTGGAGCTTTGACTTGACCAGCGCCTCATCGCCGATGAGCCCCTTGGCTCGCTTTTCGATCGACTCTAGTGCGTCAAGCTGGTATTTGGCAGATCCGTCCCAGAGATGAGAACAGTACTCCATGCATGATCGAACTTGCGCTTGATACAAATTGAGGAGCTGTTCCGGCGTGAAGTACCTTCTCACCTTTGCAAGGATCCCCAGCTTTTTGGCAGCCAGCTGAGCCTTTGCCTCAATGTAAGGGCCAAAATTGAGTGTAGATGTCAACGTAACGCCAATAAGCTCAAGATGGTCAGGTATTGGGACGGTCGCATTTCGGCAAGTTGGAGCCGGGTAAAATTGGCTTTTTTAGCGGAAAAAAGACACGCCTGGGTTTTAGCAGCATTAAACCTGACCAGATTGGCATCGCCCCATTCGGAGACTGCCTGCAAGGACAGGTTCAAGCGCTCCACCATGGCCTCCCGGAGAGATCGGATCTGAGGCCCGGTAGCACGAGCGTTGCACAAGTACCTCTCAGCAACAGTGCTGTCGTCTGCATACCCAAAGGTGCCGGGTTTTAGCAGATCGTTAATGTGCAGCAAGAATAAAGTTGCTGAGAGTACCGACCCCTGAGGGACCCCGGCATTGATATCCAATTGGTCCGACGAGCAGCCATCGATAACCACTCGAATGGACCGATCCCTCAGGAAGTCTGCAATCCAATTACACAGACCACCGGGCAAACCGAATGAAGGAAGCTTACCAATAAGGCTTTCGTGCCAGACCCTATCAAAAGCCTTCGAGATGTCGAGGGAGACGGCAAGCGCTTCCCCGTGCCTCTCGATGGCCTCACTCCACATGTGAATGGCATACGCTAGAAGATCCCCAGTAGACCGATTTCGGCGGAAGCCGTATTGGCGGTCACTAAGGATCTCGTTAGTTTCTAGGTATGCCAGGAGCTTCGTGTTAAGTACACGCTCCATACTCTTACAGAGTATGGACGTTACAGAGATGGGTCTGTAGTTGGCCGGGTCAGCTCGACTACCCTTCTTGGGCACGGGCTGTACGTTAGCTAGCTTCCAAGCATTCGGCACTTTTCCAGTCTCATATGAAAGGCGGAATAGGTGTGTCAAGATCGGAAACAGTTCAGGCGCACATCCATTTCGCTACAAATTTGAAAGTGAACTAGCTTATAACTGCTGATCCCGTCATCTATCTCTTTCGCACGTGTTGTCGGATGAGATAGCATGCATATTAACCCGCGCACAAAATAGTTCGTGCCGTCGTCGACTAGAGCAACCTTAAGAGTGAATAGGTTTTTTTTGCTTCACCGTCGACCATATCATCGCTTACTATCTGGTGAGATAGTGGTCAAGCGTGAGCCTATAATATAGATAATATTACGTGAAAGTTTGTATGGATTGTGGATGTATGTTTGTTAGTCAATCGCCAGAACAAGGTGTCACCTGATATAATGAAGGGAATTTTATTTAAAAATTTGTTTGTAGCATTTTAGTAGGTACTCCAATATATATAGTAATTATTAAAAAAAAATACGATGCTTTGTTTGAAACCAATAAAATGTTATCACAGTTAAAATTCCCTTCAAAGTTTTGTTTCTATTCCACCCTTTTTTTTTGCTTTGATAATCATCCAATGACTTCTCCCGCTCTGGGTAAGGCAGGAGGGGCGTGTCAGATTTTTACTAACTTAAACCCACCCGTGTTCCTTCAGTTGCTTGAGCCAGGGCCGCGGTAACTTTTTTCAAATTTATCCGCGACCTTTTCTATTCACCCCTGCGTTCATTCACCCCGTTTGACGGTTATAGTGCAACAAGTACAAATACAAGTATCTGTGGAAACACAGGCGCACTCTCTCTTCATTCATTCTCTCAGTCCGATGGGATGGATTGGGATGGACGGTCTAAACGCATAAAAAGTCATTGTAACAATGTAAAATATAATTTTATTGCAGAAATAATAGATACTAAATAAAGATATAAATTATAAAATAAGATAAACTGAATGAGTTTTTCAAGTGGGCGTGGATGGCCAAATCCGAAACTATGACGAATAACGGAAAACACTCAAAAGAGCCACCAGGCCGATTTTGATGAAAACAAAAACTGCATCATTGGATTAATTAGTAATAACAAAAAATATTACTTAAAAAAATTGCATTCAAAATATATATGTACCTTTAAAATATAATATAATCGTCACTATGTATATATTATCAAGATTAGTATAAAATATACAGTATGATCCAGCAAATCGATATAAAAAAAATTGTTCATATTCTCGAAAAAAGTACCGTATTTTAAAGAGACATTGTGTACTTAGGTACACGCTTATGGTCGGTCACAGGCGTCATGAGTTAAGGTTACAAGTGAATATCACGCTGTGTTGCGCTTCACAATTCCAGTCTTCATAGATCTTGATTTATCTGCATGATTTTTTATGAAATCGTAAGAAAAACGTACGTACCACAGATATAAATCTAACTAGATGACGCGATTGTATGTACTTCGAGTGTCAAAAAACGGAGTAAAATTACGATCAATGATCGTAATTTGAGCTTTTCATTCAGCATTATCGGCACCGGAAATCCACCGAAATCTAGAAAAATGCCTTTTTATGCCATATTGAGCTGTGAAGTCTGTATAGAAAAAGTTGGCCGAGACATTGGAAATGTTTTCTTTCATTGGTAAGTAAAGGAGAATGCCCATTTTGTAAGGGAACTTGGGCCCCTTTGAAAAAATGGTTGTATCTTGATGAATTTGGTTGTATATTGTAGGGAAAACACGTCATATTCGTAATTGGTAAACATTTTTTATTTATTTTGTGGGGTCCATGAGATATAACGATGTTTCTGTTCTTGAAATGAACCCTTATTACAATGCAATAAGGTGCATACAAATGTCCAAGTGAAGTAACCTGAACTGTTGTTGTCTGTACATATAAAGTAAAGGACACAGATGGAAAATAACACAAAATATAAATCCTATTTTGGTATAATATTGAAATCGCAGACACGATACCTTATAAGGGGCCTGTGTATGGGCAATTTCCTTTGTTTTTAAATTGTTTGTGAAAAAGTGGCACGCTTGGTTTTCATACAGATGGAGGGACTTGCGTTATCTAGTTAGATTTATGTCTGTGGTATGTACAGTCAAGTGTCAAAAGTGCAGTCTTACTCCTCCAAAACTCAAATGGCTATTTTTTGTAGAAGAAGTCAAATTATCCATAACTGATTTAATATATTATGTAGAAATTAAAGTATAGACTAAACCTACTAACCGTGAAAAGTCGAAATTCTACAGAAAACAAAGAAAAATTGCCGCTTCTGTTTTGGTAGAGTGTGACTGCACTTTTGACCCTTAACTGTACATCTGAGGCATTGTAAAAAAGAGTAATATTCACTATTGCATTGTAAAAAAGAGATGGTATTATAATCCCCGGCACGTAAGTTGGCAAGAGTCGTTAGATGCGCAGAGTTCGTTTTTTAGGTATCTTTTGTAGTGAAGCGGGGCGCGGGGAACGTGTAGGAGCATTCCAAGCGCGCGATTGGTTGGTCAGTTGACACAAGGATCGACTGACCAATCGTATCGCGTCCACGTTCCGTACGCTCTATATGGTGATTGGTCAGTTCGCGGCATATGCACGAACTTACCCCCACTAAGCCAAAATCTTGCCAACTAAAGTGCCGGCCACTATATCCATCTCCATCTGACATTGGAACTATCATGATTTTTAATCGTTATAATACGACCCCTTCTTCCTTCAACTTGCACTTCTTCTTATTCTATCGTCTAAAACTTCTCGACCTTGACCTCGAACTTGCCAATCTTCTGTATCTCGCTGCTGAGAGTGTCTCCTGGCTGCAGGAATTCGGGGGGTTGGCGATGCAGGCCCACGCCACCAGGTGTACCGGTCAGGATCATGTCGCCAGGGTATAGGGTCATTAGACTGGAAAGGAGATGGTCAAGATAATTATGTGAGACGAGAAGTAAACATTAACAAACATAAGGAATAATTATTAAAAAAAAAACTAAAAAACCCGCTTTAATAGAAAACCAAACTAAAAAGTAGAAAATAATTTTCAAAAAAATTAAATTTTATGTTTTTTTAATTATTATTATTTATATTTTTTTTTTTTTAAATTGTATTACTAAAATAATATAAAGCGTCGGGTGCTTTTTAAGATATTTATAAAATAATTCTTCTTTTACAAATATCTGACAGTAAAATATTATAACAATTGACATCAAGCACCCCACGCTTTTTTACAATTTTTTTTTTTTTTGTAAGGGTTTTAGCCAACTTCAACTATGTTGTGGTCGGCTTCCAGACTAATCGGACTAAGCTGAGTACCAGTGTTCTACATGGAGATACTGTGTATCTGATCTCCACAACCCAGTAACTGGGTAACACGACACCCCTTGGCAAGACTGGTGTCAGATCTCAGGCTTCTGACTACCCGTAAAGTCTTCAAATGACAGCCAGGACCAAAGAATTAACGTGCTTTCCGAGACACGGCGGAAATTCGCTGTATAGAGACCCATCCACGGACCGACCTCAGCAAGCGTTGCTTAACCTTGAAGATCGACCAGTGCAGCTGTTATTATTTAACCACGAGCTCCTCTGCGTAAACATCAGTATATAGAATATATAGCTTAAGATACCAGTCAGGCTACTTACGCACTAATCCTCTCAATGATTTTAGGGATGGTGTGAATCAGGTTGCTGGTGTTGCTGGTCTGCTTCGTCACGCCGTTGACCAAGCACTTGATGTCCAGAGCCTGTGGGTCTCCGACCTCATCCGCCGTCACTATGCACGGCCCGATGGGACAGAACGTGTCCTGGGACTGGAAACAGAGATTATACCAAAGTTAAGCCGTAATTCACCACGTGAGCCGGTGCGAGTTAGTGGATCATTTTTTCGAATTTTTGGTTCGAGGACATGTAAAACTGGCATGTTTTTCTTCACCGTTTTGAGAGCAGTGGTGATGAAATAATTTACACAAAGTAAAGCGTCTGCAAGAGAGCCAAGGTTACCGATATAGCCCGAAGAATTGTCAAACTTAAGTGGCAGTGGGCAGGGCACATTGCTCGCAGAACGGATAGCAGCTGGGGTCGAAAAGTTCTAGAGTGGCGGCCGCGTACTTGAAGACGCAGCGTTAGAAGGCCTCCCTCTAGGTGGAGCGACGACCTGGTCAAGGCTGCGGGCGTCCGGTTGGTGCGAAACGCACAGGACCGATCAGTGTGGCGACGCTTGGAGGAGGCCTAAGTCCAGCAGTGGACGTCTTTCGGCTGAAATGGTGATGATGATGAAAGCGCCTGCCTGGCTTCGAACCCACAACCTACAACTCGTAAGTCGCGGCCAATGGCCACAAGTGCTCTTAAAAGTATCAAGGTATCAGCTCTCAGTACTGTAACACATTTCATGATACAAACCTTTCCAAGCAAGAACTGTCCTCCGTTCTTGTCCTTCTGCCAGTCCCGGGCGCTGATGTCCTGAGCAATAGTGTACCCGAAGACGTAGTTGTAAGCGTCGGCAGCCGACACGGAGGACGCGGTCTTGCCGATGATCACTGCTAGTTCAACTTCCCAATCCACTTTCTGTAATGAATGAAGGTTTTTATGTTACGAACTAGTGTTGCAAATAGATAATACAACAAAACAAAATATTTTTTATTTTAGACAGACATTGATACATATTATCATGTTAGTAAAACACCGTAATTATGTTAAAGGTTGGCAAATTCGTACGGTCCGGTCACTCCTATAGAAAAATAAAAAAACTTTTTTACAAAAAAATAAAACCGATTTCCAAATGAAAACACTACAAATTGAAAAATAACTTCAATTTCGAAAGGTGGTGTCAAAAAACGAAGAAACGAAAACAGAAACACCAACTGCCGAAATTGAAGTTATTTTTCACTTTGCAGTGATTTTTTTATATGGAAGACGGTTGTATTTTTTTTTTTAAATAAATAAATCTTTATTTCCAAATATAAAATTTTAACATCTTAAAATTCAATCTACAAGCTAATAAAGCTTTTTTGAGACACTACTCCTAAAGAACCCAACACCAAGATCCAAGACTAAGGTTAAAATGATTTGTTTTTCTTTGCCAAGGTTTTAACTATCTCTTTAACAAGTTTCACGATTACAATCACTTTTCTGCCTTTGGCGACCAGTCTGCATAGATAAATTATTCATTGGAACAGTAATTTACTGAAATGAAAAAATATGTAAATTATTTAAATGTGACTAGGTGGCCGTGGAACAAACATGTTGAATATATTGAATAACTAACTATTTTCTATGTTTGAGAAA
Source organism: Orthosia gothica (assembly GCA_949775005.1). NCBI lineage: Eukaryota > Metazoa > Arthropoda > Insecta > Lepidoptera > Noctuidae > Orthosia > Orthosia gothica. The sequence goes on along the minus strand of OX459047.1, from coordinate 12,426,138 downwards.
TACCCAAAACAGAAAACAAAAATTTACAAAGAATTTGGGTAGGTAACTAAGTTTTCTGGCAAAGAAAAAGTTTTTAAGACTTTTTAAGGCAAGAGTTTATACCGTCGACCACATCATCGCTTACCAACAGGTGAGATAGTGGTTAAGCGCGAGCCTATAAAAAAACTTAAAAAAAAAGGTTTTTTTTAAATAATAATCAAAATTTAAGCTAGGTACTGAATTTAGCAGGGTCTTTTCTCAAGATAATTGTTGTTAATTAAAAACGAAAATAATTTTATTATTTTGGTTATTGTCCGGTTGTAAGATGCTGCCAAGGGCGGTTACAGGTTAAGAATAATAACTGCACCTGCACTGCACAAACAGATAAGTTAGAGTTGATATTTAATGTTGTTGACAAAAGAATAATATAAACTTTGATCTCAATTTATGTAATTTCAGAAAATAAACGTTATTACCTACACATAAAGTTAAGTTTTCACTATAACTTACAACTTATCATTCTGAAATTAACTTTATTTGCATTCTGAATTCAACTGAATTTACACTCCTGTAAAGTTGAGTTTTGAATAGACTTTTGAATCATACCTTAACAATATCAGTCCTAATTCTCACAGCGTCATTGGGCCCTATAATAGTCTTGGGGAACTTGCTGAATATGATCGGGATCTTCGGCTGCTCCAAATTCTGCTCCTTGCAGTGGTCCGCATAGTTTAAGGCGACGCATAATATTTTGTCCACACCGTGGATTGGCGCCTTTAGAGTCACTTCCGAAAGAGGCACACTTTGTGCGTTTTTTAATCTGTAGAGGATAAATTATTATTATTTTAGTTGATTGATTGTTTCATCCACTAGTGCATAACGGGCCCACATGGTGTAAAATAGCCCACTGTCTCTCAGAGAGGAGACCTGTGTCCCAGCTGTGAGAACTTTATAGGTGATTATGGGAGTCATTGGTTTACAGGTCAAAAGTGCAACTAATGGGACCATTCTATGACACGTTAAAGCCCATGAGGCATTATTACTTGTGAGATGAAGGAAGGAGTTCTACAGGGTGCATAGCACTGTCTCCTTTTCACAATGGAATAATGAAACCTATAACGCGTAATAGTATGGTTCCTGTGTTTATCCATAGATACATTTTCTGTAGCTGCCTGGGCTGACTTGGGGCTCGTTTTTTGTAACCGCCGGCGGAATGGGAGTCTATATACAATAGGGCTCCGTTTGGACCCTTCAGGAATGGGAGTTTATAAACAATAAGGCTTCGTTTGGACTCTTCGGGTATGGAACCCTAATAAATCAGTATACCAACATATCTACTCTACCTTTCAGAAAAAAACGCATGAGGTTTTGGTGTTAGGGGTAGGTACCTTTAGTATTATTTCCTCTTTTAGCATCCTGCGATCGGCTTCACAAGCCCTTAAGAGATTTGTTGTAGGAGTTTATTGTCAGCAAAGAACTATTCCTCTAGGGAGGAAGCTGTCTCTTATTAAATTAGGTTTTATTAGAGAACTAAGTCCCATACGCGTTGTCTTTTGAGCCTTTTGTCAATTATAGGTTCACATAATGCTGTTGCTAGGTGGTGACATGCACTGTTTTGTTGTAGCTGGCCTGCTTGATGCGCTACTTTTTCATCAATTCGCTAACTTTGTTAACACGTTGAACGCCATGGCAGACACCAGTTGACCGACAAACAATACATTTTCAATTGTGTCTCATTTCCGGGCAGTTAAGGTGTTAAGGTGACTCTATAAAATTACCTAGCATCGTTAATTTTACTGGGGTTTACGTGATTGCTAAGTGCTGCGGTGTCATCAGTAAATGCGGCTGACAGGACATTTTCTGTTGTGGGTTTATCTGCAGTGTACATAAGATATAAAGTAGGACCCAAAACGGATACTTGCGGTACTCCAGCTTTTACATCATGAAAGGCAGGGTAGGTGTCATTGATTTCGACTCTAAATATTCTATCTTATGGGTACGATTTTAATAGCAAGTACAAGTTATGTGGTAGTTGGTTCTTCATTTTGAAAAGCAGGCCTAAATGCCGAACCTTATCGCATGCTTGCTGTACATCGAGAAAGACTATTTTCTAGAGGATTTCTCTTATTTAATTGGCAACTCAGTGAACTTGCTCAACAGTTGGATGGCCAATTCTGAAACCAAACTGATGCTGAGAAATGGAGTAATTTCGTTAAGTATTCTTGTTTGCCTTCATTAAAAGATCTTCTCAAACAGTTTCGATAAGATTGGTATCAGACGAATTGGTCTGTAAGAACACACCAGATGCGGCGGTTTGCCAGGCATCAGAAACATGGTTATCACTTATATTTTCCATATCATTGGGATATATTCGATCCTAATTATGCAATTAAAAAGGTGTGTTATTATACTGACTATAGCTTGTTAATAAGCAGAAACAAGTAGTCCTGATTAATTCCAGATCTTTATCTCTCTTTGGACTTCATGGGGTAAGAGGCTTTGAATTGGAAGACATCGTTGCAGATCAGTTGCTAGATAGACTTGTATTTCTTTTTCGGATTCTAGATCAGTGCCATTCGGAGTAAAGACTTCAAGCAGGAATTGTCCAAACGCGTCAGCCTGTTCCTTGTCAGTCCTACCAGGTGTTGATATTGCTTTCGATAGGATGTTGTGCAACTTGTGGGGTCACCTTATTACTTCTACCTTGTTCCCGAGAGTGAATACTCGTTTTTAGTACAAGTTTACTAATTTATTGTACAGTTTTCTCTTCAAGGTCTTTAAGGTACCTACTGTTTTAGGTACCTAAATTATTATGAATTTATTTTATTAGCAGATGATGTTTATATTATAATAAAAAAACAGTTTGATGGGAATGACTGTTCAAATAATTTACATGTCATGAATGTTATCATATCACACGATGTGAACATTGTAGGTAGAATTGTTGATAATAAGAGTGAATTGTTAAAATATTTACTGTTAATGATAACTAGAACAGTAGCTTTAAATATAGATGATTTTGATACTGTTATTATTGGTATAAGATAAACAATTACTCCATGGAAGATATGTGCCATGAAATTCACGTCGCTTACACATTTCATTCGCCAAAGTGTAACAAAAAACTGTACTGCATTCCGCAGTACAGTTCAGTCGAACATGGTGAGTGTACCGATCGCCAAATCTAGTGCATGGTACATATTATATCAATGACACTGATGCTGTTGTGAAAAGGCTAGGCAGATGATGAAGATATTTTTATTAGTTTAGGTACTTTTTTTCTCAGTATTCATTACGTAAACAACACTTTTCTTCCAACTATCTACATATTATGAAATCCTAATACTGCAGGGTAAAGGGTTTTCAATACAAAATAACCATACTATAGATTCTGTCAATATAAAATCAACTTCATCATCTATTGAAAAATAACCACAAACTCCACTCCACACTCACTACTCAACCTACCTAACTTCCAAATCGATTCAGCCGTTCTTGAGTTATAAATAGTGTGACTAACACAACTTTCTTTTATATATATAGATTAACATACTTGATATGAGCATAAAGTTGAAACTCATACTTTTAGCATAGCATGATATGTCTTTCTATGTATAGTTTTATAGTAGGATAAGAAATAGATAAGATATTGAGTTGGTATTAGCAGGTATTGTGTGTTAACATTAAACACATTTTTATTTGTGATGTCATAGTTAGTTGTTTTGATCCATGACTTGTAAAAATCTCTTGGCAATAAAATACTATGACTATAAAAGTACAAAATTGTAGTAATCATTATCTGTAATTATGAGCAAATAAGTGGTACAAAAATTCAAATTTAATTTATTGCATCCATAATACTGATGATAATAATGTACATACAGGTGGTAAACAAGGGCGGATTTAAAGGGGGGGCACGGGGGCACGTGCCCCCCCCCCCCCCCTCCCCCCAGACGGTATTTTGTGTAGGTACTGTGGAGATAGGAGCAAATTATCAAAGTTTTTTTTTAAACATATGAATAAAATAACAGAAAGAACATGAGTGAAGCTATTGTCTTTCATAAACCGTCCTATACATACTTGAAGTATCATACTTAAGTTAAGTTTATTTTTAACAGTTTTTGTTGATTTTAGCCCGACTGCCCCTTGTCCCAGAAAAAAAATCTGGATCTGCCCTTGGTGGTAAATATAAGTTACAGAAACAATTATGGACCCTGTCGGACACAGCTACATTCTAGATACAGTCAGTAACCCATGTACATGTATGATATAAATTAGACAAAAGGAGTATATGTAAATGTATCCTAGCAGATGTTAATCCTGTAGCTACCTACCCCAATGGGAAAAAAGAGATGGATTAATGAATGTTTTTAAGTAATTTTTATTTTTCTAAACAAAACATTTTCCAAATTTTCCTAAACATTATATTTAGGCGACAAAATAAACTTGAGAGCAATAAAATCGCACACCTTGACTTTTTTTTGTTAAGGCAGTTTTTTTCATGAATCTGAATAAAAAAATCAGTATTAAAACAAATTACAAGGGGTGTGCGATTTTATTGCTCTCAAGTATAGATAAAGTATTCCTAATTGTACACCAAAATTAATACTACATTTTAAATCTTCATAACTTTTGGTATGCGGTACCTCTTGTTAAGTTTCATATTAATACTTAGTAGGTATGTAGTATTATTATCAATACGAGTATATCTAAAGAAGTATGTAAGGATCGTAGCAGGTGGCGTTCTGTAGTTTCTGCCTACCCCCATGGGAAAAAGGTGTGAGTTTATGTATGTATGTATGTATGAGTATATCTAAATTGAAAGAACCATAGTATCACAACATTGTTCACAAGCAAATAAACACTAACAACAGAACAAAATACACACTTACCCGCTAACCTTATTGATACTACCACTGTTTAAAACTCCCAACAGTGTAGAAGGCAATGACGAGTCCGATTCGTTTATATCAATAACTCTGTCCCCTTCCAAATATCCTACCCGGATATCATTCGGGTCACGAGCGTAAGTAAATTGTACGAATTTCATATTTCTGTTTTTTGTTACTGAAAAAGTTCTTGTAATCTGTAAACTGTTGCCTCTGAGACTGTTTGACAGCAAATGCGTGAATTGCAGCACGCGCGCGTTTATCCCCATGGCACTCATGATAGTCAGCACAGCACCTATTAGATTATACGCCGGTCGGTATTATGTAATTTTATTATTGAAGTGTTTACACAATTTCAAGGTTGTAAGGTTATATATATGTTAAGGCTTGTTCACATTAATTCTTCGAATGTTGTCAAATTGATTGGTTGTGTTTTGTGCGTTTTTGTTGACACAGACAAACTCAAAGCATGCTTAAAATTTTCGAACATTAATCTAGTGTCCTGTTTCATTATTATTTCAGATTAATGCAGCATATTAAAATTGCGGTGAATCAGTATTTCGAGTGATTAAATTGATATTGCAGGAGGTGACGTTTAAACTTTAATATCATCATCATCTGCCTAGCCTTTTCCCAACTATGTTGGGGTCGGCTTCCAGTCTAACCGGATTTAGCTGAGTACCAGTGTTTTACACGGAGCGACTGCCTATCTGACCTCCACAACCCAGTAACTGGGTAACATGGTACCCCTTGGCTAGACTGGTGTCAGATCTCAAGCTTCTGACTACGCGTAACGACTGTCATAGATCTTCAAATGACAGCCGGGACCAACGGCTTAACGTGCTTTCCGAAGCACGGAGGAAACTCGCTATGAATACTCAACAAGTGTAAATATACCTTTATTATCATCAGATAACGTTTGACGTTTAAAACTTTGACAAGTACGGTTCGGTTCGTTTCGTTTCTTTCAGAAAAGAAACGCAAAGATTGTGCATGTGCGTGGTTATTACAACAACTCTAAGGCGAAACTTTTAAATTACATTTAATGTCATTCATGTTTGTAGAAAAACAAAAAAATAAAAAAGCAATGTTTACTAACCAATACCAATAAATAAATCGATCAATTTTATATCCTATCTCGGTTAATCGAAAAAAGCCAATGAGGTAGGAAAAACTATGGAGACGGCATATTCTACTATATGAAGAATAGTTATACAAATATCTATCATATCGACACACACATGTCAAAAAGCGTTTTGTCTCTTTTTAACTAACCAAGAGATGCATATGAAAAGAGAGACATCTAAATGTTTGTCAAGGACTAAATTTGGCAACACTTTTGTGTGACGTCAAAATCATGCCTATGCGTGACCGGTCGCCATTTTATGTGCCAAATGTACTCTTTGTTTTTGTGGTAGTTGTGCTGTCAAACAGTTGCTTGTTCAGAATATTTTTGTTGTTTTATAAGGAAATACGTCTAGAAACTAGTTATTTTGGTGTTCTGAGTGTGGACATTAACAGGAAAATCATGCCCTCGTATTGTTTAAAACAGTCTGGTACGAGAAAAAACAAAAATCAGCCTAAATTGACTCTGCACAGGTTAGTAACTAGATTTCACTAATCCGGTCGAATTTTGTGTTAAATATTGTTACAAGATGGTATTTTTGAATATTATTCGAACCTGTGTCATGTTTGTATGGCATAAAACGTTATTATTTTCTATATTTCTTTGCATTGTTTACCTACAATAATTATTGGCATGTAAGGTTAGTCATGATCGATGTTCGCATACGAAAGTATCGATAAAATTTATAGCATGTAAAATACATTGCAATGATATTTTAATCCACAGATTTCCTGGAAACGAAATTTTAAAGAAGAAATGGATAGAAGCTATTGGTTTTGAAAATACAAACCCTAGACATAAAATGTGGCATATCTGCTCCATGCACTTTGAGGAATCTTGTTTTAACAGAATCCTCGATGTGATAAGGTTACATGATGGCGTAGTGCCCACATCGACTTTACTGGTATGTTTTTAAACAAAAGTTGCAAAACACAGTAATTTCAACACATCTTGTTACATACTTTTTTATTGACAGTAATTCTTTAAATGAATTAAATATGTAAACAAGTATAGGTGTACCAGAATCTCATGGCATTTTTTATTTTTTTTAAATTGTGATTTTCATATGGCAATGTCAATTGTCACCTTTCGAATCAAAGTACTTGATGTGTCAACCGCTGCTGAAAGTTTTTGATATTATCTTGAAAGTTTGTTATTTTTGTGAAAATGTCGAAAAACCCACTTTGATCTCATGCGAGACATATTGTTTTCAATGTGTATCATAAAATAAGGGAAGAAGAAGGCGTAAATCAAACTCAATCTTTGATTTTAAAGTGCGTCGTAGAGTGGACCGGTAAGTTGGACTGACTTGTTTTGATACTTTTAGTTTAATTTATATTTTTCTTACTTAATTTTAATTTCTTTCCATTACTATTATATGGTAAATCGTAGGTCAGGGCACATCGAATGATGGCCGGAAGGAAATGGCAACAGTAATGTAACTGTTACTAATTCTTCGACAAGATATTGATTTTAACGGAGATTGAGAATCTTTGACGTAAGAAAAATATTAAGTAATAATCTGCGCCCTGCAGTGGGACGTGTATATAGACGGGAGTTTTTGGCGGGATTTTGTCGAGTGAAGTTCAGTGGCTGTTAATATTATTTGCAAATTGATTCCTAGTGGCTATTGTGATATATTATTGGTGTAGTTTTGTGTCACAACTGTCTCCGCAACTGGACAATTTGTAAAATCATTGACAAAAGCGATCTCGGGATAGTGGAGCGGTGTATTTTATTGTAGTATTGACTGCCTCTGCAAAGCTTACTGGGAAGACTGACTCGATACAATTTGCTGCCAAATACTCCAAAAAACATTAGAATCTCTTACATCCGCATTCTAATGCATACTAAAGAACAAATATAAGATCCAAAACTCTTTCCAAAGACGTGGCTAAAAGGTCCTAGCAACCAGGCCATAAAACTTACATAAAAAAAAAAATATAGACTGATGATGATGAATGACTTTAAGTAACATGATACATTTTATTATTTTGTACAGACTTTATACACAAAGAGATTGGTTTTGAATATGTTAAATGCCAATGAAAAAGAACCATTTTGATGGAGAGAGATGACATAAAACTACAAAGATACAAGTTTTTGAAATGCCAGTGGAGTTCATGGAATCGTATTCTAGTTTTCTAGTTCTGAATGAGGTTTTAAGTTATTAGTATGATTTAAATGCTAAATAATAAATTAGTACATAAATTAATATTCAATTGATTTATTTTTCCTATGTTAAGAACACGATGTATAACAACATTATTCATACACATACCTATAATACTCACAGTGGATCTTTGTGTCTCTGAATTGGTTGCAAGACCCCGCGCAGTAGCTATTTTTGTGTCAATGTTGAAGGTGAAGATAGCATTGTATAACTGTCTCTTTCACTCGCTTATGTATGTCACATAAGCTTACGGAGTTTCTTGTGCATTCTTCTCCATAACAAGCTACTTTCCGAATGCACGGTAGAATCAACTTTTATTCCATGTAAATTTAAATTGTGACATTCAAAAGTGCCGCTTGGTGGCCCAGTTGAAATAAATATCTTTTGTCTTTTTTGTCATCGTCCTATCTCGCTTACTCTATGCAGTATACTCGATGACAAACTGTTTCTTACGCAATGGTTGGCAGGACCAAGTTCAAAGACACAAAGATCCGTTGTGACTACCTATATTAATAGGTACCTCATGTTCATTAATACTAAAGACATAAATAAAAATTAAACAGTATCAAGATCGTTTGATCCAATTTCCTCAGTATTGCATACAAGAAATTTTTATTTCCCCTTTTGCCATGAGATTCTGGTAGACCTATAATAGAATTATGTGACTTTCTTTTTCAGCCTAGGCAAATATGTTCCTCACAACAACCTACTTATATGTATATGTGTATCTCACAAAGAAATGGGCTTTACTAAATCAAAAAGTGAGAACTTTAAATAAAAAGGTCCGGAGATGTGATGGAAAGATTTATAATATTATTCAAGACCTTAAGAAAGTTATATCAATAATGAAGGAAGTTTCATTCTGGATGAATATGCAGAAGGATCGCACTTTGAGCATATGGTACCAACATGTTAATGCCGAACCTGGCTTTATAGAAATAAATAAAATAGTGAATTTCAATAAGTTAATTTTGTTCAAAAATTAATAAATGTCTTTTTTACATAAAATATTGTTATTATTTTACATAAATTAAGTTGTTCGAAAAGTAGGAAGACAACAAAATATTATTATTTATTTACTATAAGAAGATGCATTTACCCTGCAGTGGGACAGTTACAGGCTGGTATTATTTATTATTACTACCCCTTTGGCCTATGTCCAGTGGATGGCGATAGGCTGATTTGACTTGATACAAAATAAAATACATTTTACTTTTTAATGAGTTAGGTATAGGGCAGGCCAAAAATAGTGAATCAAACGAAACAGGGCGATATTTGGGGCTTTTTCTAGCAGGTCAAAAGAAAAACATCTTCCACTATCCCCAACAATCGCTATTTCGTTTGATCCAGGATATATTTTTTGCCCACCCTGTATATTACCAGTCATACAATACTCTATACCCTTAGCTACTTCGGTTTCTATGGGCCTGGTTTGATCATATTATATTGTTATAACATTATTATATCGTAGAAAAACAACGTATTCAATTTCATGACGGTCGATAATTACATCGATATCAGCTGCGCATGTTTCTCGCAGTTACAACCCTACAAGGCAGCCATTTTATGTGCCCGATTTTTGTAGGTATGCACGCTAATTTCGTAGGTATGGCAAGTCCATAGGTTTCTAAGTCAGTCAATGAGGTAGGATAACTATGGAGACGGCCTATTCTACTATATGAAGAATAGTTATACAAATATCTATCATATCGACACACACATGTCAAAAAGCGTTTTGTCTCTTTTTAACTAACCAAGAGCTGCATATGAAAAGAGAGACATCTAAATGTTTGTCAAGGACTAAATTTGGCAACACTTTTGTGTGACGTCAACATCATGCCTATGCGTGACCGGTCGCCATTTTATGCGCCAAAAGTACTCTTTGTTTTTGTGGTAGTTGTGCTGTCAAACAGTTGCTTGTTCAGAATATTTTTGTTGTTTAACAAGGAAATACGTCTAGAAACTAGTTATTTTGGTGTTCTGAGTGTGGACATTAATAGGAAAATCATGCCCTCGTATTGTTTAAAACAGTCTGGTACGAGAAAAAACAAAAATCAGCCTAAATTGACTCTGCACAGGTTAGTAACTAGTTTTCACTAATCCGGTCGAATTTTGTGTTAAATATTGTTACAAGATGGTATTTTTGAATATTATTCGAACCTGTGTCATGTTTGTATGGCATAAAACGTTATTATTTTCTATATTTCTTTGCATTGTTTACATACAATAATTATTGACAAGTAAGGTTAGTGATGATCGATGTTCGCATACGATAAGTATCGATAAAATTTATAGTATGTAAAATACATTGCAATGATATTTTAATCCACAGATTTCCTGGAAACGAAATTTTAAAGAAGAAATGGATAGAAGCTATTGGTTTTGAAAATACAAACCCTAGACATAAAATGTGGCATATCTGCTCCATGCACTTTGAGGAATCTTGTTTTAACAGAACCCTCGATGTGATAAGGTTACCTGATGGCGTAGTGCCCACATCGACTTTACTGGTATGTTTTTAAACAAAAGTTGCAAAATACAGTAATTTCAACACATCTTGTTACATACTTTTTTATTGACAGTATTTCTTTAAATGAATTAAATATGTAATAGAATTATGCGACTTTCTTTTTCTTTTCAGCCTAGGCAAATATGTTCCTCACAACAACCTACTTATATATATATGTTTATCTCACAAAGAAATGGACTTTACTAAATCAAAAAGTGAGAACTTTAAATGAAAAGGTCCGGAGATGTGATGGAAAGATTTCTAATATTATTCAAGACCTTAAGAAACTTAAATATATCAATAATGAAGGAAGTTTAATTCTAAATAAAAATTTAAGAATATGCAGAAGGATTTCGTAAAAAGCAAATTGCCAAATCTAAAGGCCTACTTTAGAAAAAAGTATTCTGAAGAATTAAGAAAATTTGCCCTTACGCTTCAATTTGTTTTAGCCGAAAGCGTATGATTTTATAAGTAATACCGACAACACTTGTTTGAAACACTCGCACTTTGAGCATAAGGTACCAACATGTTAATGCCGAACCTGGCTTTATAGAAATAAATAAAATATTGAATTTCAATAAGTTAATTTTGTTCAAAAATGAATAAATGTCTTTTTTACATAAAATATTGTTATTATTTTACATAAATTAAGTTGTTCGAAAAGTAGGAAGATATCAAAATATTATTATTTATTTACTATAAGAAGATGCATTTACCCTGCAGTGGGACAGTTACAGGCTGGTATTATTACTACCCCTTTGGCCTATGTCTAGTGGATTGGGATAGGCTGATTTGACTTGATATAAAACAAAATACATTTTAGTTTTTAATGGGTTAGGTATAGGGACGGCCAAAAATCGTGAATCTAACGAAACAGGGCGAAATTTGGGGCTTTTTCTAGCAGGTTAAAAGAAAAACATCTCCCACTATCCCCAGAAATCGCTATCTCCCACTATCCATGATATATTTTTTGCCCACCCTGTATATTACCAGTCATACAATACTCTATACCCTTAGCTACTTCGGTTTCTATGGGCCTGGTTTGTTCATATTATATTGTTATTACATTATTATATCGTAGAACAACAACGTAAACAATTTCATGAAGGTCGATATTTACATCGATATCAGCTGCGCATGTTTCTCGCAGTTACAACCCTACAAGGCAGCCATTTTAAGCGCCAGATTTTTGTAGGTATGCACGCTAATTTCGTAGGTATGGCAAGCCATAGGTTTCTAAGTCAGTGAAGTCAGTGCTAGAAGCAAAGCAACACAGTCAGCTGTCATTGTCATTACCAGCTGTTGCTATCGGATAACTGTCAATTGAAAATTTTGTTGTCACTACCTACTTGTCATTGTCATTAATTTTACTCAGTTCGGAAGCAAACCGAAAAAGTAATTTTAATTTATTTATTCGCGATTTCGCGTTCGAGTTAGATCGGAGTCCGGTCTGAAGATACTAGAATTTACTATACTAGAAATTTTATAACTAACAAGATGTCGTTCTTGATCAAACAACTGACTCGCAGAGTAAGTTCTGTAATCATGTTTCTAATAAGAAATCCACACTACAATTCTGATTGTACATGACCTATTGACACTAATATTCTAATTCCAAAGGTCCTTGCGCCAGCAGTATCTTCAGTGAAAAACCTGAACTTTTCTACCAGTAAGTACCTAACCCTGATATTAGTGTTTATTTGTTACATAACCTACAAATAATAGTTCTTTAAGCTCTTGTATATGTAGTTTCAACTTTCTGACTAACGGTCAAAACACCTATATCTGGTCTAGTTGTAATAAATGCTTTAGAGTTTGAGCAGTTCATTTTTTCAAAACCTTGTAGCATGCTTTTATGCATTAATTAGTAAAAGATGTGCTTCTTTGATGCGCAGTGTGTGGACCAACTCCAACAACACCCTCGCAATGATTGCTGAACTGTTGTGCTGTAATTTTTGCTCCAGTATTTTAGATGGAATACTGAAGTAATGATTATTTATGTTCTAAATAGTTGTTGATGTTATTGTTCACTAACAAAGTTATAAGCTTATTTGGTAATAGCACTATATGTTTCATCAGTACATGAAATAAATAATTTCTTAATATTCTATAACCTGACCACCAAGATGAAGGTAAATGCAATGTATGCGACATGTAAGTTGAACCAAGGTTAGGTTAGGTTAGGTTAAAACGGGCTGGTTTCCGCAACTCCACGACCAAGCGCGTATTTTGCGTACGGGTGGGGATTAACCTACTACCAACTTCCTCACTCGATCCATCCCAACTCCTCGAGGAAGGCCAGCAGCGCCTTCGTGTTGCTGACTACCTCCTGTACGGTACCTGGTTCACCGAGGTATTTGGCCCTGTAGCCGGCGATTACCGGGCAGCTTAGGAGCAGGTGCTCTGTTGTCTCGTCCCTTTCCATGCATGCTCTGCACAGCGGGCTATCCGTAATCCCTAAGACAAAAAGGTGCTTATTAAAAGTCCCGTGACCAGTCGTTACAGCTGTGACTGCTCGCAGCTGTTGTTTCGTCAGCCGTAGGGCCTTCTTGGTGAACCGACTATCCACTGCGGGAAGTGCCTCTTTGGCTTGCCTGCACTCACTGTGGTCAATCCACAATCTGTGGTGTTGCTCTTTGGTGCGTTTTCATACCAGACTGCGGAGGTATCCGAATGGTATTGACACGATTGGTTCCGGACCAACCACCGTCATACTGGATCCCCTACGGGCGAGCTCATCCGCCGCATCGTTGCCTCGGGACTCACTGTGCCCTTTTATCCATTGAATGGTTACCTTATTGCTTGACCCAACCTGGTTTAGGCGTTGGTGACACTCGTATATCAGTCCAGAGCATACCGTGTGGCTGCTCAGCGCCTGCAGGACGGCCATGCTGTCTGAGAGGATGCGTATTGGGAAATCTTTTACTTGCCTGTCTAGAATGGCCGATGCAGCCAGGCTTATGCCCACACACTCTGCTTGGAACACCGTGTTAAAAGCCCCAAGTGGCGCGGCTATATGAATGTTGAGGTCCTCTGAGAACACCCCCGCACCTGAGCCAGTACCTGTCTTGGAACCATCGGTGAAGATCCTCAACTCGTCTGGGCGTAACCCCTCACAGCGGTTGTCCTCATGGAGTTGGATTTTGTATTTTTTGTCAAAAACAAACTGCTTAGGTATCCGGTCAATACTTGCTGTCGTGATAGGGAACTCTTTGTTTAGGTCCTCGAGCAGAGCCGTGTGTAGTGTAGTTCTCTTACCCCAGAGATCTAATGCCTTAAGCCGTACTGCCGCCGTCGTGGCCTCCTGCTGAATAAAAAGGTGGAGCGGAGGCAGATCCAGCATGGCCTCGACCGCAGCAGTCGGGGTAGTTCTCATGCAGCCTGACGTCGCCATACAGGCCAGTCTTTGCGTGCGTTGCAGTTTGTTCACAGCGGTACTTAACTTAGTGCGGGGCCACCAAACCACGGCCCCATAGGAGATCATGGGCCGAATCACCGCGCAGTACAGCCAGAGAATGATTTTGGGGGACAAGCCCCATTTTTTGCCTATCATTTTCTTGCATTGCCAGAAGGTAATGCACGCCTTGTTAAGTTTGTTGTCTAAGTGACTGCTCCAGTTAAGCTTGCTGTCGAGAATGACCCCAAGATACTTGACCTCGTTGGAAAGCAGGAGTTCAGTGTCGAACAGCTTTGGAAGACGGAAAGGGCCTAGTGCTCGTTTTTGAGTAAACATGACCAGTACCGTCTTAGAAGGATTAACTGAAAGATCATACTCCCTGCACCATCGTTCTACTATTCGTAGCGCTTGCTGCGTAAGGTTGCAGATGGTTCCAGTCACCTTCCCGGGTACTAGAATTGCGAGGTCGTCTGCATACCCTATTGTGTAATAACGGTGTTCGTTAAGTCTGGTGATAAGATCGTTGATTACCAGATTCCACAGAAGAGGGGAGAGCACTCCTCCTTGAGGGCAGCCCCTGGCTATCAGCGCCAGCTGGTTTTCACCCTCCATACGAACCGCACGTTTGCTTAACATGTTGGTTATCCAGTCAATTAGTACCTGTTCTGCTCCGTGTCTGGAGAGTGCAGCACCAATGCTGGAGAAGTTGGTTTTGTCGAAAGCTCCTTCGATGTCTATGAAAGTGCCCAGGCATGAACCTTTCTGATGGATTGCTTCCTCTATCTGGCCTACCACCATATGGAGAGCAGATTCCGTGGACTTACCCGAGCTGTAGGCATGTTGGTTACCGTGGAGAGGTATTGATTTAAGAACGCCATCTCGTAGTTCCCTTTCGCACAGTCTTTCCATCGATTTTAGTAAAAACGAGGTCAGGCTGAGGGGTCTGAAGGATTTGGCGTTAGTATAGTCACCTTTGCCTGGCTTAGGGATGAATATTGCTTTCACTTCCCTCCATCCTTTCGGAACGTATCTAAAGGCCAGGCACGCCCTCATTAGTGGAACCAGTCTTTCTGCAACAGACGTACCTCCCCACTGCAGCAGCGCAGGGAAAACCCCGTCTGGACCAGGCGCCTTGAAAGGATGGAAGCTTTGGATGGCCCACTGTAGTTTCTCCATCGTAATCACCCTGTATGCATAGAACCAATCGTCATCTGTTGGCACCTGGGTGGTATCTAGCCAGTCAGTTACCTGGGTAATAACGCTGCCTGGGAAGTGAGTTTCTATTAGGACGCGTTTAGCTTCTTCAGGTGACGTGGTGAGTGAGTTGTCAGGTTTACGGAGTGACGTAGGCTCGGGTGTGTGCACCTGTGCCAGTACTTTCCTTACCCTGTTTGCCTCTTGGCAAGATTCAATGTTACCACAGAAATTGCGCCACCCTGCAGTACGCCTGAATCTGATGCATTTTTTGTAGCTGGATTTGGCCTCGTAATAAGCGTTCCAGTCCTCATCCTTGCATGTGTTCATGGCCCTGTTCAGGGCCTTTCTTACCTTCCCGCGTTTGCGATTTAACTCTGCACCCCACCATGTTTGTTTACCCGGTGTAGTGCGCGGTGTAGTCAAAGGGCAAGCGGCATGGTAGCTGCTTATTAGAGAATCGGTAAGTTGACTTACCTTCATGTCTAATCGCGTTTCGTTCCCTATAGTCCGCGCCTCACATAAGGGCGGCAGTTTTGTCACTAGGGTGCGTGTGTAGACAGCTCTGTCCGTGTTGCGCGGATTACGCCAGGGTGGTTTAGGTGTTACACAGAGCTGAATGTCGAAGCGGATCCATCTGTGGTCCGAGCAGGAGGCCTCCTTGGAGACCTGCCACCCAGTAGTGATCACCGCTGCGCCTGCCGTCGCCAAAGTCAGGTCAATAATTGTACGACTGCGTCTCGTTACGAACGTTGGTTCTGCGCCTATGTTTAGTAGTGACAAGTTGGTTGTAAACAAGTAGTCCACTAATGCCTTACCTCTTTCATTAGGCGCTTCCATTCCCCATAGGGGGTGATGTGCGTTCGCGTCGGTCCCAATAATGACCTCTTCCCCGCTGGACTCGCAGTAGGTTACGAGTCGAATGAGGTCATGTGGGGGCGGTGCCTCCGCCTCAGGCATGTAGGCCGAGGCGAAGACAATCGGCAGCTCTAAGGCACCGCGCTGCATATACAGCCTAGCTGCAGAGGTATCTCTGCAACAGAAATCATTTAGAAGCTGTGCTTTGAGGTTACCTGTAACAAAGATACACGCTCTAGGGTGATCATGATTAGAAGTAACAAGGAGCTTACCACCCAGGTTGGATAGTCCTCTGATTTGGCCACCCCTAATCCACGGCTCCTGAATTAAGGCGATGGCAGTCTGTTGAACCTCCAGCCACTTGCGTAGTTGAGCCGTCGCAGTCTGGCTGTGGTGGAGGTTTGCCTGCACAACTTTACAGGCGGACGAAGGGGTCGCCATCATGAGTGGGTCCCTCCTCCTCTTCGCCCTCCAGTTGCAGCCCCGCGAAAGCATCACCCACGATGAGGTCGTCCTCCAAAGTTGAACCAAAATGTATTATTGTTTTAATAAAATGAAACGATTTAAAGCTAAATTAATCTTTTCTTTGTGACCTAACTGTTGACTATTTCTATATTGTAAACGGTTTCGTCGTAGAAAAGGGATTTATTTCGGTTTAAATTGTTAAATTTCAATAGAACTATAATACATTTTTGGTCAACTTACGTGTTGTGCACTATGATGATGATGATTATAGTTAAGTGCCGGGTAACCGGTGGCAGAATTAGGAAATTAAAAGTTAAATCATAAAGTTTATTTCAATGACTATTACAAAGAAGAATTATTCCTGGTAAATGTTGACCGTCACGTCGGTTTGAATGGCCTTTAATTCCGTGCAACTCTGAGGTGTGATTCTGAGGTTGCAGGGTGCCATTAATCTCGTTTATAACACCATGAGTTGGGTTGTTTGTATCTTTACTATTCATACTAATATTTGTATGCCATCTACTGTGATGGGACAGTCACATTACAAAATAACACCAACTTGTGTTTACTTATTTGATCCTTACATTTTCTTTGCAGCCAGTGCGGCATTCATCCCAAGGGTTCAGCAGCCAGCGCCTAGCTTTGAAGCAACTGCTGTGGTAAACGGAGAATTCAATAAGCTGAAACTATCAGACTACCATGGAAAATATGTTGTCTTAATGTTCTACCCATTAGATTTGTAAGTATTGTCTGAACTCATAACTATTAATATATCTTTTTCATCCTAAGATTGATAGACATACCAGTGACATTCAATCTTAGGATGAATCAAATGACAAGGTTTATTTCTCTTTGTTATTGATAACTAGCTGACCCGGCAAACTTTGTTTTGCCATAAAAAGACCAAACATTTATCTACCCTACCTACCCTACCTTACACTACCTACCCTACCCTACACCACCCTACCCTACACTACCCTACCCTACCCTACCCTACCCGACCCTACCCTACCCTACCCTACCCTACCCTACCCTACCCTACCCTACCCTACCCTACCCTACCCTACCTATAAACCTCACGTAGCCCGAGACCTTTCCAACGAATGCAAAACCGTGGAAATCGGTTCGTGCGTTCTGGAGTTATAGCGTCAGGGAGGAAAACCCGTATTTTTTTTTTATAGTAGATTTCAGCCTAAGGCCCAGTTTTTGATCCATAGTTAACCTAACCAATGGTTAAATATGCTAACCAATGGTTACAAATTTTGGTAAAACGCAAACACATTTTTCTTCAGTGGTTAGCCTCATAAATGGTCAAATAAGTTGGATAGTTAATAATTTGACCATCTGCCCCCCTAGCCAAGTTTCGTATCGAATCGAATCTCTTTCTACAATCGTTAACGTCTGACGACGTGACTTAACGTTCAGAAGTGTCATCCTCATACATTGATTTGGTTTCTACTAGCATTATCGATTGTAGATTGTCAACTTGGCTACAGGTCCTCTTGGACTAACAATTGACGAATAAACGCGTTTTACCGAAATTCGCAACAATTGGTTAGCATATTTTAACATTTGTTAACTACGGATCAAGTAACTGGGCCTAAGCATAGTTTCAATATATTGGGATTTTTTTGAAAATTGGTTAATCAGTTATGCTATATATATCACTGCTTGACAAAGGTCTCCCCCCAAGTCTTTCTAGAAATTCCTTTCCTTCGCCGTCTCGAACCATCCCTCATGGTATGCGTCCAAATCATCTCGCCACCTTTTTCTGGGCTGGCCTCGATGGCGCCTTCTCAGGAAAAACCTATTGTTGGTACAATTTAATTCCCTTAAAAACATTATTTGTATAACCTATTGTTGTTGGGGTTTTTGTCTTGTTGTCCCTCTCTAATATTCTTTATTGTTTACTGTTACATAAATATTTTTGGATCCACAACTCTGTTTATTGTTACCATAATAAATTATCATTTTTCTGCTTTTCAGCACATTTGTTTGCCCTACTGAGTTGATTGCCTTCAGCGACAGAGCTAAGGACTTCGCCAGTATTGATTGTCAAATCATTGGAGTCTCAACCGATTCTGAGTTCAGCCATCTTGCATGGACCAACACTCCCAGGAAGGTGAGCAAAATTAAGCTAATATGCAAGTAATGATGTTTTTCAGGAGATAGGTAAGAAAAAGAGAATTCGGGTTGAATGACTTATATTTTAGGAGCAGGTACAATAAACAATACAAGACCAACTCACAACAACAACAATGGATACAATTTCGTATCGTTAATTACGAAGATGTAGGGTAGGAGATCTACAATAATATTATGTTACCCTCTTGTAGAAAACTATAAATACCGCGCGTCGTAATACAACTTTAGTTGTGTGTCCGCGTGCTGGCCGCTACAATGTTATTTGAAGATTACTCAACCAGGTTAATGAAATTGGTGTGTGATCATTGTCCAGCTATATAGAGTCATTGGATAGGCATATTATGTCTAAAACTTGATTGCTGTAGGCTAATGATGTGAGACCAACTTGCAGGGTTCATCTACTGAATGAAAAAACTCCATTTGGAGTTAAGTTCGCCTTTGTAAATGAATCTTGTTTTTACCTTGTTTAATAAATTATTTATTATTTGACTATCTCGGGACCCTAGGGTCCCGGTCCTTTGAAAGACGTGCAAGGAGCCGAAGCCAAGTCGCAGAGGCCTTTTTAGGCATGTATCAGGAAATGTGACACCAACTGACGATTATCCCTGTATGCACTACGCAACTGCACCCTAGGACAATCCCGGTTGCAAATTATGGAGCAAAATATATTGAGCTATGGATTTGGTAGGTTTAGTGGATCGATTGCCCAAAACTATAGGACGAACGGCCCAGGCCCCACCACTGTTGAACTTCACGGCTATAAAATGGCAGGGGGTGACTTGCACACTCAATTAATGGGCCCCTAAAAAAGGTCGCTAGCACTTTGGTGACGTAGCGCCAAGGCGGCAACATATCCGGAGGTTCTTGAGGAGTGGTGAGGTATAACACGGCTATCAGGACAATCCCAGAAGTACGGTCAAGATCCCTACCAGCATTTTACTTCCTCCGAGCACGTTTGCTCTTGCGAATCTCCACTCAAACCAGCAAATTAAGGCAAGAGAGAGATGGGAGCTCTGTTCCCCGTCAGTGTTCATTTTGACCGGCCAATAAAGGCAAGCCGGAGATGAGGCACAAGACTTCTCCCTGGAGATCAGGTCCGTGGGGTCGCCACTGCCCACCAGCTTGCCACAAAGCTGCCCTGTGGATAGTATCTCTCTTAGTCTGGCCCCTCACCTTAGGCATGTTGCGGCAAGGTAAAATCTACCGGCACAGACCTGGTGATCATTGAAGCGCGCAAGCCCCACCACGACGTCAACGTAGAGATACAGCGGTGGTCATTATTATTATTACATCATTTTGTATTTACATAGGTCTCTCCCAAAAGTCGCCACATCAACCAGTCCCGTGCTACTCGCGTCCTGCGGGATACCTTCGACCTTCCTTCTTTTACAGTAACACATAATTCATATACATTTCAGGATGGTGGTCTTGGTAAAATAGAAATTCCTCTTCTTGCCGACTACCAGAAGAAGATCTCACAGGACTACAATGTTCTTCTCGATGCCGGTTTCGCGCTCAGAGGTAATTTATATTGTATTTAGATAGATATGGCAGGTGAAGTGCTGGCGGTTTATTCTCGCCAGCAAATATAAACCTTGTGCTAGTTGAATTAAAGTTACATTTTGATGCATGTCGGGAAAGTTTGTCATTGCAGTCGAGGCGTAATTGGCGAGACCGTTATGGAGTCGAGAGACTGCAATAACAAATACCCTCTAGTATCAGACAACATTTTTCAACACATTTATTTAAAAAAAGAAATATAAAAACTCATGGATTCAGAGAGAATTCAGAGGCAAGCTGCCAAAAAGTCTAAATCTATATCTATGCTAATAATATAAAGAAGTAAAGTTTGTGACGTTGTAGGGGGTAATCTCTGGATCTGATGAACCGATTTTGAAAATTCTGTCACCAGTAGAAAGCTGCATTATTCCTGAGTGTCATAGGCTATAGTATATTTAAAAAAAATAGAGATTCTTATGAAAATTGCAATAATGTAACCCAAAGTAGCAAAATGTTGCCTGTAAAATTCATTCTTTGGCGTGCGCTGAGAAAACTATTGATGATACATAAAAAATATTTGGTAGGTAGGTAGGGCAGGGTAAGCAGGGTTGGCAGAGTAGGCTGAGTAGGCAGGGTTGGCAGGGGAGCGAAGCCCCGGAGCAGGGGAGCGAAGACCCGGGGATCAGCTAGTTTAAATATATGAATAAAAAAAATTAAATGTTATATTAATCTACTAAATAAAAATAAGGCGGGTTTCTTGCTGACGATATAACTCCAGAACGCACGAACCGATTTCCAAGGTTTTGCATTCGTTGGAAAGGTCTCGGGCTCCGTGAGGTTTATAGGTAGGGTAGGGTAGGGTCGGGTAGGGTAGGGTAGTGTAGGGTCGGGTAGGGTAGATAAATATTTGGTCTTTTTTATGGCAAAAAAGACCAAACCAAAAGACCAAAAGCTGACCCTTTCTGGGTCAGCTAGTTGTCAATAAAAGTAAATAATTTGAATGGATGAGGGCTGCCCGCCGCCATATGCGCACGAGTACAAAATACAATTCAAATTGTGCCCAAAACCGGTGGGGTAGAAGGCAGTTTTCGAGTGTGCTGGAAATATTTTGACTTCTCCCAGTCCGAGAGGACGTATACATGTCACAGTTTATTTTCAACTCTATTTCAAAACGAACTATGTTGATATTTGCTTGGCAGAGTCTATATTTGCTTTAGTGTTCATTCTGTTTAATACTATTAAACAGAATTAATTCTAAAGCTTTTCCCCCCAGAAAATCTTCTATTAACATTTTATTTTGATTCTGTTTCAGGACTGTTCGTGATTGACAGGAACGGTATCCTAAGGCACATGTCGGTCAATGACCTGCCCGTTGGAAGATCAGTTGATGAGACCCTCAGGCTTGTCAAAGCCTTCCAGTTCGCTGATAAGCATGGAGAAGGTATGTAGAGAACTTTTAGCTTATTAAGGGCCGATTTCACCACTGAAAATAATCGCGATTAGTTTAACTAAACTCAGTTTATGTAAAAACAGCGGTCTCAACCAACCAGAACGCTTTATTTGCGTAAACTGAGTTTAGTTGAACTAATCTCGATTAGTGTCATTGGTGAAATCGGTCATAAGCCTCCCAAACGAATTTCGTCCCAATGGGACGGCTATCCGACACGACCGGGGCCACAGCCTCATTGCGTAATGAATTCAGCAAGGCAAAGAGCAAATAGTATGAAAAATCGACCAGTCACATAGACGGAAATCCACATCGCGTCTTTTAACTCGCATGTGATTGGTCGATTGTTCATACTCTTTGCCCTTTAATAATAATAATTTATTTATTTATTCAGACAACAAAAGGTCCACTCACAAAACAAAAATATAAAACACTTAAAGGGTGTTAGTAACAATATAAAATCTTATAACCTATGTTACTGCTTACATACTAAGATGTTAGTGACAATTTATCTTATGACCTACGTTAGTACTTATATACTAGGATGTTAGTAACAATGTGGCTTATGATCTATGTGTTGTTTTGAAGAGATGTCCCATTATAGGACTCTCATCAGGCCGGTCAGCTATCACCCTCAGGAGGCTCTTGCCACTGCCACGCAATCTGGCGAGCAGAGACGCACTTTTCTTCCGACCCGGGCTTTGCCTTTGCCTTACCGAATACTTAACGCAATAAGGCTGCAGGTGCAGGATCAAAGGCTACACAAAGGCACAGGGCAAAGGCTTACTGTAGCAAGTCTATTCAAGTTTTGGTCTTAGCGAGGGATTTTACTTTCCTAAAATAGTAGGACCTTTATTTTCCTAAAAAAGTACTAGTTTTAATTTATCGTAGTAGGTGGCGTTCTGTCTACCCCTATGGATATGTAGAGAATTTCTACAAAATATTTTAGCCCCTATTTAAATACACGCCATCTAGTGGTAAACTTTAGTAAACATTTTTAATGGTAAACGTAGGGAATACGTCTATGTGTGTGTAAATTCAATAACAGAAGTTATTTTGGGATTCTGAGTAGAATTTGGTGGATTTTGAGGCATTGTTATGATCAAGTTCAATAAAAGAAAATGACCGAGTGTTGCAAACACTACTCCTACGACTTAGTAATGCTCCGATTTCACATAAAAAATAATGATTTCAGCGCCATCTAGCGGGAAAAGTGCCGGGAACAGACCATATCTTTCACCTTAATGCGCTAAGGATACACTGTTGGATTCTCAATACTCGATACAACGTTGAGAGTTGACAATTCCAGTATGCATTTTTCTAACCCCATGTATCGGGGTCTCATTGCTAAGAAACAAAATTTGGTTCAAATAAATCTTACTAGATGGCGTGACATGTACACTCAATTCAATAGAATGTGTGTAAAATTAACATTTTCTGTAATTGAACATAAAAATTGTATGTTCTTGTTTAATCAACTCTCCTCAGTACAAAATTATGGAATATTGGGCTCTTAATTCACATTTCAAAGATTATTTGAACGGATCATTTAAAATTGATGCCAATGTTTGGCGCATTTTTTAATTTCTGAGGCATTCCACTCGATTGTTAAAATTTGCATTGTAACACATTTTGGTGCAAAAAAAACTGTAAAGAAGTGCAAAAAATACTATAAAACGAACCTTCACTGTATTTAAAGAAAACAAAATTCACAAACCTAGTAAAGCCTTTAACTTGCAAGTCGTTGCTAACGCCATCTATTGTCGTGAAACGGGATCGAACGCGATTGATGTACTTACAAAAATAACAAGATTAATCAGATGAAAAACGCTAGTTAAGTCGGCACGGTTTCCTCGTATGGGATGAGGCATCTGTATGCTAGTATTATATTATCTGTGCCCATGTTAAAAAAGCATATAGTAATTTGGTTTGCGTTTAATTTGAATCTGAACATTATTCTCATTACAATACGTTTCAAATTCGTATAAAACCCTACTTGACTTAGTTACCATATAGATTCTCTTCCATTTTTCCTTACTGCCGGTTATTATTAATGTCTTCGTAGTAACGTTGATATGCCTCAAAACTATTTTTTTTATTCCAGTGTGCCCAGCCAACTGGAATCCAGACACAAACGCCAACACCATCAAGCCCAACCCCCGCGAAAGCAAGGAGTACTTCCAAAAGGCCAACTAATACCTTTCAAACAATTATTTTTGAACCTTATGGCATTTATGTTTAAGAGTACATTTTTGCATGACACCTGTGTAGAACAAACTTCGTTTTCAAAATGGGTAGGTATCTGGTGTTGATTATGTATCTTTTAAATATTGTATTCTGGGAAAGTGGTGTAGAAAAACTAATGAGAAAATTCTGTTATGATCCACTAATTTAATATTCCATTTAGTTGGTGACCTAGAGAATCTTAAATGTTATAAATAATAAGTATTTTTCTAATATTAAATGGATTCTGTTGAGATTATGTGTGTTTTTGTTTGTATAAGCCAATTTGCTCGACAAGAGTTTGAAACATGACATAGTAGACGGGCCGTTGCGAAATACGTCATGAAATTCAGGAATTTACATGAACTTTCAAAAAAAAAACCTTTTCACAATAAAATAAACCGACTTCGAAAGCAAAACACTAAAAAGTGCAAAATAACTTTCATTTCGGAAGCCGGTGTCTTTGGTACTTCTTTTTTATCGTTTTTCGACACCGACTTCCGAAACGAAAGTTATTTTGAACTTTTTAGTGTTTTTCTTTTGAAGTCGGTTTATTTGTTTGTGAAAAAGTTTTTATTTGTCTATTTTTAGTTTTATTACACTATCACTAAAAAGTGAGCAAGTTCTATAGTAAGGTACCAAAGGGATTGAAGACAAAATACCCATATTAACTCAATTTACACAATGTGTAAATTGAGTTAATATAACTGGTTATTGTTTATGGATATTACGTGCTACTGTAACCTAAATAATGACATGAATACATGAAGTTATAAGTACTATAATTGAGGACAGGATCAAATATACATTTCCAAGAAGCGAGCTACTGCTTTGCTGCATTTTATCTGTATTAGTTCAGACATTGATAATTATCTGATATACGCTATTACACTGCTATACACATACGTAGCTATCTTAATAGTAACAAAGTAGGTACATACCACGTAAATTATAAAGAGGTTTATCATTTTCATTACCAAGCGGATTGATTGGCTCAAGAAATTCAGCGATCATAACATCTTTAGTCAATGCACTTGAAGTAGATGGTTGGTTGTCTGAAAATAAATAAATAGGTAAGTAAAAGTACCTATCTGTCAGTACAAACAAGGTATTAACTGATTATTTTTTAATGCTAGTAGAAGAGTAGGTACATCGATGTTTTACGTCAAATTAGAAGTCTAGATTGAAATTATCATTCTATTCTCCTCATTATTAACAAAATACAATAACATTCACATAGTTCCTTCATTTTGTCCTTTCTCAGTCTTTTAGAATTACACGTTACAACGAGAGGACGCGACCGATTGATTATTATCAATAAAACTACCTATCGCAGTTTATTTAATCTCGACTTTGTACATACACATACAACTAGGTACCTACCTCGTTAACATAGTTTTACCTCTGATAATGCAAAGGCACATGAGCAACACCAGAGAGACCTAGGTAGGTACATTGACTCTTCTGGTAGTTACCCAGAAGGTCCATAGTTCTATCAGCCGAGCAGCAGGTAGGCATAGATGTCTATTATATAGGTACTCACCATTAGGACCAGAATAATTCAACAAATCCAACATTCGTCTAGCTCGGGGATTTTTCAAAACAGCCTTTTTCATTTTTGTAGTAGGTATTTTGAGGTCACTTTATCGTTACTCCATACACTATACACTATAGGTATAAATTTAAAACACAAAATCACTAGATATTTAAGTAAGTATGTAGTTATTGCAATTAAAACTGAGAGCGCAACGGCGCAACACTTCAACACGAAAATATTGTTCGGTACTGATCTAAAGTAAACAAATACGGCGACTAGGCAGCACGTGCCACATACTCGGTATTATTCTATCCCTTTCTTTATCATTAGAAAAAAAGAAAGCGATGCGTAATGCTTGTGGCTCGCAGTAATAGATAATACAGCAATCGTATATTGAGTGTAGATATCACCTCGGTAAACTATTGCAAAAGTAATTGCTATTTTTATTTTTATATCATTAAATAGTAACCAGCATTATCATATTTTTGAAATAAAATGTGTACAGGAATAGTATTGTTAAAAATCTTTACTATAAAACGAGTTTGCTGTTCTTACTCGAATAATATCGTTATCGTAACATATTGAAATTCTTATTAGCAGTGCTATCGGTAATCACTAGAAGCGATGTTATTCACGTAAATAAGTACAATAAATCTATAACGGAATATTAGGGCTATGGTTATTATAAAAATTCTAATTTGTAATGTACTCATAGGAAAAATGTGAAAAAAATTGACAAAGTGTAAGAGAGTACCTACATGATGAATATGCAATAAAACGCAAAGTATCGTTTTATCACATTACGATATTATTCGGTGGGAGGAGCGACATTCGTGCTGTTTGTCGCTAAGGAGTTTGGTTGTATGTTCCATATCTTGAAAACTGCTGAACCGATTTGGATGAACCATGCACTATTCCCTAAATAACAGATAATATATAGATAATACGGGCATACAGATGCCTCATCCCATACAAAGAAACGGTGCCGACAGCGTTTTTCATCTGATTAATTTTGTTATTTTTGTAAGCACATCAATCGCGTTAAACAGATGGTGTTAGCAGCGTCTTGCAAGTAAAAGGGTTCCCTCCGAAGCAACTGGACAGATTCGCAACTGGACAGATTCTCAGCTGGACAGTTACGCAACTGGACAGATTATCAACTGGACAAAGAATAGTCGTGAAAAAAATAAGTTATACAATGAAACATAGGTATTAAATATAAAAAGTGTTTATTCAAGGAAAATCTATATAACACAAAGACACGAAAATCTAGGTTCGTGAATATGTTTTTCTATAAATACAGTGTACAGCGTTTTATAGTATTTTTTTGCACGTTTTTAAAGTTTATTTGCACCAAAATGTGTTACAATGCAAATTTTAACAATCAAGTGGAATGCCTCAGAAATTAAAAAATGCGCCATCTATTGGCATCAATTTTAAATGATCCGTTCAAATAATCTTTGAAATGTGAATTAAGAGCCCCATATTCTATAATTTTAGGAGAGTTGATTAATCAAGAACATAAATCAAAATCATTTTTATGTTCAACTAGCTGACCCGGCAAACTTTTTTTTGCCATAAATACACCAAACATGTATCTACCACCTACCCTACCTTACACTACCCTACCCTACACTACCTTCCCTACCCCTCGCTACACTACCCTACCCTATCCTACACTACCCTACCCTACACTACCCTAACCTACCTTACCAAAAAAAATATATACACGTAAAAACCATCTTTGAACTTCAACGAACATTTAAAAAAAAGAATTGGCCAAAGTGGTTCAGGCGTTGTTGAGTTATGCGCTTACCAACACATTCTGCGATTCATTTTTATATTATAGATTTCAGAAAATGTTAATTTTACACACAATTCTAGTGTGTCGCGCCATCTAGTGAGATTTATTTGAACCAAATTTTCTTTCTTAGCAATGAGACCCCGTGCCTAAGATGAGAGATACGTAATCAATTAAAAAAGAATGGTCACGATCTGATAAGTAGTTTCGGAGAAATGTGTGGACAATCACTTAGAATATACATACATACACTTATGAAATTTAGCACACATGTAAGCCCAATTAGAGTAACTTAAGTGAATATAGGGCAATGCCAACAATATTACATACATACGTGTCGAATAGATTACCTCCTTTTTTTTGAAGTCTGTAAAAAATATACCGACTTCAAAAGCAAATCACTAAAACGAACAAAATAACTTTCGTTTTGGAAGTCGGTATGTTAGCTCGTGGATAAAATGAGTGGTCTGTATTTTTTGGGCGAATGGTTTATTGCCGTTAATTACAAATTACTGTCCTGCAGCCTAATTGTGTAAGTAAATTCGGCAACGGAAACAATCTGTTTCTTTCCCAAAAACACACACATACACAAAAAAGTTGAATAAAGATTCAACTCACACATACACAAAAAAGTTGAATAAAGATTCAACTTTTTTGTGTATGTGTGTGTTTTTGGGAAAGAAACAGATTGTTTCGTTTGCCGAATTTACTTACACAATTAGGCTGCCGGTCTAACAAGATTGTGGTTTTTAGAGAGAGGTGTCGACTATCGCGGTGGAGTCCGTGGTAGCGAGTGGTCCTCGACCCGCGCCGTGCTGCGTTGATGTCGCGCTGCTCACCCACACATCGACGCCGCGCACGAGTGTTAAGCAGACGGCGCGTGTTGGGTTCAAATCCCAACACGGTGTCTTTAGTTCCTCTTGTTTTTATAATTTTTGACACCGACTTCCGAAACGAAAGTTATTTTGCACTTTTTAGTGAATTGCTTTTGAAGTAGGTTTTTTTTTTGTTTTATATAAAAGTTTTATTTCTATCTTTTTAGTTTTAGTGCCACCATCACAAAAATGAGCAAGTTCTATAGTAAGGTACCTAAAGGATTGACAAAATAGCCATAATAACAAAATTTACTCATTCGTGCTGTTTGTCGCTAAGGAGTTCGGTTGAATGCTCAATATCTTAAAAACTGCTGAACCGATTTTGATGAAACTTGCACTATTCCCTAAGTTGAGAGATACTCAATCCAACATAAATTGTCACGATCCGATAAGTAGTTTCGGCGAAATGCGTGGACAAACATACATATAAACGAACATACATACTCTTATTCTGTACACGTGCTGTACACATGCTATATTTGGCACACGTGTACGTCGTACTGCCTAAAAACCACCCCGGTGTTCCATCTCACACCTACGCTGGGGGTCGCGCGAACAACGAAACTGCCGCAACCTCCGGCCAGTGCCGGCCCGCCTCTGCGGGCAACGACCTCGGGTTGTAAATGGAGTGAGGTGTTGGACTCCCTCTCCCTCTCCGCAGCCAGCGTAGGCAGGTTATGCAGGTTAGGCAGGGTAGGCATGGTAGGTAGGGTAGGGTAGTTATGGTAGGTAGGTAGCCAGGAGCGAAGCCGCGGGGATCAGCTAGTATTATTATAAATTTTCGGAGCCGTGCCAAAAAAACCCTTTTTCATTAAAGCGCTTCTACATTTTCTATCGCACAGTTTATTCATATATCGAGAACGAATAGGAGATTTTTTTTACTTCGGATAGTTTTTGAAACAGGTGTAAATTTATTTTAACAAACAAAGCAGTCTCGTAAATGTACATAGCTGGCATAGTCAGTAATTTTATTGATTTAAAACTGAGGTTTACAAGTATAGATAGTTTTTAAGCCACACATGGACCGAATACATCGTTTTTGCGCTTCTCTTTCAGTAGATTGCAGATTGCAGATGTACATACAAACCAAACTTAAGTTCATAAACTAATAAAAGTTAACTTCTAAAAGTATCTATAGAATATTTACCCAATTTTCATAACAATACCTCAAACTTGACTGAATCCACTAACGAACTATTTATACCTCAACTAATAACGAATAATCAAAAAATCCTTGGTTTCCCGACACTAAATTTGTCTGAGCTTTCGTTATATACTTACATGAAAATATACTGTATCCTTTATACCTTTTGAGAGTATAAAACTTTTAAAGACTCCATACTAATTTTTTTTATACAAAATATATTTGAAAAGCGAGCGCATTTCGATTTTAAATTTGGAATCGAATAGAAATTGACAATATTGTCCAAAAAGTTATTATGATTATAAAATGAAAGTAGGTACTATAAAATAGCTATGATATTCTAGAAAAAGATATTCTAGTTTTCTAGAATATCATTGACTAGTAATTATTGTAAGTGCTTAATGTATTTTATGACTGAAACGGGTTTGAGCCGGATTAAAATTAATTGTCTGACGTGTTGTTTTGTCCAGCATCAGAACGGTATCGGTTTCATTATATTTATTAAGGTGAGATTATTCTAATTTTTAAAAATCGATTTGGGATAATGCTCATTAATAGAGTCGAGAGTTGAGATTAAAAAAAATATTGATTTCTGAAAACGTATTGGCACCACCATTACAATAAATACATCAATACCTACTTATAATTTATAACTGACGATTTAGCCAAAAGAGAAAAAAAAAACTAACGAATTGGAAGTTTTGAACATAAATAAAGTAGTAGTAATGAATTCGACATGTTATTGGACCGGTGTTTGTTAATTACGTTAAGATCTGGGCTTGTTCGGGTTTTTTTATTATATTTAAAGACATACCTAATTGTCATATTTGTTACAATTTTTACACGTAGGTAGGTGGGTGATATTTGTGTAAAATAAAAAGTAAACAAACACGAATCTTCGACTTTGGATAACAAATAAATTCACTACCACTAAATATTTAGCTTGAAATATGGATGAATTCGTCAAATAATTAAACGACGATGAAGAAACCACTACCCCTGCAGCCTAATTGTGTAAGTAAATTCGGCAAACGAAACACACACATACACAAAAAAGTTGAATAAAGATTCAACTTTTTTGTGTATGTGTGTGTTTTTGGGAAAGAAACAGATTGTTTCCGTTGCCGAATTTACTTACACAATTAGGCTGCTGTAGTGGAGTTTGGGCGTCCGAAATCTGCATTTTAAATGTTTTTACCCTCGACCACCACTGTCATCTAAATGGCGATTATAGAATACGTGGGACACTCAGAAAGTTTTGCGAAACTAAAAAAAATTGTTCTATACGTACATATATTTTTATTAAATCTTTTCAAAGTACTTTCCACCAGCCTCTATACAAAGATTCATGCGCCTAAACCAGTTTTCAAAACACTTTTTCCAGTCCGCCGCAGACACCTCGTTTACAGCCTGCTCGAACGCAGCCAGCGCATCTTCCGGCGACGAAAATTGTATCCCTTTGAGCTGATTTTTTATTTTTGGGAATAAAAAGAAGTCACACGGTGCTAGATCAGGGCTGTAAGGAGGGTGACCCAGGAGTTTGACTGGCGTGCTGTCCAGGAAGTCCCTCGTTTTGAGTGCGGTGTGCGCAGGTGCATTGTCGTGGTGGAGCAGTAGCCCGCGGAGCCCTGTGTTTGGTCGCTTGTTGCTTATAACAGAGAAAACTTCTGGCAAACATTTGGTAGTATACCATTCGGCATTAATGCTTCTTTGATCCCGTAAGGGAATTGATACCAAGTGGCCAGTCAAATTAAAAAAGCTAGCGATCAAAATCTTACCCCCGCTTCTAGATCGCTTCACTTTGGTAGGCGTTGGCTCATTTTGAAACACCCAAACAGTCGACTGGCGCTTGGTTTCTGGGTCGTATTGATAAATCCAGGACTCATCACCTGTAACGATGTCGTAAACACGCCGAGACGAGCCTGCTTCAAATTTGTTAAGCATATCACGGCACCATTCCACCCGGGCCTGCTTCTGAGCATCGGTGAGGTTGTGCGGCACCCAGCGTGATACTATCCTCCTCACGCGAAGATGGCTGTGTAGAATCTCGTGAACGCTTCCCGATCCAATCTTCAATATGTGTTGAATCTCCTGATATGTAATTCGCCTATTGTCTTGGATTAAATTTTTCACTGCTAGCACGTTTTCTTCGGTAACAGCCGTCAAAGGGCGACCGCTTCTTTCGTCATCCCCCAAAGTTGGTCGACCGCGCTTGAATTCGTTATACCAACGATACACGGTTGCCTTGGAAGGGCCTTCATCCATGAATGCCATTTGAAGTCTATCGTACGATTCATCCGGTTTCAGGCGACACTTGAAATCGTATAAAATCATAGCTCTAAAATGTTCCCGGCGCAGATCCATATTTCAGTGAGACACAATACTTTGAATTAACTCGCAAAAAATGTGGAGGGAAATTTTGAAATTGGAACTTACTTATTTTTACTTATAAATAATCATATTTTCGAAAAACATTATAACTGGCCAGTCTCCCATATATAAAAACTTTTTTTCGCAATACTTTCTGAGGGGCCTGGTAGAATCTATAATATAAAAATGAATCGCAAAATGTGTTGGTAAGCGCATAACTCAACAACGCCTGGACCAATTTGGCCAATTCTTTTTTTTAAATGTTCGTTGAAGTTCAAAGATGGTTTTTACGGGGAGAAAAATTCTAATAATTGCCGGGAAAAAATAAAAACAGCCCTTTTCTTTTTCCCATACAAAAGTTTTCTAAACTAAAACGTAGTCAATTTGTAATTTATTGCTATTGTATATGCTATTTTTGCTTTGTGTAGGGTAGAGGGTAGGGTAGGGTAGGGTAGGGTAGTGTAGGGTAGGGTAGTGTAGGGTAGGGTAGTGTAGGGTAGTGTAGTGTAGGGTAGGGTAGTGTAGGGTAGGGTAGTGAAGGGTAGTGTAGGGTAGGGTAGTGTAGGGTAGGGTAGTTTAAGGTAGGGTAGTGTAGGGTAGGGTAGTGTAGGGTAGGGTAGTGTAGGGTAGAGTAGTGTAGGGTAGGGTAGTGTAGGGTAGGGTAGTGTAGGGTAGGGTAGTGTAGGGTAGGGTAGTGTAGGGTAGGGTAGTGTAGGGTAGGGTAGGGTAGTGTAGGGTAGGGTAGTGTAGTGTAGGGTAGGGTAGTGTAGGGTAAAGTAGTGTAGGGTAGGGTAGGGTAGGGTAGTGTAGGGTAGGGTAGTGTAGGGTAGGGTAGTGTAGGGTAGGGTAGAGTAGGGTAGGGTAGGGTAATGTAGGGTAGGGTAGTGTAGGGTAAGGTAGTGTAGGGTAGGGTAGTGTAGGGTAGGGTAGGGTAGTGTAGGGTAGGGTAGTGTAGGGTAGGGTAGTGTAGTGTAGGGTAGGGTAGTGTAGGGTCGGGTAGGGTAGGGTAGGGTAGGTAGTGTAAGGTAGGGTAGGTAGGGTAGATAAATGTTCAGTGTTTTTATGGCAAAACAAAGTTTGCCGGGTCAGCTAGTAGAATATAAATATATTTATTCGTTACAGGCACAACACAACAGCAACAAACATTGAAACATGGGTAAAATACAAACAAGGAAAAAATCATGCTGTGCAGTCGGAGGATACAAACGCGCGAGCTGGCTGACCAAAACCAGATGTATCCTCCTCCTGCACAGCATGATTTTTTCCTTGTTTACGACT
Organism: Orthosia gothica; assembly: GCA_949775005.1. Classification (NCBI taxonomy): domain Eukaryota; kingdom Metazoa; phylum Arthropoda; class Insecta; order Lepidoptera; family Noctuidae; genus Orthosia; species Orthosia gothica. The sequence continues at coordinate 12,393,228 of OX459047.1, read as the reverse complement.
TTTTAGTTCGCTTTTGAAGCAGTCGGGTTTTTTGATTTTTTGAATTAAGTTTTTTTATTTATAACTTTTTAGTTCGTTTTTTTTCGAATTATATAATTTAAACATATAAGTGTTATATATTTTTGAAATCACCTCTTAAAGCCCTTTATTTGGATACCCCACACGATGGATTTGGAAGAAAAAAAAAATTTTGGCCCCCACAATATGGCACCCAAAATCCGCCATTTTTCTATTATCCAATTTTAATGTAGCCTATGACACTCGCAGGGTTAAGACGCATCGATTGACGTATGAATCATCAAAATCGGCCAACGCGTTTGGTCTCTGGAACGCCACATAGGAACAAACATACATACATACATACATACATAGACTGATAAACACATTACCCTCCTTCGGCAGTCGGGTAAAAAGAAAAACTAGCGCAGAAAACTATTAGCGCGATGTTGGATAGTTCGTATGTGGCTTCATAGATGTCGCTACACCACTAGACGGACTTACCCGTGGGTGGTTTATCGTTTCCAGTGTGTAATCTTAGTAGACAGACCTTTAAGAGCGGACTCTAGTCAACAGGAATTTGAAAAATAGGTATTTGAAGAAACTATTGCCGTCGCGTCACCTCCAACCTCACCCCGTAAAGTGCGAAAGGGACAACTGCAGCTCAGGCGGGTTTTACCTACAAAAATTTTGACTAAAAGACGTTTCGTATTCTGCAGTTTTCTTCATGAAAACTGGTCTGATCTAAAAAATTCTATACCAACCAATATCAAAATTTAGAGGAAAAGTATATCTATGCTCCTATCATTTCCTTTTTTGTTAAAAACTTATAAATTTTGTCTGAAAGTTTTCTGAACATGGCGGTAAAAACGGCCATTTTTTTCGGATTTTTGTATTGTCATATTTCTTTTTGTGATTATGTTTTGGAAAAAAGGAAATAATACAGGCACGTATTATTTAGACCTAGATTTTATGGAACAAAATCATTGCTCTAGAGGCATTATCCACGAAGAAAACAGCAGAATGTGTTTGTATGGAGAAAGTCTCACTAGAGTCCCCTCTTAATAGCCAGCCCAAGCAAAAAAGACCCGACGGCGAGTCCATTTAGTGAATGCCCTGCTTTAGAATTTGTTAGTTTCTAGGCAGCTATCTACCCTAACCGTAGGTACCTTAGTACCTTACTCGCACTTATTAACTTAAGTTTTCCATCAGTTCAAACCTTGTTTGTTTTTATAAGCAACTTAAGTATCTGTTCCACTTTCAATGACAAAGTTATGACCGCCATTCAATTTCAATAGGCACTTATATACTTTTCATCATAATGTCGAGTACCTACTCGTGAATGTCTACACTTTCTTGAACACAAAAGAATTTTATGTAGAACTTGTAAAGTACTTATTTATTTAACTGTTAATGTGAATGATGAATAAAAACATTGGATGAGGTAATTTTTCTAATGGCGTACATTCAATGAAAGAATTGTAACGGTCTCTGTGGTGGTGTGGTCACTTGACATACTCTGAAGTTGACATGGCCTTGCACCAATGGTGGTTATCTTTTACCGTTAGGAACTAAGTTATCCGTCGTCGGTTAGACGAGACGTTCAGATAGGATTGTAGGAGAAGCACTAGCCGAAGTAAGTACCTACCTAAGATTTTCCGTGTGCGTTTGTATCAGAAATGAATAGATCTGCTGGAGAACCAAGCTAAGTTCTCGCCAAAATGAAATCACCTCTTAAAACCCTTTATTTTGATACCCCACACGATGGGTATGAAAGTAAAAAAAAAATGTGAAAATCATCCAAATCGGCCAACGCGTTTGGTCTCTAGGACGTCACATAGGAACAAACATAGATACATTACATAGACTGATAAACACATTACCCTCCTCGGCAGTCGGGTAAAATCAACACGGCGCCATGCTTTGCTCATCGGAAAGCCAACTTCAGGACGGCCAAGAAGTTTGGCGAGAACTATAACAGACATAGCCCGAAATATTGCCAATCTTAAGTGGCAGTGGGGAAGGCAAATTGATCGCAGAATGGGTTGGCCGTGTATTGGAAGGCGTAGTGTTGGAAGCCAAGGCGGATCAATGATCTGGTGGAGGTCGCAAGAGTCCGCGGGATGCGAGACGCTAAGGACCGGTAAATGTGACGACCCTTGGGGGAGGCCTATGTAAAGCAGTGGACGCCGCGTCTTTAGTCTGAAATGTTGATAATGATGATCATTTAGAGTGCTTTCACGAGTTATGATGCCTACCTTAGTAATTAGGCTTATGGCGTAGTGATACTAGCCTACCATACGTAAACACACAGTTCCAGTCCAGCATGCCTGCAGCTCTTAGAGCATTTAAATGCTCTAAGCTGCAGCTAGAAAAGAGGTCACCACGTTTAGAACTTTTTATGTCTACGGTATTTTTACCTTAATATTCCAACCGTCTTGACCTCTATGGTTTAACGTTCGTCATTATTTGTGTTTACGTCAGTTTTGCTAATGTCAATGGACTAAGTTATATTTTAGTATTCAATTTATTTTAAAAATATTTTTTGTCTTGAAAGCTACATCAAGTTTTTTTATCTACAACAAAGTGTTTTTTATCATAATCGTTTGTTTTTCTATCTAGTTTTTATAGATATACACGACTGCAGTAAAATGGTAACAATATTGGTTTTTTATCAATAACGTTGGCCAACGTTCGTTGTCCTGTGATTCTTTTGATAAATGTTATCTCTTGTCAGAAAGAGAAGTTCTGAGCTAAGGGACCAGGCAGGTACCAACCTGTGTATGGCCAGTCTTACGATCTATTGTTGAGTTAGAGAGGCAAGTCTCTAGCTTTAATTTCCCTAGCATCTTCTTAGTGTCGATGAGAAAAACACTCTTTTTACCAGACTGCCGAAGGACGGTAATGTGTTTATCAGTCTATGTATGTATGTTTGTTCCTGTATGGCGTTCTAGAGACCAAACGCGTTGGCCGATTTTAATGATTCTTATGTCAATCGATTCGTCTTAACTTTGCGAGTGTGCGGCTACAGTGGCTAAAATTGGAAAATAGATAAATGGCGGATTTTTGGGCAGAAAAACATGCTGTGCAGTAGATATATGCCTTGCCTTAACATCGTGAGGAAACCGGCATGTCCTAGAACCAAAAATTCAAAGACATGTGACATCTACCAATCCGCACTGGGCCCGCGTGGTGGATTATAGCCCCCTCCCTCTATGAGGAGGCCTGTGTCCCAGCAGTGGGAACATTAAAAAGGCTGATGATGTGATGTGATGATGTGATGCCTTGCCTAGCCCAGTATTTAGCCCTACCATAGCAGGACCCGTTAAAGGCTTACACATAGACAACATGATATTCCAGTTGTGACAGTATTCTGCTCTCCTTTACATATTATTTAATTCTCCATGCGTACTTAAGTAGGTACATAGTCTGTGAGAAGGCAATAGGAAGTAGGACCTAGGCACTTGTATTATTTAAACCTATTTATTAGGTAAGTACTAGCTCTTTACCCGCGTCTTCGTTCCCGGTGCCCACCCCAGAGAAGCTCAGATGTCACTCAGGAATAATTTGCTTTCTACTGGTGAAAGAATTTTCAATATCGGTTCAATAGTTCCAAAGATTACTTCCTACAAACTTACAAACTTTACCTCTTTAAAATATTAGTGTAGATACATATAAGTAGACAGGTATTAGGTAGATACCTACGCTTTGTTGTCTAACCATTTACTTCTAAAAATGTGTATAATATTCACAACGGATCTTTGTGTCTCTGAATTGGCTGCAAGACCCTGCGCAGTAGCTATTTTTGTGTCAATATTGAAAATGAAGATAGCATTGTATAACTGTCTCTTTCACTCGCTTACGTTTGTCGCATCATCCTATCTCGCTTACTCTATGCAGTTAAACTGTTTTTTGCGCAAGACAGAGGCAACTTCAGAGACACAAAGATCCGCTGTGAATATTATATGAATATTGTTTCAGGTGCTCGATTATTTCGACAAACTTACCTTTTTATGCGAAATGTATGAGGAAGATGCCGACCGTATTGTAGAGTTGATCTTAATGTTTTTTCCCTTTGATAACTCGTGTCAAGTGATAAACCCAAAGAAAAAAACAAATCTAGTAAAACGGGTACAAGTCCCGTCCCTAACATTAGAAATGCTCCAAATTGGAAATATAGTCAAAATATTTTCGAGATTACTACTTATAAAAGATTGCGCACCAGCTACAAAGCAAAAAATGTTTAAAAATTTGCAAAGGTAAAAGTGGCTTGCCTACCAATTCATACTTCCTAGTTATAAATGCGAAAGTTTGGATGGATCTTTGATACTCAATCACTCCAAAATGGCTGAACGGCAGCCTAATTGTGTAAGTGAATTCGGCAAAGGAAACAATCTGTTTATTTCCCAAAAACGATTTTCGCACATACGAAAAGTAGTTTTTGGGAAAGAAACAGATTGTTTCCTTTGCCGAATTCACTTACACAATTAGGCTGCGGATCTCAATGAAATTTGGCACAGAGATAGATGCTATAATCTGGAATAGCACGTAGGCTTTTTATCCCGAAAAATATACGGTTCCCGTGGGACTACTTTCGATTGCGACCTAAGCCGCTAGCACTCTGACAGAAGGTTCTCGCTAGGCTCTCGAAGGGCTAGGCTCTGGTAGGGTAGGGTAGGTAGGTATGTAGGGTAGGGTAGGTACGGTAAGGTAGGTAGGATGTAGGGTAGGGTAGGGATAGGTATGTAGGGTAGATAGTTGCCATTTTGCTCAAGATACTTCTCACGTACAGTTAATTAAGTGATCTCATATAAATCAATAGTATTCAACACGTGTCACGAGCTTCTGCCAACAACAACCATTGTGTTACCTGTATAAACCATATAACACTCAGTGCGTGCAAAATTTTTGGGAATCTTTGAAATAATTTACATGGTAAAACAACGTTTGCCGGGTCAGCTAGTATTTTATATACGAAAGAAACTCTTGTCTGTCTGTTTATGTGTTGTTGCATGGCCAGATCCGGTAATGCCAGTAGGCAGGCTTTTAAATTATTGTCATGGTTTTAGCATGCATAACAAATAACTCAAGTAATTTCTCCGTTACAGCACGTTCGCTTTGATAAAACCTGTGCCAGCAAAAATGCATGGGAAAGTTATCGCTTTCATAATGAAGAAAGGATTCCGTATAGTTCGAATGAAAAACGGTCGGGTAAACAAAGACTTTGTATTGTCAATGTATCAGAAGATTTGCAATAGTGAAATGCTCCCGTAAGTAGTACCTAGCTAGGTAAATAGATAGGACGTCAGTGGTGGCAACACTACGAACTCAGGCCACATGAGTAGATAAACTCAGGCCTAACGTATTACGGTGGCGACCTCTCACGTCCAGCCCTGGTCCAGGCCATGGTACGGAACGAGAAGGCATGGGAAGCAGTCTACTCCTTCTGCGAAGCAGTAATGCTCGCAAAGGAAGAGGCGGAACGCGTGAGGGAGACGCAAAGGAGACGCCCTCACGCACCTAGCCATCGCAGGAGACGCCCCGGGCGGCGGGAATCGCAAGCCGATTCCCGGCCACCGTAGGCGCGTGCTTGCGGACGGCAAGTTATGGGTAGCTCACCGTCCGATAAGGACCAAGCCCGAGTTTATGGTGCGTAGTGTTCCACGCGCGCCTCAAAGAGATGTCAGCAAAAGTGACGGGGCTTGATAGGGCCGATGCCTGTCTGGGTCTCGGATAAATTTGAAAGAGAGTTACCGTGGCCCTGGCACAAGCAACTGAAGGAACACGGGTGGGTTTTAGTCAGTAAAAGTCTAAGACGGCCTCCCTCTTCACTCAGAGCGGGAGAAGTCATTGGATGATTTCCTACCCCAAAAAAAAAGGCCAAACGTATTACGGAGTTTCAACAGACTGATGCTCGATAGACATACTGCTTATAATATTGTACCTGCAACATAACTATTACAATTATGAGCACAAAAATTATTCGAGAGTCACAAAAAAAAAAACAATGATGTATAAATGTGGATGAATAGCGAGGAAGAGGGAGGCCAAAGAGACGATTAATGGATAGCTTGAGGAATTATCTTTTCTTTATTTGGAACCCAAACACATATTACCCTATTTGAATTGTGTACGGAAATAGCTGCCTTAGTTATAAATTGTTTGTCTGTGTGTTATAAATTATATGAAAGTAAAGGGAGCTATTCCGCCGACCAAAGTAACATGGGACAAGGGCAGGAAATTGAGGACGAGGGTACAACAATTGACGGTCTTAATAACTGTACTTTTTAAAGCATTATTGTTAACTACATAACTGGAGGAGAAGTGATTGGCTTGGAGCTCGTTGCAACTAATGCGGTGACGGAGTGGAGACGGTGGCTGGGAGCCACAGATCCGAACGACGCCGCGCCGGGGACCCTGCGTCGGATTTACGGCACTAATATGCTTGAAAACGTGGCCCACGGCTGTTACACGCAACGAGACGCCGATAAGGTACAGTAACATAAACATAATTTCAGTCGAAAGACGTCCATTGCTGGCAATAGGCCGCCCCCAAGCGCTGCCACATCGATCCGTCCTGTCTTTCTCGCATCCTGCGGATTCCCGCGGTCTTTAGCAGGTTAGCCGGCCACCTCGTGGGTCGCCTTTCAATGCTGCATCTCCCGATACGCGGTCGCCACTATAGAACTTTTTAGCCTCATCCGCCATCTGTTCTGCAAGCTATGCCCTGCCTACTACTTAAAAATGTTCTGTTCTCCAGGCTATGTCGGATTAATTGATTTTAGCATAGCCCTCTCCGATGCCCTTTGGGTATCTTTAAGTCGTCTAACGAGGCCCATTGTAACAATCACGTTTCAGTGCCATATATTTCATTACTGGATACACGCCTTAGTCATAGACTTTTGCCTTGAAACAGGTAGATACTAGAATATTTAGCGTTTAAAATTTATAGCGACAATGAGGTATCTACTCGCTGCACAGTTCCTTACCCCTCTGTCACATTGATTTGTTTAGTGCCCGGAGTTATCAGCTTGTGTTTAGACAGAGTGTTCTATCATATTATTTATGCTTATGCTATGCTACATACTTGAAAGTTACCTGCTAGTTATTGATAGGTTTTAAATATACCTACCTTATTGTTGCTGCTTTAGTAGGTAGGTCGTCATCAGTGCTAACACTTCGACCTTACCATTTTATTGTAAATCCTTACCGTAGGTACATTAGACTACATACAGTAGATACTGCCAACTAGTAGCCATTATAACTATGTTTACCACTATTTCTATTCTGTCGCAGATTTTGGAATTATTTTTCGGCCGCACCAAGGACAATATTATTCGTATTCCATTCAGCGCGACCTTTGAGAACTGTACATGTTGCATCATCAAACCACACGCGGTTATAGATGGCAACGTAGGCCCAATCATTGAACAGATATCTTCTTCTGAAAAGTTTGTGATCTCGGCTATGGCTATGTTCTCCGTGAATATGACAAACGCTTTAGAATTCTATGAAGTGTATAAAGGAGTCGTACCTGAATATAGGGTTAGTTGTTTAACTTTGTGTATCTATCTTGTTTTAGGAATATGTATTTAGGCTCGCTTGCTCCACTAAATGCCTACGTTTACCGGCTACACAAGTACACATAATTAAAATATCATTCTGTCTTTGTCAACTTTTATGTGGGTAGCCACAGACATACATCTAACTAGATGACGCGACTGTATGTACTTCGCGTGCCAAAAAACGGTGTAAAGTTACGATAAATGATCGTAATCTGAGCTTTTCATTTAGCATTATCGGCACCGGAAATCCACCGAAATCTAGAAAACATGACTTTTTATGCCATATTTAGCTGAAAACAATGTAGAAATAGTTGGCCGAGGCCTTCGATCAAGAATACACCAAAGCTCCAAGCTCAAAAATAAATTTTAAAAATTCGAATTTCGAATTGATTTTTTTTTGGCATATTGTGATTTAGACTTTAACACTTGCGTGTAAGACAATATTTTTATTGAGCTCATAAAAAATTTACACATCGTTTTGTGAATGCAACTTTAAACATTGCGTTTAAGGTTGAATTTACATTAATGTATATTTATTCCAAGTAGAATTCTTAGATTACCTAAACACAATTGGCGTCAGTTTTAAAGATAAGTTTTGTATGGGTTCCTCAATCTAGGTGTATTCTTGATCGAAGGCCGAGGCATTGGAAATGTTTTCTTTCATTGGTAAGTAAATTTGTTTTTAAATTGTTTGTGAAAAAGTGGCACGCTTGGTTTCCATACAGATGGAGGGACTTGCGTTATCTAGTTAGATGTATGTCTGTGGGGGTAGCCTTGACCGATCCCTAACATGGTGCCAGTGTGGAGCCCCTTCACAGGATATGCGCTACCTTCTTTCCTGCCCAGGATGCGCCACCACATGCACTTGCCAATACATGAACGAGGCAAACGACAGAGTTGTTCAACAGCCTCACAATCGACCAATCACATGCGAGATGAAAGATTAGATGTGGATTTCCGTCTATGTGATTGGTTGACTGATGGCGGCGAAACCCGATGCCTTGCCGAATTCACTTACGCAAGTAGGCTGCTAGTGGCCATATTTTGGTCGGTCAAAATTTTAGTCAAATTGTCACATCAGAGAACGATCGATGTTTTAAATTCGTTTTGCACGATACCATACGTCGGGCTAGGCGGGAACACGATTTTATCCATGTGACTGCTAGTAGCAAACACCTGCCAACATAACAACATCGGAGAGTTCTGATGTTGTAGGTTAGCAGCTCAATGCAGTTATGACAAGTGCACAACAAATGCAAATTTGGCAGCTGGTGTGCAGTCCAAATGCATACCGTCTGTTTATAGAAAGTTACTTTGTATAATAGACACACTATGAGAGCAGTGGTCGCCCAGTGGTAACGGCCGCGACTTACAAGTTGTTGGTCGTGGGTTCGAACCCAGGCAGGCGCTTTACATTGTGTAAATTATTACAACACAACTACTCTAAAAAACGGCGAAGGAAAACAGCGTGAGGAAACCGGCATGTCATAGAACCAAAAATTCAAAGACATGTGACATCCACCAACATGCACTGGGCCCGCGTGGTGGATTACGGCCCATTCCCTCTCACAGAGAGGAGGCCTGCACGTACAATGGACCAAATGGGGTCTATCTATTCTATCCTATCCTATCCTAGACACACTTCAGTGTAAGCAGTTTCAATAGAATAAGAATCGCCTCCCTATTTTGTTTCCATGGACATGTAACTTACTGTACTAACTCTCTCGTTACTTATTGACTTGAATTTTGCATAATACACCAATTATAATTAATCAATAATTAATTAATTATAATTGGTAATAATCACATAATTAATAATTAATTAATCTCTTAATTCACCCCATACCTGTCGGTTTCCATGGACTAAGTATTAATTTATTTTATTTCAGTCTGCATGCATACAGCTGACAGAAGGGAAATGTTTAACATTAGAAGTTAAATGCACAGATCCTAGTCTAAACTGTGTTAGTGAATTTCGGAAACTATGTGGACCACGAGATCCGGTAATATAATTAATCTCTAAATCATCTAATGTGCGATTTCCACCGAGCGTGGTGCGACGTTTTACAAGATATTGCTCTCACAAACACAAACAGCTTGACTCTGAACAACTATTTGTAGGCTATATACATCCAATACCTTTGTAGCGGCACCAACGCCGCCACTTACGAACTAATGACATGACGTCACACATCCTGCATCGCGCAAGTAGTTTTCGGCGCGATTAGAACACATACAACAGTCCGACAACAACCGTTGGGCAGTTGCGCGGACCAGACACAATGCCCGTCTGGTCGGAGGATCCTCCCTTTTCAATGGAGGTTTGTGGTACTTTACACCCTGTTCCGCATGTTAAACGAGCAATTCTTGTATATATGTAGATATATATATAATCTGAATCTCCGAAACAGCTCCAACGATTTTCATAAAATTTGCTAAGTAGGGGGTTTCGGGGGCGATAAATCGATCTAGTAAGGTTTCATTTTTAGAAAACGTCGTTTTCTCTATTTTCACCCGAGCAGAGCTCGGGGTACTAGTAACTAATGTGTCATGCGAAAATCGAACCCGCAACACGCAGCGCGGAAACCAATCGCTCAGCCACTGTCCAACCATGTCGTCAATTGTAAAGTGGTTAGGTGTCATATTAGCATGACATTAACATTTTTGTTTCTTAGCTTTCATGGTCACTTTAGTGACCTTTGACACTGGCGCTGCCCACTCGGTGGCAATTAACGTACCTGCATTTACAGGCTGCGGTTTCACCAGAGATGTGCGAGGATACGTAGCGAGGATTGTGATTATTAAGAACCAATAGAATCACTTCATTTACCTCCGGCTCTCTCAGCGCAGTTCTAGTGGAAACGCTCAGCCGTGCGAGGTTTTTGCACATACAAAAGGGAATAAATATAATGATCACCAAAAATAACTTTGTAACCATAACCTCTATTACCTAAAATTGTACTATGATAACCAAATTTAGTAAATTGATCACGTTTTAATAGCAAAATTATTGCGCTATTTCTACCTAAATACACCGATTGATTGTCATAAAATGTTGCGAAATAGGTTAGGTTAGAACTGCCGGCGAGCGCTACTTCCAAGTTGCTCGCAGTTTTATTTTTTTTGTGGTCATTAACTATTTTTGGATTAAACAATCATAATTTGAAGTTAGTTGTTTTAAGGTGGATCAAAAGTTGTACATTTTTTGGTTCTAATTTCACGCTAAAATGGGGATTTCATTTTGGTGATCATTTACTATTTTTGGCAACATAGTGATTTTTGCCGTTACATTTTACGGAAAAAACGTAGTTCCGGGGCCGCAGATCCGGTCTCTCCGTGAGGCCATGGTGGAGCGTTTGAACTTCTCCTTGCAAGCAGTCTCCGATTGGGGCGATGCCAATCTGCTGCTATAACCCAGGCGTGTCTTTTTTCCGCTAAGAAGAGCCAATTTCACCCGGCTCCAACTTTCCGTGATGTAACCGCGCCAATAACGGACCATCTTGAGCTTCTTGGCGTTACGTTGACATCGACTCTCAATTTTGGGCCATACATTGAGGAAAAGGCTCAGCTGGCTGCCAAAAAGTTGGGGATCCTTGCGAAGGTGAGAAGGTACTTCACGCCGGAACAGCTGCTCAACTTGTATCAAGCGCAAGTTCGATCGTGCATTGAGTACTGTTCTCATCTCTGGGACGGATCTGCCAAATACCAGCTTGATGCACTAGAGTCGATCGAAAAGCGGGCCAAGAAACTCATCGGCAATGAGACACTGGTTAAGTCAAAGCTCCAGAGCCTTGAACATCGTCGCCGAGTTGCCAGCTTGTCGGTATTTTATCGGTTACATTTCGGGGAGTGTGTGATGTAATTGCATGATTTAATCCCGCCCAGCCCGTTCTATCATCGGACTACCAGACGTACGGCGATGCGTCATCGGTACATGGTGGACATCCCACCCATACGCACTAAACGTTTTGGGGACACTTTTATTATGCGTACAGCTAAGGAGTGGAATTCCCTGCCGGAATCTGTGTTTCCCGATAGCTACAATCTAGGGGTCTTTAAGTCAAGAGTGAATGGGTTTTTTCTAGGCAAGCGTGCTTCACCGTCGACCACATCATCGCTTTCCATCAGGTGAGATATAGGTCTACCGGAATCTCATGGCAAATGTGGAAATAAAAATTTGTTGTGTGCAATACTGGGGAAATTGGTTTAAACGATCTTGATACTGTTTAATTTTTATTTATGTCTTTAGTATTAATGAACATGAGGTACCTATATTATAGTAGTCACAGCGGATCTTTGTGTCTTTGAACTTGGTCCTGCCAACCATTGCGTAAGAAACAGTTTGTCATCGAGTATACTGCATAGAGTAAGCGAGATAGGACGATGTGACATACATAAGCGAGTGAAAGAGACAGTTATACAATGCTATCTTCACCTTCAACATTGACACAAAAATAGCTACTGCGCGGGGTCTTGCAACCAATTCAGAGACACAAAGATCCACTGTGAGTATTATAGGTATGTGTATGAATAATGTTGTTATACATCGGGTTCTTAACATAGGAAAAATAAATCAATTGAATATTAATTTATGTACTAATTTATTATATATCATTTAAATCATACTAATAACTTAAAACCTCATTCAGAACTAGAAAACTAGAATACGATTCCATGAACTCCACTGGCATTTCAAAAACTTGTATCTTTGTAGTTTTATGTTATCTCTCTTCATCAAAATGGTTCTTTTTCATTGGCATTTATTATACTCAAAACCAATATCTTTATGTATAAAGTCTGTAAAAAATAATAAAATGTATCATGTTACCTACAGTCATTCATCATCATCAGTCTATATATATTTTTGTTTATGTAAGTTTTATGGCCTGGTTGCTAGGACCTTTTAGCCACGGCTTTGGAAAGAGTTTTGGATCTTATATGTATTCTTTAGTATGCATAAGAATGCGGATCCACTAGGAATCAATTTGCAAATAATATTAACAGCCACTGAACTTCACTCGACAAAATCCCGCCAAAAACTCCCGTCTATATACACGTCCCACTGCAGGGCGCAGATTATTACTTAATATTTTTCTTACGTCAAAGATTCTCAATCTCCGTTAAAATCAATATCTTGTCGAAGAATTAGTAACAGTTACATTACTGTTGCCATTTCCTTCCGGCCATTATTCGATGTACCCTGTGTATTTACCATATAATACCATATAATGGAAAGAAATAAAAATTAAGTAAGAAAAATATAAAATAAACTAAAAGTATCAAAACAAGTCAGTCCAACTTACCGGTACACTCTACGACGTACTTTAAAATCAAAGATTGAGTTTGATTTACGCCTTCTTCTTCCCTTATTTTATGATACACATTGAAAACAATATGTCTCGCTTGAGATCGAAGTGGGTTTTTCGACATTTTCCCAAAAATAACAAATTTTCAAGATAATATCAAAAAGATTCAGCAGCGGTTGACACACCAAGTACTTAGATTTGACAGGTGACAATTGAAATTGCCATATGAAAATCACAATTTAAAAAAAATTAAAAATGCCAGAGATTCTGGTAGACCTATAGTGGTCAAGCGCAAGCCTATATATAGTAAAAAAAAAAAACACATAAGCCCATACAAAACAAAGGAAGGGTGTGTGTGAAGGATGCGAAGGTTGCGAGAAATATGTGCGAGTAACGTGTTGCGAGGGATGTGTGCTAGGAATGTGTTGCGAGGTATGTGTGCCAGGGACGTAAGCGCCGCTACACATACTCGCACGGTCACCGTTTCAGAGCGTCACTATGTATCCTCGCACCGCTCAGCGGCCAAGCACATCTCTGGTAGAAACACACCGTTCCACATCTTCGCACCACCCAGCTACCTCTTTGGTGGAAACGCAGCCTAATAGATACGTCTTCTTGACGTTTCTGATTCCAATGAAGTGATATCCTTTGATGATTTCAGGACGTATGCCGGCAATTGTATCCTGACTGCATAAGAGCCTTATATGGTAAAGATGTAGTACACAATGCGGTCCATTGCACAGACCTACCCGAGGATGGTGTAAGCGAAGTCGAGTACTTCTTTAGACTGTTGGCTAATGTATAAGCTATATGTTATTTATTATATTAAATATCTATAGCTTGGATATTTATTATTATTTATTCGTTTATTCTCGCACTGGAACGCCTTGTGGCAATTACTTAAACCAATGAAGCACAAACGTATACTATTAAGTCCAGGTTACCTACCTCACGATGTTTTCTTTCCCCGTTGTCAGCGTGTGAGTCTATCTGGCAGGCCCCAACGAGATTTATCAACAGGTGATAGCTTTTCATAAAGGCATTATTTTGTACCTAAAGAAAATAAATAAGATATATTTTGTAAGGTACATAATAGTATCAAGCTCCTAACACCATTGTATGATATAAAAGAGTAGTATTTAAAAAAGGGGCCCGCTGGCTGGACGTTTGTTTAAATAACGAATATCTTCTGAAGCAAAGCTCACAGAAAGTTGAAATTTCGGATTTGTAAGGTACATAATAGTATCAAGCTCCTAACACTATTGTATGATTTAAAAGAGTAGTATTTAAAAAAGGGGCCCGCTAGCTGGACGTTTGTTTAAATAACGAATATCTTCTGAAGTAAAGCTCACAGAAAGTCGAAATTTTGGATTTGTAAGGTACATAATAGTATCAAGCTCCTAACACCATTGTATGATATAAAAGAGTAGTATTTAAAAAAGGGGCCCGCTGGCTGGACGTTTGTTTAAATAACGAATATCTTCTGAAGCAAAGCTCTCAGAAAGTTGAAATTTCGGATTTGTAAGGTACATAATAGTATCAAGCTCCTTACACCATTGGGTGATCTGAAAGTATAATAACAATAAAAATAATCATAAGGGGCCCGCTAGCTAGACGCTTCATAAAAACGTCATTCAATCAAAAACTGTTGAGGTACAAAATATATCTTATTTATTTTCTTTAGGTACAAAATAATGCCTTTATGAAAAGCTATCACCTGTTGATAAATCTCGTTGGGGCCTGCCAGATAGACTCACACGTCAGCGACGTCTAAGATATACTTAGAAAGTACATTCAGTGCCGTACGTAACTGTATCTTTTTAGCTTCCGTACCTCGAAAGGAAAAACCGGAAATCACTTTGTTGTCCGTCTGTCTGTCTGTCTGTCTGTCTGTCTATCTGTCAAGACCCTTTTTCTCAGGAACGCGTGGAGGTATCAAGTTGCAATTTATATCAAACTAGCTGTTCCCCGCGGCTTCGCTCCCGTGACCTGTTTTCGGGATTAAAAAATAGCCTATGTCACTCAGGAATAAAGTAGCTTTCTAATGGTGAAAGAATTTTTGAAATCGGTCCCGTAGTTTCGGAGCCTATTCGGTACAAACAAACAAACAAAAAAATCTTTCCTCTTTATAATATTGGTGTAGATACTCAGGTCCATAAAGCTGTGAAAAAATCAAACATCTAAGCCAACGTAATCAAAAGATACAAATTTTCGCCACTCGCAAGGAAATCAAAACCTACAGGGTACTTCCCGTGAACTCAGAATCTCGAAATTTGGTACGAAGCAACGTCTTATAGCACAGATAAAGGAATAATTGTGAAAACCGTAAATTTTTACTTACATCTTATAATAAAAATATTTTTAGTAATTTTAAACTTACTACCCCTTTTCTCATGAACGCGTAGAATTGAAATTCATATCAAATACTCAGGTCTATAATACCTTTCAGCTGAGGTTTGTACGGAACTCTCGGTGCGCGAGTCCGACTCGCACTTGGCCTGTTTTTTTTTGCCTTGAGAAATGCTCATGAATACTGCGCTACCACAAAAACTACACGGTGACCTCCTGTGCCGATTATGGTGGGTAATCGGGCACGCGTAAGCACTCTTCCGTGAACCCGTCGCGGCTGTCCGTCAACGGACCCTTCTCTGGGGAGTACATCCCATCACCGGCGCACCAGATCACATTACATGCCGTGACCACCACGGGTATCAAAACAGCACATGGGCGCCAGACGAACCCGTGTATGGGACCCTTGGTCCCTCTGTGACTGATAAGATCAGTGTCGTATGGCGATATTGGAGGCATTGCGGCTGAGGGTTGGAGGCCGCGTCGGGAGAAGGTATTGCGATGCGCCGCTCTCCCTACCTTCCGCCGCCTGGACGGGTATAGGTAACTTAGTAGATAAGCCTTTTAAGCGCGCGGTGCGAGCTCCTACAACTGCGACCTAGAAAAATAGTATATTATGCAACTAGTGAATAAAAGACGGATTTAAAGCGAGGGCCATAGATGAATCACGAGCAAGTGAAGGATTCTAACGACTGAATCACGACCGTAGGGAGTGATTCATGATGATTGAATCACGAGCATAGCGAGTGATTCAAGTGTTAGAATCATGAGCGATGCGAGTGATTCATGGTCCTCGCTATAAATCCGTTTTATTCAAGAGTTACATACTATATTTTATACCATGACTTCGAGAAAAAGAAAGATTTAAGCGAAAAGCACAAGGAATATTACGAGTAATAAATAAATAAATGGTTTATTACCTTCAAAATGTACATAAAATGTGAAACCCTGACCCCTGAGCTAGGTAACAGCGCCTATGTTTCAGGGGCAGGTGACCACCTCCATTACGTTACATAATTATAAGTAATTAAATATCATTGCAATTAATATTAGAATTACAATCCAAATAAGTATTCAATAAATATCCTAGACTAAAATCAAAATCATTATTAAAATCCTAAATAACAAACTCAAAATTAAAATCGAATAAGGAGTTTGAAAGTCGAGTATTCTCGGCACAAGAAGTTTGTATCGAGTATAGCGCAGCGCAAGTAGGCGCAAGGAGGTTACATAGCATTGAGATGGACGTCTAATACATTGGTGTGTTCCAAATTCAAAATCCAAAACAGTGATTAAAAGTGCTTTTTATTCACTGTTTTCAGTGAATAAAATAAGCTTTTTAGAGGGGGAATGGTATAAAAACACTTTTTTCGTGCATGCAGCCGGCGTTCATCGATTTATTAGACGTTGTCACGACAAAATTCTAAACTTACACAATTCTGACAATATCTAATAAAATGGACTATGTATATAAAAATAAATTTATAATTTAAATCTACATTTTTGTATACTTAATTATGTGTACTTGGTAGAGTTTTGAATAAGGAAGTATATATGAATTGCGTTTATGAATTAGGTGAATAAACGTTTACTCGAATATATATGCCGCCAAAACTCACAATTATACCTATAATTTACAAAAGGCATCAAAACTGATTAGTACCTACAGACAGATAGTAGAGATTTAAGGCAAACCGTAAACCTACTTAAAGTTTTATTTTACGCGCTTTATTCATTGCAACGTCTTTGATTATATTTACATACGACAGGAGCTGTGCTATGTCGCGTTCAATCAACAAATCGCTAACGGTACTTGGGATTTACCACCAGGAGGACTAGACTGGGGGAGGTGCCCCCAACCAGTCTAGTCCTCCTGGTGTACCACGAACAAATATTTTTACCAGTGGAACCCCCTAGGGGGAAATAGGCAAATTATTTGGCCCATGGTGCCAAATGAAAATACACGACAACAAAAAAATAAAATGCAAATGTAATCTCTTTGCTTAAGAGGAAACGGGGGTAGAGAGCGCCGACTGAATTTCCTAAGTAAAAAAACCCGACTGCTTCAAAAGCGAACTAAAAAGTCGTAAACAAGGAAAAAATCATGCTGTGCAGTCTGAGGATACATACGCGCGAGCTGGCTGACCAAAACCAGATGTATCCTCCTCCTGCACAGCATGATTTTTTCCTTGTTTACGACTTTTTAGTTCGCTTTTGAAGCAGTCGGGTTTTTTGATTTTTTTATTTATAAGTTTTTAGTTAAGTTTTTTTTCGAATTAGATACATTTAAACATATAAGTGTTTTATATTTTTGAAATCAACTCTTAAAACCCTTTATTTTGATACCCCACACGATGGGTTTGGAAGGAAAAAAAATTTGGGCGCCATATTGTGGGCGCCAAAATCCGCCATTTATCTATTGTCCAATTTGAATGTAGCCTATGACACTCGCAGGGTTAAGACGAATCGATTGACGTATGAATCATCAAAATTGGCCAAAGCGTTTGGTCTCTGGAACGCCATATAGGAACAAACACACATACATACATAGACTGATAAACACATTACCCTCCTTCGGCATTCGGGTAAAAAGTCATAATTCGAGGTTTGGATCTCGTCTATTTTCTCCTCCAATATTGAACCAATTTTAAAGATATTCCATAAACTGAAAATTAAAGATATATTCTATGTCCCTATGTTTCCACACCAGCACACCACACAGCTCATTTCAAGCTCATGAAAAAAGAAATCAATTAATAAATAAAATAAAAAACGAGACCATACATACATAGACAGGATAAATATTTGCTGTCAGAATCTAAATGGATAGCCTACCCTACCCTAGCCTTGACCTATAAATGCTTATTTCTTAGTACCTACTAAATCAAGCCTTGAATAAGTCTAGGAAACCTTTCCAAAGCAGCATTTATACGCGGTCGCCACTCCAGAACTTTTCGGCCACATCGACCATCCGTTCTGCGAGCAATATGACCTGTCATTACCACGCGAATCTTCGGGATATGTCTGTACGACCGACATTACGACCGTTTTCTCTTCAACACCTAGAAAGATTCCTAATTATTATTCCACTGCTTAATTATCAACTCTCATAGCAATCCAACAGTTCGTTTTATTCACACATATTTTAGGTGTCATCTACTGTTAGTGAACAAGCATTATAATTATGTATTTGTGCGTATTATCACATGGGAGCAAACTTATTATTGGAATACCTATGAATATTAAAGTGCTTAAGATATTTCAGTGGCCGTACCTACTAAGCGCCAGTCCATACCGCAACAGGATAGTGTCCAGCACAGTCTTTTTCCTGCTACACGCTATCAAAGGCCTTCTCCAAGTCAACGAAAGCAGAGTTGACTTCCTTGTGCTTTACCAGATGTGTTTCGGTTTAAATCCTGTTAGCACAATGTGGGTTGTGAGTTATGAGAGTTTGACGAGTACTCAACTTCAAATTCCCAATCTAAAAATCGAGGGTATATCATTCTGTTTGTATAAGCTCTAGGATTCTATGGGTGAATGCTAAAGAGATCCTAAATGCTATATTTATTTTCGTTATACAGACAGATACAAAAACTACTTAGTTTTACACTCTTAGATTTTGTTTTATTTGTAGTTATAGTCTATTAATTTAATTTTATGCATCATTTCAAACTCAATTATAGAAAAGTGCTAAATAGATTGTTGTTTTTTTTTTAAATTAAGTTGTTTTCGAAACGTGACGATTCACGTGAGTACATTTTTTTTTCAAATTTGTGTGTGAAAATAATAGTCTAATCTGACTAAGCCACTTATTGATGACGCGCGTAAACTCAATTTTTGAAATCAACATGTTATTTTGGCTATTAAAGTCATTGGCTAATCCTCTCAGAATAAAAAATCAATTAGACAAACCTATGCCTGTATCTGCTCTTTAATTTTAAAACTGGTTTTGGTAAAGTGTTGTTGTTCCTTTCAAAGCGACATAATATTGCAATTTGCAATGCCGAGTACTGGTACAAAAATGTATTACACTGTTGGTTGTAATACCTTTTCTTTTCTTTTCGTGTTGACGGTTCATAAAGTTACAGGTGTAGTGCGGGAGCAGTATGTGGCAAATAAAAAAAAAGTTAAAAAATACGTATAGTTCTCGGCAAACTTCTTGGCCGCCCTGAAGTTGGCTTTCCAAAGTGCAAGGCGCGGTGCTGTTTTTGTATGAGATTTACTACTGCGCAGCCATTGTAGCCAAGTTTAGGACGGCCTAGAAGTTTAGTGAGAACTATAGTTGGAACAGCATCGCACTCGAGTTAGGTCTTTGATGCATCACGCCTAGATAATCTGTATTCCCCGAAGAGTTGACCCGAGGTACACCCAGCGCCGGCTCTGGGGTAGAGCGTGAGGAGCGGTCGCTCTAGGCGCCAGATAGCCAAAAACCAAATGTGAAAAACTATTTCCAGCACAAAAAGAATATGATTGTGTCTTCGGAAATTTCGAAATAGAAAAGAAAAGAAAGAAAGAAAAAGTGTTTATTTGTCACAACACGACATACATACAATATAAGAACATACTTATGCTAAACCCTTAAAAATATTATTAGTAGTACTTAAATTATGAAAAAAAAAATGATGAAATGATTTTTTACTAGCTTCTTTCTGCCAGCGGCTTTTTTTCTAGCGTCATTCTTCCGCAATCTTAACACCGCCATTCAGAAAATAAAGTCAAATGCACAACGTAATCGAACATAAAGTTCATCAGTCCGAGTGTCTCAATTGTGATTGTTGTGATATTTTACTTCTTGAACACTTTAATTTCATCTAATTTTGGATAAACTGAACCGATTGGGATGATAAAAACAGACTAAGTAATACTTCAAGTTACGCACAATTTTTATGTATAAAAGCAGCAAGCATTGGTTTCGTACATTTTACGTGATGCGTGCACTACTAAACAGACAAACAGACAAAAATTCCAAAAATGCTGGAAATGCGTTCTGTTGGTTATTCTTTAACACCATTTTTTTTATGTACAAAAACGAATTTTCTACATACTTATTTTCCATACTAATATTATAAATGCGAAAGTAACTCTCTCTGTCTGTCTGTTACCTTTTCACGTTTAAACCGCTGAACCGATTTAGATGAAATTTGGTATGGAGATAGTTTGAGATCCTGAAAAGGACATAGGGTATTTGTTTTTTTAACACGAAGGGGTAGAAATGGGGTGGGAGGTTAGTTTTGTATTAAACTTCGTATTATGGCTTAAATTAATAAGCTGATTCAGATGAAATTTGCTATTGATTACATCGCACCTCATACTATCTTGTGAGGTGCGATGGTTATATTATGCTATTTTTTTCATAAATAATATGCGGAGGCAGAAATGGAGAGGGGGGGGAGCAGGGTACAAATCCAGACTCCTGGTCTTGGCTGCTATTGAGAAATCCCATATGTATAAGCCCAAATCTCATAATTCGTTTGATTCACGATTTTTTGCCCACCCTATATAGTTCCGAAATAAAAACTTTTTCACTTGGTACCTATGAAATTCTTCTTTTAAAAATATGTAACAGTCGGTTATCGACTTTCAGTTGTTTTTTTTATTCTCCTTAGGCAAGAAAGATGGATACTTCGAAAATTTGAGTGATTTTTGAATACGAGTTCCGACGCGGAACTAACGCGGCAGAAACAGCTCGCAATATCAATGTTGCGTTTGCAGAGGGGACTGCTAATGAACGCACTTTGATTTGAAGAACGAACCACGTGGAAGACCACCCACACAGGTGAATAAAAATGAATTGAAAGAGATGGTAGAAGCCGATCCAAGCCAAACTACCCAGAAATTAGCGGCATGGTTGAACGTTACCTTACCAACAATATTGACACATTTGCGTCAAATCAATAAAATAAAAAATATTAAAAATGGGTGTCTCATGATTTGACTGATCTGCAAAAAGAAACGCGTGTGGAAACTTGTGTTGCCTTGTTGAATCGATACAGAAATTAAGAAATATTGGATCGAGTTGTGACATGTGATGAAAAGTGGATTCTTTACGATAACCTTAAGCAAAAAATGCAATGGCTGACCACAAGTCAAACGCAGCAACAGTGTCCTAAAGCAAAGCTTACCAATAAAAAGGTAATGGTAACTGTTTGGTGGTCTCAGCATGGTGTTATTCACTATAGCTTTCTCCGATCTGGACAAGCAATAACGGCAAATGTCTACTGTGCCGAACCTCGAACAATGATAGCAAAACTAGCAGTGAATCAGCCCCGACTTATGAATCGATCTTCACCGTTTTTGCTCCATGATTACGCGAGACCTCATACAGCACGTTAAACCGTTTTAACTCTACAGGAACTGCTATTAGAAACCATTCGTCACTCTCCGTATTCGCCAGACCTTGCTCCAATGGACTACCATTTTGTCGTGATTTGGACAATTTTCTACGTGATAAAAAGTTTTCTTCTCAGGAATCAGTACAAAATGCTCTCACACAGTTTGTCGAATCTAGATCACCAGAGTTTTATAGCAAAGGCATAAATGACCTTCCTATTAGATGGCAGCAATGATGATGATGATGATGATGGTAATGGTAATTATTTTGATTAAATAAATAAGTTAAATAAAAAAAACTCATTTCAATTTTTCAGTACGAATCGGCAATTTATACTTTAACCCCTAATATATATAGAAGATAGATAGATTATACTAGCGGACGCCTCGGGGTTTCACCCGCCTAGTTCCTCTTACCGTTGGAATACAGGGATAAAAAGCCTATGTCACCCGGGGATAGTGTAGCTTCTCAACGGTGAACGAAATTTTGAAATCGGTCCAGTAGTTTTTAAGTTTATTCGTTACATACAAAAATACAAATCTTTTCTCTTAATAATAATTATTATAAGTATAGATTAATTCTGTCTTATTTTCAGTTACAACCCTCTGCGACAAGCTGTGGCTAACCAGGTTATCATCATGGATATTAATTACCGTGGGGTCGCCCTTGGCCGGATAAGGTGGTTACTAGGTATTGGTTACTTCTAGGCACGCGTGCTCCACCGTCGACCACATTATCGCTTACCGTCAGGTGAGATAGTGGTCAAGCGCGAGCCTATAAAGGATAAAAAAAAAGTTTTATCCGGGCGATACAGAGCTCTGGGCAGCTGGCGAGGATCATTGCTGGAGGACTGGGAATGAACTTTGTGACTGTCAGGTTGACTTCAGCAAGAGGTTCTGGTTTCCAGTATTCTGTTGATATTTGGGGACGATAAAATGTCTTGAACTCAAATTTTGACGCACTCAACTATACTCAAATTTTGTTTGACCAGTATGTCGCTACCTGGACAGCTCTGTCTTTCAATACAGTAAGATAATAAAGTACATGTACAAAGGCAAACTTAACTCAATATTGAATTCTAAACAGCCGCATAGGTTTCGCGCTTCACTTGCCGAGGTCGGCCCATTGATACCCATACCATACATTGCATAGCGAGATGCCTCCGTGCCTTGGAAAGCACGATAAGCCATTGGTCCCGACTGTCATTTGAAGATATTTGACAGATCAACCCAGTATTCATCTTCTTTTCGTGTGAGGAATGGCCTACTCTGGTAACAGAGTTATAATGTTCACAACGGATCTTTGTGTCTCTGAATTGCCTGCAAGAGCCTGCGCAGTAGGTAGCAATTTTTGTGTCAATATTGAAAATGAAGATAGCATTGTATAACTGTCTCATTCACTCGCTTACGTTTGTCGCATCATCCTATCTCGCTTACTCTATGCAGTTTAACTGTTTCTTGCGGAATAGTTGACAGACCCAACTTCAGAGACACAAAGATCCGCTGTGATTATTATAATTAAGCCGCCTCTGGGACCCTCACAGGCCTCTGTCTTGGCTATTTCAGACTTACAATAACTAAAGTAACTAACTAGTCCAGGTTTCCTCACGATGTTTTCCTTCACCATTGCCTGTGATGTCCAAGATAAAGTTAGAAAGTAACGAAATTGAAAAAGTCGCATTGACACTTGCCCTGAATTGAACCCACGACCTCAAGCACGAGAGGCGAGGTCTTGGCCACTGGACCACCACGACATAGTACGGAGTCCAGTCAACCCAGTCAGAAGTACTCGAGTAGGTATCTACGTATTCTTTTTGATATCGGTTTAAAGCAAACAAGTTTTTGGCAATAATTCTTTATTCATAAAAGTATTCAGTCGATTTATTACATTTAACTTAAACGAGGTATCTAAATAATAAACCTAACATATTTTTTAGTACCTAAATACTTACAAGAAATTTGGCCCTTAATTCTGGTACCCAACTATCTACTTATAATACAAAGTCCAGCAGCCACCGCCTTCGGTTCGACGAGACGCCCATGTTTTTACTCTGTCAAAATTCTTGATAGATAGCTATTGTAGTGCACAGGTATGATAACATGTCGATTCGGTAGGAAAAACAATTGTCCTACAAAATGGATGGTTTGATCAGCTGAATTTTTGTATGCAGCATACTAAATATTTGTATAATGAAATGGCCACATAGTCCTACAAATTAATTTAGTGGTACGTTTTCCCAGTCCTAGGCTTAGAAGTTGTCCATTTCACGGTAAAACTGTTTTCATTACAATAGTTATCTCTATCAAGAATATTCACAGAGTTAAGAAAAGGTTCCCAAGTTTTTCACTTGGGCGTCTCGTCGAACCGAACCTACGAAGATTCAGCCAGTTATTAGTAATTAAAGAAAGAGGCGGTAGCTGCTGGACTACATTTGTTTGAGAAGCTGAGAAACTCGTACCTAGCAGTGTAACTGCGGCATTATAATATATGGTCATAACGGTCTCTTTACCATCCAGCGATGTATATCATATGTGATATATACCCGTAATCATATGTAATTAAGGGTGCCTTTCTACCAGAACTGTGCTTACGAGGAAGTTGAACGGTGCAAGGAAGCGGTCTTGTACATAAAAAACAAGTTACTCGAGATAATATGTAGGTTGCACTTATCCCACGCATTCCTCACGCACTTGACTCACATGTATTCTTGAGTTTTTTTTTGTAGTCCAGGAATGTATAAGACCCTGTTTCCTTCGTGCCTCGGCAAGCACGTTAAGCCGTTGGTCCCGGTTGTCATTTAATAATCTTTGAATTTACGGGTAGTCAGAAACTTGGGATCTGACACTAGTCTTGCCGCGGGGTATCGTGTTACCCAGGTATTGGGTTGTGGAGGTCAGATAGGCGGTAGCTCCACGTAAAAGACTGTACACAGCTGAATCGGTTAGACTGACAACCGACCCCAACATACATAGTTGGGGAAAATGATCATGTTTAAGACCCCGCCCACGCGAGATTAAATTATTTGAGAAAAATATTGTTATTTTATGTGTACCCAGATAAATCCACCGAAATCTAGAAAAAATCCTTTTTATGCCATATTGAGCTGTAAATAATGTTTACAAAAAGTTGGCCGAGGCTTCGGAAATGTTTTCATTCATTGGTAAATTTGTTTTTAAATTGTGTGTGAAAAAGTGGCACGCTTTGTTTTCATAAAGATGGAGGGACTTGCGTTATCTAGTTACATTTATGTCTGTGGGCGGATATTGCACACATGCATCACCACAATCCTGGTGGAAACGCATCCTTAGTTTAAAACAGAACACACCAAAATCTAACACAAATCAATTCAACTAAAGTATTATTCCTTTCCCGGGAATAAACGAAGCCAATAACAAATTAGGATTCAAATTCCTTAGATCTAGATAGGTCTACGCCCGTTCTTCTAAAGTGATTTCGTGTCCCGACACCGGTTTCAACAAGAAGTCGAACCTCAGCTGCAGATTGCTGTCATCGGCTGTAACTTTGTATGTCCTCAAGAAGTGGACTAGAGTTGCTTTCATTGATATCATGGCGTAGGTTTTACCTGTAAAGAATGAAAAATATGTTAGGATTGTCAGATGTTTCATCAACAGATAGGTAAGTGTCATATCACCGTGTGACTAGAAGCATCCGACTTCGGCTAGACCTTCAGCTTAGCCAAAATGGGCCAAAGGTTTGTAGCATTTGCCGAAATTGAACGAACTTTTGCGAATGCACGAGAGTGTGATAGAAGAGGCAATGGGCGGATGGCAAGGGTCATACTTCGTTGTGCCGGCTAGTTGCCATCATCGCCAGTAAATAGCCACATCAAAAACAAAATAAACAAAAGTTGCCAATCTTGTAGTTAAGAACCTATTTCTTTTTCTTGTTGTTGATTTTGCTTAAGGTTATTCAACCTTTGGGTTCAGCTGAAGGTTAATAGCCGATTAATTGGCTTCGAAATCGACACTAGTGCTTAACTTTTTAGAAGTACTACAGTTTCCAAAGCTACAGTAGCATTTACGTAGTAACTATTAAGTAATCTGTAGTAGCATGTGAGTATAGTCAAATTTATTAATAAAGCTTATTCTACTAAGAGATAAAGAGCTGTCAATCTAACATACGGTTTTAACAGCGAAAGTAGATAAGCATTGGTGCATTTTACAGTGAATTTAGATTATGAAAAGTTGAAATTCACAGAAAGATTGAATAGCCATTCCCAAACCAATAGTGGGGTACTATAGTGTACCCACAGTATAGTGGGTTGGGTTTTAGAATATCATGTAAATATATTTTTTTTTTAGGGTGTATGGTATCTGTTGACTGCTGTTACTCAGGTATCTTTTTTTTTAAAGAAGGTAAATTAGAAGTTGTAAATAAAGTCGATAAAAATGTTTGGTAACTCATAAAAAGACTTTATTCGACTTTTTTACTAATATGCAATAAATAAACTCACCCAAACAGGATCGTTTCCCCAGACTGAAGCCGACGAAGGCAGCCGGATTGGCAGGCATTCCAGCGTCCAGCCATCTCTCTGGCTTGAACTTGTCCGCATCCTTGCCCCACGAAGGCGTGTGTCGATGCGCCCCGAACAGAAGGATAACGCACTGACTGCCAGCGCGCATCGTGAAGTTTTCTACACGTAAAAAACATGTGTTGTAGGATTTTGCCATCAGAAATTTCCCAGCTGCAGCCCGCAGTTTGGATTTGTAACCGACAAATTATATCGAGCCCTAAAATGTGGGACTTAAACATTACTGACGAAACAGTGTGCCCTAACCTCTGGCTTCAGGTAGGTACCTACACCTCTGACTTAACCTTCCTAGAAAGCAGGCGTCTTAAGGTGAACGCGCACCTATCCGCGCCGCAGGAGCCGCACGCGCCGCAGTCATCGAATTCTATAACTCTTTATATGAAATCGTATGCAGCCTCGAGACGCACGACCCGCATCTCAGCAAAATGCTGTAGATACGGATTCCACCAGCGCATGCGGATGACGTCATCAGATTCGGCGCGTTCGATGCTTGCGGCGAGTGCTATGCGGGCGGCGCGGTAACGTCCTCCGTATCCATATAGTAACTATTGTTCAAGATGTACAGAAGTGGATGCGATGCGTTCGGCGCGGATAGCGCGGCACCTTCAGAAAATGCGATGACTGCGGCGCGTGCGGCTCCTGCGGCGCGGATAGGTGCGCGTTCACCTTTAGTATGTGTTATGTCATAAATAATATAATCTTCTAGATAGTAAGGTGATACCGGTTTTAATTACGTTTCTGATACCTAATCAATTGTCCATTAAATTTTAATAATATTCTAATTTAATAGGTTGTGTCGCATGCATTCATAAAAAATGTATAAATAAATAATATGCTGCACATGAATATACAAACGTTAACTTTTTAGGGTTCCGTAGCCAAATGGCAAAAAACGGAACCCTTATAGATTCGTCATGTCTGTCTGTCTGTCTGTCTGTCTGTCCGTCCGTATGTCACAGCCACTTTATTCCGAAACTATAAGAACTATGCTGTTGAAACTTGGTAAGTAAATGTATTCTGTGAACCGCATTAAGATATACACACAAAAATAAAAATAAATCAATAAATTTTGGGGGTTCCCATACTTGAAACTAAAACTAAAAATATTTTTTTTCATCAGACCCATACGCGTGGGGTATCTATGGATAGGTCTTCAAAAATGATATTGAGGTTTCTAAAATCATTTTTTTCTAAACTGAATAGTTTGCGCGAGAGACTCTGCCAAAGTGGTAAAATGTGTGTCCCCCCCCCCTGTAACTTCTAAAATAAGAGAATGATAAAACTAAAAAAAATATATGATGTACATTACTATGTAAACTACCAGCGAAAATTGGTTTGAACGAGATCTAACGTAGTTTTTTTTTAATACGTCATAAATAGTAAACCGCAATTTACCAAGTACGGAACCCTTCGTGCGCGAGTCCGACTCGCACATGGCCGGTTTTTTTAACAAGTTATTTAGAAACTTGTTTTGTTTTTTATTGAGTCCGGTTACATAAATTATTGCATTAATTCACCGGTTACATCAATCATGCATTAATCAAGCTTGTTTTAAAACGATTTTTACCTATATTTTTTATCGTGTTAATTGCTATTAACCACCGAATTTTATATCAATACCAATATTAAAAATGCGAAAGTAACTCTGTCTGTCTGTCACCTTTTCACGCTTCAACGGCTGAGCCGGTTTAGATGATATTTGGTATGGAGATAGTTTGAGACCCTTAAAAGGGCATAGGATAGTTTTTATCCCGGAAATCATCCTTTAAGGGATGGATAGGGGGATAGAAGTTTGTATGGTGAACTAATAATTTCTCAAGAAAGGCGGCTCTCACACATATATTATTATGGCGCGATATAAATAAAAACCGGCCGAGTGCGAGTCGGACTCGCGCACGAAGGGTTCCGTACTTGGTAAATTGCGGTTTACAATTTATGACTTATTAAAAAAAAACTACTAACTAGACCTCGTTCAAACCAATTTTCGGTGGAAGTTTACATGGTAATGTAAATCACATATTTTTTTTAGTTACAGGGGGGGGGGGGGGGGGGCACACAAATTTTACCACTTTGCAAGTGTCTCCCGCGCAAACTATTCAGTTTAGAAAAAAATTATATTAGAAATCTCTATATCATTTTTGAAGACCTATCTGTAAATATCCCACACGTATGGGTTTAATGAAAAAAATTGTTAAAAAATGTGGCTGTGACATACGGACGGACAGACAGACAGACAGACCGACAGACAGACAGACATGACGAATGTATAAGGGTTCCGTTTTTTGCCATTTGGCTACGGAACCCTTAAAACGGCTATTCAAAGTACTAATGCTACGCAGACGAAGTCGCGGACAATAGTTATACATATAAGTTTATATTATATTGTTTCACCAACTATTAAGTGTTAGCTTACTTAGCCTGACGTCCTTCTCCACGTATCTTAGGGTGACGGGTCCAGTGGTAAAGATCCTCAGACTCTCCTTGATCACAGCCTCCGTGTAGACCAGCCTCTGAAGGTCTTCCTTCTCAACATCTCTGTCTGCTGGAAAGACTTCTTTGATCCTAAAAGCAGAATGTTCATTAAATAATTAATATATAAGTTTACTAGCGTACCCGGCAAACTTTGTTTTGCCATAAAAAGACCAAACATTTATCTACCCTACCTACCCTACCCTACCCTACACTACCATACCCTACCCTACCCTACCATACCCTACCCTACCCTTCCCTACCCTACCCTACCTATAAACCTCACGGAGCCCGAGACCTTTCCAACAAATGCAAAACCATGGAAATCGGTTCGTGCGTTCTGGAGTTATAGCCAAAGTTTTACACAAAACTATCCAACCTCCCACTGAGGTTAGGGAAGGGGGAGATCCTTAGCGTTTTAAAAAAATAAATAGAATATGTCCTTTCCCAGGTCTCAAACTATCTTCATACCAACTTTCATCTAATTCTGTTCAGCGGGTTAAGCGTGAAAAGGTAACAGACAGACAGACAGACAGACAGAGTTACTTTCACATTTATAATATTAGTATAGTATGGATTAGTACATCTAAAACAACAACACAGTACGTAGCATATGGAAACTGAGTTGGCTACCAAGTTCAAAATTATTGTCGGCTTGCCAGGCTACTAAACTAGGTACGCAGACCGGAATAATTTTATTTATTACTAAAACTGTACAACGGAATAATTGTATTTATTTTATTATACACGCGTGAATTTTGAGCCAGCAATAGTCGATTTATAAATGCAAAACGGCGAAGGAAAACATCATAAGGCAACCGGCATGTCCTAGAACCAAAAATTCGAAAACATGTGACATCCACCAACCCGCACTGGGCCCGCGTGGTTGATTAAGGCCCATTCCCTCTTACAGAGAGGAGGCCTGTGTCCCAGCAGTGGAAACATTAATAGGCGGATGATGATGATCATGATAATAATTTTAATAGAAAAATATTCTAGCCTATTGGCGTATAATCTCAACGGCTCTCCGAGGCACGCGGTAGTCATACAACCAACGGGTTGCAACCTACTTTGAAATTCCTGAAGTCTAATATTATATTGCCGGATATTTAATAGTTTATAATTCCGGAAATCTGCTTTAATTTTGCCTGATGGAAATCTAAAGCCGGGTATCCACTTAGGTTCGCCGTGGTTATTTGCGAACGCGCCCGCTCCGCAAACCAAACATAATGGATACGTCGTGATCGCGGAGCGCGACTGGAGCATGATCGGAGCACGGCGGAGCGCTCGGGAAGCGGTTTTTTGCCGCGATCTCAAAGGGGAGCGCAGTTTGTTCGTGGACGCGAGCGTGTCAGAGCACTGATGTTGCAGCCTAAGTGTGTACACTGTACACGTTCACGTTCGCGGAGCACACAATGTTCGCAAACCACGGCGAACCTAAGTGGATACCCGGCTTAACACAGGACCCCAACTTTGCTACTGGTGGTAGTAGGTGGTGGGCCCACTACTGGGCAAAGCCCTGGATCAAAAAGTATAAGACTTGAGTCTCCTTAAGTCTTTTAGCTTTAGATCCAGGGCTAATGAGAACTACCTATCTAGTACTAAGTTAAACTCACTCTTGGTATATCTTGTCCTGTACTTCAGGATGAGTCCCCAACAGTATCATGATGTAGCTCAGCAAGCTGGACGATGTATCAAAGCCTGTCACGATGGCTGTGTCTACCTCTTCCCTGATCTCCTTGTCAGTGAGGGAATTATCTTCTGATAACTCCAGAAGAAGGTCCAGGAAAGGCTTGTATTTTGTACCTGCAATGAAGGAAAACTGTGAACTGATCTAATTGTCTCTCACGTATGAGAATGAGATGGTATGTTTTTTAGTGAAGATTGAAAGATAGTACTTACATGAAGTATATACGCCATTACTCCTAGCCAATTTTTTTCTTTGTATTACCTTCAAAATAAAATAAAAACTATAGTATAAAATTTGCTTGGTTTAAATATCTTGGCGACTAAAGACAGTAGCTTATCGAATCAAAGAAAGAGGTGATTACCTACCTTATCAGACATATCATTGAGAATTTTCGCAAGTTCATCATGGCGTCTCTGAAGACCACACAATTTAAATATTGTGTCACTTTGGAGCCAAAACTTCTGAAACCTCTGAGTCACAATGCTCAATATCTCGTCTACGGCATGCATGTATTTTTGGATGAAATGCGTATCTTCAAAACCAGTTATTCCAAATGCAGTCACTAAAATTAAATAATAATATTTAGCTGGATATTTATTGATTATTTAGTTTTGGATCATTTAATGCTAAGCTTTCGGCACAATAATTACTCAATAAATTGTATTCTTCATTTTTTGTATCTGTCTGCCCTATTTCGTTTATATTTAATTAATTAATTATAACTTTTTTATAGCGGTCTATCTCAGCAGAAATTTAACGTATGCGCTTACATACGTTGGTACAGTGACTTACCTATTCATCATCATATGCCTAGCCTTTTACCAATTGTTGTTGGGGTCTGCTTCCAGTCTTACCGGATTCAGCTTAGTACCAGTGTTTTACATGGAGCGACTGCCTATCTGACCTCCACAACCCAGTAACTGGGTAACACGGTACCCCTTAGCAAGACTGGTTTCAGATCTCAAGCTTTTGACTACCCGTAACGACAGTCAAAGATCTTCAAATGACAGCCGGGACCAACGGCTTAACGTGCTTTCCGAGGCACGGAGGAAACTCGGTATGTTGAAATGGTCACTCATCCACGGACCGACATCGGCAAGCAAGCAATTTACTAAGCAATAACCTTGGAGATCGACCCGTGCGGCAGTTATTATTTAGCCACGAGCTCCTGAGTGACTTACCTACTCATTTTTCATTTTCCGATGGGCGGCAATCAGCCATGACCAGAGAGAGATTCTGGATAAGCGGGTTTACGTGCTTCTCAATGCATAGGGGCCAATTCAAAACGAAATACCTAACATTTTGGAGTACCTCAGAACTACCAATGAATGTGCACTTACTAACTTCCTGGCGTTTGATAGCCAGTCCTGTATCGAATTAAAGTAAAATCATCTCATACTTACAGCAAAATGTCTCTAAAGCGATGCTCCTTAAATATATAGTATGATCAAATGGTCCTTTGGCGACTTGAACTTTCAAACTGTCGACCAATTTCCTTGACTGGCTGTTGAAGACCTCCAGAAAGTTGAGCATCACTGGTAGGCTGAAGGCAGGGGTGAGTAACTTGCGATGGCGCTTCCAAACTTCACCTGGTCATAGTATTAAGAGTTTTAGATGTTTGCTTTGTGTAAGTTGGTTGTCACCTGACTGCCGAAGAAGGGTTATGTGTTAATCAGATTCAGTCTATGTAGGTACGTATGTTTGTTCCTATGTGGCGTTCTCAAGACCAAATGCGTTGGCCAATTTGATGATGATTCTTACGTCAATTGATACGTCTTAACTCTGCGAGTGTCACTGGCTATATTAAAATTGGAAAATAGTAAAATGGAGGCTTTTGGGCGCCATATTGTAGGCTTCCAATATTTTTTTCTTCCAAGCCCATCGTGTAGGGTCTAAAAATAAAGGGTTTTAAGAGGTGATTTCAATATATAACACTTATATGTTTAAATGTAACTAAACCGAAAAGTTGTAAATAAAAAAAAAGTTATTCAGTTTATCCGTGATCATGGTGCTTGCAACAGCACCGAAATATCGGAAACTCGCAACAAACAGTAAACATGGTAAATATCCCGTTTCGAATGTTAATGTTAAAAAAAAGTTAGATAAAAAAAACCCGACTGCTTAAGACGCGAACTAAAAAGACGTAAACAAGAAGAAAATCAAGCTATGCAATCGGAGGATACATCTGGCTTTGGCCAGCCAGCTCGCGAATATGTATCCTCCGACTGCACAGCATGATTTTCTTCATGTTTACGTCTTTGTGTCTATGTTTTCGTTAAAAAAAACTGGACCTTAGTGTGTGGGTTGAAGGGTACTGGTCGTGGATACTCGTCACCATTATCATTTCCTTTACTAACCTGAAGATGTAATGAGTCCTTCTCCCAGCCAGGACTTGGCGTAATCGTACGCGAAATGTTTCTGCAGACAAGCGTTCGCAGCTGTCAGGGCATCCTCCGGATCCGTTATCACTAAGACAAAAATAATAGTACGTCTTGAAGAGTGAAGTAGGTGTTAAATAAGATGCCAATACCGGTGATGGGTTTAACAACAACGATAGAGATTCATTTAAGCATATTTAGTCAGTTTGAAGGAACTTCACTAGATACAGACGCGATGAAAAAGTTAAAAAAAATACAGACTTGCAGGTAACTGTCAATTTGATGATTTGAGGTGAAGTCGAGTTGGTGGATAAGTTAAGGAAAATAGCTTCTTTTTTCTTTTTCACCATTTTAAGTACAATATTTTGTTCATATTGTTATTACTGAAGAAACTGAAGTTTTATGAATTGAGGTAATAATATACTTCGCGTTATGCATGTTTGTTTTAGCTTTAGTTGCTGACCACAGAAATAAGTTCTCATATGTATATGTGGCTCTGTGACTCAAACGGTTTTTATTTTTATTTTAAGTTGAAAACCAGCGCCAGGCAACTCCCAGTTGTCTGGCATTTTGCTGAACTGGGGGGTGACCACAAGCTCTTAGAGTAAGGTTATTTTGAGATCGAGTAAGGGACAGATGTATCTGACTTGTATACATCTGTCACTTACTCGATCTCAAAATAACCTTACTCTAAGAGCTTGTGGTTACCCCCCTGGACCTTTTTGGCGCAGCCGCGGGGCACACTATGTATGTAATTGTTTTCTTTTTTAATTACTTTTCCTTTTATTTGTACATTGTGTGTATCTGTGTGTGACAAATAAACTGGTTTCTTTTCTTTTCTTTCTTTCTTTCTTTCTATTTATTAATTCATTCACACAGTAAAAGTAGTCATACATTGACAAGGAGCAATGCTAAAAATGTATGTCCAACGCTATCGAAATGTCACGTAATGAATCCCATACATTTTGGCCTTTCCATTGCCATCGCAGGGATTGATTGACACGTAACTAGAGCCAAAGGTTAGGTAGAAATGGAAATATCTAATAGCTCTCAAGAGGACTGCGCCCTAACCGTCCTTCACCATGGCGTACACACGATTGTAGGTGGTCCCGGCGGCAACGAGGCGGAGCTGAGCGACGAACCCAAAGATGTTGGGCGTATGTTAGTGCTCGGGCCTGGCTTTTTGTGAACATATTATAAGGATTGATTTGATACTTACTGTAGTAAACCCTGTATCCGAATATCAATGTGACGACACCGCCGTGTTTCATAGCTTCAACGGCGAATTTCTTTACAGTGCGCCATAAGCCTACCCAGAAAGAGAAAAATTTAATAACCGACCAATGATTAACTACCATTAAACGGAGTGAATAGGAATGCAGGGGTGAATAGATACAAAACTTTGAAGGTCTTTTTCATGTTATTTAAAATTGCTTATCAGTATTTTAGTAGAAACTCCAATGTATTCCTGATCAAATTTTTGTTCCTATTCACTCCTGCATTCCTATTCACCCCGTTTTACCAGGTACCTAAGCAACATTTCTCGAGGTGTAAGTTTAATATTATTTTTCTCCGGATTTATTAATGGGTAAATAAAATACTTAAGTAGATTGGTATATTTTGAACGATAATAACCGAGGAAATAAAGGAAGAGCGTTAACTCTCGGTTAACTTTGGAGTTGGTCCAATAAAAATTAAAAAAAAAAAAACAACCCCTAAGGGTAGAAAAATAGGGAATGATGGAAAACGAAAAATCTGTATAAATAATTATTTCAACCGTTCGGATGAATATTAGACCTTATAATTTATGATTAGGTGGAAAATGATATGGCTAGACTGGAAATAAGGTGAATACTGAGATGAGGGTTAATAACTTATTTAAAAGATACATATTTTAGACCAAATAGTTTACGTTCTCACAACACCTCGTTGGTATTCCAAAGGAGTACAAGCAGAGGTTTATATAACCTCACGCGTTAAGTCCCATTATATACGGTGAGCCTATACAAAAACGGCATACCTACACTAAAATTTGAGAGATCCCAAAAGGAATATCCTAACAAATATGGGAATCTAACCCAGAAAGTCATTCTCAGCAGTCCTTCTAGTGACTACAAGATCAACGGAGCAGGGACAGATTCGAATTTTCGTTGACAATAGAACCGAATTGGTTACAACACTAATCCAATCAGTTTTTACAAAAAATAATAACATGCAAATAATTTTCGTTGCAAATAGAACTGTTATAGTTACTAGACTAGTCAAGACACTTGACAAAAACTAATAAGTATCAAGTAAAATGGACAAAATACCCGTCTCTCAACGGATACAGCTGAATACCGTAATTTTACATGGAACGTCTGCTTAAATTATTTTAACTTTAGGACTAGCCAACGTAGTATGTAAGATCGATCCGTGCGGCTGTTATTATTAGGTAAGCCACAATTACTCCCGCCCAAAGGATCCGTTAATTTTTTCGGGATGGAAAGCCTATGAAACTGAGCGATTGTGTAGTTTTCTTTTGTTGAAAGATTTTTCGAAGTCATATCTGGACTTCCAGAAATTACCTATTACAAACAAACATATAATTTGATCTTTTTATAATATCAGTTAATATAAAGATACTCACTTAAACCATCACCAATCAGCAAATGTACATGCCCAACAATGGGCAAAAGACCCGGATACATGGGGGGAAGTTTATGCTGTCCATCTTTTACGTACACCATCCATGCCCAAATTGCGCAAAGAAAAGAAAGTACGCAGAATAATATCAGACCGATCATCTTGACGATCTCAGGATGACAGAAACGTGTTGACTAAGAACCCGAGCGCAGCTGCAATTATATATATGGAAACACCATAGCCTTCGGCAAATAAATTCGGTCATCTAAGCGTATAGGTAAAACGAGCAGTTTGTCTGTCCGCATGTGCTGCGTAGGAAAGTGACATGGAATGTTATTCAAAACTGTTTTACAAAAAGTTTTCTTGTATTAATTGACACTAATTGGACTATGGATGCTCCAATTAAACAGAGTTTGCCTTCATTTCTGGAGTCCACTAGAGTCACAATTTTTCTGATCGTGCATGCTTGTATCTGAATAGGTAGGTACTGTGAGGAGCGTGTAATGAGAGAGGTATACAATAGAGACACATATTAAACCGCGTTCTAAATATGTTCAACCTTCTAAAACCGAATACGAGTTGCCAGCTTTATAAATAAAACCAGCTAAGTGCGAGTCGGACTCGCGCACGAAGGGTTCCATACCATTATCGCAAAAGACGGCAAAAAATCACGTTTGTTGTATGGGAGCCCAACTTAATTTTTTTTTTTTTTTTTTTTTAGTATTTGTTGTTATAGCGGCTACAGAAATAAATCATCTGTGAAAATTTCAACTGTCTAGCTGTCACGGTTCATGAGATACAGCCTGGTGACAGACAGACGGACCGCTAAAGTCTTAGTACTAGGGTTTTTTTTTACCCTTTGGGTACGGACCCTAAAAAGGTAAAGAGGTTGACCTCATCACAGTACTTAAGTGTGAACAATTTCAGTTGGCATTTAAATATTTGAAATTACCTTAAAATGTCTGATAGAGCGATAAATAGATACACCGTAACGGGGGAAAATATACAAACTACGTACATGAATATAAAGAATTGCCATATTTATTGTCGTGAGTGGATTCGGGGTCAACTGCTAGTTTTACTGTTTCGCTTTTGAATGAGGATATTGGTACCGTAATATTTTTGTTGATTAGTTTAATTCAAATAAGTAGGGTTACTTACTAGGCCAAGTGGGACGTGACACCGTTTTGACAGAGCTTCAACTGCTCAATAATCAATTTTCATTTTATTTTTAATAAAATTATAAATGATTTCTTTTTAGACCTAGGTAGTCCATTATAAATATTAAATTAAAAACATATAAAAACCCAAAAGAACATTGATCCATTCCAAATTAAATTAAAATTGTCTGCAACTTCTACAAGATAATAAATAAAATTTAATTCATCATCATTCAGCTAAAAGACGTCCTCTGCTGGACATAGGCCTACCCCAAGTGTCAAAATTGTAATGTCTGAAATTTTACACAAAATTGCTTAAAACCATTGGAAATTCTTGAAATGTGATATACAAACATATGTACATAAAGTCACGCCTTTATCCCATAAAGAGGTAGGCAGAAACTGCAGAACGTCACCTGCCACGATCTTTACTCACTCCTATTTCCAATTTCATAGTACGGAACCTTTGGTGCAATGTGAGAGTAAATACAACGCGCGCTTCACTGTGTTTTTGTTTCTTGATGTGACGTTAGAGCTCAAGTTTAAAATTGAGATTATGTTGTTTACGTTGAATTTCGAATAACCGTGTCAAATACGATTAAGTTAAGTCATTAAAAAATTGTTTTCGAAAACACGATAATTGGGATTTTTTTATTCGTGACGTCAATAAAACTCTAAACAAGTCGAATACTAAGTTACGTAGTGACAAGACATTATAATGTTTTTTGGTGTACCACATTTCATATCCAAGAACTTCAATAATAATAAAAAAAATAAACATTACTAATAATCAAAAAACATAATTTGTTTTTTGATTATCACTGCCGCATTCAGAGACATTTTACGGTTACTTAAGGTACTACTTAGTATAGATTTTGTACTAAAAATCTATACTAAGGAGAGCTTTAAGGTTACACTAGTCGAAAATTCTTCCATACAAACGTAGTCTGGCGATTA
Source organism: Orthosia gothica (assembly GCA_949775005.1). Taxonomy (NCBI): domain Eukaryota; kingdom Metazoa; phylum Arthropoda; class Insecta; order Lepidoptera; family Noctuidae; genus Orthosia; species Orthosia gothica. The sequence continues at coordinate 12,355,849 of OX459047.1, read as the reverse complement.
CTCCACTGTTTGACAGTGTACATTCAAAATAAAAAAATATATCAATTTGTCTCATCGTTATCTAGCCCTGTATGTAAACAGAAAAGTAAAAAAATATAATCACTGCGTCTCAAATAATAATAATTGTACCTTGTGGAAACTTCCCATAGGGTTTTGGTCGGGTAGAGTTAGCATGAGGCTTTCGAAATTTCTTACTAATAAATATACCCGAGTTGGAGCATCATAATCGGGTATACTTATTTAGGACTGAACTGGCATTTTCGTTGTATGTTTTTTATTTATCTTTATATTGTTTTAACTGAACTGTTGTGTCGTGGTCGTTGTCAACATATAGACAAGGAAGCAAAAGCGCGCAAATCTATGTACAACACAGAGACAACACAACAGAGTAGGTAATGGGTGAGAGTGACGAATCGGGATTATTCGGGAATACTTAGTATAGCGCACTTTTTAGGGTGCCGTAACTTGAAAGGAAAAAAAGTTAAATCAAAAATTCAAAAAACCCGACTGCTTCAAAAGCGAACTAAAAAGACGTAAACAAGGAAAAAATCATGCTGTGCAGTCGGAGGATACATATTCGCGGGCTGGCTGACCAAAATCTGGTGTATCCTCCGCCTGCACAGCATGATTTTTTCCTTGTTTACGTCTTTTTAGTTCGCTTTTGAAGCAGTCGGGTTTTTTGAATTTTTGATTTAACTTTTTTTATTTATAACTTTTTAGTTAAGTTTTTTTCGAATTAGATACATTTAAACATATAAGTGTTATATATTTTTGAAATCACCACTTAAAACCCTTCATTTTGATACCCCACACGATGGGCTTGGAAGAAAAAAAAATTTGGACCCCCACAATATGGCGCCCAAAATCCGCCATTTTTCTATTATCCAATTTTAACGTAGCCTATGACACTCGCAGGGTTAAGACGAATCGATTGACGTATGAATCATCAAAATCGGCCTACGCGTTTGGTCTCTGGAACGCCACATAGGAACAAACATACATACATACATACATACATACATAGACTGATAAACACATTACCCTCCTTCGGCAGTCGGGTAAAAAACGGAACACTTATAGGATCACTTTGTTGTCCGTCCGTCTGTCTGTCAATACCCTTTTTCTCAGGAACGCGTAGAGGCATCAAGCTGAAATTTATAACAAATACTCAGGTCCACTGTTCCTTAAAGCTGTGAAGAAATCAAACTTCTAAGCCTACGCAATAAAAAGATACAGCCGTTTATGCCGCAAAATTCCGCAAATTTTCAACTTACTACCCCTTTCCTCATGAACGCGTAGAGGTATTAAATTGATTTTCATATCAAATACTCAGGTATATAATACCTTTAAGCTGAGGTTTGTACGGAACCCTCGGTGCGCGAGTCCGACTCGCACTGGACCGGTTTTTTGAAGTAGCTACTAACTATACCCGATTTTACTTAAACAAGTTATTCTATTGACATAGGGTGTATTTAGTAATGATTCATTTTAAACTGGTGCTACTAAATATCCCCGATTAATTATTTTATTTTATTAGTTTTAAGAAGGCTTACAGTCTGATTACAAATAATAATAGGTAACTACAAAACATTATCAAGTTGCTAATAACAAGCCTCCACAGATATATAACATATCGATCAATTTAAGCCGAACAGTTAAAGTTCAATGTGTACATAAGTAAGTAGGTTATTCCTATTTAAGACGGTACCCTGACCAAAAAATCGGCATGAGATATGAGCGTTCCTATTGGTCTAGCGGCACTGGTGGCGCATGAATTACAGTAGTGAATACGCCCAGATTTTAGAATAAAATCTTTATAAAATCGAATTTTGGACTTTTGAAAAAAATAATTCTACAAAAATGTTCGTTATTAAATTGTCTATCCATTAGTGTTAGTACAAAAAATTATCAATGAACACTTTACGAGGAGATGCATAAAATCAATAATTATTTCTCATTATTATATTTTTTTGGAAGTAGATTAGTGAAATATATATAACATTTAATAAAAAACTAAATCTACCATTTTAGAATCAATACTATGTAGAAATTTAATGTATTTTTATTAATTGATATTTCTTTTTAAATAACGAGTAGATAGCTCCTAAAAACAGCACAAAAAACGGCTTGCGCGCCGTTTTGCTCGGGGTACCGCCTTAATAATATTAACAACATTAACATTTAGCGGTAGTCACTCGAAAATGTGATCTGCTATGTATCCGAAGTCAGCTAAGTCCATGACCTCACTAGCGTCCCCTCAAGGTACATTTAGAAAAGACGCGACGTCACAAGCCCCCATTCCTGAACTTTGATGCGCTTTATCTTTGTATTTTTTTATTGATTTAATTGTAAAGATAAAAGTAATCTCACTTACGGACTAAATAGTACGAGTATTAGCATTTTTGTACCCAGGAAACATCCCTATTGCGAAAACGCTGGGCAGATGAAAGAGAGATGCACCCTCTTTTTGTTACCGAAACTACCTAAGTTAACTCTCTACTTCTTCTGGAAACCATCAGGTGGTGCATACAAGTTTTCGAATATGGTGAGTTTTGAAAATAGATGTTATTAAGTTAGATTGGCGCACGGTTGGCGCAGTGGTTGAGCGATTGACTGCTGCGCTGCGTGTCGCGGGTTCGATTCCCGCACGGAACAAATATTTGTATGACCGACAGATAGTTGTTCCGGCTCTGGGTGTTTGTGTATGTGAGTTTATATGTTTGTAAACGCACCCACGATACAGGAAGAAATGCCTAGTGTGGGGCAACGTTTTTAAAAAAACAAAACAAACGAATTGAAGATCAGGTTTCAAATCGATATTGATTCTTATCATTTTTATGTAGTAACAAGAATAATAATTATTATTTAATACAGGTGCTATCATTAACGTATGAAACAACCTTATTAACATTTTTTTTTCACTTTTCTTGCACCAATACCTATTTGTATTGGCATGTGGTCGGTTCTTAGATAAACTAAAAGTGGATATTATATAATAAATATATTACAATAATAATAAATCTGTTTCAGACCAGAATTATTAGAAGGCTATAGAAGAAGATTCTAGCAGCCTGACTGGTTTGTTCGGTGTTCCTTAACAGTACATCTAATTGCAACATTCTCAGAGTAAAGTTTTATTTTTTCGATAGATCACTACAACACTAGGGGAGATGCGTGTACTTCCTGACACATACACTTATCATCTTCCTAACATCATATTTTGTGACCATATGTAAATAGTCGGCAAAAGACACGTCGTACAGAATAACGAATGTCCCAAATAGAGTTCCGCTGCCTCAGTTACTGCGCAGTGATCTTACCAGGTAGTAGAACCATGAGCATCATTTACGTATCTGTATAGGTGTAACCTATACGTGGCCGATACCTGCTGGGCGTCAAAACGCACAGTCACTTGGCTAGTGAAAAACTTAATAGTTCTTTGCCAAGTAGCCCATTGCGTTGAGCAATGAAATCTCCAATAATATATATTGCGTCCATACTTCTCAATCAATCTGCCTAGCCTTTTCCCAACTAGTAAGGGTCCACTAATGTCTATTATTGCGATAATAGACACTCCAAACTTTCTCGACATTCGATCAAGTTTTTATTTGTCTTGATAAGAATAAGTGCACAAGCAGTGGAGATAGGGTTTAAAATGTTCATTTTTGACTGTCGCGTCGCTTCAACTTTGTCTGAGTGTGCTTTGACCCTAAAAGCAATTTATCGCCTGCCGTAATTTTTATAGCAACAAGACGCACACACTTGCACTGCATGATAGGCAGATTTTCATAGGCGCTCTCTCGTCAAAGCATGGCCGCTTCACCGTATGTTCGACATCGTTGGATGTCTATCGATGTATGTATCGACGATTTTCTGAGGGTCTATTCTTCTCAGAACAGGAATGTCATGAGGCAGCAATCAGATTTCTTGCTATGCGACTATATCAGAAGTTGAACGTAATAATCTGACATAATCCACCGATGTAGTAATAGATTTATAGTAAAGAGTCATAAAATACTTGCCTACTTTCGAATTAAAATGAATATTGTTACATACTTTTGTGAGATAAGATAAGATTAATTTTATGCATCTTCGTCATTTCAGCCCGAGATTACTCGCTCATTTGTTTGTTATTTATGTATGCCCATATTTTTTTGTGAATGTGACATACTAGTCCGATTAATATCGGTTTGAAGTAGTTTTTGTTCAATTTAATTATAATAATATTATGAAGAGTTAGGTACGCATGCGATCCGAATTCAAAATTGACTTTGGATCTCGAATTCGGATAAAAAGTTTAGGTATTGTAGCATTGCGCTACAAACTTTGTCGGTTTAGCCTTTTTTTATTTGTCACTTACATTTTTCAAAGCTTTCTAAGTTTTGTTTGCTTTGCAATTTTTATTAATTGCTAAAATTTGCTAAAAAGGTCACTCCCGGCGCGATTCCTTAGGCAATTTACTTGTATGAAAGTTGAAAATTGCAACTTGAACACACCTGCATACACGTTACAAGTTGCATGTAGGTAGTTTGATCTTGTACATTTTTATTCAAGTGACGCGCATCTTGAACCCCTTTTTCCTGACAAGTTGATTTGACTATTTGTCTAGAATTTATTATTATGATATATTAATATTGGACTGTTTTTTTTTATGCTGTCGACTATTTGAATTAGAATTATTTATTAATCTGTGCTAATTAATTATAATCAGCAGGTTTGTACCAAGATAATATTTGTACGCCGATGACGCTTGCGTTCTTTAATAATTACAAAATCGGTACCGATCTCTCTCCTATGTTCAACAAATAAAAAAATATTTGTGTTTGTAAACGTTAGTTACACGTCTTCCGCCCATGATGTAAACTGTCAACCTACTTAATTGGGAACATCTCTACTTGTATGCAAGTAAAACCTGCATGCGATTTGCTTACTCTCGAATACATGTTCACAATGCAAGCAACTTGTACGCAAATGTGACATCATACTTGCATGCAAGACTTACCTAATGGAATCGCGCCTTCACGAAAAAATTATGGTTAAAAAAAACAATCCAATCTTTACAATATATACAATTGATTATGTAAAAAAGTATAACTAATAACAAAACAAACCTATATGCAAATGGGAGGGGCAAAAGCGCTCATTACGCATTAAAATATGCGTCCACATAGATGTCAATGGGAAACGTGCCCAGAATGCAGGCAGCATTGCCACGTTGAATGGAATGCTGATTCTCTGGCCGAAGAAAAGGCCAGCCCTCTGGCCACGTTAAGAGTCGACTAACCGTTTACTTATGTCTCGAAACACTTGATGAGCACTCGGACATCATGGACCCAACCCCAAACGGCTCAAACATATAACTGCCAATAAGGTTGTTATATTTGCGCCATTTGATCTTTTCCTCATCAGCAGTAGCCGCCCCAGCACAGCCAGCCGGCGCAAGGTAAACGAAAACTACTTTTAAATTGAAGTAAAGTTTATTAACTTAGATTTTTCGTTGAAATTGGGCCATAGTTTGGTGAAAAGTTCTTGCAATCTGAAATACAGAAAATAAAATATTTTTGAATAAATTACTTGCGAAATATAATTGAACTTATTTTAGATGCTCCTCTCAAAAAATTGTTTTAGGCCGATTTTTACTAGCTGACAACCAGGATTACAAATGTACATTTGCAACACAGACATTGGCGGTTGATCTCTTTCAAACCCTTGTTACTAATGCATAAAATCAAAATCGAAATTTCTTTATTCAATTAGGCCATTAAGCGGCACTTTCGAACGTCAACAAAAAAATCAATTTAAAAGTAATAATACTTGATTCTACCCTCCATTTGTTATGGTGAAAAACGGACAAGAAACTCCACACTTACTCTTTTAAAAAAAATGTGTTTTACAAGTATTTGGTTACATTATTCTTGTTGAAAAAAGACATATATGTGAGAACGATGTAAAAATAATAAATTATAACGCACTTAAAAACTTCTACAGTAAAACAAACAATTAAAAATACAATAAATAGGTAATTAAAAACAGGCAGAGGCAGTTAAGTTATGACCAATCCCAACTGATGGCGCCCGTTCACGAACATGACACATGGATCGGCAACACTCAGTTCAACCATCATGAAGGGAACCGAATGATCCAACACATGTGCCACCATCAGAGAGACATTAGAGAGAGCATGACACATAAGAGTGAAGAGTGGTTTATACATAGTAAAAATACTTATATCGCTTGGGCAGCTCTCATATATTATGTGCAAGATAGAACTTAATGACTGGCGCAAATGAGCTCGGTAAATGCAGTTGTTGCGGGTACCTACTCATGTTTCATCGTCGAACATCCACGGCTGATCATGTATCTTCTAATAGATTGCTTCAATGAAAGATGGAGACTTCTTCTTGGTTTTCTTCTCATGAATGTCTGGTTGTTCCTAGGAATAAAAACGTACGTAAGATAGGTATATTTTTGTTTGTTGGCTAATGAGATGCTAACAATAAAATTAGTTTCGCGTAGACATCTCTACTTTTAATACCGAGCACCCAAACGGAATTTCTTGCGAAAAATCTTTGTCCAGTTTGCGAGATGGTGCTGAGTGTTTTGGCTTTTTGTTCAAAATTATTGTGACAAGTAACAAATACTTCGCTCTCTCTAGGTTAAGAGGCTTCCAGCGAGTAATCTCAATACAGAAAGGAATGGCCACATAGTTGGCTACATATTTGATGAGGCTAGGCAGATTGATAGGCACTCAGATAAAATTCCTACTGATGTTCACAATACATACATCTTTACCTATAGTATCTACAACTATTTTGTCAATGTCCCTCGGCAATCATCGCATTTCCGAATACAAACGAACGCTTATTTCCAAGTCCATCAATCATTAGATTTATCGTGTATAATCATTTGAATTCAGAACTAAGTACTTTACTGTTGTTTTGATTTTATTTGCCAGTGAAATATATAGAGCTGTAAAAATAAATAGCAGCTTTCCTACCATGTTTTAAATAAATTACATTGTGTTAAAATAATATTAACAACTCTGTATACTTGATTGAGAGCGTCCGGTCTAAAAAGGCAACTCATAGAAATCCGACATTAAGAAAATATTTGTACTGTACGCAGATGGGAAGCATTATACCTGTCCGCTTGAAAGCATTTTGCAAATGTTTTTGATGATCAGAGATGGTTCACTTCCGTCCAACTTGTAATAAATATACATTCTCACACAGAAGGATATTTGGTAATTATGAACAATATTAATCAAATAGTAAAAGTAAATGTACTTAGTCCGTGTCTAGCAGCGGTTAACAAGGAAGCGAGGAACGCTAAATCCCCAAATCGTTGGTTAGTGACGTCACGTAACAAGGATTCGTTCTTGATTAAAATATTCAATACTACATCTAAGTTGTGTTACGTATAGGAGCGTCCTCACTGGGAGCATTCTTTCGTGAGCATTTGTTAAAAAGCAAATAATTCTACCCAGCGAGCCCAGTATTCACTTTCGAGCAAAACTATGAACGTTAGTGTCGAACATTCTCTTGCGAGCTTGGAGCATTCGAATACGATCTCATTAAATGTCATTCATTCTATAAATTGACCAAGAAGGTCACAAACACTTAAGATCAAGGAGTTGTTCCTTGCTTTACAAGTGGCCAGTAATATTCCTACATACATACTCATTCATTTTATTATCTGAGTACTAGCTTCGAGCATTTTATTTGCGTGAACATTCGAATGCGCGTCGTTTCCGCGAAAATCGTTGCAACGTCCACACCGGCCGAAGTTCGCGCTTCTGTGTAAGCTTTGTAACGCTCGGCTCAATGTCCACACTACTCGAATATTCAGCGTCGAAAGCTCATTACACGTGAATTCTCTCAGTGAGGACGTTCCCTATGCAGAATAAGTGACGGTACAAATGTAATGTCTTAAAATTCTAATTAAAACCTTAAGCTTTGAAGTTATATATCCGAAAAACTAAGAGAAGATAGCCATAAAGAAAATACAATTTTGACATACGTTTTCAACACGTTAAGTATCGTGGCACAGACACTTTGGAAACAATTAGAAACTTGGTGTAAAACATATTTAATATATAAGGGGAATTGAACATATTTCGGGCATGCGCAAGAAATATGGTCATTAAAATACATTAAAGTTACGTAATGTAAATAAAACATTATCCATACATGGAAATGATGAAATTCATTTAAAAATATTAAATACTTGGCTTCTGAGTTATGTCACATACATAATGCCATTTTAAAATGCATTAAATAATTGTTGTAGTAATTTTAATAATTTATCAGATTGTAACTTTAATAAGCCAAAAGCAAGTGTTCACAACGTCATTTTTGTCTGTAAAAATGGAGTTGATTAATCAGTAAATTAATTGTATTACCCTCAAGTACCCTATTTCAAAGTACTTCCACAAAATAGAAAGTATACAGATGGACCACTCCCGCTGTCCTCGAAAATTGACAGCTAAACTTGCCGGACACTAAAGGGTGGCTACTATTATATTCTGAATTTAAAAAGGAGTAGGTAGTATAAATTTATAAACTTGAATACGTCGATTCGTCTAAACATACATCATATCAAGCTTACAAGCCTTAGAGGATAGACAGATCACGACGCCACATACGACGGAGATTAGGTAACAAGAAGTAACAATAGTGTAATAATGAACCCACTAAAAACATAAAAATGTGAAAAGCACCAAGCTCGACAAAAATATAAATGTGAAAAAACGTTAATAAAATTAAAAAATCCGAATGCCTGAGAAACGAACTAAAAAGACTTACTTAGACAAGAAGAAAATCATGCTGTGCAGTCTGAAGATACATATTCGTGAGCTGGATAACTTAAATCATATTATTATGTATCCTCCGAATGCACAGCACGATTTTTCTTCTTGTTTATGTACGTCTTTTTAGTTTGCTTCTCAATACCTTACGGCGCCAAGTTTGACGAAGAAGAGTTGAGATCTAGAAGGATGTAATCTTGAAAAAAATAATGACCTTTATAACTTAAAAACGAATGGAAGAACGAATTTAAAGTAGTTATATTCGGTCTGTAACAATTAACAAAGCTAAGCCAACCGATGCAATCTCGTTACAGTACTTTAGGAATGGTGTGACAAAGGCCCGCACAAAGCATTCGTGACAGCCACGACTGAGCTCGGTCCAATATTGACCAAGAATCCCTGTTAAATCGCTATTTCAATGTGTGTGTGCAAAATGACGCTTTGTTCGTAGTGGCATCTCTGTCTGCGGCGCGCCGACGCTTATGTACTTTGTGGTACTTCTACACACGGGAAAATTAGCGGAACAATTAATAATAATATTATACACAATTTTTAAGCAAGGTAAAATATCTTAATATAGTTAGTTTTTTATTTTAAATGCCTCATTTTTATTTTGTTCCGCTAATTTTGCCGGTGTGTGTAGTATTTTTTTACTATAGTTAATTAGATATCTCATTATCATTGTCGTTCTCACACGGTCTTTGAATTACTTAATTACTACTTCAAATTTTGGTGGGGAATTGGGCACAACGACCTACGCAGGTTTTGTCTCGGAAAAAATTAAAATGAGTGTAGGAAGTGAACTGAAACAACAACTTTTTCTAAAACAAATTATATCAATATAACTACTGTATACTACCTACCTTACTGACTTGCACCGAAAATGCACATGAACATCCCCAGACTAGAGATAGTTTATTCAGATTTTAAAACATTGTTTATTTCTACTACATTCTAAAAACAGAAAAAGCTAAAAAAACCTATTAAAAAAATTGCAGAACATTTTATATAAAACAATAAAAATAGATCATTTTGAAAGTTAAATATTTTAATTATTGGATTTGTGTTCAACAGTTTGTCTATTGTACACATTAGACCGAGTTTAGCGATCTGCTTTATGTAGACTAGATAATAATGATTGCCAATGTCAAACGTGAGAATATTTGTTTATGCTATGGTCAGTGACTGACCATAGCTTTGACGTATGTATATAGTGGATAAATTCGGAACCACACTTAAGTGGCGTGGCGCGGCGTGGCGCAGGATCCACCAATCAAACGACTCTGTTCCAACCTACGTCATAACGCAACGTGTTTTGTAGCCAATCAACTACGTCAGAAGGCGCCACGACACGCCACGCCACGTAAGTGTGGTTCCGTCTTTATCAAGCAAAATATTTCCTCAAACACCTATTTCCTATTCTCTTAATGCGAGTTTTATTTATTACAGTCATTGTTTTAATTTAAATTAGTAGACATTTATTATAGTAATAAAACAAACAAAACTCACGTGTTTTTCTCTCATGAGAAAAAGGCGCGTGTTTAATTATGTACACTAAACAAATATTCTCATGTCCTTGACATTGGCAAGCATTATTATCTACTGTAGTTTTATTCATAACATTAGTATGCCATTTAGACATAATACACTAGTCGAAAATTCTTCCATACAAACGTAGTCTAGAGATTACTCCACTGTTTGACGATGAACGTTCAAAATAAAAAAATATATCAATTTGTCTCATCATTATCTACTCCTGTATGGAAACCAACATGTAAAAAAATAATATATAATATTTGAAAGTTATGAGCGTCAAAGTTTAATATTTCAACACTAATTTTAACGCATCTTTGGTCGGAAATAAATACCATAAAAAGAAAGAAAAATTGCAAAACGGCCTCCATACAGGGATAGATTAGTAATTCAACAATGCAAATAATGTTATTTTATAAATATACTTTTAGTTGTTTTTTCATGATATCTAGACTCCCAAGGGTCTGTTTATAAAATATCGCGCGCTCGTTTTCGTCCTAAATCATCATCCATTTCGATACGAATTTGCAAAATTGCTAATTCGTACGCGAACTAGCTTCTTACTACTCATCATCAAAGAAATAGATGCTCTATTTCTTTCGCACGTGTTGTCGGATGAGATATTATCCATTTTAACCTCGTGCACGAAATAGTTTGTGCCGTCTATCTACTCGTTATTTAAAAATAAATATCAACTTATGAAAATACATTAAATTTCTACATAATATTGATTCCACAATGGTAGATTTTTAGGATCACTAATCTCATTCCAACAAAACCATCAAAATGAGAAATATTGATTGATAGCATGCATCTCCTCGAAAAGTGTTCATTAATTAATGTTTGTACTAACACTAATGGATAGACAATTAAATAACGAACATTAAAATTGAAAACTAAAATTCGATTTATAAAGATTTTTTTCTAAAATCGGGGTGAAACTCATGCGCCACCAGTGCCGCTCGGGCACTAGGAATGCTCACGGCGGTGTTTTGGTCAGGGTATGGCCTTAACATAAATTATATTTCCATTAATTACCGTATTAGGAGTATTTTTAGGGTTCCGTTCCTCAAAAGGAATAACAGAACCCTTCTAGGATCGCTTCGTTTTCTGTCTGTCTTTTAAATCCGTTTTTCACAGGAACAAGTGAAGGTATCAAGTTGAAGCTGAGAGTTGAAGTTAATGTCTGCCAATTCGTCAGGTTAGCAATCCTTTGAAACTTTGTTTAATCAAACTTTTAAGTCAACGCAATCAAAAGATACGGCCGTTTATGCCACATTTATTGTTATATATTTGGAACCTCTCTATAGAAACTCCGTTATCTATGTACTATAAGGGTCAAAAGTGCAGTACACTCAACCAAAACAGAAAAGGCATTTTTTTTTGTAGGCAGCAGAATTTAAATTTTACGCGGTAGTAGGAATAATCTGTGCCTTAATTTATATTCAAAATATTAAATCAGTTGTGTATAATTTAACTTTTTCTACAAAAACTAGCCGTTTGAGTTTTGGGAGAGTATGACTGCACTTTTGACCATTGACTGTACCGACTTCAAAAAAAGGAGGAGGTTCTCAATTCGTCGGAATCTTTTTTTTTATGTATGTTCCCCGATTACTCAAAGACGCCTGGATCGATTTCAAAAATTCTTCTGTTGTTTGAAAGGGTATAACTTCCTAGTGGTTCCCATAGTCATCAGGTCAGGATCTGATGATGGAATCCTATAGAAATCGAGGCAACTCCTCAAATATTATAGGCAAACATGCATTTTTGGTGTTTTCATCAACAATGCAATCATTTGCACTAAGAAAGTATCAATTGGTGAAGTGGAACTGATTAGGAAGACCACAGATGGCCACTGAAACTCCTATATGCTAAGTATGCCACGGGCATAAGATAACTCGACTAGTTAACCGACTATAATGAAGCAAATACTTATAAATAAATGATACTGATGAAAATGGCACCATCGAACTGATCTGATGATGAAGCCGGAAAGTAGGCACTGGAACTCTGAAATTTAATAACGTATCCTAGTCGTGTTTGGGCTTATTGGAATCGCTATGTGATGTACTTTGTCTATAAATGATAATCATGTTAATTGGAGGTACCTACCAAAACTAAAAAGAGAAAAATAAAAAACTTTTTAACAAAAAATCAAACCGACTAGGCGACTGCCAGAACAAAAATAAATAAATTTCTTTTCCGACGTCGGTGTCGAAAAACGGAAAACAATGGGTACAAAAGACAAGAAAATCGGAAAAGAAATTATTTTTTTGCTTTGTAGTTTTTTGTTCTGGAAGTCGGTTTGATTTTTTGTAAAAAAAGTTTTTTATTTGCAGTTTCAAGCACTTCATTAAGGATTTTGTCGTTTATTACTTGCAGGTATGTATAAGTCATCAATGTATATTTTCATACTTTTAATATGGCCAAAAACTTTAGTATTTTTCTTTGGAAAAATTTCACTAGCAGTTTTTAAATGAGTATAATTAACAAACGGTAGTATTTTAAATGAGTATAAATTGCTGGTTACTTAGTCTATATTATAAATCAAAACTATTGTACTTAGTATTGACCTAAAATCTTAAAATAAATGGTAAGTTACAATGTCTTTCACAAGTAAAGAGAAAAATCTGAAAACGATAATAGATGTTACATGAGTTTTGCTAAACTTATTCTTTTCGTTAATTTTAACTTAATAATTAATGCGAAAATTTCGATGGATGGATTTATTTTTGTAATTCTGTCACGCCAGAACGGCTGAACGGATCTGAATGCAATTTGGCACAGAGAAAGATTATAGTCTGGCATAGCATATAATAATTTACCTTTTTTTTTCTGGTAAAATGCTTAATTTAAAAAAGCTATGGCAATGTATTGGGCAACAGTTTTCGAACTAATAAAGTGATCAAATGTTCTGCACATTTATAATGACTTTTTTTAATCCATACTTAATATTATAAATGAAAGAAATAGTCTGTCTGTTACCTTTTCACACTTAAGCCGCTGAACAGATTTAGATGAAATTTGGTATAGGGATAGTTTGAGACCCTGAGAAAGACATAGGGTAGGTTTTATTCCAACAAGTAAAATTTAAAAATTTAAAAAACCTCCTGCACATTTTTTATCTTGCGAAAACACCCCGATTCAAATAGTAAAACGCTCATAACTTTTGAATGGCGCAACCGATTTTATTCAAACATAGCTAAAAACACTCTCCATAAAAGCACCATTCAAAACTTAATCAAAATTCTTCAAAATAAACCAAAATCGGTTCATCCGTTTAGAAGCTATGATGCCACAGACAGACACACAGATACACAGCAACACACGTCAAACTTATAACACCCCTCTTTTTCCGACGGGGGTTAAAAATCATCCTTAATTGGGTAGAAGAGGGTGCAAGTTTGTATGTTGAACCAAGGATTACTCAATTAAGGGGACCCACATACCTACAACATTATTGAGCGACATAAAAAATAGGCTATTCGAAGTGTTAATGCTACGCAGACTAAGTCGTTAGCTAGTTGCAAAAACTAGTATCTTATACCTAACTTGAAAAATATTTTATTTTTTTGCTTGAATAATTATAAATTTGCTTGCTACCCAAAAATTGCATGCTATGTAATAAATGAGCTAAATATGTTTATAGTTTTTTTAACACAAATTTATACCATTTTATATGCAACTTAATAATTTGAATTTGAATATAAATAAAAAATAAGACACTTCTCACAAAAAACTAGCTATTTCCCGTTTCTTCGTTCTGGTGGCCTACCCCACAGAACATGCTCAATTTTTTGGCTTCAATAGTAGCCTATGTTATATAGGCTTAATGTAGCTTTCTACAGGTGAAAGAATTTTAAAAATCCGTTTAGTAGTTTTTGAGTTTATCCATTACAAACAAGCAATCAAATCTGTCCTCTTTATTATTTTAATAATAGTGTAAATAACCCTACTCGTTACTTAACATAAAGTACAATATAAGTACTTCTTAAAAACAAACATCCATAAAAAAAACAAAATAATAAATAATCTGGGGACATTCTAAGATAGAGTACCAAATACCAAATAATACAAATAAAACTAGCTCAAGGAACTGAAGGAACACGAGTGGGTTGTAGTCAGTAAAGTAGCTGTTGCACGTGGATAAGGAATAAGAATTTAAGAATAATTCAATGGATTTTGACAGCCGCGAACAACATGATAGATACGGCCGCGCCTTTCAAAAGAAACTGCGGTAGAATAGTCTCCACCATATATATGGAAGTCATGCAAGAAATACCTGGCTGGGGAGCAAAAGAAACTGATACACAAGCACCCCCTGCAACCCAGCCAAAGAAATCCAAGAAATTTCTAGAGATGAACAAGTACCTAACGGGTCTAAGCGTTCATCCATGGGGATTACCACAAGAAAAAAAAGGCTTACCAAATATTACTTACTTCGAACCGCCTCTTAGCATCAAAAAGTTTTCTTTTGTGTCTGGCAGTGGTGTTCTCCCTGAGATAATATATAATTCACCGTCATCCATGCCCAACAACCAATAACTGTACTCCAAACGAAAACGACAACAAACAAAGACATTATCCAAATCCCTAGATAAAATGAATTGTATTTACAATAAGCCTAGCAAAGACGGGCTTCTGTAAACGTCTGATTAATGTGTGTGATTTTCCGTAATTAAAATCTGTGAGTACAATAGCTGGGTAAATATTGAAATAAAAAAAATCGACAGCTCATTATTCCCCCTCTGACTTTGTATGATATAACGACTTAATTTTCATGATAGTTTCTTGATTGTAGAATAGATTGATGCAGGGTTGCCTGGAAATATCTAGCCACAATTACCTTAATTAAGAATTTTCAAATGTTCGATACAGCCTGGCAAACGAAAGTAGACACTCGAATTATTTGCAAACTTTTTATATGGCAATGCTATACTAATGTCAACCTCAGTTTTCCAAAACAAGATGGCGTGTTCTTTTGGTTTGTTGTGGTCTTGATAATAGCATTTATTCAGTGAAAAATGAATAAAACAATTAAAAGTGGATTACGGGAGATGTTGTTTCGCGTGATGACTGAATATAAAGAAAAACAATAAGAGAAAGACGCCGAATTCAAACAAAAACAAGGTTGTTTACGTGTCGTGTTAGATTTCTTAAGTTAGTATGACGCTAATAATTTGATACTTTGTTTTAATTCGTAATTACTATTGATGCAAAAAATATTTCTCTATTATTATTCACATTCATTTTATAATAAGTTAAACACCTACATAATAATGCATTATGGCTATTTATCATGCCATAATAAAAGTTGCATTGTAATTTTAACCCTTTTTTTCTTTCACAGAAGATCTGAAGGATGTAGCAGGGGTTAATGAGATAGTGAAAACTATTGAAAAACTTACGGATTTATAGCAGGAAGATAGGATAAGAACCCTGAACCAGTACTTGTGGGAAATAGCTAGCAGAGAAGTGAAAGAAAATGACTGATCATGTCATACAATGTTGAAAATAAATATAATAAAAGGGATAGAATTACAGAAAATGATTTATAAAGTTTCATTATTAATGTACGAAACAGTGATTCCAGTGACTCTAATGAATCTATGCACATGGAAGTCCTACATTCAGATTTTGATTAAGGTAGTGAATAAACCAAAATTATTATAGAATACTGTTGTTTTTTTTATTCGGGTTGATATATCACATATACCACATAATATCTAAAGTATTTCCTCCCTAAAGTACCTATAGTATTTTTATTCAGACGAAGTAAAATGAATAATTCTATAGTATCAAATTAGGTTATTCCAAGTATTTCATACTAGTTTTGGGGTTGCTATGCCGAGATTTTTTAAATTTGCCTCTGCTCTACTTTCGTTTGCCAGACTCCAGTAGTGAAGTTTTGCTAGTGAATCCAACGCCATTTGAAAGAAAGTGGTGTAGAATTTAGGAAAATATAAGGTTGCCAGCTTTCAGCCGCAATCTGTGGGTTTCCAGTTTACCTGCTAGATCTGGTAATCCATGAATGGCGGCTAACTCAGAGCTATACTCTGACCAACATGAAGGTTCAATAATCTTTAACAAAGCACAGACAGCTCACTCGGCTGGTATGGGTGAAAATCTTTTTTATTTTAACCTACCAAAATACAAACCGACGACCAGTCCTCAAATAACACGCGTACACTCCGGACTTCCGAGAAGATTATCGAACTCGAAAATGTTTTTACATCCTTTGGAAATTGGTTGTACATTTGTCACGCTCTGTTGTTCAAGTTTCATTTTATTAGTGTAATGTGTAACCGTTTGTTTAAAATAAAATAAAATTAACTCGAGAAAGAATTGAGCAGGTTACGATGTGGAGTATCATAGGCTTATCTGAAGTCCGAATAGAAGGGAAGGGTTCGATAATCCTTAAATCCGGTAACTTGCTCTATTTCCGAGAGGGTGACTGGCAGTCCGAGACTGGTGTTGGATTTATCATCCTTATGCCCCCTAGGATCGAAAATTTGTCAACCAGGGTGGCGTACCATATACTTAGAAAATTCTCAAGATATTTGCTCAAGGTCATACAGGACTAAGCCCTGACCTCGGCACACCCCGAAGACGAAGTAGAAACCAAGAATGAGGACATTTCTAGAGCCATGTATGGTGATAAAACTCACTTCACCGTGAACTTGTAGGTATTGCGAGAATGAAAAAGAATGAAAAAAGAAGATGATTATGAACTGCGAGTGGGGCAATTTGGATTTGGTCAATGGAACCACCGGGGTCATCTACTGGTCAGTTTTATGGAGAAGGAGGGCCTCTATATAATGAACTCCGTCTTCAGAAGGCGTTAGCATAGGAAGTGGCCCTGGCAGAGTCCCGATGGTGCAACTCAAAATGAGATCGACTTCATCATGTCAAACAAGAAGCAAATGTTTCAATTCGGTTTTCAATTCGGAGAACACCGTGTGCGATCACCGCTTGATAAGGGGTAAGTAATATATGATATTATTACAAAATCTCTAATATTTACAAGATATAAGATAAACGATTGAAATAATTTTAAAGTAACAATTTTTTATAAGTATAACATAAATTGAATATCAAATCATTTGATATATCACTCAAAAGACATAAAACCTATTTAGTATTAGAGAATGGGACACGGTTGCAGAAAGAAAATACTTATTTAAAGTGCAACAGAAAAATATATTAATTTTCCGACTTTTATTACCACGGTTGCTAGGACACGTTAAGCAGTAGACAAGATATAGTTTATAATAAACTTATAGGTTTGCAACCTCTAACACCACCCCTTAAACTTATCTTGTTAACATACATCAGTAGCCAAACCTAACTCGTTTACAAAATACTTATGTTTCTCTACCGACAAAGGTTTAGTCAAGACATCCGCCGTCATTTTGGACGTTGGCAAGTAATTTATTTTTACTGCACCATTGCTGACCGCCTCCCGGACGAAATGATGACGTATGTCTATATGTTTTGACCTACCATGAAACATACTACTTTCAGTCAATTTCAAGGCCGACTGATTATCATTGAAAATAGTTATTTCAATGTTACTACCTATACATTCGTGCAAGAAAGTTTTTATAAACAGTGCTTCTTTACAAGCATCGGAGAGTGACATATACTCCGCCTCAGTACTCGATAACGCAACGGTACGCTGTTTCCTACTTTCCCAACATGTAATAGAATTCCCAATTTTGAAAACATATCCCGTATAAGAATGTCTATCAATTTCATTAGAAGCCCAGTCTGCATCAGCAAAACCCGTCACAGATAAGCCAGTTTTCTTATAGGTAATGCAGTAATCTACAGTACCTTTTAGATAACGCAACACGCGTTTAGCTGCTTTCCAGTGGACATCGGAAAAACAGTTATTGAATTGGCTTAATACGCTTACAGCGTGACATATATCAGGACGCGAACAGACCGCTACATACATAAGACAACCGATCAATTCTCGATACTCCAAACTGTCATCCTTTTTATCAGCTTTGTTCAGTTTTTGGCACTGCATTGGAGTTTCAACAGATTTGCAGTCTTGCATGTTGTATTTCTCTAATATCTTTTTAATATAGGCACTTTGATCTAGAGTGATCTTGCCATGATCTTTCCTGATTCTTAATCCTAGAACTCTTTCTACAGGACCAAGATCTTTCATCACAAATTCTTTCATCAACAATGATTTAGTTTTAGTTTTTTCCGCATTACAATTGCTGAAAATTACTAAATCATCAACATACAACGCAATAATTACAAGCTTGTCGCCATTTTGCTTTATGTATACACATGGTTCAGAGACCAATCTCTTGAACTTGAGTTTGTTGACAAGAACATGATTGATCTTTTCATTCCATGATTTAGGCGCTTGTTTTAGACCATACACAGCTTTGTGTAGTCGATACACCTTGTTATTGCCTCTACCTTTTCCAAAACCTTCTGGTATTTCCATGAAAATGGTTTCTTTTAAATCTCCGTTTAGAAAGGCTGTTTTTACGTCCATGTGGTCAATCTCCATATCGTACTCCACAGCCAAAGCTAATAACATTCTTATGGTTTCGTATCTCACTACAGGTGAAAAAGTTTCAAAATAATCCACTCCATACTTTTGTGTAAATCCTTTTGCCACTAGACGTGCTTTGTATTGTAATAGTTCACCGTTAAGCCCTCTTTTCTTCTTAAATATCCATTTGGTCTTTATTGGCTTTGCACCTTTCGGCAAATCGGTTAAGGTAAAGCACTTATTGTCCAAAAAGGACTGATATTCGTCTTTCATAGCAGCTCGCCACTGCCTGGCTTCAGAACTATTCAAGGCTTCTTCAACTGTTCTTGGATCATCACTGCCACATGCTTCCCCCGTCAAAAAACCACACAGGAAGGAGTTCTCATCAGCTTCCACGTATTCTGCTCTCGAGTCATCTGTCTCAAATGAAACATCTGGAACATAAGTAGCATCTGAGTGATGATCTGTGACCAAGCTACTGGTCGAAGCCTCGCTATCGTTAGCATCATCAGTAGTCACAGAAATTTGTTCTGACTCTGTTCTATTCTCGGATACATAATTCTTAAGTTCTATATTCACATCTGATTCCACTTTAGTGAAATTCAGATGCTTGAGGAATTTATTCTCAATGAACTTAACATTTTTCGCTATTGTTAGCTTATAGCTCTCAAGATCCAAGAGCCGGTATCCCTTTGTGTTCTCACAATAACCCGCAAATATGTAAGGTTTAGATTTGCGATCCAGTTTTTTTCGATTATTTTGCACAGCATATGCTAAACAACCAAATACACGTAAGTTATCTAAGTTTACCTTATGTCCAGTGTAAATCTCTTCTGGAGTTGCACCTCTAACTGCCTTCGTAGGTGAACGATTTTTTATGTACACCACAGTGTTCGCAGCCTCAGCCCAGAATCGTTGATCCAAACCTGCTTCCAGAAGCATACAGCGCACCGCCTCAATAATCGTTCGGTTCGCACGTTCGGCAACTGCATTTTGCTGTGGACAGTGAGGAACAGTAGTATGATGCCGGATTCCACACTTACTCAAATACTGCTTAAATCTCGTATTGATGTACTCGCCACCATTATCGCTTCTCAGGATTTTAATTTTTTTATTAGTCTCGTTCTCTACAAGAGCTTTAAAAATCAAAAAACAATCAAAAACTTTGTCTTTCGATTCTATTAAATAACAAAACGTTTTCCTAGAAAAATCGTCAATAAATGTTAGCAAATATCTCGCACCGCCTATAGATTTCACTGGCATAGGGCCGCACACGTCCGTGTGAACCAGTCCTAACACCTCACTTGCACGTGAAAAGGATTTCTTAGGGAAAGGTAAATTAGTAACCTTACCTTCAATACAGGCGATACATTGCTCGTATGTAGATACATCATAGTCGATACCAGCCGCCATACCACTCTTGAGTAGGTTCATGCTGCGACTATTCAGATGTCCAAGCCGACGATGCCATAAACCCTGAGATGGAAGATCTACCTGGGTACTCAAGGAGACCCTTACTGGCATACTGTGTACGCGCGAAACGGAATTTATATACGCATCCCCGGTTTCTAATTTATAAAGACCGCATGCATCCCGTTTTGCTACAGCTACTACCTTTCCGTTTTTGTAAATTTTACAAAAAATCGATGTAAATTTTACTTCAAAACATTTTTGTGTCAAAATACTGACAGATAACAGATTACATGACAAGTTCGGTATAAAAACTACATTACTGACAGTTACCCATTGTCTTTGTAAAAAGAGTTTCACATTACCACGACCCGATGTAAAAAGTTTTTCACCGTTTGCAACGCTTATTTCCTTTGGCGTATCACACACAAAATCATGAAAAATGTCTCTATTATTGGACATGTGGCAAGTTGCACCACTGTCAACGTACCACACATCTCGATCCAGCTTCACCGTCAGAGCCGACAACATAGTCGTCCTACCAGGAGTTTTCTGAACCTTCTCCTCCTCTTGACAACTGGAACTAGATGACTTATTCTGCGGTGCTTTCTGTCTGCAATCTCTAGCGTAATGACCTAATTTTTTGCATCGAAAGCACTTGGGACGCTTCGAGATCGAAGTCGAAGTCGTTAGGGCATTCTGTTCCGTACCTTCTGCATCACCTCGTCTCTGTGCCTCCTGGAGTAGTTTACTTTTCACCAGTTCACTTGAGAGAAAAAGGCTACTATGCTCTAACGTCATAATGAGTGGGTCAAACTGCTTGGGAAGCCCACTGAGCATTATTATAGCAACGAACTCGTCTTCCAGAAAAGCATTTATGTCGTGCAGTTGTTGGGCAGTATCTAGAATTTTTGTAACATACGCCTCCATACTCTCAAACTGCTCCAATTTTAAGCTAAATAGCATTCTGAGGAGACCTAATCGTCTACACAGGCCTTTATCCTCGAACGATTTCTGTATATTCTTCCAGGCATCAAACGCAGTATTGCAATTCCTGACAACGGAGTAAACAGATGGCTGAACACTGAGGCAGATTCGTGCTAGCGCTTTTTCCTGTTTCTTCTTGTCTTCGCATTCCGGTTTATTTTTCTTATCAACCTCGTTGACACATTCAAACAAGTCTTCATGAATAAGCAACATCTTCATTTGAAATTTCCAGGTGGTGTAATTATTTACCCCGGAGAGTTTTTCAATTGCGACGGACTGGTTACTCATTTTCGCGATTTCGTAATTTTTACTTGATAATATAATTATTTATATCATACGCGTTCTGCTTCCTTACGCTCTGCTACCATATTAGAGAATGGGACACGGTTGCAGAAAGAAAATACTTATTTAAAGTGCAACAGAAAAATATATTAATTTTCCGACTTTTATTACCACGGTTGCTAGGACACGTTAAGCAGTAGACAAGATATAGTTTATAATAAACTTATAGGTTTGCAACCTCTAACATTTAGTCTAATATGCTCTGGCTTCTAATTTATGCTTAAAAAAACAATAGCATATTATGCAACTAGTGAATAGAGGACGGATTTAAAGCGAGGGCCATAGATGAATCCCGATTCATTCGTTAGAATCCTTCACTTGCTGAAGGATTCTAACGACTGAATCACGACCGTAGGGAATGTTTCATGATGATTGAATCACGAGCATAGCGAGTGATTCAAGTGTTAGAATCATGAGCGATGCGAGTGATTCATGGCCCTCGATATAAATCCGTTTTATTCAAGAGTTGCATACTATATTTTATACCATGACTACGAGAAAAAGAAAGATTTAAGCACAAGGAATATTAACAAATACAAAATAAATGATTTATTTCCTTCAAAATTTACAAAAAAAATGTGAAACCCTGACCCCTGAGCTAGGTAACAGCACCTGTGTTTCAGGGGCCGGTAACCACCTCCGTTAGCATATTATGGAGGTCTAATACATTGGTGTGTTCCAAATTCAAACACCAAAACAGTGATTAAAAGTGCTTTTTATTCACTGTTTTCAGTGAATAAAATAAGGAATGGTATAATAACTTTTTGTAGATCGTTAGTTTTTTTTTGTAACCTATTTTGATAGTCAACGAATTGAAGTATGAATCATTGTAAAACAGTTGATTGTGAACATATGTGGTTTTTATTTCCCTGTAAAAAACATGCAAATAAGCATACACCATGCATGCAGCAGGCATGTAAACAAACATACACCATGCATGCAGCAGGCATGCAAACAGGCATACACAATACATGCAGCATGCAAGCAAGCATGCAACATACAGCAGGCATGGTTTCTGTCACGGTTCCGGCGTTCCCATGCGAGCTTATCTGCGCAGATGTGTTTCACGCTCACCACCGCGAGTGTTAAAGCCACCTAGGGATATTCGATATACATCGATGCATCGAAAACATGGTTTATTCCCATCCTAGACTAAAAGCAAAATAATTAGTTAAATCCTAAGCATAAACAAATTCAAAATTAAAATCGAAGATGGAGTTTGAAAGTCGAGAATTCTCTGCACAAGAAGTTTGTATAGAGTATTTTTGCGCAAGGAGGCGCAAGGAGGTTATATAGCATAGAGATGGAGGTCTAATACATTGGTGTGTTCCAAATTCAAACACCAAAACAGTGATTAAAAGTGCTTTTTATTCACTGTTTTCAGTGAATAAAATAAGGAATGGTATAATAACTTTTTGTAGAACGTTAGTTTTTTTTTGTAACCTATTTTGATAGTCAACGAATTGAAGTATGAATCATTGTAAAACAGTTGATTGTGAACATATGTGGTTTTTATTTCCCTGTAAAAAACATGCAAATAAGCATACATCGGCCACACCCAAGTTGCCACCCCGGTGGCCGATGGGAATGATTTAGTGAAATTTCCTACCTTCCTTTATTCCCATCAGCCACCGGGGTGGTGGATGGCACTAACTAGTGGCGTTTGCCGGTTTATTCCCCTCTGCCACCTTCATAAGTTTAGACGGGTGGATGATTCTCATGACCGTAAAACGGGGTGAATAGAAAAAATATCAAGAAAGTTTTCAAGGTTCTTATTTGACTATTTTTCGTTGAAGGATTTTGGTAGAATTTTAAACCATCAACATTTTTTCTTTGAGTTGGCAACAATTTTATGACTTTAAAAAAAAATAGAAATTAAAAAAGAAATAGAAACAGTGGCAAAAACTTTCATGTCCTTGGCAAAGCATAATAGTTTGGATGAATGGAGGCTCTGATCGATATCGTTCACACATACTACAAACAAAAAAGGACCGAGCAACGAACCCTGAGACACTCCGCTGGGCAAGTTTACCCAACTAGACGTATAATTATTGAGAACTACTGCTTGTGTCATAAGAGAACCAAGAGGTCCCCACGGATGTAGCTTAGCTTCTTTATCAGGGTATTGTAGTCGAGCCGATCAAATGCCTTACTACAATCTGTGCAAACCACATCGATCTGCTTACCGTTATCCATAGCATCCGTAATCAAACCATTAAATAAAATCAAATTAGAAATGGTAGACCGTCCTTTTAAAATCCGTGAAGCTAGCAAGGGCGGATATAACTGGTCATAGACAATCCTCTCAAATATTTTAGCTATAATACACAGCTTGCATATAGGCCCATGATTAGTAATCTCTTTTTTATACCTCTCCTTATTATTAACACCTTGAGTCCGACTTCCAAAAACCAAAATTGAAATAGGTAGGGCAAGGCGCGCATTTAGTTAGAAATTTAGATGATATTATTAAGTTATCAGGGCCAGCACCTTTATTTGGATCCAAGTAACAAAGTAAACCGGTCACAGCCTCAACATTCACTTTTATGTGACAAATGTCATGAGAATCGCCCACCACCCCGGTGGCAGATGGGAATAAAGGAAAGTAGGAAATTTCACTAAATCATTCCCATCGGCCACCGGGGTGGCAAATGGGAGGTGGCCAATGGGAATAAACCGAAAACATCGATGTTTACAATGCGATACTTCAAATCGATTCGATGTTTTGAAAAGTTATACTCGATTAATCGTTTTTTTTTCATAAAACATCGAATCGATTTGTTTGTTTTAAAATAGGTAAGTTTATTTTTAAATAGTATGAAAATATAATGCCGTCGCGGCCAACGTGTACTAGGCCTTGTAAATAATGTTGGCAGCACTGCGCAAGAGTTAGTGACAATAAAAAAAGTTCGTTTTGTTTGTCGAGTCGACCGGCGAGCTTCTATGTTTAAAAACATTGAATAACATTTGGTTTTGTGTAGAAATAGTATCTGAATGTTATATACATATTACTTTTCATAGGACACAGATATTATAATCTGGGGAGTGACCACAAGCTCTTAGAGTAAGTCTATTTTGAGATCGAGTAAGTGACAGATGTATACACGTCATATATATCTATTCCTTACACACACTCAAAATAACCTTACTCTAAGAGCTTATGGTCACCCCCCAGATATGTGCGCTGTGAAAAGTAATATGTACCTACATCTCAAAACAGGTCATCTTTTCAAAGTGAATGTCTTTGTACGTATATACAGATTATGAAAGGAGTTAGATCTATTATTTTATGAAAGATTCAAATCTAAACTTTAGTAAAATAATGGATTTAGCTCTTTTCATAACATGACTACATACAGCTTTGTAATTTAATGTTAGAAAAACCGGCCAAGTGCGAGTCGGATTTGGGCACCTTTGATTTCGTTCAAACCTCAGCTTAAATGTATTATAGACCTGAGTATTTGATATGAATTTCAATTTAATATCTCTACGCGTTCATGAGGAAAGGGGTAGTAAGATTAAAATTATTAAACTAAATACTTAATTATTAAATTATTAACTAAAATTTACGGTTTTCGCAATTATTCCTTTATCTGTGCACGTTGTATACCAGTAACACGTTGCTTCTTACCAAATTTCAAGATTCTGAGTTCACGGGAAGTACCCTGTAGGTTTTGATTCTCTTGCGAGTGTCGAAAGTTTGCGGCATAAATGGCTGTATCTTTTGATTGCGTTGGCTAAGAAGTTTGATTTTTTCACAGCTACAAGGGTATAAATTTCAGTTTGTTAACTCAACGCGTTCCTGAGAAACAAGGTCTTGACAGACAGACGGACGGACAACAAATTGATCCTATAAGAGTTTGGTTTTTGCTTTCGAGGTACGGAACCCTAAAAAGTACTCGATGTTTACAAAACATCGAT
Organism: Orthosia gothica; assembly: GCA_949775005.1. NCBI lineage: Eukaryota > Metazoa > Arthropoda > Insecta > Lepidoptera > Noctuidae > Orthosia > Orthosia gothica. The sequence continues at coordinate 12,330,329 of OX459047.1, read as the reverse complement.
GTTTTCATCCGATACATCGAAAGACATCGATGTACAGTTGTAAAAAATATACCAACAATTGGTATAACTCACGTTTAATAACTCTTGTGAACGTTATTGAAATGATAATATACAAAATAACTTTATATGATATGAGGTGCACCCCTTAAAAAGAGCCACAGTGAGCATTAATATGAAGCTTGAAAGGTTTCGACTGATGTCCAAAACCCTAAGAGGTTTCAGCTCAAACTCCGGAATCGTTTTGAGTACCTAGAGTGCTCCATGGATGATGACAACGATGGGTTCCTTGAAACTGTCCATACGGCGGGGTCTAAAATGTTCATGAACCATCGTACAAATAGTTACAAAAACTCTCCAATCCTACTCTCAAAAGCTCATGATGGAGAGGCGTGAAATGATTCTGCAGTCTTCGGACGATGCGTGTAAGTACCGGCAGCTCAATAAACGGACCTCTAAGTCCTTGATCAGCGACCTCCACCGCTTTAATGATGAGCGTATTAAAGACGCGATTGAACAATTTTTTTTTTTTCAATCCTTTTAACCTAGCCGTTACTAAGGAGTATGCCTTAGAAAGTTACCGTTTTACAGCACTAAAGGGTAACTCAAAGCAAGTAAGCAAAGCAAGATCAAACAATTGCTACTGCAGATGTCTTTAATCATACACACACGATCATTATATACCACTACTAAGTTGGCGCTCAAAGCAATTAATGCCATTGTTCATTATAACACGTCTAGTCTTTTCCAACGTCCTTATCTTATGACACAATAGTAACCATCGTGAGTAGTAATCATAAAACTGACAATGAGCGAGTTATTTTTCGGAATAATTTATCTAAATGATGGTGATAAAATTCTCAAAATAAAATAAAATGCTAAAGATCTAAGACAGACAAACTTGAGAAGTGGCATTGTTTTAATGATATACTTACTACCTAATTTAGATGGTAACCGACGCTTTTTTATGGATAAAGATAGAATACAACAACAATATTTACAATATTTTATGCAGTTTTAGTGTTTACTTTTATGCCAACAAAAACTAGTCTAGATTGGTAATATCTTACAACTATGAAGTTTACTGTTTAGGCCACGATACTACGACATCCTTAGTTGAGATGAGGCTAAAAAAAAACGAATTAAAAAAAATGTGCACTTTTTAGGGTTCCGTAGCCAAATGGCAAAAACGGAACCCTTATAGATTCGTCATGTCTGTCTGTCTGTCTGTCTGTCTGTCCGTCCGTATGTCCCAGCCACTTTTTTCCGAAACTATAAGACCTATGCTGTTGAAACATGGTAAGTAGATGTATTCTGTGAACCGCATTAAGATTTTCACCTAAAAATAGAAAAAAAACAATAAATTTTGGTGGTCCCCATACTTGAAACTGAAACAAAATTTTATTTTTTCCATCAAACCCATACGTGTGGGGTATCTATAGATAGGTCTTCAAAAATGATATTGAGGTTTCGAATATCATTTTTTTCTAAACTGAATAGTTTGCGCGAGAGACACTTCCAAAGTGGTAAAATGTGTCCTCCCCCCCCTGTAACTTCTAAAATAAGAGAATGATAAAACTAAAAAAAATATATGATGTACATTACCATATAAACTACCACCGAAAATTGGTTTGAACGAGATCTAGTAAGTAGTTTTTTTTAATACTTCATAAATCATAAACCGCAATTTACCAAGTACGGAACCCTTCGTGCGCGAGTCCAACTCGCACTTGGCCGGTTTTTTTTAATGCGCAAATTGCCTAATCAGTAAACTTCATAGTATTAATATATTTGTGACTAGCAATCTATATAATGTGGATAAATAAGGCTTTTTTATGTAGGTATGTACTTACATATATTTTTAAATTGTGTTGTAGCGAGTATCTAAGTCGCCACATACGAAAGATACAAAAAAACATGACGTCACGCAAATCTAATATCGCGCAATTAAAATTCTCCGCTCGATTGTACAATTACCTACACGATCCGATAAAAACCTTTGAGCAGATACAACACACTAACACCCAGAAGAACCAGGCACAACAACACCCCTTTTACGTTGATGAATAGTCAAAATGAAAGACATTGCGTGTTACGAAGGAATATATATCTGATATTGATTCGAATCATAAATCGCATAACGTAAATACTCTAGAACAAAAAATGGTCCTTCAGGTTAAATTCATTCTTACATACAGACAGTCCTCGCAGCACGTGTAACCTCCTAACATTGGGTAACAAATCTATGATGGGACTGAAATTGGCCACACGAGGGCTCCGTATATCGACAGCCATTCGATGGCCAGGGCCAGATCAATGGTTATTGGAAATTGGCCTTCTGACTCCTCTGCCACACCACACTACCACCACACTCTGAAAATGCCGTTTCAACGTCGATACGGCACAGTTTTATCTAAATCTACCAAAAGGTTAAGAGGTATAATTATGATATTTATCACTGGTTATTATTTTTTTCTGCGTGCTTCCTGGGAAAATGCAGGTTACCTGTGGGGTTTGCTACATAGGATGGAGAAACTAGTCTTTTGTAAATTAAATTGTTGCGTATTGATTTCTGCTTTATTTTATTAACATATATAGTAAGTACCTTGTCTTGTGTCTATTTTATTTAAATCATCACATCATCAGCCTATAAATGTTCCCACTGCTGGGACACAGGCCTCCTCTATGTGAGAGGGAATGGACCGTAATCTACCACGCGAGCCCAGTGCGGGTTGGTGGATGTCATCTTCGAATTTTTGGTTCTAGGACATGCCGGTTTCCTCACGTCGTTTTCCTTCACCGTTTTGAGAGCAGTGGTGAAGAAATAATTTACACAAAGTAAAGCGCCTGCCTGGGCTCGAACCCACGACCTACAACTTGTAAGTCGCGGCCGTTACCACTGGGCCACCACTGCCTTATTTATTTAAATATAGTATTATAAATGTCAGGGTTCCTAGAGCGACTTTCGGCAACTGTATTCTGTTATAGCTAGTATGAATGCTTAATAATTTAGATAGTTGGGGTTTAAAGCAGTTTTTAACAATAGATCTTAAAAAAAAAACCGGCTAAAAGCGAGTCGGACTCGCGCACGAAGGGTTCCGTACCATTTTCGTAAAAAACGGCAAAAAAATCACGTTTGTAGTATGGGAGCCCCCCTTAAATATTTATTTTATTTTGTTTTTAGTATTTGTTGTTGTAGCGGCAGCAGATATACATCACCTGTGAAAATTGCAACTGTCTAGCTATCACGGTTCATGAGATACAGCCTGGTGACAGAGAGACAGACAGATAGACAGACAGACAGACGGACCGCGGAGTCTCAGTAATAGGGTCCCGTTTTTACCCTTTGGGTACGGAAACCTAAAAAAAACTTTAAAATACTTACACTAAATATATGAGTTAATAACATAACTTATTTGTTTGATAAACCATTTCAAGCTTTTAAATGGCCAAGAACTGATAATATCTATTATTTTGATACTGATCTGACAAATTTTATGTGATCTCTTGTAAAATACAAAATATTAAATATACCTACTGGTATTCCAAGCTTCTCGTGTTTCCTTACAACCTCGGGCTATAAAATCAAGATTTTTACCTAAAATAGTTCATGAAGTAATCATGAGTATTCCACATTTAAAATAATATTTTTAGACTGAAAACTGTATGTAATTTAATGATTAATATAACCAACATCTGTGTATTCAAGCTTGCTCTTTGCTAAGTAGTAACAGTATCCACAAATTCACGTATCCGCGCAATGTGACTAACAGATTATAAATATCTTTATCGTGATAAAAGGAATGTCAATTTTTTTATTTCCTATAGGCCTACATGGGCACTTATAAAACGTCGACAAAAGGTGCACAGTACGGGTTGGTCGTTTCCTATGGAGAAGAACCGGCAAGAAACTCCATGGTTACTCTTTTTAAAATGGTTTGGTTTTACAATCGCTTACCATCAGGTGAGATAGTGGTCAAGCGCGAGCCTAAAATATATAAAATAAAAAACAATATTTCCATGTTACAGCATTAGTACTTAGATATGGGGGGACAACGTAGGCCCGACAATAAGTCGTAAGAAAAACAAAAAAAGATTACATCTATATCTATAAAAGTGAAAGGCTGACTGACTGACTGACTGATCAATCAACGCACAGCCAAAACTGCTAAGCCTAGAAGCATGAAATTTGGCAGAAAAGTTCCTCAAGTGACGTAAGTGTGCACTAAGAAAGGATTTTTGGAAATTCCACCCCCAAAAATCTAATTCCTTCGACCAAAATTCTTGAAACTTTGCACAAATAATATTCTAAGTAAATGATAAAGATTCACATTATTAGTTTTTCGAAACTACCCCCAAATAATGATTTAGGGGGTGTTGAAGTTTGTATGGAAAAATCTGATTTCTTGGGTCAATAATCTTGAAACTTGCCACAAATACTAACCTAAATTAATAATAAAGGTTGCTATTATTATTTTTTTAAACTACCCCCAAAAGACGATTAAGGGGTGTTAAAGTTTTTTTGAAGAATCTTATTACTTCAGTTGATAAACTTGAAACTTGACATAAATACCAATCTGAATAAACAATAAAGGCATTCATAGTTAGTTTTTCGAAACTACCCCCAAAAGATGATTTAGGGGATGTTATTTTTTTTGAAGAATCTGATTTCTGGGGTGAATTAACATGAAACTTGACATAAGTACCATCCTAAATAAACAATAAAGGTTGTCATTATTAGTTTTTTGCAACTACCCCCAAAAGACGATTTAGGGGATGTTATTTTTTTTTAAGAATGTGATTTCTTGGGTGAATAAACATGAAACTTGACATAAATACCAACCTAAATAAACAATATATTTTCATTAATAGTTTTTCGAAACTACCCTTAAAATATGATTTCGGGGTGGTAAAGATTTTTGATTACTTTTACTGCACATAGCTTCTTTTTATGATGTAGGGGAGTACTTAGGAGGGATTTTTGGAAATTCTACTTTTTAAGGAGTTAAAAGGGAGACATTTATTTGTATAAAAAAATCTTATTCCTTTGGCAAAATAATAAAGGTTGGCATCATTAGATTTTCGGAATTACCCCCAGAAGACGATTTAGGGGTGTCAAAGTTTCTTTGATTAATCAAATGGCACTAGAACGGGGACCTCTACATCGATTTCCACTCGGTGTACAGTGGGACGCGTCCGACGTTAGACCCGGCCGCGGCGGAGCGCGCGGGCTGTGGAGCAGGCTCGGCGCGCGTGCATGTGGACCGCGTGAGTCAGGGGGAGTTGTGCGCGGCACTCCAGCGGCTCAAGCCAAAACAGTCGGTGGGTCCAGATGGAATACCACCTTTTATTGTCAGGGACTGTAGCTCAGTATTTTGGAAACCACTGCTACACATTTTCAATCTGTGCTTACAAGAAGGACACTATCCAGATCAATGGAAAATGACGCGAGTTATTCCGGTACCAAAGGGAGGTGCAGGGCCGGACGTCGCTGGTTATCGACCTGTGGCCGTACTGTCAGCGTTCGCTAAGGTTTTTGAATCAGTGTTACACAAATCCATTTACACGCAAGTGAGCCCTCTACTGCATGATGCTCAACATGGATTTCGTGGTGGTCGGGGTACGGGCAGTAACCTGCTGTCGTTTGTGTCGTATGTGGCGCCAGTAGTGGACGCTGGAGGGCAGGTGGACGTCGCGTACTTCGACTTTCGGAAGGCTTTTGATATGGTGGATAATGACATTCTATTGGCTAAATTTGCTGCGTTAGGTTTTACACCTCATTTGCTAAAGTTTTTTGCGAGTTATCTTAGTGAGCGCCGGCAGTATGTCGAGTACGCCGGGCACAAATCTAAACCATTTTATACATTTTCGGGGGTAAGCCAGGGCTGTAATTTGGGTCCACTGGAATTCATTATTATGGTTAATGATCTCCCGGAGGTCGTGAGCAGTGCAAGGTGTTTGCTATTTGCAGATGATTTTAAAGTGTTTATCTCGGTAGCGAGCGCCTCGGATGGTGAGCGGCTACAGCGAGATCTCGATAAGGTGGTGCAGTGGAGCCAGGCAAACAAACTGGTCTTCAATGTGACCAAATGTTGTGTAATGACGTACAGTCGCGCGCGTGTCCCGCTACAAAATCACTATAAGATGGACGGCATAGTGATGCCGCGGGTCACGCAAATGCGGGATCTTGGGGTTCATATGGTGGCCGAGCTGAGGTTTCGCAACCACATTATAGATTTGTGTAGCAAATCTTTTAGAAATTTAGGTTTTATTTTACGACAATGTACGGATTTTAAAAGTGTAGCAGTGGTAAAAATACTTTATAATGCTTTGGTTCGTAGTCATCTCGAGACAAGTGCCATTATATGGAATCCGCATGAGGACAAATATAGCCTTATGGTCGAAAAAATTCAAAATAAATTCACGAGGTATTTATATTTGAAGCAATATGGGGTTTACCCATTCTACCCGTTGATTTATCCGAGTCTGTTTGTGTTGGGCATGGTCGGGTACGCTAGGCTGGCGGTTAGGAGGGACGTCGCTTTAGTAAAATACGTAGCCAGAGTGCTGCGCGGGCTGGTGCATCACCCAGATGTACTGGAGGCGCTACGGCTGCATGTCCCAGACGGGTATGTGGGTGCGCGCCGCCCGCCCCACTTTGTTAGATGTGCCATGGGCTGGGACAAATTTATTAAAGTTTGCCCCTTTGTCACGGGCCGCGCGTATTATAAATAATATGCCATCGGAAGATGTGTTCCATAGCCTGCCGAAATTTGTGTCAGGAGCACAAAGGTGCATTGAAGGTGGCATACAAATTTGAAATGTTTCTTTTCTATATTAATTTTTATTGTTAAATTTATATGTATATACCAGGCCCCTCAGAAAGTATTGCGAAAAAAAGTTTTTATATATGGGAGACTGGCCAGGTATAATGTTTTTCGAAAATATGATTATTTATAAGTAAAAATAAGTAAGTTCCAATTTCAAAATTTCCCTCCACATTTTTTGCGAGTTAATTCAAAGTATTGTGTCTCACTGAAATATGGATCTGCGCCGGGAACATTTTAGAGCTATGATTTTATACGATTTCAAGTGTCGCCTGAAACCGGATGAATCGTACGATAGACTTCAAATGGCATTCATGGATGAAGGCCCTTCCAAGGCAACCGTGTATCGTTGGTATAACGAATTCAAGCGCGGTCGACCAACTTTGGGGGATGACGAAAGAAGCGGTCGCCCTTTGACGGCTGTTACCGAAGAAAACGTGCTAGCAGTGAAAAATTTAATCCAAGACAATAGGCGAATTACATATCAGGAGATTCAACACATATTGAAGATTGGATCGGGAAGCGTTCACGAGATTCTACACAGCCATCTTCGCGTGAGGAGGATAGTATCACGCTGGGTGCCGCACAACCTCACCGATGCTCAGAAGCAGGCCCGGGTGGAATGGTGCCGTGATATGCTTAACAAATTTGAAGCAGGCTCGTCTCGGCGTGTTTACGACATCGTTACAGGTGATGAGTCCTGGATTTATCAATACGACCCAGAAACCAAGCGCCAGTCGACTGTTTGGGTGTTTCAAAATGAGCCAACGCCTACCAAAGTGAAGCGATCTAGAAGCGGGGGTAAGATTTTGATCGCTAGCTTTTTTAATTTGACTGGCCACTTGGTATCAATTCCCTTACGGGATCAAAGAAGCATTAATGCCGAATGGTATACTACCAAATGTTTGCCAGAAGTTTTCTCTGTTATAAGCAACAAGCGACCAAACACAGGGCTCCGCGGGCTACTGCTCCACCACGACAATGCACCTGCGCACACCGCACTCAAAACGAGGGACTTCCTGGACAGCACGCCAGTCAAACTCCTGGGTCACCCTCCTTACAGCCCTGATCTAGCACCGTGTGACTTCTTTTTATTCCCAAAAATAAAAAATCAGCTCAAAGGGATACAATTTTCGTCGCCGGAAGATGCGCTGGCTGCGTTCGAGCAGGCTGTAAACGAGGTGTCTGCGGCGGACTGGAAAAAGTGTTTTGAAAACTGGTTTAGGCGCATGAATCTTTGTATAGAGGCTGGTGGAAAGTACTTTGAAAAGATTTAATAAAAATATATGTACGTATAGAACAATTTTTTTTAGTTTCGCAAAACTTTCTGAGTGTCCCACGTATATGACTATAGTGTATATAACATATTTTTTTCGGTATAACATCGTCTTGGAATACTGTAAGATGTTGTACTTATGTGTGTAAATAAATAAATAAATAAAATAAATAAATAAATAAGATTTGGAACTACCGAACTGAACCGTTTGTCTCAGGTATACATAGTTGTGAGTGACGTTTTGTGTCACGTAATTTACGCTGTATTCGTTTTCATACTAAAGTAATTTTTGGTCCACCCGAAATTATGCGTCTTAAAAACCCGACCAGTCTTCTACTCCATGTATCTTCTATACATATAAAATGCTTTGGCCTGAATGACTGACTGACGGATTAACGCACAGCCTAAACCGCTGATCGTAGAGACCTGGAACTTGGAGGGTATATTTTTTGTATGACGTAGGCATCCGATAAGAAAGAATTTGCCGAAATTCTTCGCCTAAGGGGGAGAAAAAGGGGGGCAATTTTTTTTTTTTATATATAAAAAATCTAATTCCTTCGGCTAATATTCTTGAAACTTGACACAAATAGTAATCTAAGTAAATGATAAAGGTTTACATTATTTATTTTTGGAAACTACCCCCACAAGTCGATTTAGGGGGTGTTAAGGTTTTTTGAAGAATCTTATTTCTTGAGTTAATAAACTTGAAACTTGACATAAATATAAACTTAAGTAAACAATAAAGGTTGTTGTTATAAGTTTTTAGAAACTACCGTCAAAACTCGATTTAAGGGGAGTTAAAGTTTTTTTTGAAAAGTCTTATTTATTGGGTTAATAAACTTGATACTTGAGATAAATACCAACCTAAACAATAAAGGTTGATATTATTAGTTTTTCGAATTTTCCTCCAAAATACGATTTAACAGGTGATAAAGAAAAAAACAAAGAAAAATAAAAAATAAAAAAAAAATTCTTCGGTTAATAAACTTGATAGTTGACATAAATACCAACCTAAGTAAACAATAAAATTTTGTCATTATATTTTTTCGAAAATGCCCCCAAAATAGGATTAAGTGGGTGTTAAAGTTTGTTAAGAATCATACTGGACAAGTTTTTGTTTTTGTCGTGGGGATCTAGGGGAGCTCGAAGAAGGAATTTTCGTAAAATGAACCTTTCACCATCATCATTATTTCAGGCAAAAAACGTCCACTGCTAGACATAGGCCTTCTCCAAGCTCCGCCACACTGATCGGTCCGGTGCGTTTCGCATCCACCGGACTCCCGCAGCCTTGACCAGGTCGGACTTACTAATTTGCGTTTTCCGGTTCGTAGTCACCTCTGAACTGTCAACCTTTAAGGGGGTGAAAAGGGGGAAATTTGTTTTTATGAACAATCTCATTCCGTGGAGATAAATAAAGTAAATAATCAAAATTTACGTAATACGTTTTTAAAACTACCTCCACCCTGATAGGGTTAAGTGATGTTAGTTTTTATGAGGCATCTTACTGAGCAATCTAACTAACATAAACAAAAAAATAAAAAGAGAAAAAAGGTATATTAAGTTTGAAGGGGCGGATTTTACTTTGTAGCGGTAACCTAAAATGTATTATTCTTTAAGTCAAACGAATTGTCCCAAACCTATAAACTGTATAACTTTACGTAACCACATTTTTATTTGGTTTAATAACAGCTTATTTTTGGTTGCCATCACACGAACGAAGTCGCGGGCGGAGTTAATATTATAAATGTGAAAGTAACTTTGTCTGTCTCTCTGTCTACCTTTTCACGCTTAAACCGCTAAACCGATTTAGATGCAATTTGGTTTAGAGATATTTTGAGACCATGGGCAGGACATAGGATAGTTTTTATCCCGGAAATCATACTTAAGGGGGTGGAAAGAGGGTTAGAAGTTTGTATGGGAAACCTACAATATTAAGCAGCGATATAAAAAATAAGCTATTTGAATTACTATTGCTTCACAGACGAAGGGGCACGCGGGCAACAGCTAGTATTATATAAACAAAAGAAAATAAAACGAATTAAAAAGTTAACAAGTGTTAACAAGCATCTAGAAGGCCATCTAGTCATTATCTCAGTAGCCATAACCCCGGTTCTAGATATATAATTTTTCACACAGATATTAAGTATGTTTTGGTCTTTCCCTCTTCTCATTAGCCCCGAAGGAAAAAGAGGAGTTTTATAAGTTTGACGTGCGGATCTGTGGGCTATGGCATAATATCTCCTAAACGGACGAACCGTTTCTTTTATTTGTAAGGTGACTTTATTGAAAGTGTAGCTAGCATAGCTATGTTTGATGAAAATCGGTTCAGCCGTTTAAAAGTTGTAGGCGTTTTAGGGCCTTATCATACTTGCGGTTTGCGGGGCAGGCCGGGCGCGCAGCGAATGCGTCGCGAACACGCCGCGGCTGCACAGCGAGGACGTCGCGGACTCGTGGCAAATACGCAAAGTTTTCGTCGCGTGTTTGTAGCGACTTAACGACGTACAATACACTCAGTAACAAAATGGATTCCGACGAGAAAACACTGCTGTTGGCTTTGTTACTTCGAAGACGAAAACGAAAGCATCGAAGAATTGCGAATTGTTGCGCAGCCGCAACTATTTCACTGCGCATGCGCGGCGTGTTTGTTGCGCGCTCGCTTTATTTGAGGACGCTCGCAATCCGCTAGTATGATAAGGCCCTTACTGTTCGAATCGGTGTGTTTTCGCAAGATATCGTGTCATAATTACGTGTTCAAAAGATAGTCGATCAAAGCGTGTGTACTACTAGATATATTATGTAGTATGAAATAAAAATGTGTCGGGGGATTTTTAAAGTTTACTTGTAGCCATCAGCATTTATATTCAAGACTTTCTGCTCATACCATGAAAACAGATTTTCACACAACTTTGAAGTTGCTGTTGCCACATTCAGACATCCTCTTAGGCATTCTTGCGCCATCCTGGTTATTTTACTAACTCTAAGCTAGTTAATGCATGCTAACCTCGTGTTATTTATGTATGACTTATATTAATTTGTCCTCGTGTTAGCAAGTAACTCTAGTTAAGTTTTCCACGCTTGTGTGCCACTTTCAATTCTTATTGGGTGGTGGTAGGTAGACCTCCAAAAAATATTAATTTCTTTATTCACCCCTTAATTAAATCACTAAAACTTTCAACCCAGTCGTCACTATTCACACAAACATTACATTTTCGAAGCCTTTTCAATTTAATTTGTATGGACAAAAGAGGACGAATAGATGTTTAGGCGAATAAAAGGAGCTATCATTAGCTACGGTAGAAATATTTCACGGGTTTTTGACTGGAAATTTCAACAGACAAGGCTGTATTCAATTACTTATTAGAAGAGATCTTTGTTAGGAAAGGCCGGCGTGGCACAGGGCTGCTAGGAAGCTTTCTGATACGAACAAAAACATGCTCCTTTACTGAAAATTAAAATAAAGTTGTTTATAATAAAATACATATAATGTATTAATTTATAATTATCCCTGGATATTATGGTGAACAGTAAAATTATAACCAAAATTGAGTTACTCTGAAATGAGAAAATTTTATTTTATTACATAAACTAGTTTTAACACTTTTACAAAACATTCTTTACTGCTTATACCTGAAAAGAGAAACAACATTTAAAGCTATTGTTTCACCCAGGTTTCACCAGTCTTATTCATAACTATTATTCACACATCATCAGCCTATTAATGTTCCCACTGCTGGGACACAGGTCTCCTCTCTGTGAGAGGGAATGGGCCGTAATCCACCACGCCGGCCCAGTGCGGGTTGGTGGATGTCACATGTCTTCGAATTTTTGGTTCTAGGACATGCCGGTTTTCTCACGATGTTTTCCTTCACCGGTTTGAGACCAGTGGTGAAGAAATAATTTACACAATGTAAAGCGCCAACCTGGGCTCGAACCCACGACCTACAACTTGTAAGTCGCGGCCGATACCACTGAGCCACCACTCTTCGCACTACTATTACGCACAACTATTATTTAAATATTAAAATTAAAATATAGTTCTCACTTAACATAACCAATATATTTATCATGCTGTATCAATCCTTCAATATGACAGACAGCTCCATAGAATGAAACTAGAATGAAACAATACATACATACATAAACTCACGCCTTTTTTCCATGGGGGTAGGCAGAAACTACAGAACGCCACCTGCTACGATCCAATGAAAATGAAACAATGAAAAAATTTCACAGATAAATTATACATCGCACTTTATTTGCATACAAATGAATTATTTTTGTACGAGTATAACGAGTGCTAGCAATGCCAACAACGGCAATGCGGCTGCTGAAGAAAATATGATATTTCACAAGAATATTTCGCGTAATGCTACGGCAGTCCGACTTGCATACGAAGGGTACCGTAACGTTGGTTTATAATTAAAATGTCACAAAGACGAATAGACTATGTCGTGATAAACTGTTTCGCTGACTTACAAGAAATAAATCAACCACATTTTAATGACGGCTGTATACATAATATCAAAACCCAAGGTACTAGGTAGTAATTATATACGTAATTGACCAACTTATTAGTATTTAGATTGGCAATGTGACCTACCTGACTTTTGACTATCTAACCAAGATCTAACTTACATATTCATAGCTTAGAAGCTACCTATACAAAATATTAATTTAAATAAATGTAAAGTTAATCTTCTTTTCACTCACACGTGTTTCTGTATTTCATTTGTTATATTGTGTTTATAGGTAGGTACGTACTCGCTTCTTGCGTGTCACGCCAAAGACTTCACTCGTGATGGGATGTCAGCTGAAGAAAGTGCTGAAATTATGTCAGACACCTTCACTTACTGTGGTGACATTGCCATTGGTCGTGGATCTGTGACCAATATACGTCGATGTGATTGGTGGTGTGACTACCTAACTGAACAGCGTAAAAGTTATAGCCGAGCGCGTAAACATCTTAACAAACTTAAAAAAACTTAAGGTCACCGGTGATACTCTTTCCATTGCGTTGAACACGTTTAGAGTTGCCAGGACCCGCTACAGAGCATCGGTGGAAAAATCTACTGGTAATTTATTGCGTAAAATAGTAGATTTTTTTTATAAAGAAGGTCCGAAGTCTCCTTTATATCATGAGTTTAAAGTCAACCGGTCAGTCGACCTCGCGTTTGTTCAGAACATTAAAGTAAATAATAAACACCCCACCGGTATTGAGGAACAACTGAAGTTTTGCTGAATACTCTTATACCTGATGACTTACTTTCTAATGACAGCGGCTTCCAACAACAGATCAGAGCGTGGGCAGCTGTACCACCCGAATCACCAGCGTCAGACCTTCCGTCCACTGACGAATTTATCAACGTTGTCAAGAGGTAACCACTCAACAAGTCATCAGGTGAAGATAAAATATCTAATCGGATGATTATAGAAGCGTGTAAAACAGCCGATGACGCGATTTTAACCGTTTACAACCGTTGTATTGCGGAGGGCGTATTTCCTCGTATATGGCGTCGTGGATTTATATGAATCATCCCGAAAAGTGGCGACAAAACCACGGACGACCCTAAGTCGTACCGGCCCATAACATTACTTCCATCTTTGGGAAAACCAGAGCGCCTTATCGTTCCTCGTTTGCTACCGGACGGACCAAAATTTCATAACAATCAATTCGGTTTCACTATGGAAAAATCTACCGTAGACGCGGCCCTTACTGTTAGGAAAATCGTTAATATATCTGAACATAATTACGTAATTGGGATTTTTCTAGATATTTCTGGGGCTTTAAATTTGAATTTGAATTTTTGAATGAAATCTCGAGGTTGCTATAGAAATATATACAAATTAGTTTACTCTTAATTTTTAAATTGTTCCGCGAAACTCAAACTCGGCCATCATTCCATGTCGAAGTCTCTCTCACCATGGGATGTCCTCAAGGTTTGGTTATTGGTCCGCCTTTATAGAATTTAGGTTTTGTGAAGCGGAAATTTGTATTTTTTTTCCTCCTCCGTTATTATTTTCTGATTAATTTCGTTGCGGGATCCAAGACAATTCAATTCATTCGCCGGGACTTCATCGAACTTCATTGCTTCGGCGCTTTTCTGGTGGTCGCCACTGTTGATTCTGGCTTTCAGGAGTTGCAGTGGTTTGGGAATAGTGCGGTGGGATTCTCAAAAAAAAAAGTTTTGAGTCACGTATTTATCACGGTTTGGCTCCCAAACTGTGTGACTCAAGCCTGTCACAGTAGGCCGTGCTCGCCCGGCTGATTGTGAAGAGTCAACTCTAATAATTCAGAATTAGGACAAAATTTTATTCTTCTGAAACGGTGGATATGTAAAATTTATGTAAAAATATTCTTATTATGAGGCTATTGTGTCAAATTAACGTTTAATTTACGTGTCTTAAATACGTCACCTAAAGGAAACGATGTCTTCTAAGAAAATTATTATCTGTGATCTTATTTACCTACCTACTTTGTGTTGTGGTGGCCCAGTGGCTAAGACCTCGTCTCTCGTGCTTGAGGTCATGGGTTCAAATCTGGGCAAGTACCAATATGACTTTATCAAATTCATATGTACTTTCTAAGTTTATCTTGGACATCACAGGCATCGGTGAAGGAAAACATCGTGAGGAAACATGGACTTATATAGTTAATTTAAGTTTGAAATAGCCTTGCCAGAGGCCTGTGGGGTTCCTAGAGGCGACAAAATAAACTCTAATATCAGAGGTAGCCACATACTCACACGAAAAGAAGAAAAAGAGACCCACTTTAAATAATATCTACCAACTTCCGTACTAAAAACATCATAAGATTCTTCAATATAAATATTTAGTTGATGTACTCAAACCGCAAAAACACCGCGGAAGGCGCGTTGCGCGTTGCGTTGGAAGGCCTCCCACCAGGTGGACCGATGACCTGGTGAAGGTTGCCGGGATCCGCTGGTTGCGGGACGCACGAGACTGGTCAATGTAGCGAGGCTTGGGGGAGGCCTATGTCCAGTAGTGGACTTCTTTCGGCTGATATGATGATGATGATGATGACTCAAAGCGCAATAAGTAATTTGCAATTTCTTAAATCATGGGCTATAATCGTCATGTTTATGAAGCCGGGCTTTGGAGGTATTATCAACCCTATGTTACTTACTTCCTCGAACTTTAGGTAAAAATACTCTACCTATGCCGATCTCTGGTCATCACGCCTGTATTCTCGTAAGGAGTAAGTAGTGGAGCATTTCATTAATTCCTTCCATTCATTTAATTTTAGAAGGTATTATCACTATAGCAATAAATCACAAACATAACAACAGAGTACAGACTAAATATGTAATTACTATAACTATTACTTAATGGGTTTGAGGACATCGAGTTCCACTAAAATATAAATACCTATTAAATAACAAGTTAATCTGATCTGTAGGGTGGTCGCTCATAGCGACTTTTTGCAGCGAAGCAAACTCGCGTCTCGTGAAGCGTGTCTGCAATTCCGCATCGCTATTTTTGGCCGTAGCGCGTATGTCGCGGTACTTGTCCGTTCTTCTCCATGTAGGTATTTTCCGAACGGATGATAGAATTATTTAATCACGATCCGGCCCTAGTTGTCCCCCCAGCGACGACCCTGAGCCGAGATTCGATCCCACAGGGCGTAGCCCTCAGCGTGGTCACTTGGGTTTAGCTTGTTGTGCCTGGCTAGAGGATCTAGTTTAGTCTCCACAGGATCGCCTGGTTAAGCAGTAGCTAATCACTCTGATAACACTGCAAGATGCCACATATAAAAAAAAACAAAAACATCGCATTAGCAAAGCGCGACTGTATTAATACAAAAATTACAAACTCGTGTAGATATATATTACGAAATGTTGAAAATGACATTCTTTAACATTCTCTCAATTCTTTTTGTACTTACGTTATTAGTTTTAGAAACGTTGTTAGGTAATGGCCACCAAATGATATTTCTTTAATATATGAGTCAACCCAATATTTACGTTGCCAACGCTTCCGTAAAAGTAGCAACTTAATTCTTTATTGTACACCATAAACAATATTTAATACAATGTGATAATAAAGTACATGTACAAAGGCGAGCTTAACTCAATGTTGAGTTCTCTTACAGCAAACCCTAGAGAGTGACAGAGAATGATGACAAAAGAGGGTAGGATCCAGTGTACAATTATAAAAAACCATAATTATAATCATAAAAATAAATAAATATATATATATCTACTAACATTGCGTTAAAAGGAAATGCTCTTTAATTTTCCACTTGAAAACATCGAGAGAACGCCGACTAAGACAACGCCAACAACCACTGCCGTCTCGATCAAGTTTATCTTACTACTGTAGCGCATCCCCCACAGGCATTCACATGTTGTCTGTTATTAGCGTATCGTATCGAATCACGAATGTATTGATGCTGCATTGCGTCTGTATTGATGCTGCATCTCGTCTGTATCAATGCTGTATTGCAGTAGTCACGGTGCAGATGTGACTCACGCAATACATGGCGTGACCTACGATGTATGTGTGTTTAAATGACCTGGGGGGTAACCACAAGCTCTTAGAGTAAGGTTATTTTGAGATCGAGTAAGTGACAGATGTATACAAGTCAGATACATCTGTCCCTTACTCGATCTCAAAATAACATTACTCTAAGAGCTTGTGGTTACCCCCCAGCTATAGCATAGCGATTGTATTACGTTTGTTTTGCGACGGTATTGCACCTGGAAATTCATCATGGGCGATCGCCCTTAGAGTTACCGTGAACCAGTTATCTATAACTTGATGGTAATTTGTTGTTTAAGTTGTGGTGATTACTCATTGAATAGTGAAAAACCGGACACTTGTCGTTTTTATGTAATAGGCGTTCCGTACAATTTATCCCTTTGTCACACGGAAAGGCTCAAAGGAAACTAAACTGCGAAGTAATTGCATAATTACTTCGCAGTTTAGCAATTTTGGCAATTCAACAAAATTCACTGCGTTGTCAAAATGACGAATTATACAGCTACACGAAGCTTTAGGTCAGGATTTTCCTCTAATATCCCTTTGTTTGTGATAAAAGTTGTTTAACGCAATTGGCGTGCTTATTTATCATCATTGTACCATACCTAAGTACAATTTCATCTCCTTTTCACATAATTATCAACTTTCACACAATTTCTCCATCGTTTCTTTGGTGACTCGCATCGATACTTTGGTGACTCACATCGATACTTTGGTGACTCTTTGTGTTTCATTTTCAGTGAAATAAACCTACTCATTGATTGACAACAGCATTGTGTGAAGTGATTAGGGATGGTTTTAGTTTGTGAAACCTGGGGTATTTGTCGACCATTTTTCTTTCAGTGTGCGTCAGCCCTAATTCACAGGTAGATAGATGATTTATGGAACGAATATTATAAATATTTTACCTTATATATAAAATAAAGATTCTTTTGAAAATGAACATAAACTTTCTGGTTGTGTAGTAAAATGTATGTGCTGGTGCTGACTTTGCTTGTCGTAGTGTATGTTGCGTGGTCGTGGTTCAGGCCGAGTCAACGCTCACCCCCATTGATGCCAGGGTCGCTGCCGTTTATAGGGCATGGACATTACCTCTTACGAGACCGTAAATGTAAGTAGCCAAAATTTTATTTTGAGAATTTACGATATTTGCTCACAAGACAACTTTAGTTACTTAAATTCCGTTGATTTACAACAGAATTTAAGAAACTAAAATATTTTGAACTATAATATTCAAACTAGTTATAATATTAATATACAAGCGCTTATTAAAAGGGGAGAGGGAAAGTAAGCTCTAGGTATCAAAAAATTTCTCCACATCGTTGTCAATGGGACAAATGCCCAGAACGCTGGCAGTATTGCCACGTCGAATGGCAAAGCAGATTCTGTTTCTGCCAAGTTGATATTTTCAACGCGTGAGTCAAGCATCTTTGTGCTCTCTGATGAAATTTAAAGGGGATGCATTATAAAGCAAAAAAAAGAAAGATAAATTTTTCACTGGCAATGTTGAACTGTTACTGTGTTATTGGATAGCAAACAAGCATAGCAGCGTTAGCAGTGTCATCGCAGATTTTATGCCGTCCCAAAGACAAAGCAGAATTTGTCTGTTGTATCTGCTTTTGAGTATCATCTGTAGAACTGGTACAGGGTAAAAAATAACGACGTGTTCGTGAGTATAGATCGAAAATCCAGAAATGTGTGGATATATAACGGCTAGATATAATAATAATACATTTACGAAAACTGATAGTCCTATGTTATGCACTGCAAAAAAGCAAAGCTCTTTGGAAAAGCTCTTTTACAAAGTGGAGACATTATACCAAATTACAATGGTACGTATTTCTATACAAATACATATGTCACCGGATCATTGCAAACTCTGTAAGGCCCGCTTGCGCGAAACCTTTTTTTTTTGTTTTTGCCTTGAGATATGCTCGTGAATACTGTACTACCACGGGGAGATAGCGCAGTTATGTGGGACATCCGATATCATACTAAAACGCCACAATGTCCACCTGGGCCGCTTATGGTGGGAACACGGGCATGCTTTAGCACTCATCCATGAACCCTCCGCGGCTCCCCAGAGGAGGGTCCGTCACCGGACCATTTTTCGGCCGCGAGGATAGGGAGAGTGGCCATCGCTATACCGACAAACCTCCTCCCCTACCGTCCCACCGCGTCAGACGGTGACGACCCCGACCAGGTCGCGGATTGTAGGGAGGCCTAGGCCTAGGCCAACCCTCAGCCGCCATGCCTCCCATACGACATCGCAGCCGGCCTCAGTTGCACCCAAGCGGCACCGTAACCTATTTGTTGGCTGCTACGTCATCGGTTTAATCAGCCTCATTGGATGTGAGCCGAGATGCGCGTGCTGCGCTATGTGTCGCGGGTTCGATTCCCGCACGGAGCAAATATTTGTATGACCTACAGATAGTTGTACCGGCTCTGGGTGTTGTGTATGTGAGTTTATATGTTTGTAAACGCACCCATGATACAGGAAGAAATGCCTAGTGCGGGGCAAGGTTTAAAAAAAACTCCGAGTTTTTAACCTCATGATAATGACTCAGAGTTAAGTTTTTGACGGAAGTTGGCCTTAGTATGATAAATCGCGTGAGATTGTCGACGGTAAACTCTTCTTCACGGTAAGTAGTATAAGTGGTATAAGTAAACTGGGTGCACGGTTGGCGCAGTGGTTAAGCAATTGACTGCTGCGCTGCGTGTCGCGGGTTCGATTCCCGCACGGAACAAATATTTGTTTGACCTACAGATACTTGTTCCGGCTCTGGGTATTGTGTATGTGAGTTTATATGTTTGTAAAAGCACCCACGATACAGGAAGAAATTCCTAGAGTGGGGCAACGTTTTATAAAAAAAAAAAGACTATCGATCTTGCACGGGATTTATTATTTTCCAATTGATATTTTATTTGGGGGAGGCCTATGTTTAGCAGATGATGATAATACTTCATAATATATCGGTGTATATGTTATGGTCCAAGTGATTAATACGGCATTATTCATAATGCCCAGACAATTGGAAAAATGCCCAATATGAGAAGGCAATAAATATGCTTTAAACTAATGTAATGATTAAAATAACCGGGCTTTTTGAATAATGCTCATTACTTATGGTCAGGGTAAATAAAGATGTGTTTTATTAAATTATGTTAATGTTCACTTTGATATTATTATAAAATCAGTATGGTAGGTAGTACGTTTACTATTTAAGTAACAAAGTCGACGTAGCTCGCATAAAGTAACCTAACATGAAGGAGATGACGGGAGCTTAGTTCGCTCGCTTTGCGTGCCTACTTCAGCTCCCGTCATCCCCTTCGAACCTAAACTATCCGTGTCCGGGTGCCCTAAGTGCTCGCGATCGCTACACTTTCTCTTGGACTAATTCATTGACCATAATTATCGAATTGCCTAACCGTTACGTAGCAAATTCATAATGACCAGACAATGTGATAAATATTGAAGTTAAAATCAGTATTCATTACATTGCCCGTGCGTTATACATAGTGCACAGATTAATCACTTGGTCCATGACATATCCAACCCATTTTCAACAGGTTTTTTGCTAGAAATAGATCTAATCATTTTATTTTTTAAGGCTTTTTCCTCTTTTCCATATGATTGAAACTTACAATCCTTTATCTTTGTACCTATTTCAGATTTGTGGCAATTTATACAAAAATTTTGTAAATACTCTTTGGAAAAAGGTGGTGTTATTGAGTTCAAGATATGCACACACAAAATGTATGGTAAGTAATTTATTCTATGCTATGATTAACCACGAACTAGTTTTCTATACTACCGAATAATTACTAAATATTTTCTTAAAAGCGGTATATAAAAAGTGCTAATTCAGAGTTGATTTAACATGAAATAATTAAGACCAATGCACCGGTTATTGTTAAAATGTGAACCACGGTAAAACCTAGATTTACCGTCAAAACCTACGATTTACCAAGCATTATTGGTAAAAGCCCGAAATGAGCTATGACAATAGCTATTTTCGGGCTTTTTCCAGTAATTGCACGGTACATCTACATCTTAGTATTTATCTCAGAGACTACTCGAATGTTGTTTTTTTTTAATGTCAATGACATACTATATATACGAAATAATAAAAAAAATATGAGAACAATAAAGGCAGATTGATATGTTTCACCAAAGTAGTTATGATATACGTACATGATAAAAAAAGGATCCGAAAATGTTTTAAAATCATGTTGATATTTTACTGTTCCTCCTCGCATCGTGTTCCTCATTACTGAGGGTCGTGATTTCCCCGACAGGAGATCAACTTTTCACTGAGGATAATTCTCCATCTGTGTCTGTCCTTGGCGACGTGGAGTGCATCGTGCAGCTTTGTGTTCAGTGTTGTACGTATTTGGTCAGACCATCTGATCGGGCTACGGCCCCTCGGCCTCTTGCCTTCGACCTTGCCTGTGATCATCAGCTGTTCGAGGTTATGACCATCCTTACGGGCAATGTGACCTAAGAACTGCAGGATTCTTCGCAGGCAGGTGGTGGAGAGCCTGGCCTTGACTCCTGTGGTATTTGCCAGTCCAAGAAGTAGCGAATTCTGTTATTAATTATGTGTAAGAGGATCTTACTGGCGTGTGATATGAGAGCCTGAGTTCTGTAGTTGTCACACCTGGAGGTTGATCCTTTTTTGTGCAGCGGCAAGATAATTGATTGTGCCCAGTCTCCGGGCCATTCGCCCGTACGCCAGATACTGTCACATATTTTATGTATTGCGCTTGCTCCTGACGCCCCCATTGCCTTTATGATCTCAGATGTTAATTGGTCTGGCCCAGGTGCTTTCCTGTCTTTGAGCGAAGCAATCGCCGCTGTGACTTCAGATAGCAGTATCGGAGGTTCCAGATTTAAATTATCCCATGATATTGCCGCACGCGGTAGTATGAGACTGTGGGGATTCCTATAGAGATCCTCGCAATATTTCCGCCACCTTTCCGCTACTGCGTCCAAATCCTGAAGTCGAACTCCATCTTCTCCTCATCGGTTGTACTTGCCATTGGGGGATTTTCTTGGGTATGTACACGTGGTGGCCACCCGATTCCTTCCACGGCAATCTTTTACAGGTAATTTCAGACCTCATGGCCATTGTAAGCCGCTCCATGCAGTGACGGAGGTAACGGGCTATTTAACCGCCGCCCGTGACTCGGCGTTGAAGGTTTTACAGCTGGGTTGTCCTTCTCTTCTCCAGGCAAACCCTCCTCCTTTCTCATCCGGGCTTGGGACGGCATAGGCGGAGTTATTTTACTGTTAATAAATTATGATCCTGGTTGTCTATTTTCAGGTCAGGACACATTTTGGTCAGTTTTATATAAAAAATGTATTGAATCAAATAGATTGTCGGTTATGATTCGAAAAAAAACGGATCTTTTCGAAAAATTTGTCTATTTTTCTTAATAACTACCTTGGTGAAGCTAACTAATTGAATCATTTCGTATCATTGTGTGCTATAGACAATTTTAAAACGTTTAAAAGTTTCTAAGGAAAATCCTAAGATTTACCGTGTAATTGCTGGTAAACGCTCGAAATGAGCGATTATCATAGACCAATTCGAACTTTTACCAGTAAGACTTGGTAAATCTTGGGCTTTACCATATTTCGAGCTTTTACATAACATATACATTGAACATTGTACCACCGAAAGTATTATGTACTTATTGAAACTCATTTTACTTACGAGTGTTCTCATAATAAGGCAAAAACAAAGTAGCGAAACCTCAATACGAAATCATCATGAAGTTACCTCTAACTACAGGATTACATTACTGATATTTTTTTACTAGGTACAGAACTGTGGAAAAAGAAGAGGTTGGCCTCTGTCCAGCGTTGGGATAAGACAGATGATTTAGATTCATAGATACTTGAAATCCATTATTCTGTTTCAGTGATAACAGATCCCGACGACAGTCTTGTGTTGGCAAATGCATGTCTGGACAAACCATATTTATACGACTTTACTGAGGACTTGTGTAGCAGAGGACTTATCACAGCTAAATGTAAGCAATAAGACAGTAAAAAATCAATCATTGGTAAAATTATTCCAAAGCCGGGCAAGCGCTAGGTGGACCAGCGCACTTAGATCTCCGTACCATCAAAACCTTACCTTATAATAGAGATTAAATGATCTTAGTAGGTACTCACTAAGAACTTTCAATCTACATGGCTGTAAACTTTAAACCGTAATGAGTAGTGCAGAATATAGGGATGTAACACTGAAATAAATAATTGAGTCTTGCGACCTTTTTGATTATCATGTTCTTATTCTCAGGAAGAAAGAGGTGAACATGATATTTTGCTGCTAGGTACAGAACGATAAGTGAGCGTGTCCAACTTGCTCGATATTATTATAATTTTTCTATAGAGCAAAAAAAAAATGAGGACATGTCATGTTCTGTTGCAGTTACTACATGGAAATCTCACCGCAAACTATTAAATCCGGCGTTCAACCATCAAGTGCTAGATACATACGTACGTGAAATGAACGTCCAAGCTCGAAGACTTGTCTCTCAATTGGCTTCGAAAGTGGGCAAAGACCCGTTTGACGTCAGGAAGAATTTAGTCACCTTCACTATGAATATTATTAGCCGTAAGTAGCCTGAATTATTAGATAGGTATTATTATGATGTCAGCTATCACTTCCTTGATCAAAATTTCTAAAGAGTTGGTTCGACTCGACTACAATTGAAGCAACCCAAGTGACATTTTATTTACGTAAGGTTCGAAATAGTGATTTAGAAAAGTCAAAAGTGTGTCACACTTTTTTTAGTGCATCTTTTTAGAAAATTTCTTATTGCGATAATTTATTAGGAGAAAAGATCAACCGCTACAGTAGAAACCTAGTTATTTTTATAAATCTTATTTTCTTGCAGGGACGTCGCTCGGCCTAACCGCAGAAGATCAAACGTTAATAGATAAAGACTATGCAAAAGCATTTGAAGATTTATTAGCAGTTTATTTAGAAAGAGGTCAAAAAGTGTGGCTGCATCCGTCATATTTATTCAATCAGACTGCATTGAAGCAAAAACAAGATAAGCTCACCAAAATATTGAAAGACATATTGAATCCGGTAACCATAAATTGTTGCATATTTCTAAGTACATTCATACACTCATGCCTTTTTTCCGAGGTGGTTGAAGAAACTAAGGAATGCCACCGGCTACGGTCCTTACATGCTCCATTTGCTTATTTAAAATTCGTTACCAACACTTACCTAACGCTTTACAATCATGGTAGTTGGTAACGATGAATGGAAGTGTCGCCAGTTAGGCCCAGACTCTACAAAAGCGGAGACGTGCGAGATAAAGAGAAGACGTGTTGTAAAAAACCAAAAGGTACAATTTAGTAATTACAACACAATAAAGTAATTCCCGTATCATATGTGGAAAGAGCAACACAACAAAAATGATGCGAACTATGTACACCACACAGAGAAGACGTGAGTGCCATGCTGTACCTAAGCGGCGCGCGGTGGCGTGCGAATTGCGACTAGCTTGTCAGTTCGGAGGCTTGGGAAAAATAGCTCTGTACAATGTTTCCGGGCAGTAAAGTAGCAACAAACTTGAAGGTCGCTAAACTCCGTTCCACCCCGTAGACGGAGTGTTTTTAGTGTGTTGTAGGGTATGGTGATAAGCAATATTACAAATATTACCCTGCAATCACCATACCCTCAAAGATAGAGCAATTTTAGTATCTGACTAACCTACTAATTACAATATCCACATAGTATCAACCATATCTTTGGACCTAGGTCTCACAGGCAAAAGATAAGATATGTTTGTAATGAGCCACAAAAGTAAATTTTAAATGAAAAGTTTTATTGCATTTCCTATAATTCTGCAAACATTTTAGGGAATAACACAAGTTTCTTGGGTTTTTTTGTTAGTACACTCCGGTAGATGAAATTCTTAAATGAGTTCTTCAACAACATACTATACTATGATGTCTCAAGCATCTAAATAGTTCCTAGGCTAGGTAAAATGCTAAAGCATTCGCCATATCATGGCGACATTTTTCAAACAATTTCAATTCAGGGACTCGCTCGTAAAATTATTGCAAGATACTAACTACAGAATTTACTCTCACTTATAATTTTGTTTAAATTGTGATAGTTTTAGTTTTCACTCCGAACATAGCTGTATATGTAACAGATTTTTTTATTTTTCTGATGATAATATTTTAGTTAATACAAAAACGAAAATTGGAGCTGAAGTTGAACGAAAATTCTGGAAATGACAATGAAACAGGTAATTTATTCTTTTATTAAGAGATAAAATTTTCACGTAATAAATGATAAGTTCGGAGATTATAGTTCTTATTTATCCACAACGAACACTAAAACAAGCATTACTACATTCAAAAATATTTATTTGCCAGAAAATACATTGTTCAACAAGGGAAGATCTTAAAGCCTAAAATTTATTGTATTCTGCCTGCAAGCAAGTGTGCAAATTACTTTCAATAATAATCAATCAATCAATCAATCAGTCTTTATTTGTAAACATAAGTAGGTTACAGCAGTGTGCAAGATGTTACAATAAAAAACAGTTTCTATATGTTTTGCCATGTGGCGTACAAATATACAATGAGGCTTCAGACATCGTACCCATAACTCAATTAAACATTAACATTGATATAGTTAGGTACTGTAATGAGGTCTCATTCTCATGAAGCTGGCAATTGATAAGTTTTTGGTTTTGGAAGGTTGATCATATTTAGAACGCGATCCAATATTTGTAGATATTTTTGTGTCGGATTTTTTGTCTTTTATGTTAAAGTCGTCTGAGGCGAAACATATTGGTAAAAATAATATAACTTTAAATTATATCTGCCTATCCTTTTAACATGCCCCTTATGGTACTTACCTACCTAAATCAGGAAAACAAAAATTCGAAATTTCGATCTAAGAATTCATAAAATAATGATTTCAAATACATAGAAATGCTACAATAACAAGTGAATATATTCGCATGATTTTAATGATGATTTTTCTAATGTACTTAAATAAAAATAAAATAAAACTCCGAACGCGTATAAAAGGGCAGGGCTCATTGGGCGTCATAAAATTCGTCCACATCGCTGTCAACGTGAAAAGTGGCCAGAACGCTGGCAGCATTTTATTTGTATATATGGTGGTTATTATTAATTAAGTATTTGATACTATGTACATTATAATTGAGATAATTAAATATAACTAAAATAGCCAATTGTTCCTAATGATAGTAAGATATAAGAAACCCAGATTAATGCGATGACTTGCAGGAAAATTCAAGCCCTTGATAGATCGAATGCTACATTTGTCTGAAGAACAAGATGCTTTTACAGACGATGAGATCAGAGAACATCTGGATACATTAGTAATAGCCGCTTACGACACCACGTCTGTGTCTTTAAAGTTCGCGTTACTAGTGATTGGATCTCATAAGCACGTACAACAACAAATCTTTAATGAGTATGTATTTTATTATTATTTAATTAATATATAATTTTTTATTAATATCGTTTAAAACTTTTAAATATTTCTAAAAAACAATTAATTCAAAACATTTTACTTGAACTAAATTACTTTATTGATTTAATCGCTTACGCAATTTAAGTTGGTATTACTATTAAGGAAAAACCGAAATGTTTATTTTTAAAAGTGTTTTGTCAAGTCAAG
Organism: Orthosia gothica; assembly: GCA_949775005.1. Classification (NCBI taxonomy): domain Eukaryota; kingdom Metazoa; phylum Arthropoda; class Insecta; order Lepidoptera; family Noctuidae; genus Orthosia; species Orthosia gothica. Next base: position 12,304,032 of record OX459047.1, on the reverse strand, counting down.
AAAATAACAAATAACAATAACATAAAACCATACCAACGTAACAAATGTATGGAAGTGCTTCCTAACATTCCCTATTCTTTTTCAATTCAAACTCTTTACCGAGTTTCCCAATCTTGGTTTGTAAACCAGCTTGGTAAAGATTTCTGAAAGTCGTTCTGCGGTCGGTACTTGCTTAATAGTTACGTCCTTTTCCGAAACACATTGCCTCACATACAAGTGTTTTAACTTTATCTGCTTAGTTTTTCGGTGTTGCTCATAAGGAGGGTTATAACCCAATTTAATTGCAGACTCATTCTAGATTCGCCAGCTAGATACATCACGGTTTGATTTTAGGTCTTGGTACAATCTCCGTAACCAAACAATCTCACGACATGCCTCACTGGCTGCTACTACCTCCGCTTCAGTGGTTTCTGGTTTAGTGCCAACCATTAGATACGACAAGGATCCAACAGCTTGCCGATAAGGAAAGTCTTGCAATTCGTCAGGACTTTATTGTTCTTCCGTTCCTTTTACAGATTTTATTATGGGTGTACCAACTTCTTTACTATTGCCAATCCGTACTTTTTAACAATTTCTTAGTGTACGCAGTTTGGTAGACTTCAATAGTACAATCTTTGTGTTGTTCTATTTCCAGGCCAAGAAAATAGGACGGTACTTTAGTAGTGATTTTAAAACGCCCTTTTAATTCATTTTCAATGAAGTCATCAGCCTCTTGTTGGTCTGACGCGGCCAATAATCCGTCATCTATATGTAGATGACACACTCTATGGAGTGCGAGCAGCATTTTCTTTTGTCCCCTTTCTCTGACGTAGACGCAGGGATCTGCATCACTCCAGATGAAACCTAATTCCATAAGAAAATCGTGGATACTCTCATTCCAAGACTAAGGTGCTTGTTTCAATCCGTATAAACTTCTTTACAATTTGCATACACAACCTGTCTCGTCATCGTATCCTTCCGGCTGTCGCATATAGATTTATTCTTTCACAGTACCGTACAGAAATGCTATAGAGACGTCAAACTGTCTGAGTACTAAACCCTTTGCATTGCTGCAAATGAGGCTGAATGCTCAACAGAATTCGGATTGTGCTCAGCTTGGCTACTGGGCTAAATGTCTCGTCAAAGTATATTCCCTTCTTTTGTGTATAACCAACAGCAACTAATCATGCTTTGTACTTATCAATTGGACCATCAGGGTCCTTTTTAATCCTCGCAAAGACTGTCAACGTTCATGCTACCAAAATTGCGTTGCGTGAAAATTTTGGCTTTAGCCATAAGGGGAAGAATTTTATATGACAGAAAAATCTAATCGTGATAAGGAAACGCAATCGCTGAGCATTGGCCATGCTTAGCGACGCGATCAGGAGAGGAGATAAAAATCAAGACAAGAAGTGAAGGACTAGAGTTTCGAAAATGGTGAGTAGCACTAAACGGAAGAAAAGATAGATTACTAGAAGCTGAAACATTAGTAAGGGAAGAAGAACGATGGACTTTCTTCAGGAGACAAGTATTAAAATCAAATTCAAATTCATTTAATTCGGAAAACAGTGTTCCATATTGGGTTAGTATTACAAAAAGCTTAATTTCTAGTGTTAGTATCATTTGTTTAAAGTCTAAATTATAAAAAATGCGTGCCGAGGGTGACCAGCCAGGAACACATGTTTCCTATCTAATCACCCACCACACAAAATGTCGGATATCTGGGGTATAGCTCTCAGCCACAGCTCTCAGGATATTAAAGTCTCCCATGATTATGCTATGACTGTAAGAAGGGATAAGCATTTCTAAGAGCTTTTCGAAAGATGAAATTGTGATGATTTATATTACATTGAATGATTTACTGTACTTCGGGGCTTTTCAGTAACATTATATCGTTATTTAAGTTCTAACATCGCATAAGTTAGAACACGTTTTACCAGCGCTTTAAAATCAAAAATGAGAATTTGAAGCAAAGCGTTTTAAAACAAGACCAAAACTATGTCATTGAAGACAGCAAACTCACAGCAAAACCGCGTAACTCAGTTTTATTGCCATAGCAATTCCTCTGAAAAGTTGCCGATTTTGACATTTGTGCGACACAACCAAGTTCTACAAAGAACTTGACAGTTTCAGTGCCGGCAAGTATTTTTGTAACTAAAATAAATAAAAGTCATTATGCAGTGCCCCGTACGCGAAATGTGGCGTTCGTCGCGACATGTAAGTAAGTACATAATATGCGGCACCCGGCAGGGACTTCATGAATTATATGTAGATGACAACAAAACTTTTATGCGACAATATAATACGTCTTTACCTACGAAATTGCTGTTCTGCAGTACTGGCCATTTCAAATCAAAATATTTTTTGTTTGGCTAAGAATTTTAATTTCAAATTAATTTTATTGAAACATGAAATTCTCTTTTCAAAATTTGTCATTTGTTTATTGATTAGCGTTATGTTTTCATCAGATTTGAATATTTTTGTCATCATAAATACGTTAAAATTTGAGTAATTCTGGAGTATGAGTACCGTCGCGCGTCGTGGCAGCAACACGGCATAAGCGGCGCGCAACATCAACGACGCGGACGTTGACGGAGTGAAAACTACAAACGACCTGAAAAATTAACCCCGTGGTCGTCCGAAAACTGGTCGACAATGAAGACTTAAAAGCGATTGTGGAAGCTGATGATACTCAATCTACTGCTGAATTAGCAGCAGCATTCGACGTAAGCATCAAAACAATATTGGTCCATTTGCGTCAAATTGGCAAGGTAAAAAAGTTTAACAAATGGGTGCCCCACAAACTCAATGACGCGTGGAGACAAGGAAGGAATTTTGAACGGTATTGTTACCTGCCACGAAAAATAGATTCTGTTTGACAATCGCAAGCGCTCAGCAAGTTGGTTGGATCTTGGTTTAGCACCTAAACAATGCCCTAAACGATAACTTACCCCGAGGAAAGTGATGGTCACTGTTTGGTGGTCTAGGGCCGGTGTGATTCATTACAAGTTCTTACCAAACGGGACGAGTATTACTGCAGATGTGTACTGTGAAGAACTTAACACAATGATGGAGAATCTCCCACGTCTCCAACCCGCTTTGGTAATCGCTCGTCTCCACTGCTCCTGCGCAACGACGCGCGTCCTCATACTGCACAGCAGACTGTTTTCAAGTTACAAGAGCTGGGGTTGGAAGCTCTTCGTCATCCGCCATACTCACCAGAACTTGCGCCTACAGACTTCTACTTTTTCAGAATTTGGATAACTTATTGGTGGACAAAAAAATCAATACCCGAGAGGCAGTACAAAATGCCTTTGAAGAATTTGTTGCCTCCCGTCCAACTGATTTCTTCAAGAAGAGCATCAATAAACTGCCACTGCGTTGACAAAGATGCATCGATTGCATGGGTTATGGATCATTACTTTGATTAATAGAAATAAAAAATATAGCAAAAAAATACGTTCTTATTTTATAAAAAGGCAATTTCATAAGTAAAGACCTAATATTATAATTATTGTATTGTATGGAAAACAAGCAGACGGTCCACCTGATGTTATGTGGTATGTCATATTTGAAAATAATTTGACCAATATTTTAGCGCTTATGAATACTACTAACTACGTATACCGGTACCTAATACTAGGTACCGGTATAGGCAGTTTTAAATATCAACTGTGTTTGTTTTCCGTACACGGGTTTAAATTTTTAACTTTCTTTTGCTTTAAATTGTTTACAGATTACAAGCAGTACTAGAACATAATAAAGATGGAGATTTGAGTAAACATGATCTACCTAATCTTGTGTACTTGGAGGCAGTGATAAAAGAGACGATGAGGTTGTACCCAACAGTACCTTGCATCGCTAGGAAACTTCACAGAGATGTGGAACTAAGTAAGTTTTTACTACAAGTAAATACAAAGGACCTAATTACAAATTAACCAACTAAAGCTAAGTAGGTATCTAGTATTTTGGAAATTTATGTGGAACCTTAAGGGTGCGTTGACAACAGACATTATTTTGCTAAGTGCGTAGCGTACGATGTGTTCTATACACACGTCCAATAGGAATTCATTTTTAAAGCGTCGCACAGTGTAGCTCTGGTGGAAAAGGGTTTACGGAGTAACGTGCGTGCGGTAAATCTCTAGTCATTTGGTTTATTTCAGTGCGCCGCATATCTAAACTAGATTTTTTGAAGACTCTAGAGTAGGTTCATAAATAAGCAAAGCTATATATTTTGTAATTTCTTGAACATTTCAGAGGACTATACGTTGCGGGCTGGTAATACTGGCGTCATAAGTTTGTACGGGCTTAGCCGGCACCCTTTGTGGGGCACAGATGTGGAACAGTTCAAACCGGAGCGATGGCTGGACACTACCACCTTACTTGACAAACCAAACGCCTTTGCCCCGTTTGGCGTTGGAAAGCGAATCTGTATAGGTAGGTTCTAATTTATTTGAGCCTCTAGAGAAAGTGTCATTCCATCAACGAATGTGATGGTCGAAAGCCAAAATTTAAGGGATCGGTTACATGAAATTTCTCTGGAAAATAATTGGGTCTTGCGAACTTTTTCCTAACTAGCAACAAAATAGACTTTTGCTACTTTTTATAATTTTATTAAAGTTTATTTTCTAATAACTAAAGTTAAATGATGGCCGATGGGGCAGAAAGGTTCCGAAGTGGCGACCGTGAACTGGAAGACGTTGCGTTGGAAGGCTTCCCACCAGGTGGACCGATGATCTGGTGAAGGTTGCGGGGATCCGCTGGTTGCGAGACGCACGGGACCGGTCAATGTAGCGACGCTTGGGGGAGGCCTATGTCCAGCAGTGGACGTCTTACGGCTGATATGATGATGATAATGATGAAAGTTAAATATAAAATTGATTTTATAATTTTACAGGTAAACAATATGCCATGATGGTTATGAAGACGGCGCTAGCTCATATTCTGCGAAGATATCATGTTATTAGTGACATCAGTCGTCTAGAATCTCAATTTGATATAGTTGTTCAACCAGTGGAGGGAGATCTTATTAATTTATCATTAAGAGGATAGATTTGATTGATTGACAGGCAAATTGTACATAATATGTAGTGTACAGAAGCCAAGCTGTAGTAGAAGCTGAAGCGGTGATACACGACTTCTGTCAAAGTCAGAACTGTCCTAGCAACTCGACAATATTTGAATTGGAGTAGTCACCTCTATAATGCAGTTAATAAAACTTGTAACATAACGTCTTCCAAACTAATTAACATTGAACTTTTTGAAAAAGGGTTTGCAAGATTCCCATGGGCGTATTCTCGCCTCGGATACATTTTTTCCGTGCGATGAACACTCTCTGATTTTCTGTTGAGTAACTCCAGACCATAAAACCATATCTCAAGACAGAATCAACGTAGAGATAATATGCAGATAATACGGTTTTTAGCGCTGATGTTTTTGAGACTTCGTATAGAACATACACGAATTTATTTATTTTGTTGCATACTTTACTGACGTTGGCCTTCCAGTTGCAGTGTTTATCAATCGTGATATCGAGAAATGTCGTTTCGTTTACTTCTTTTAATTTAAGACCTCTATAATTGATGCCCAAAGCTTACTTTCTCGTCCATAAGTACTAAATTGAATAAAAATAGTTTTTGTAAGGTTTACATGCAGATTATTTTCGTCAAGCCATGTTACTATCGATTCAATTGTATTATTTACGTCAGTTGTATTTTAATTAACAGTTTGGCTGCCAGAGAACGAGACACAATAGAAAATGTATTGTTTGTCGGGCATCTGGCAGTTAAGGTGTTAATGTCAGTATTATTCGATGTCATTAATAACGAAATGTCATCAGCGAACAGAAAACAGCGGTGATTAATAACTTCAGGACGGTCATTTATATAGAGTAAAAATAATAGGGACAACAAAGCACTTCCCATTGGGCACACTAGACCTGTGATGTTTATAATTTAATCTGTAAGATTATAATTCTAGTTTACTTTTATTTTTTTCTATTTCTACACACTGCATTAACTACAAAAAAATAACTACTACTACTAATACTACTACTATTAATTAACTTTATATACATTGTATTGTAATGCTGAGCCCCATATCCCTTAAATTATATATCTTTGAAATTATTATTATAATAAATTATTTTCTACGAATGAAATTATTATTGAATTATTATTTTATGTTAAATATTACTATGAAATTGTACCAAAATATTAAATCAATTATGAATCCAAAATTTGAACTTTCAATTATTAAAAAATCAATATATTCCCAAATTAGCTTGTAACTTATATTTGCAGAGGGAAGGCGTCGGTGTCTGTCACACAGGTAACACACTACTACATAACTTTCTATATACCTACAGGGTGAGTATTTCAAGTGGTCGTGGATGGCCAAATCCGAAACTATGAGGAATAGCGGCAAACACTCAAAGGAGTCACAAGCCCGATTTTGATGAAAACAAAAAATATCATTAGATTTGTTTATCAGGTGGGAACAAGGTGTGGGCTTTCAACGGCTGGGTCATCGGTCTTGATGTACCTACTCTTTTGGCATACTCAAATGAACTTCAACAGAACTTGACACCCTGGATAGGAGGGTCCGCAACTCCGCACACTGCTTACCATAAATCGTATGCATCTCCCACGGTCATCGATCATAAGACTGTGTAGTATATCCCGCGGCAGTGCGTGGGTCAGGACTTTTTAAATGTTAAGAACCTGCACAATCACGAGTTATGCAGTCTTAGTGAATATTTCCAGAAAGCCGACGTGAGTATGCATTGAGATGTGGTTACGGTGGACAAGGCCCTTATCCCGCTCTCCTTGGCTAACGAGAACTGGCGCAAACCTATATATAGTATTCGATACTAATGACCTCAGGGAGATATGGCAGAGCAAGGAGCTTTAAAATATCTCACTTCTGCAGTTTCGGTTTGCTGGTTGCCTCCGGCGCCCAGCCTCAGCCTACGCTTACACGTATGACTATGCTTTGTTACAGCGGGTTGGGGTTGCTCTCCCTTAGCGCCGCCGGTTTTATATACACGCTATACATATATCTAGGGGTGGCATCTAAAAGACTACGTGAATTCGGGATGCCCCGATTCGGTTTTGGAACAGATTCGCCCTACTTCTAAATTATACTTAACTTTTCATTTAGATTTTGAATATTATAAGGTACTAATTTGCATTATAGAAAATGCTAATTAAACCATATAAAATTAGGTAAAATGAAATTATATCTTTACGATTACATCGCACATTTATTTAGCACGCTAGCATAAGCATTTTTACTTAATTTAAATCGACATTCATATTCTTATTGTTGAGTACACTTTCGACCGTTCTATTGTAAACAAGTACAAATCAATAAATATTTTATCAAGAAGTCAGCAAGAATAGTAAACTTCCATCTCAACTTAGCACATGTATTAGCAACCAAGTGCTCGTACATTTTGGTCCTTCGAGCATTCCTATGTGTTGGTGATTTGTGTTCTCTCGTGTGGCTGCGAACCGCCTCCCACAAGCGGGAATCCCTAACGCGAATTGAGAAGGCGCATAAGGTCGCACGGAAGAATATCAGAGCACCTGCACAGACCAAGTGACAGTGGGCTAGCAGTCCAAGATCAACAACAGCATCAAGGCAAACATCAAGTAAGCTTGCTATGCTTAAATAAGCATCAAGGCTTCATACAAGACAAGACAAACACATCAAGAAAAAGCTATATAGCAAACCAAAACAGATCGATCTTCAGCAAGTTTCAAGAAAGTTGACGGCGAAAGAACTCCACAATCAGCAGGGAAAATCAACCGATTTATTTGAATTTCCTATTTTTCAAGTATCAAGATGGAAGAACTATTTCACAAGCAGCAAGTTGCCATCAATGACATGCGACAACTTTGGTCAAATTTCAAGAAAGATGGTCAAGATCGCAAAACTTCAGAATATATCAAGAAGAGAACTGAGACTCTGAACAGCTATTGGAACGAGTTTCAGAAAAATCATGAAAAATTGTGCATGTACGAAGATAAAACCCAAGAATATTTTATCGGAAATCACTATGAAGAAACTAAGGCGTTCTACATAGAAGTTAGAGACTCGATTCAAAGAGCAAGTCTGATCAAGCCCACCCTGTTTGAACGTCAGCAGCCAGGTGCCTCAACCGCAGAGGGCAGAACTACTCCGGTGAGTCCAATGCCAGCTCCGGAGTATACAAATCGAGGAACTGATAGCAAGTTAGATGAAAGGTTGCGTAAACAAGCTAGCAACTTCAAAGCCTTTTCTCGCTTCGTGACTAACATTGATCTGTCAACCATAGAAGAAAAATGGGAGTTTGAAGACATTTTGAAAACTCTAGAAACCCGTTGGAATGCGGTTGATGGTCTCCACTGAAAAATATACAGCGAATTTGATGAGATTGACGAAAATTACGAGACTTCATACACGCAGCATGAGCAGATGTACTTCAATATTAAGAAACAAATAAATCGTAGATTATTCTCTGTATCCCATCGAGAAAAGTCTACGCCGCAGCTGGATATTCCTATATTCAACGGAAATTACCAGAATTGGGTATCATTCAAGGACTTGTTCACGGAAGCAATTCACGGTAACCCATTTTTATCTGCTGCACAGAAAATGCAGTTCCTGAAGAGCAAGATTAAAGGTGAACCAGAACGCCTAATACAACATCTTCCGATCAGCGCAGACAATTACATCGCTAGCTGGGATATATTAAACCACCGTTATAACAACAAGAAACTTATCTTTACTACTCATATTAACACCTTGATGAATATCCTAGCTACGCAACAAGCGACATCGAATCACATCAAACGTATTCATGATGTAACAACCGAGTGCCTTAATGGTATCAAGAATTTAGGTGTCAACATTGACACCTGGGATCCAATGGTAGTACATCTGCTCACTCAAAAAATGGATTCCGAAACATTGAACGAATATTTCACTTCACTTAAACAGCCAAGAGAACTGCCATCCCTGAAGGAATTTTTAGAATTTCTGGAGAACAAGTTCACTACCATGGAGTCAGCACGTCGTAAACAAGATGCGATACAAAAATCTACAAGTCCTCCTTCAAATTCAGGGAACTATAGATCAAATCAGGGAAAACAATACTACGTCAGCAACAAGGCTACTTCAAAGAAGACCCCTTCTGTCTCCTGCCCAATCTGTAAAGATCATCATGGCATAATAATATATTATTGTAATCAATTCAAAGAAATGGCACCAGTCCTCAAGAGAAAAACTATAAGTCGACTCAACTTTTGTCCAAATTGCCTGTACAATCACAATAAAAAAAAATGCACGTCCAGCAAACGTTGCCGGCAATGCAACGGACAACATAATACGGTGTTACATGACGCCTATGCAAATGCAAACACGACGTCATCGAACGTTTCCGGCCACGTGCCCCCCGAGCACGAATCAAGCCCCGGAGCTCATGTTGCACAGCAAAAACTTGCTTCGACAGTTCTTTTCGCAACTGCAATTATCAAGGTGACAGGAGCTGATGGAATAAAAAGAACGATGCGAGCCCTCATTGACCAAGGATCCCAAGTTTCCTTGATCACCGAAAACGCAGCGCAAGAGCTAAGGTTGCCACGACAGAACTGCAAGGGAGTTATTACTGGCGTTGGTATAAATGACAAGACATGCAAAGGAATGTTGAGTATCAACTGTACATCATTGGACGACAACTACATGTTCAACACTAATGTTCTTATAATGAACAACATAACAAGAAACCTGCCGAATTCAACATTTTCTAAACCATCATGGGTATTTTTGGAAGAAATTGACTTAGCCGACCCTCAGTTCTACGTCAGCAACCCAGTTGACATATTATTGGGTGCGGATATATATGCTAAGGTCATCATGAACAAGATTCACCGAGAAGATTCAGGTAGCTTCATTGCGCAACAAACACGCATTGGGTGGATTTTGTTCGGCGGGGTCCAAAGTCTTCAATGCAGTCTACTAGTCCTGAATAACATACAAGACATACAACAATTTTGGGAGATCGAAGATATTCCTGAAGATGATCAAATATCATTTGAAGACGATGAATGCATTCAATTTTACAAGTCGACCACGACAAGATTGGAAGACGGAAGATATCAAGTGAGACTGCCACTAAAGTCAACTTTCAACAAGGATATTGGGGCATCTAAACACAAGGCAGTCGCTCAGCTGTATCAGATAGAACGAAAGCTCGCAAAAAACAAATGTATTGCAAAACAATACAAAACATTTATTGATGAATATTTATCTCTCGGTCACATGAAACCGGCGCACAGCAACAAGAAACCAGAGTATTTTCTACCGCATCACTGCGTAATACGTAGCGAGTCAACAACTACGTCACTCCGCGTAGTATTCAATGCATCATCAAAAACTTCTACTGGGACGAGCTTAAACGAGTGTATGCATACGGGACCCAATCTGCAAAAGGATCTATCTTATCATGATATTCATCACTATGCTGTGATCTACACTCTAGTTGGTATATTGGGCATCGCTGCAATGGTTATTATAGCTCGCCGTACGCGATGTCGATGGCGAGTTCCATTGTCACCACTACCGTCCGTTGCTGAGGCAAGAACAGGGCCTGCCGCGCCGCGCCGTGGGAGCAACAGCGATACAAGGGAAACAAGTGGACACCTAGACTGCGTGCGCGTCCATGTTCCTCGAAACCCTCGCGTCCATAAAGGAACTTCCCCTTAATTAAGTTTATATAATTAATAGCTCTAAAATTTTATTATCATGTTTCAAACTATAAGCTATTTTTGTAAATCTAAATGCACTTCATCTTTCCTATCTCGTCCGGGAATATGTACGATTACATCGCACATTTATTTAGCACGCTAGCATAAGCATTTTTACTTAATTTAAATCGACATTCATATTCTTATTGTTGAGTACACTTTCGACCGTTCTATTGTAAACAAGTACAAATCAATAAATATTTTATCAAGAAGTCAGCAAGAATAGTAAACTTCCATCTCAACTTAGCACATGTATTAGCAACCAAGTGCTCGTACAATATCAATAATTCGTTAAGTCATTTGATCTATTTCATTTTAAAAAAACCGGCCAAGTGCGTGTCGGGCCACGCGCAGTAATAGGGTTTCGTAGTTGCATAATAATGCGGACTAAGAAAACACAATGTCTTCACAACGTCTTAAAACGGGCCCACAAAGGACGATGGTAACTGAAGAAAGAGTTATAAAATCCAACTTCACAAGTGAAGTTCGACACGTATGTAATAAAGATTTCTAACCAGCGTCACTTAATAATTTAAATATTACAGTATTTCCGTTACGGAGATAGCCTTCGGTAAAATCGCCAAATATTTACAAACCGAAAACAAATAGTTAAGTACTTATGAGACAAACAACCTACTCAACTAACAAAAAGTAAAACCAAATTATTCAATGATAGGAACATACAACCAACGTAAATAAGCTGCAATAAATATTCTATATGAAGTACGTCAATTTGCGATATGAGCGCGCGAAAGAGCCACGGGAAATGTTTGGTTAATTCCTGGATCCTCGCACGCACGCTCCTTGTTTCTTTCTCTTTTGGAATTTGAAAAATTTTGAACGTGTTCACTATTTCGTTCTCGAAAGTTATTATTTAAGTAATTTGTCAATGACACTTGTACAAATATTTTACCGGTCCAAGTACATTTTTAAGTTGGTCGACTATTAATCGTAAACTTGTAAAGCCTACTTAGCTGTGATAGTTTTCCTTTTATGTTCGTTATTTAAACTAATGCCGTGAATTTTTTCGTACATAGCCAAAAGCAACCATTTCGCTGGCAGGGGAGAAGGGACACTTGACTCTAACAAAAATGTTCAACTGTTTTTTTTTTATTCTTTGCTCCACACTAGGAATTTCTGCCGGAATCGTGGGTGCGTTTACAAACATGTAAACCCACTACACAACACCCAAAGCCAGAGCAACTATTTGTAGGTCATACAAATATTTACGGAACCCTTGACGATTGCACCAAAACCACCGGGCGTATTTTTATATATATATATAGATTTATATTTTATATATATATTTGACTATATATATATATAGTCCGTCAGTTATATAACCTAAAAATATTGGACACGTATTTTTCATTTGTCACGTAAACAAAAAAATACGACGATACAGTGCGTTGAAATATCGTGTGACGTCACGGTGTGCTACGCTTTATACTGACAAAGTGACGTCACAAGCCCCACTTCTGAACTTTGATGCGCTTTATCTTTGTCAATTTTTATTTATTTGATAAAGCTAAAAATCCAATATTCCTTAATTTCTGTATCGCGTTTCTTTCTGCAGATCAGTCAAATCATGAGGCACCCATTTTTCATTTTTTTTTTATTTGACTGGTTTGACGCAAATTAGTCAATATTATTGGTAAGGTAACGTTAAGCCATGCCGCTAATTCCTTGGTAGTTTGGCTCGGTTCGGCCTCCACCATCTCTTTCAATTCATTGTTATTCACCCGTGTGGGCGGTCTTCCGCATTCGTTGGTTCGTTCTTCAAATCAAAGTTTCCATCACGAAAGCGTTTAAAACAAAATCGCACGGTGCGTTCATTAGCAGTTCCCTCTCCAAACGCAATATTGATATTGCGAGCTGTTTCTGCCGCGTTAGTTCCGCGTCGGAACTCGTATTCAAAAACCACTCGAATTTTCGAAGTATCCATCTTTCTTGTCTAAGCTGAATAAAAAAAACAACTGAAAGTCGATAATCGAATGTTGCAATTTTTTATAAAGAAGTACTTTGTAGGTACCATGTGAAAAATGTTTCACTCAAAAATCTGAAACCATGAAGGTTCTATGTCAATTCGAAGTACTTAAATAAAACTGCAATTTCATACCTTAACCCCTATTATTTTTTAAAGTGTTTGATGCTTAAACGGCCTAACGGTCTCAAGTCCAGAAAAACTGATTTGACGAAAGTTTTAAATTAAACATTTTTATGTTACTAAGTTCATTGTTTTTATTCCAGAATAATTATACGTAATAACAAATAAATCGTCGTCCACACAGAGTGTAGGTACAATATTTATGTCCTCATTTCTAAACTTATGTGGTGTCCACTCACTGGCTTAAAAATTACATCACATTTACTTTGTACGTCTCTGATGTCACCGGTGACGCGGTACCTCCGGAAAATATACGCCAGTGTGGTCTTCATCGACATCATGGCGGATTGTTTACCTGAAATTAAATCATATTATTTTAGAAGATTACTCTTGGCCCACTAGAAATCGACATTAAAAATTTATAAAATCGCAAAGCATATCGTAGTTTTGCATTTATAATGTTGTATGGGCCAGTTAGGGTGCCGTTAATCCAAAGGAGAATGCTCATCGATGTATGGAATCCCGTACCAAGCTGCATCAAAATCAAACTTTGTTTTTTATAGACTACACTGACCATGTTAACTCCTACAAAACTTCTTTTTGAAAACAAAACCCGGGTTTCGGAGTTATTTCATAAAATCGAAAATAACCTAAAAACTAGGTATTTTATTCGACACTATCAACGACGTATTTTATTATAGACACGTTATACATGAGCGTTATGGTTATTTATTAAACAAAAGAAACCATTACTGGTTAGTCGATTCATCAAAAATAGATTCTATTGCATTCTACATCTTTATAACCGGCTGCTGTGAACGGCCAATTAACCATAGATAAAATAATGATACCTAATCTTTTAGAAGTAAATGATAAGATTCTATTCTAGTTTTTTTTAATTAATGTAGAATTGGAATCGTATATTTTTTTACAGTGGTCAAAACACTTAAAAAAATCAAGGTTACGTTAATCATATCATGTGAAACGGAACGTTATTTATAGAGAGTAAAACAATATCCATACTTTTAAACTCAAAATTAAATTCCCTGTTCAAAAATCAAATCCGCGGCGTATAATGTCCTAAAAAATTATGAAACTAATTACTATAAAATTTTTTTTTTTAGTACAATTTGTAGAACTTAGACAGATTCTACTTTAGCATGAAAACCTGCTAACATATAGCATTAAATAAGGCTTTGTCAAGTTTTCAAACTTACATTCTCATTTTGGAATCAAAGGTGATAGTTGCAAAAACACATTTTATAATATAGATATAATAGAATGGCTAGAGTTAGAAGTTAGTTAACACGGCATGAATATGGAGGGCAGCTCGGCACCTGGAGGTGGCCATAGAGATAGGAATTAAATGTAGAGTACACAAGAGTCTCACAAAAAAATATATCTTAACATAATGTACTAATTTAATAAGATAATTTGTTGGGAACTGTGGGGAAGTAGCACGCGGAGAGTGCCTACTGGGTGTGCCGCTGCACTAAAGTACCGGATTAGTGAGACTACAGAACTTCACATAAAAATATAGATTTAGTAAGTACCGAGACAGTTTCGCTTGCCAATACTGAAGGTGGCAAACGCGTGAGGGTTGTCAGGCAAGGTGGCAGGGTTCAGCCATCGCTCCGGGTTGAACTCATTTGCGTCTGCGCCCCACATGGGGTGACGGTTCATGCCATACAGCGATAATAAAAAAATACTTCCAGCTGGAAACGTGTAGTTCTCTGAAATTAAAGTTATTATTTTATTAATGCATCGATTTAAATCCTATTATAATAAGGTTTGGGTTCAGGACTTCTGATACACTAGAAGCCCCGGGTTATTTTCTAAATTTAACTCGAATCCCAGATACTTTCCGTTTGAGACTCTGGGAATTTCTCACAACATGACAAAGACATTCATATCAACTGTTATCAAACTGGCTGATCACGCCAAATATCACGGAATATATACAGTGCAAATCCTAATTCTGACACCATGTACAGGCACATTGGAATTATCAAGGAGCGTATCAGTCAGAAGATCGTAATCGCGAGATGTCCCTGGAGAAGAACGTGCCGGAAACACCGCTGACTCTTTTAACCTCACTGCGTGACGAAAAGGAGGGTTGTGTAGTGAAGGTAATGTGTTTATCAGTCTGTGTATGTATGTATATTTGTTTGAATGTTTGTATGTTTGTTGCTATGTAGCGTTCTAGAGACCAAACGTGTAGGCTGAGTATGATGATTCTTATGTCAATCGATTTGCCTTAACCTTGCAAGTGTAACTGGCTACATAAACACGTGAGAAGACGCACCTCAGTTTGTTATTTGTTACACAGAGAGGCAAGCGTGAGCAAATTACCCACACAACTTTAAATGATCATATTTCTAGTTTTATAGTACTTATTGACTTATAATGGATATATATAAATAAAAAAATATTTTATAAGTAAGAAAATAAGATTTTTTGTTAAAATTATGAATATAAATGTAACTTCTAAAGCAAACAAAAAATCTACTTATTTTTATTTACAAACTTTTACCGTCTTCAAAATCACAATAAAAAATCTTACATAACAAAAACTTAAAAAATATAGTTCTTCCATGAGGTCTACACGAGTGTATCTCTCGAAACACATTATGTGATATGTTCGGTGCAGAGTTAATGCTTGCTCAAAGTGCAAAGGCGCGTGATGAGCAAATTACCGCACGATGGTACGCGGCCTCCATAAGCACTTCGCTCTGCGGTCGCAAACTCGCAACAGAACTAGAGGTGGTCGTTGAATCAATAAACTGTTTTTTCAATCGTCAACGAGTTAACTGTTAATCATCAATGAGAAAGCAGGTTGAAAATATTAGCTGTTAATTTACGTCAACGCAAAAAACGCATTAGTTCTATACTCATTATTTTACTCAGTTCCAAAAAAAACGGTTGAAAATATTAACTGTTAATTTACGTCAACGGCTCAATGCATTATTTCACTGTAATTTTATTCATTTCTGAGAATCGACTAGTTTGCGGAACGAATACTTCCAAACGATGCCGAACATCATCGCATCGTTGCATCGGACCTTAAACGTGGTGGACCTCACTCGTTTCTCGTACGTGTGAGCGAGACAAGAAAGCTCAATTGTGTTAGTAATGTTAAGTTTTTTGTATTTATTGTAATGTAACAACAAAAAAACAATGTACCTCCATAAAATGTATGTAAATATTATTTGATTTTATTGTATATAAAAAGAAACGATCCTGAAAAGAGTAGGTACCTACGAAGAGAATGTCATAATATTTTTTTAATTCTTTCAGAATCAATAAATTATTTGAAAAAGTTGTCAATGATTGAAAACGTTAAAATTGACGCTAAACGCTACCGGCTAAGTATTCAAAACCTGTTAACCATTGATGATTAACAGTTAAATTACATTAACCAAAACCCCGTCAATGACCCATGCCTAAACAGAACTGACCGGCATGAGAGTTGCGTCTGGTGGGAGGGGATGAATAATTAGGTACCTAGGCGCTTGAGACGTTAGGACAGTATTATATTATCTGTGGTATTACCAAAAATGTTTGCTATAAATATTAGCGTGCTTAAATTACTCATAGCGCGCCTTCTCACGGGTTAAAATGAAAAAAAAGTAAAATGGAGGATTTTGTGAGCCTTAATGAAGGGTTTTAAGAGGTGATTACAAAAATATATTCCACTTAAATGTTAAAAGTAATTCGAAAAAAAGAGTGATAAAAAGTTGTAAAAATAAACATTTTGAATGGGTGTAATTCAATTGCTTAAAAAGTAAACTAAAAACACGTAAACAAGAAAATAATCATGCTGTGCACTCGTAGAATATAATATGGTTTTGGTCAGTCAGCTCGCAATTATGTATTCTCCGACTGAACAGCATGATTATCTTTTTGTTTACGTCTTTTTAGTTCGCATTTAATTTTTATTTTACCTTTTTTTTGCCTCTATTGGTCATTTAAACTGAAATGATACATTTGTGGTGACACATTGTTGCACTATCGATGACATAGCACTTTAGGTTTTCAGCACGGTTGCCACGCCGCGCAGGGAGCGCAGTGTTCTCCTGTAGTGTGTAGTGGATAGTCGTATATAGTCTAGAAAAGTACTGTAAAGTGACCGTGAAATAAAGACACAAAGTTTTACCTCCAACTTCTACTCGAGAAAACGATACTTATTAGTGTTAGTAATTAAGATAAATTGTGTAGCACATAAGCACCATTTTTGTAACGGTATATAGGAGCATTGTAACTAGAATGTGTTTTTGTGATTATGTTTCTCATGTAAAAATTGTCATGTTTAACAATAAATGTAAGGAAAACGTAAAAAGTCCATATGATGTGTAAAATATAAATTGTCAATGTCGTCATAAGTCGAAGCTTAGTTATTTGTAACGCCGGACGGACGGCGCGAACTTTTGCTGATAAGAGAAACATAAATATGTGACGCGAAGGTATGTAGGAGTAATACATTGAAAACAATGACGTTATGTTACTAACTAATGTAAAAACAAATTGTAAAGGAGAATGTACCCAAATATTTTTGTATAATTTTAACAAATTATAAAGATAGGGGGGGAATACTGTGGTGACACATTGTTGCACTATCGATGACATAGCACTTTAGGTTTTCAGCACGGTTGCCACGCCGCGCAGGGAGCGCAGTGTTCTCCTGTAGTGTGTAGTGGATAGTCGTATATAGTCTAGAAAAGTACTGTAAAGTGACCGTGAAATAAAGACACAAAGTTTTACCTCCAACTTCACCTTTTATTTACTTCACTCTCAACAATTAGAAAAGGCTACAAAACATTAATAGCTGCCACCCGTTCCTTCACCTGCGCTAATTTATGCCTATGTGTTGTTTTGGTGTATAAGCGATATTATTGTAGAGTTGCGACATGTTTGGGACTTGTGAACCTGTACGCAAGGTCAAAATATTTTTTTCACCTCAGCACCTCAAACAAGCAGGTTTTGCTGCTACAGTGACAGTGAGCAAAATTCGATTTTGCTGCGAGCGTGAGACAAAGTAACTTTTTCATTATTTTTTTTAAATGCCGAGTCAGTGCTGGGTCTACTCACAACATTCGAAAGATTTGAACTTCACTTTGTTCTGTCACTTTCACTTCGATACGAAAAGAGCGAGAGATAGAAACAAGTCGATTCGAAGTTCGATTTTCAAATTCCATATATAATAGGCTCAAAAAAGAAACCAACAATAAAACGTTCGGAAACACGCCATCTATAAAATTTCAAATCAAGGTTTAAATGTAATTATTATACTTTTCTCTTAATAATCGAATTATATTTTTTTATAATCAAATAAAGAGATGTTGAAAGGGATGTCCGCAGGGGGGCGTCCTTTCGCCACTCCTGTGGAACCTGGTAGCTGACAGCCTCATCAAAACACTCAATGACAAAGGTTATTTCACCGTAGGTTACGCGGATGACATAACCATAATAATAAACGGGACCCATGAAAACACTCTATGCAATCTCATGCGTCAAGCCCTGAAAATAGTAGAGGAATGGTGCAGCGAGCACCAACTCTCAGTGAACCCCACAAATACTGAACTAATTCTCTTCGCAAAAAAGAGGAAACCAATGACACTGCAACTGCCGCGCTTCTTCGGAACAACCCTAAGCCTTTCAACCGAAACCAAGTACCTGGGCATCTATTTGGACAAACAATTGAATTGGGCTAAACACATAAACCATATCACCACAAAAGCCAGCATATCCCTGTGGCAGTGTAAGCGACTGCTAGGCAGGAATTGGGGAATTAGCCCCATGATCACTTACTGGCTATACACCACAGTCATCCGCCCAATCATCACATATGGCTCGTTGGTCTGGTGGCCCAGGACAGACCTCAGCACAGCCCAAAGAGATCTCGAAAAACTGCAGTGGTTTGCTTGCGTTGCAATCACTAGCAGTATGAGAACCACACCCACTGCCGCCTTACAGGCAATGCTGGGACTGCCACCACTACACCTTATTGTGCGGGAGGAGGCAGCCCTGGCCACTTTCAGACTCCATCTATCAGGTACCCTAAACAAAGACTCCAGAATTAAGCACACACGCATAAAGGAAGATGCGATCAAGCGTAAACCAATGTTAGCATCACCATGCGACAAAGCCCCCAAAACACATCACTTTCATAGGTACTATAACATAGTACTCACAGAAGAACGATGTGACTACTCAGTCCCGAAAGAGATGAGAGTATACACCGACGGATCGAAAACGGACTCCGGTACCGGAGTCGGAGTCTTCTCACACGATTTCAATATACACATATCCAGACCGCTAGGAGAGTTCAACACCGTCTATCAGGCGGAATGTGTGGGCATTATACAAGCGGTCCATGCCCTAGAAGATAGGAGGGTTACGGACACTCACATACGGATACTCTCCGACAGTGCATCAGTACTCCAATCCTTACGAAAAAAATACATTATATCAAGTTTAATACTAGAATGTCACAACGCACTGGAACAAATAACTGTTTCTAGTCGTATCACGGTGACACTACAATGGATAAAGGGTCACAGCGGATCGCTGGGCAACGACGCGGCTGATGAGCTTGCGAGACGCGGATCCAGCTCAGCGGTCTATGGGCCTGAACCTGTTGTGCCCATCCCCTTGCACCAAATACGCAGGTGGCTACGGGAATTCACCCAGACACAGGCAGAGAACTGGTGGGCCTCGACACCGGGCTGCAGACAATCCAAAGAAGCTATGCCATCCTTGGACAGTAGGCTTACCAGGCGTCTTTTACGCCTGGATAGGAATGGCCTGCGCCTGGTGACGGGGACCATCACGGGACACTGCTCACTTAACAAACACTTCCACACAATAGGCATAACGGACAGTCCTCTGTGCAGGGCATGCATGGAGGCTGAAGAAACCGTTACGCACGTCCTCTTTGAATGCACAGTTGTTACCCAGATAAGAACACGAACCCTTGGGTCACCCAGATCTTACACTGATGTTTTGAGGAAACCAGGAGCTCTAGTCGACTTCTGGAGGGAGGTGGGCTGGTTGGAATGACCACCCAACGGCCGCCATGGCCCACGTACAAAGGTCCATTTGAGGGACTAAGTGCGGAAACCAAACCCCCTAACATAGAACATAGAAGAGATGTTGAAGTAAAAAATACGAAGTTTATCATGTATCTACATAATTATTTAAAGTTTTAACAAACTTTATTGTGACAGAATAATTTAGTAATAGTGCAATTTCCGAACGCATCTTTAAAAAATAGCGGGCTTTAAATTTTTATTGTTTTCTTCTTCTGTTCGCTAGCTACAAAGTGCGATACACGTTGGATATTATTAAAATAATAATAAATAAATATAAGTGAATCCAGTGATGATGTCTGCAATTTAACACCGGAAGAATTGAAGCAGTATGTAAAAAAGAAAAGAATCAGTGAATACTCAAACTGAAGTCGCTAAAACAACAATATCGGTTCCATTGGTTCTAAACAAAACTGGTAGGTACTTTTAATTTGCAAAACTGCAATAATTTTACTTTTAACTTTTAATTTTTACAAATATACATGTGGTTTAAATATTACCAAGTTGTATTTTTTACCTTTAGATTATTTGTTCTCGCTGCTGAAGTGAAAAGTTGTATGTGCTACACGAGACCAAAGTTATTTGCATCTCGTGTCTTTGAATACCTCGCTGCACTCAGGATTCTAACCTAGAATCACTCGCTACGCTCGTGATTCAAATATAGAATCCTTCGGTTACTCGGGATTCAAAATCAACACTCGCGGCAAAAACCAACTTTGCTCTCTTGTTGCACAAATAACTATTTCAGTGCACATGCGCCACCATCAGTAACTCGCTGCTCGCTTTATTGTATATAAAATCATACTCTCAACCGAAAAGAAAGTTCCAGTAAATGATAACATACCCAGTAAAGGGAAGGCTTATAGTGGATACATACTTAGCTTGACTACTGATTGACTGCATTTTCCAATTCTCGGAACCGGAGGGTATAATCTTAAGGTCTCTTTCAATACCGCTTCCAAATACACCAGCTTCGGTAGGTCGTGTCTGGTTAAATCTCTGTCTGTACCATCGAGAACTTCTTGCAGCCTTTAAAAAAGAATAAGAATAATTTATTTAATAGTCAATACGTTCACAAAAATGTACATTAGGTGCAGTACTATAATTTCTAAAACAATTGGATATTTAGTGTTTGTAATAAATAGTACCTTCTAAAAATTAAACCTAGCTAGATCGATTTATTGCCCCCGAAACCCTCTGCATACTAAATTTCATGAAAATCGTTGGAGCCGTTTCCGAGATTCAGATTATATACAGTTGTGGTCATATAATTAGGAACTGGAAGACTGATACCGAAGTCAGTTTTAGATAAAAAAATACTTTTACTTTTGTATCAATTTAATGATAGCAACTTTGAACTTTGGTTTTAATGATTGATACTCATTAAGCGAAACAATTGAAAGTGCCTCTAAAAACCTATCTATCTTCAATGGACATTGTATTTCAAAAGAACTGGCCGCTGGACAAATAATTAAGAACGCAAATAAAAATGTTTACAATTTTGTGTTTCGGAAACTAGTATTTTTTATATTTTTTTCCCACGTGTGCTATAGTTACTTTCTCTTACGTTTTTCAGTCAAATTGCATAATTATTTTAAAATCATGGCTAAAAAGGAAGGTTGTGATTCGTTGATCCCTAATACGATTATGGCACTGTATGAACGTGTTCGTCGTATATAAAGATTGCTGATCATTTGAAGTGCTCCAAAACCAAGATTTATAATGCTATAAAATACGTAAAAATTCAACACTGCTAATAATGTTCTTCGAAAACCAAAATCTGCAAAAATTACGCCGCGTGAAGATGCTTTAATTGTTCATTTAGCGAAAGCTGATCCATTTAAGGGTTCTGAAATTATAAAAAGGGAAGTTTTTGGCAATGGAAGCGTTTCTTCGCGTACAGTACGAAAATACTTAACTGATGCAAAGCTATTTTGGCAGAATCGCCCGGAGAGTACCACATCTCAAGAAATTGCACCGAAAAGCAAGATTAGATTTTATAAAAAGTATGGCGACTGGACAAGAAGTCAATGGAAAAATGTATTATTTTCTGATGAAACGAGATTAATAAACTAGCCTCTGATGGTAAGCAGTATGTGCATCGAACGTTTAAGCAGGCATTGAATCCTAAGTTCACGAAAATGTAGTCAAGCATGGAGGCGGAAACATAGAAGTTTGGGGATGGTTATGGGCCGGTTAAAAAGTTTGAAGGCATGTCAAACCAATTTCAATACAGGAAAATATTGGTGGAGACTGTTTTATTACGCTGAGGAGACGTTGCCTGCAGTCTGGTTATTTCAACATAATAATGATCCTAAACACACTGCTCAGTCAATGATAAAGTTTCTTAGTGATTAACAAGTCACTGTGTTAGATTGACCTGCAAACAGCCCAGATCTAAATCCGATCAAAAATCATTGGCGAGAAGAAAAGAGAATGTGGCTACTAAAGGGGGAGCAATTGGAACGATCTGTATAATGCCTTTGTCGAATTTTGTAACACTATTTCTGTTGAAACATCTAAAAACTTAATAGATTTCATGCCTTGTCGCTGCAGAGCAGTTATTATAAGCAAAGGTCATCCTACAAAATATTAATATTCAGTTTTGTAAGCAGTGGTGAATCCTATTTAATAAGTATTGTTTATTTCTTAAAATAAATTCTTATACCGTTTTATAAATGAAGTTATTTTTGCCGTTCCAAATTTTCTGTCCACAGCTAGGAAGTTTCGAATAGGTGGTTCGAAAGGACCATTGTTAAGTTACTATTATAAGTTCAGCTATTTTGCATAATTATATTGTATATAGAATTAAAACCAATTAAAATAGCAGTCTATTTATGCGGTTTAAAGTTATTATCAGTAAGGTGATAAAAAGGTTACAAAAACTTGTTTTACCAAAAGTAACTACAACATCGGACGTTCTTAATTATATGGCCACAACTGTATATACATATATACAAGAATTGTTCGTTTAAAGGTTTTAGATAGATAGATGTATACTATTACTATTTTTTTATATCTATTTTAATTTATTGGTTTATAGTTGAAGTGACATGAACTTAAAAACTAAAACCTGACTACGAATAAAACCAACACTACAACTCTTTCACAAGACGCTAGCTACCGTAAGGAAAGGGATCTGCTGGTGCCAAACTCGGAGGACTACACTATGAGTGGTTTCACGACAGAGTCAGTTTAGTTGAACAAATGACATACCTACAGACTTTTTACTCGCGCAAAAAATTATAAAGAAAAACGGTTAAACAAGTTTTTTTGTAAAACACAAACAACCTTTCAAGATGTGAAAAAACTCACGATTTAAAACAAAATTTACTTTGAGACATTAAGTCCACCTATGTTCCTTTATGTTGAATGAAGTTTTAATAAATAAATAAACTCTGAACGAAAAACTACCTACTTACTACTATTAACTCTGAAATAAATGAACTTAAAAAACTAATAAGTTAGCAGACTCAAAATAGAAGGATACATACTCGTCAAAAATTCGCGCTTGTACATCTGGATACGATCCAACTAATATCAAACAGAACGTCATGGCCCGAGTTGAAGTATCATAAGCAGCTCCTATGATAGTGTCCAACTCTTCCCTCATCTCTTCATCTGTGAACGTATCTTGTTTTTCGCCTACTTCTAGCAACTGATCTAAAAGCGACTTGTAACCTGGAATGAAAAAATTAATATGTTAGAGGAATTTTGAAACGCGACAGAATAGTTCATTAAAGGGGATTTGTCATGTGATGAATCATAATCATAATCATTTATTTGCTAATATGGGTAATTACATGAAGTTGTTAAAAAATATAGCACAGTCCAACCATATTACACCTTGAGGCATGCAAATCACAAGCAAGTTCACACATTTACTTGCAAAAAATACTTTACAATTAAACACAATTTCAATTTATTTCGTTTTGTTAATTTCACTGCGTGGCGACAATGAAACATAACAAATCTTAAGCTATCAATAATGTCACTAGATGAATTAAATTAAAAATGTCATTGATTAAATGAGGATGTCAAGATAAATTTGTAAATAAATGTTAAAGTAAATGTCAAAGTAAAATCAAAGCAAATGTCAAAGTAATAATATTAATAATAAAATTATTAATTAAATTTGCGCACTAGTCATATCAACAATATGTCCTTACATCCTCTTTTAAGTAATCCTGAATACTATAATAGCATTTACATAGCAAGAATCTTTTTAATTTCTTTTTGAAATCGTCGAGTGATTGAGTTTCTAGTATGGACTTAGGCAAGTGATTGTATATACGCGGCGTCATACTGAAAATGCTTTTGGAATATAAGGCTGTCTTGTAAGATTTGCAACAAATTTTATCACTATGCCTCATACTTCTGTACCTATCAAAAAGATGTTTGTTCGTTCTTCCAAAGCTAGCAATCTCATAAATGTAGACTGACGGCAATGTTAATATAATAAGAATGAGATGGGACGAATCACATTTGACTATAAAGGGAAGAGTTATGTGTTGATGAATGAAAAAGCAAAGGAAGGCCATTATAGAGTTGTTTGTGTCAGTAATAGAGCAGGTATTAAATCGACGTGACATTATTTTATTATATTTAGAGAAGTTTGTATGACAAGAACAAGAAGAAGACTATAACTGCGTCTCAAAAAATAACAATACTCTGACCGAATCACGGAGTTATTCTACTTTGCCTAGTGGGGCAAGCCTCACCAGTGGGGCAAAGTAGACTGGTTTCAATTTTGGCTTCTACACTATCGGGTGAATAGAAATCGCGGGGTGAATTGAAACAAATGTAGGAGTTTATTATTTTGGTCTCTAATTTGTCTCTAGTCGGTTATCGTACATTTAGTTCTACGATTTATTAAACGGCAATATTTTTCCATTATACTGGCTAAACCCAAATTTACGTCAAGTTTATTGACTTAAAGAAAAAGTGGTTAAAGCGTGTGCGTGTGCTGGTGATTTTAGGTTGTCTAAAACTTTTATCAAACATACCATTCCTCAGTTTAATCGCCTACAAAATTTATATAAATGGATAGTAAAGTATCTCATCTCTCAGTGATACAAAGAAAGTATAATTTAGATTTATTGATTTTGTTCGTATTTCTGGTAAAATCAGGACACTTGTACTTTTTACCTGTATTCGAGGTGAATAGATACGCTTGGGGGGTTAATGGAAACGTCTTTAGGGTCAATATACTCGAAGAAAGGGGTGAATAGATACGAGTGAGGGGTTAATAAAAACGAGAAAGGGCTCTATAAGAAACATGATTTTCAGGATTGTCGAGGACTAATTTAAATGTAAAGTGTTTTAGGCGATTTTCAAATAAAATGTTAAATTTTGATATTTTCTGTCCTCATTGGCTTTGGTCTTGTATTTGTTCTTTTTCTATTCACCCTTCTCTCGTATCTTTTGACCCCAGTTTCAAGGTAAATAGAAATCGCCTTTTTTTTCTATTTTACAAATAATTCACATGTTTTCATAAATTTTAAGCATTCGTATTTGGTAAAATACGACGCGACTCGCAATTTCACAATAACAGCTTGCCGTGGTGTGCCTCAAGGCTCAATCTTGGGACAAATATTATATTTAATTTTTACTAATGATTTACTTAATTTTATGAATAAAATCCAACCCGACGCGGTGACGCAGGGCTTGTCATGTTTGCAGATAATACGAACGCCCTAATCGGGTCGTCAAACTTAAATGAGTTGACAGAAAAAGCATATATATGTTTAATAAGTCTTTTTATTTGGTTTACAGCAAATAACTTAATAATAAACCCAAATAAAACCCATGTTATGTTGTTTAAAACAACGTCACATAACAACGATAGCATAGATGTCATGCTTAAAAGGGGTAATATTGGATTAAACTGGAAAAACGAGCTCAACACCAATAGCATTCATACTACTGAAACGTGCATTAAGACACGTGTCCCGACAATGCAACGACTCTAGCGAGTGGCTTGTAGTTCAGGGTAGAGTGGCAGGAACGAGAGCGCGCGGCAGGTCGCTCATGCGATGGACCGACCGGATTAAGTCTGCAGTGGGTGGCACGGATGGCATCCCATTGTACGGGCGGAGAGACTTTTGAAAAATAGGTATTTGAAAAAACTATCGCTGTCGCTCTGCGAACTGCGAGCGCGTGGCGTCCGGCCGCCCTATCCATGTGTGTGTAAGTTGACAGTGTGTGCGTGCCTCCGAAATGCTCCCGGCCGCGGCTCGCGCATTTCTTGTAATCGCCCCAGTCACTCGTTACTTTTGTTGTTGTGGATTGTGGACAGATATCCAACAATATCTGTTATTGTTAACAGCAAGCGCAGAAAATCTTTTTTTGGACGTGACTAATAATACTGTAGAGCAATTTAATAATGTAATTGCTAAATTTATTGGCGGAAAAACAGTTAAGTTTGCAGGAAGTGGCTCATGTCATATCAGACAAGATGTTATGGAGTAGTAACTCCATGGAATAGCGAAGGGCTATTCATGCACGCATTAAAAAAAAATACAGGGCTGCAGTCCGGGCCAATATATAAATAAAAATATAGAACAAAAGCAGCGTTCGAAAAAAATCACAGAGATTTTTCGAAAAAGAAAACTGACGTATCCCAAAGACGGAACGAGCAAAATAAAAAGAACTAAGTACATAACCTGTTAAAAACTACGGTCGCTTAGAGTTGGAAGAAGATATGCCTTTGGATTTATATAAATTAAAAGAAAAATAATTTCTTGAAAGATTGCTCTCAACTAAGGATGTTCAAAGAAAAATAGTTGGGGCCAAAGCGATAATAGCTTATGGGAAATTGAAAGACTAAAGAGGCTTACGGCATCGAATTTTGGGCGAATATGTAAGATGCGACCGAAAACATCGGTTCGCAAAATATGAAAAACGTTATTATAGAACAAATTTAAAGGAACCGTGGCTACCAATTATGGCAAGGAAAAGGAATCTGAAGCGATCGATCAATTTATCAAGCACACGGGGCTACAGGTATTAGAGTGTGGCATGTTTATCGATGAAAACAAACCCTTTTTAGCGGCAAGCCCGGATGGTCTGGTAGGTGAAGACTCGATAATAGAGGTAAACTGTCCTTATGAAATTGCAAGTATGTCACCTGAAGACGGAATTCATCAAAAATAAATGGATTTAGAGCTGTTTTCAAGGGTCATCACTAATCGTCTCCGTAGACACACACATACGCTGCGGCAGACAGAAGACCGAAGAGTACATCCTGCCTCTCTGATTAGCGTTTGTGGAATACGAGAAAGCCTTTGATTCGGTCGACACTTGGGCTATACTGCAGTCTCTCCAACGGTACCAAATTGACTACCGGTACATCGAAGTGTTGAAATGTTTGTATAAAAACGTCACCATGTCAGTTCGACTTCAGGATCAGACCTCGGAACCCGTCCTTATGCAGCGTGGTGTGAGACAGGGAGACGTAATATCTCCAAAAATGTTCACCGCTGCACTGGAGGATGTCTTCAGGGTTCTGGACTGGAAAGGGCTAGGCATAAATGTCAATGGCAAATACATCAGTCACCTTCGGTTTGCCGACGATATAGTGGTCATGGCTGAGACTATGGAGGACCTCACAATGCTCGATGACCTCAGTAGAGCTTCCTAAAGAGTGGGACTTAGGATGTACATGGACAAAACCAAGGTCATGTTGAATGTCCATGTTACACTCACTCCAATCAAGGTCGGATACTTTACACTCGAAGTTGTGGGCGACTATGTCTACCTGGGACAAACGATCCAGTTAGGTAAGGCCAACTTCGAGAAAGAAGTCAACCGTCGAATCCGACTTGGCTGGGCAGTGTTCGGGAAGTTGCGGTATCTTCTCGTCCAACTTACCACAGTGTCTCAAGGCGAAAGTCTATGACCAGTGTGTGTTGCCAGACATATGACTCTGAGACATCGCTTACTATGGGCCTCACCAGAAAGCTTACAGTCACCCAAAGGGCAATGGAGAGGACTATGCATGAAGTTTCCTTGTGTGGTCGAATCATAAATGTAGAGATCCGCAAGAGAACCAGGGTTACCGACATAGCCCGAAAAATTGCCAAACTTAAGTGGCAGTGGGCAGGGCACATTGCTCGCTGAACGGATAGCCGATGGGGCAGTAAGGTTCTGGAGTGGCGACCGCGAACCGGAAGACGTTGCATTGGAAGGCCTCCCGCCAGGAGGACCGATGACTTGGTGAAGGTTCCGGGGATCCGCTGGATGCGAGACGCACGGGACCGATCAATGTGATATATATCTATATAGTGACGGGGAGGGCCTATGTCCAGCAGTGGCTGATATGATGACGATGATGATGATAAAATAGATTTATGTACGTTTAAAGGCAAAATGTTACAATTAAATCAGAATCACAATTACTTCTACCAAGTACAAGGCCAACTACACATAACTCGTCGAGATTTCTGTTATTTTATTTTATGGAGTCCCAAAAGCTTTTATTTTTCAAAATAAAACGGACGACGCATTATGGCATAAAAATGGATCCATTATTAGAAAAGTTCCACCACATTAGTGGCAAGCCCAAGCATTAGCCTTTTACCCAAAATCATTGACGGTCGGATACCAAAGAATACACCAGTAAGAGAAAGCACGTCGTCATAATCTGCCTAGCCTTTTCCCATCTACGTTAGAGTCGGATGCAGCTGAATACCAGTATTTTGATGGATCGACTGCCTATCTGACCTCCACAACCAGTTACTGGGTAATATGCAACCCCTTGGTAAAACGGGTCAGACTTTCGGACTGTCAAAGCCGAAAATAACAGCCGGGACCAATGGCTTAACGTGCTTGGCGAGACACGGACTGGTCTTGGTATGTAAAGATGGTCACCCATCCACGGACCAACCACGGCAAGCATAGCTTAACCTGATCGATTGACCCGTGCGGCTGACGTTGAAATAAGTTTAATTTCGCTGATGTACCTAGTAGGCGATCTAGAGATTGCGGATACCTATCCGATATATAATTTACTGTTTTGTATTGAAAACTTTTTGTAATAAACATTTATAGACATGCACTTTATTTTATTTTGTATCCAATACTTTTTAATACTTCTATTTGTATTTCTCACTATATAACAGCACATGTAAACAATATAAATGTGTTTATCGATAACTGTTTACAACACTAGTATATCGATATTATTTTCAACTACTACGCATCACCTTTCCGTCTGTGTACGTATTATGCAGACCCCTTGCGTCTCACCCCGCCCTAAAATTCGTGCGATAAGGACAACTGCAGATTCGACAAATTTTCTTAAGTAAAAAGTCATAATTCGAGGTTTGGCTCTTGTCTGTTTTCTCCTCCAATATTGGACCGATTTAGAAGATATTTCATAAACTGAATAAGAAGGATATTTACTATGTCTCTATGTTTTCCTTTTTTCATTAATAGTTGTCAAATTTGTACACTAGGGCTCTGAAGACAGCGACTCAATACAGACAATTTTGAGCATTTTGAGAGGGTTCTAGTGCTTATACGGATAATATATCACCAAAAAGGAAAACATAGGGACATAGAAGAAGTTGATATTTATTTTACTGTAAAAAATCATTGCTTTAAGTTCATAAACCAGAGAGAAAACAGACGAGAGCGTTTGTATGGACAAAAGACCACCCCCGTTTCCTCAAGCAGATTATGGCAACCCGAAATCTCACTGCAACATGATGACCACGACCGCTCTGCCAAGAGTGTACCGACGAAGAGGATGGATCACGTGAGCGAAGCCGCGGGCGCTAGTCATCAATCAATACATATAATAAATCTGTAGAAAAGTCGTTTTTGTACATCGAAAAAAAATCCAAAAAAAATAGCCAGGGTGTAAAAGGAGAACCAACAAAACCCATTTCCAGCATTTTTGGAATTCTTGCCTGTTTAACTGTTGCACGCATCACGCAAAATGTACGAAACCAATGTAGATAACTTTTATATATAAAGTATTACTTAGTTTTTGTTTCATCGCAATCGGTTCAGTCTATCAAAAGTTATATGAATTTAAAGTGTTCAAGAATTAAAATATCGCAACATACGCAATTCTCAACTCGGACTGTTGAACTCCATATTCAATAGATGGCATTGTGCGTTTCGCATCATTTTCTGAAGTAAGGTGTTAAGATTTTCCGCGCAAGAATGACCATAGAAAAATAATTGGTAGGTAGTTAGGGTCCCTAAAACCCGTCTGCCGCGCCCCCGTGCGGGGAGACGCAGCGAACTATGGGGTCAACTCTAGGTCAAATCAACGATATAACTTCAAGGTTTCAAGCCTGGCTAGAGCAAAAATAATAATTTAGCAGGAGACTTAAAAAAATTAGAGACGTAGACTTAAAGTTAAGACTTAAAAAGTCTCTAATCGAATCAATAAAGACGTTGACGTGCGTGCAATGTGGTTCGTAATTTCGCTGCCACTATTGCCCGTCTGAATAGCCTAATGATAAACGTGGTGGCCTAACACGCAGAATGCACTTAAGGTTGCGAGTGCGAGTCCCAGCTATGGATTGGTATTTTTAACCGACTTTCCAAAAAGGAGGAGGTTCGACAACATTTCTTTTTTGTTTATTTTGCTTGAAAGAGTATTTTCCCAAATTAGTCCCAATTTAATTTGGTGAAGAGCTACGGAGATATTCGATAGAACTCTTCAATAAATGACGGCAAATATCTCGGGATTGCTGCAATTGCATGTGTGTTTCTTGTTTATACCATTTCATACCATAACATCACGACAGTACGCTCTAAAGGGGTACGTAGATGTGTACAGTTTACCATGGTACACCCTCATTTCACCGGTTATGTTCAAGTCTCATGATATTCGGGTAGTCTATTCTGGTATTATAGGTACCTTAAGGTGGCACTTCACATCGCTATTCGTGTTCGCGTATTTGTCTTATTCGCCCAAATAGGACGATGTGAAGTAGCTCTATTCGACTATATTTGCCTATTCTCACGAACTAGACGAATACGCCAAATACCCGAACACCCGTATCCGCCCGGCTGTCGGTTTTTTGCAACATATCAAGGATTGCGAATATGGCAAATATGTTCGTTTACCGGCCACACATCGCTCGCCAGATAATAAAGCCGCTGCTGTAGTTAACACGTCCATCGTAAACTATGGCAAAAATATTCGTAAATGTTCGGCATATTTGCTGTTCATGAACGATGTGTAGTCGGTGTATTCGGGTTATTCGGAATTCAACACGAATATAGCAAACAAAGGCGAAAAAAAACGCGAACATCGAATAGCGATGTGAAGTGCCACCATTAATTACTAAAGAACTTGCCTATTAAGTACAACTAAAAAGAGTAAAACAAAAAAAAAAAATTAAAAAAAACTACCTACTGACTTCCAAATAAAAAACGAAGAAACGAAAACAGGAACACCGACTTCCAAAATTGAAATAATTTTTCACTTTGTAGTGTTTTGATTTTTTGGATGTCGGTTGTATTTTTTTGTAAAAAAGTATTTATTTTTCACTTTTTAGTGGTACATAATGGACATGTTCTATAGTAAGGTATCTATATTGCCCACAGTGATGCCAGAATAGATTATCCGAATAACATATAACTTGAACATAAAAGGTGGAATGAGAGTGTACCAGTGAGGGTGAACTGTACAGATCTGCGTAACCGTTTAGAGCTTACTATCGTGATGAAGTCATAGTCAAAGTTAAAGTCAAATATATTTATTCAATTAGGCCAATAAACGGCATTTTTGAACGTCACATAAATTAAAATTAAAATTTACAAGTAATAAAAAATAAATAAAAAAATATGGTGTAACCAATAAACAGAAATGCGATTGCAGCAATCCCGAGAGATTTGCCGTCATTTTATTAGAGAGTTCTATTGTATATCTCCGAAGTTCGTAATCAGATCTTTACCCAATTTAAATGGGGCTATTTCGGAATAAATTTATTTCGAACAAAAAATGAATTTTGCAAATCCGTTTATATATTATGACGGAGTTATGATTATACATTAAAAAAAAAGAAAAATATTGACATCCGAATTGAGAACCTCCTCCTTTTTGAGAAGTTGGTTAATACTAAAAACACTACAAAGTGAAAAATAACTTTATTTTTAGAAGTCGGTGTCCATAACGAAAAAAATTGGTACCTACCAAAGACACCGACTTCCAAAAAGAGAGTATTTTTTCACTTTGTAGTGTTTTTATATGCTAGTCTGTAGCAATATTTTGAAAAAAAGTTTTTTTTAATGTTTTTGTTTCGTTGTGGTGTTTTGGAGTGCTACTAGATGGCGCGCAGCAAATCTGTCCTTATTTTTAAGGGTTCCGTACCAAAAGTGTAAAACGGGACCCTATTACTAAGACTCCGCAGTCCTTCTGTCTGGCTGTCTGTCTGTTACCAGGCTGTAGCTCATGAACCGTGATAGCTAGATAGTTGAAATTTTCACAGATGATGTATTTCTGTTGCCGCTATAACAACAAATACTAAAAACAGAATAAAATAAATATTTAAGTGGGGCTCCCATACAACACACGTGTTTTTTTGGCGTTTTTGTGATAATGATACGGAACCCTTTGTGTGCGAGGCCGAATCGCACTTGGCCGGTTTTTGTATGAAGTCGATATTTATTTCCCTAGAGTCAATAGTACTCTGTGCAGCGAACGCTCAATCTAGGTAGGTAAAAAGGTAAGTAAGGCAGGTAGGTCTAGGTAAGTGGGATAGGTAAATAGGGTAGGTACAGGTAGGTATGTAAGTAGGGTAGGTACAGGTAGGTAGGTAAGTAGGGTAGGTCCAGGTAGGTAGGTAAGTAGGGAAGGTACAGGTAGGTAGGTAAGTAGGGTAGGATTGGCAGTTAACGGTAGTGAAGCCGCGGGCACAGCTACTGTTAAATATGTTTAGAAAAAAAAAATAGTACTTAAATTGTTTCTTTACCTGATGTGGTGTGCTTATCAGAGTCCAAATTAATGTTTTGTTTCCGTTCTAATTTACGTTTTGTGATAATCTGAAAAAAGGTAAACGTTTATTAATAATTATCAGTTTATTATTCATAATTACCGGTTTATGTAAAGAGGAAAGATTTTTTTGTTTGTTTGTACCAAATAGGCTCTGAAACTACAGCACTGATTTTAAAAATTCTTTCACCTATGGTAAGCTATATTATTCCAGAGTAACATAGGCTATAATTTTAGACGGGAGCGAAGCCGCGGGGGTCAGCTAGTACTATATATAATAATATTATAAAGAGGTAAAGTTTGTAAGTTTGTGAGGTTGTAGGGGGAAATCTCTGGACCTACAGAACCGATCGAGAATTTGGCATGGAGATAGTTTGAGACCCTGGAGAACATAGGATAGTTTGTATGCCCTTGGGATGATAATACACTTTTTACGTGGGCGAAAGCTAGTTATTAATAATTACCGGTTTAATATTTATTAATACCAATCAACACAGCCAATTCAAGTGATTAATTTATTTATCACTTGATTGAACAATGAACAATTTTCACAAACAAGTGGTAAATGCTCAGATCAAATAAAAAGGTCAAGATGGAACGTTGCAAACATCAAAGTGAAGCCGGTTCAACTTCAAACTATGCCTTGCCATACAAATACACAATTACACACGCACACGTACAACGAAACTACCCCTTAGCTTGTCAGTTGAGCTTTATTATTTGATCTGTGCTCTCGAATGACAAGCTAAGGCGTAATTTGGTTGTACGTGAGTGCGTGTAATTGTATATTTGTACGGCAAGGCATAGTTTGAACCGGCGTCACTTAGTTGTTTGCAACGTTCCATCTTGACTTTTTATTTGATCTGAGGGTAAATGTTATAAAGGAGACGATTCAGGTTTCATATATATACATAGCAAATTTCTAAACCACTGTATCTGCTGGCTAAATCTTTTATTTTTGGGCCGGGAATATTTTTTTTGAAACACTGTTTATAAATTGTTGAACTACACACTTGCTCTCGTCTTCGCCAAAATCAGGACATTGCGTCTTAAACCTGCGAGTGTCACTGAATACATTAAAATTGGGTAATAGAAAAATGGCGGATTTTGGGCGCCATATTGTAGGGCCTGTGGTATCCTATAATAAACGACAGAGCAATACGTGCCTGCGTCTACCTACTTATTAATTATTAAGTTGTCACCCACATCGGTGACAGGACGTATCCATGTGGAGCTCTGTGCTTACTGATAATTTGAGTGTATTATTATAAATCCCAACCCCTAATTAGTGAACACCACATTGGCGACGAGTAAAAGCGCAGTGAGTAAAGTGATTATATCAAATAATGTCCCACTTAAGGAAATTGGTCAGCAACAAAAGTATTATTTTATTGCATGTGTTTTGGAAAAAATAAAAGATAATGAGGGTAGTAAGTAATGGAAATGTGAAATTTAGCAGAATGTTATTTTTATAATTATTTGCCTATTCATGAGCGATCCGCATCGGCGATAAGCTGAGGGATGTGCTACATAAATCATTGAAATCATTACTTGACTTGTGTAAATAAACAAAACTGTGTACCGAAATGTGGTTATGAAATTCAAATAAAAACTACATTTCGACAGCAATAAAAAACTCAAACCCGGTTTAATCCGGTTGACCAAATCCGTTTGCTAATAAAGCGATGGAGCGTTACCAACGTATATAGTTATAAAACGATCCATCGCACAAAACAATAATACTTATTCAAGTTCAACAGTTATTCAAGCAAAGCAAAACTATCTATTTTCTAAACTGTCTAATTTTCAAAACGATATATTTCTCAAACATCACTCGTTACTTATGAAACGAAACCAAAGCTGTCTCACAACGCTATAAATCCCCGCAAACTATAACACACCCACTTGAATTTGTCAACGTAGCTGGTTGAAGAGAATAAGCCAGATAGAGCGTTTTGATGCGTGCGAGTAAGAGAGCTATATTCTTTAGGGTGGATGATAAGCTGAATTTGACAATGCGATAATGAAGTTTATTCCTAAGTAACTTAGGACGATATTATTATTATGTAAAACTTCGTTTTGAACCTTGACTTTGTCGCATACGTTGCGATTGTAACCTGCGACACAATTGTTTCGAATTTCGATTTACTATCTCGATATGTACTAGCAATCACATAAATGCAATGTTAATAGCAGGACGTGGAATCCAGCCAGTCCTAAGCTTGGTAATGTACTGAGGGAAGTTCATCGAATACTATAAAAATCGTTTGGTAAACGTGTTTAAGTTAAACCGTAGGGTAACACATTAAACATTTAGAAATAGATAGTTGCCAAAATAGATAGTTTTGTCAAAGGTTGACCAATGATCAACGGTGTCGTTACGTAGTTTAAAAAACGATAACGACACATCAATTGCCAATTATATCGAAAGATATTATTGGACCTAAAGCGAAAAAAAAATAAATAAAAAAAAAAATGATGTCAATCATATCGAAAGATATTATTGGATCTAAAGTGAAAGGTCGAAATAAATGATGTCAATCATATCGAAAGATATTTTTGGATCTAAAGTGAAAGGTCGAAATAAATGATGTCAATCATATCGAAAGATATTATTGGATCTAAACTGAAAGGCCAAAATAAATGATGTCAATCATATCGAAAGATATTATTGAATCTAAAGTGAAAAAAAAAAAAAAATGATGTCAATCATATCGAAAGATATTATTGGATCTTAAGTGGAAAAAAAAATGATGTCAATCATATCGAAAGATATTATTGGATCTAAAACAAAATATTTGAACGGTGAACCGTTAATTGATGCCAATTAATCGAAACGAATTATTGGGCCAAAACAAGATGTTTCAGCGATGAATCGTAAATTCATTCATTCAGTTATTTTATTGAATGATAAAAATGAAAAAGTTCCACTTCGATAAATTCGAAGCAATGTGATGCCAAATTAGGTATAAACTTGTTGTTAAAATTAAAAAAGTATCATGAAATTTGTTAAGGCTAAATAAGAATCAAACCGAATGCATTTTGTACTGACTATATATTCAAATAATAAAAAAATAAAGAACCGTTTCCTGAGGTGATAGACTGGGACTCGAGTTAACTGGCAGTCTAGCACTTAACAGGTACTTGAGGGACTTTTGTGCGGCTTGCTAGCTAGAGTTTGTTTATTTAAACATTCCAACGTAAACAGAGCCACACTGAACTCTTGTTATGAATAGAGCTTAATCAGTTTAAATATAAACTCAATTGTTAATTTTATAATTAGCATTTTGATTATTTTAAAAATGTTATAATTATTGCAAGAAGTTAATTTGAATGCAGCTAATGCAACATGCACTGTCAATTTAAATGTAAGTAGCAAAAGCAAACACTAGAGTCAGCATAACGTTGTCAGAGCCAAAATGCAACAAGTACTTGCCTGATTAAAATTGATACATGAACAAGAGGTATAACCTCTTTTGTCGATATGGCAATACAATCACAAACGTGATAACTAACGGTTTCTGCCGTATTTATGCCAATGTAGAGATGAGCACTTTGGCACTTAAAACGTAATGCAGTAAACTGCTCCTGAGTTACAAAGATAATGCTCAGTTACCAATTCCTAGTACAATGAATGAGAACAGAATAAAAGGAGTTTTCTAATGTTATTTCCAAAAACACTACAAAACAAAGGCCAATAAAAGAAAAAGTCCAAACTTTTGTCAAATGACAAGATACAAAATCTCAAAAAAGAAGCTAAAAAGGTCCATTTTTTTTAACTCAAAATCTTGTCAAATGACAAGATAATAAAAGTTTAAATAAAAAACTAAAAATGTCCACTTTAGAGACTCAACCTCTAGTCAAATGACAAGTTACAAAAAGCTAAAAAAAAAAAAAAAGAAGCTAAAAATGTCCACTTTAGAGACTCAACCTCTTGTCAAATGACAAGATAATAAAAGCTTAAATGAGAAGCTTAAAAGGTCCACTTTTCTAGACTATATTTTTCAAGTCAATGACGATGCAACATTTGATTACAAATTTGCATGTGCAAAGCTTATTGGATAAACAGTTAAGACAGTAAAACTGGCTCTAAATGATTAGTGGTAAAAACTAATAATTTTGGTAAAAGCTGCCATTGACCCTAATGTACCTACTACAAAAGGTTTTGGTCTGAATTCCACTAAAAAAAAATAACAAATTTCCAAATTCGAAAAGGTTTATGTAGAGATTTCTATTTTCAAAACAATTCAATCAATTTGGTCAACGAATCTTGTGGATGAAAGCTACCATTTTCGTTAATGTACTAAAACAAACACTTGGTCTGAATGCCGCTGAAAATAAACAAATGTTAAATTTCGCAAAATTAAATCTAGAGATCTCTATTTTCAAAACAATTTGACAACCTCATAGTTAAGTCCCAATTCCTGGAATCAAAGGTAAAAACACAATACGAGCTAAACCCGTAAGTAAAACCTTAATCTAGGGTTTCCCCAAGTTTTAAAGCCTGATAATGATATTCTAATAATTTGGACATGCATATAGCCTTAGATAATATATAATACTAAGGTAGTGTTGCTAAGAAAACCACACATGATTATCACTCCTAAATTCCAGACTGCAATATTTTTCTATAAAGTAAAAATCAAAAATGCTTTTGTTCATGCATATTATATGCATATATTGCTTGGCGAAGGAGTGCTAAAACTTATAAACAACAAATGTAATATAAACGATGAAAGAAAAAAGGGAATTGTCAAACGCACGCGTCTGCTACTGCGATTGATCGAATCCAAAATTTGCATCACTTGACTGACGTTTAATTGTGATGCGTTTATAATAATTAAACCGGTTGGTGAAATCGACGGTTAAACACAAACGCTCAAGTACTTGGAAAGCATAAAAGTAATCCAGTTTTCTGGATCAATTTTGTTGGCAAGTGGATCCTTAATTTCACAACTATAAAATCGATCTATAGTTTTGAAACTAAAATATTGTGTCTCTATATTGCCTACCCTTGGCTACAATGACACAAAAGTTTGTATTGCACCCAAGTAGTCGCTGACACCAGTTCTGTTACTTTAGTGACTGTACTGGTTCAGTTCGACAAACAAAAACAATTAATTTCACTCATGTGGAAACTAAAGATAGACAGTGTACTGTCAGAGAAAAAAAAATATAACGAGACGATATTAGTCTTTGTACAAAAAAGAAAAAAAAAGAGAAACGAACTCTTAAACTGGTTCTTTGGCCAAATAAAAACAAAGACCTAGTTTAATCATGAGTCCAGAGTATTTAAATATGAAATATGTTTAAATCCATAAGGACTACTAATGTAAAATCTAAATATTTTACACAAGGTCGAAATTGTGAAACTTCTAGATAAAACACAATAATAGTGTTATGAAATATATTTCAAAATTCCGTAAATCGTAAAATTATAACATCTAACAACGGCAGATAATACTGTTAAAAAAAAAAAAACCTGTAGGCCACATAGGCCGGAAGGTTATCGATCAAGAAGTGATGATTCGTAAGACTTTAAATAAAACACTGTATTGATTAAAACATATTATATAATATGTTAGTATTTAATGCAAATACTAAATGCTGAGTATTTCTATAATCAAAAGTAGGTTATTAGACTTACTTAAAACTTAATTATTGTCTACATGCAAAATAATGTGTGAGTACTTTTAATACTTTACGTAGTATAGTGTGTAGTGCTATTCTGGGTGCATTGTCCTCACATATGTGAATTTATTAATGTATGTACTCATGTACCTAAATATTGTAAAAATCATTCTTTTTAAAAGAGTAAGTATGGAGTTTCTTGTGCATTCTTCTCCATAACAAGCTACTTTCCGAATGCACGGTAGAATCATTTTTTTAAAAGAGTAAGTATGGAGTTTCTTGTGCATTCTTCTCCATAACAAGCTACTTTGCGAATGCACGGTAGAATCAACTTTTATTCCATGTAAATTTAAATTGTGACATTCAAAAGTGCCGCTTGGTGGCCCAGTTGAAATAAATATCTTTTGTCTTGTCTCAATAAATATCTTTAATGTAATTACACTTGCAAAATAATTATTATTATAAAAAGGAAGAGATGTGGTATCCTATAATAAACGACAGAGCAATACGTGCCTGCGTCTACCTACTTATTAATTATTAAGTTGTCACCCACATCGGTGACAGGACGTATCCATGTGGAGCTCTGTGCTTACTGATAATTTGAGTGTATTATTATAAACCCCAAGCAATAATTAGTGAACACCACAGGGCCCAATTTTTTTTTTCTTCCAAACCCAACAAAATAAGGGGGTTCAAAGTAAGAGGCGATTTCAAAAATATATAATACTTATATGTTTAAATGTACCTAATTCGAAAACTAAAAAGTTATAAATAAAAAAAGTAAAATTATAAAATCAAAAAACCCGACTGCTGCAAAGGCGAACTAAAAAAACGTAAACAAGGAGAAAATCATGCTGTGCAGGCGGAGGATACACCAGATTTTGGTCAGCCAGCCCGCGAATCCTCCGACTGCACAGCATGATTTTCACCTTGTTTACGTTTTTTTAGTTTACTTTTGAAGCAGTCGGGTTTTTTGATTTTTGATATAACTTTTTGTTTCTTTTGAAGTTTAACTTATAGCGTTTGTTTGTGAATATGCAGTTAACATAAATAGTAACAAATATTTTGATCCTGAACAAAGTTTGTTATGAATGGCTAAGGAATAATCATCAGTGCTGGAGCTGAGTTCATTTTTATTAAATGTCTCTTATTAGACCATGCCTTGGCCTAAGGCACTTGCACCATTTCAGTAGCCAGGTTGTGAAAATATTTACGAAGGAGATAATCTCCATCCTTGTTATTATTATAAATGCGAAAGTAACTCTGTCTGTCTGTTTCCCTTTAACGCTTAAAACGCTAACTGATTTAGATAAGATTTGGTATGGAGTTAGTTTGAGATCCTGGGAAGGTCATAGGATAGTTTTTTATCCCATTAGTGCGTTCCCTTGGAATGATAAAACAGTTCCCACACGGGCGAAGCCGCGGGTAAAAGCCATAAATCATTAACACAAAGAACTATAATTTAATTTGATAAATTTAAATAAACGGCGGGACAAACTATACAGATTTTGGCAGAAATGGAAGGAGGAAGCGTGGCCTCGTTAAAACTCGAAGGAGTGGACGAGAGGCCATTGCGTAGGAGTGGGACAGAACAAGCTAGCAATCAAAAAGTATAATCACCGTTTTCGTTATGTTTTTCAAACTTTTTACAATCGTATCTTCTTTCTTCTTCAAAGAAGTCAAATTGTAAATAAACGGCAAATGTAACCAAATATTCATAAAACGAGTTACTAGCAAATCGAAAAAACTGTCTGTGGCGTGTGCGTAGTTTCTAAGTGTCGCCTCCTGTTCATAGTCATTGGGTTTTATTCCAATAGTTGTTTCTGTGAAAAAAAAAGAACATATTGTTTAGAACTTACAGTGCAGATATTTTTATATTTATATTGATAAAATTATAAAACTAAAGTAAAATAATTAACTAAGATTAAAAACATTTACACTTAAAAAACTTTTTAACAAAATAATAAAACCTTTTTTAAAATAAAAGTTTTTTAGACACCGACTTCGGAAAAAATTAATATTTTTCGATTTGTAGTGTTTTGCTTTAGAAGTCGGTTTTATTTTTATCACTTTTTAGTGATACATAATGGACAAGTTCCATAGAAAGGCGCCTATAATGCACTTTTTCTAAGCAATTTTTTTACAATCAGAATGATAAACATTTATTTATTTATTTATTTATTTATAAATAAATAAATAAATTACAGAAAATGTGATAAATCACAATAAACAGTCTAATATATCAATTAAAAACTGTACAAAATGGCACCAAAGGTTTGCCACATATGGCACCTATTGATATTATTATTCACAGGTGGAATAATTTATTATTAAAATTTTTATATCATATTTGGCACCTACGGATCAGTAGTACAAGTGTTGGGAAGTTTATTAATTGTGGGGCGTCTAAATCGAAAATTCGATTAAAATCAGTAGATAGTTTAATAACATGATAAAAATATACCTTCCTCTTTTGCTTTTTTAGTTAGATGTTGAACTAAATGTTCAACATCTAACTCATGGTATTAATGCTTATAATGTTCTAACAAAAAATTAAAAAGAGGAAATTATATTTAAAATGTTATTAATCTCTCAACTGATTTTAATCGAATTATCATATTTTGATTTTGACGTCCTAAAAAAAGTAAACACTAGTTAGTACGCCTCTGCAGCAGAAGGACAGATAAGCAAAATCCCGGAATAGCTATATCCCAGATTCGCAGAAGGACAGATTTGCATAATGGCAGATAATGTACTGTCGCCGCCAAAAAAGTTACAAATCCTAGTAACCTTATTATCAATTTGTGACCTATTTGCATTATATATCTGAATGGCCACTTTTAATTGTTATAAATGGTTAAGAAAATCTATTTAAATAAGTCAATGTGACATGCATTTGCAGTTTGATCAATGACAAAATTTCTGCAATAGAATGTTTGATACGTTTGGCCAAAGTTACAAAAACTAATTAATTCGTCTTATTTTTTATTTTTTTTAATTTATGATGTGTTTGCTCTTGACTCTAGTCTAGGTCAGAGGTGACAGAGACAGAGTCTACGATGGAGTGAGCTTACCCAGAAGAAGCCTGTTCACTCTAACTTTGAAGAGATTCGGGTTGAATGCGTTCGGAAAAACAGACGCAGGTAGTGAGTTCCACTCATTCGCTGTGCGCATTTTGAAGGATGTTTGGAAGCGCTTGGTGCGAATTGGTGGAATGGCAACAAGGTAAGGATGGTAACTTGCAGTGCGTCTAGATGTCCGATGGTAGAAGGGGGCTGGTGGGATGAGGTCGTGGAGCTCTTGAGCACACTCACCGAAGTACAGTCTGTAGAAGACCGACAAGCAGGCAACCTTGCGGCGATGAGCCAAGCTATTAAGCTTGGCATCCACCAGTTCAACGTCGCCGATGAGCCTCTTGGCTCTGCGATCCACCGAGTCAAGCGCGGCAAGCTGATACTTTGCTGAGCCATCCCAAAGGTGGCTGCAATACTCCATGCAGGATCGGACTTGCGCTTTGTATAGGGTTAAAAGCTGTCCAGGCGTGAAGTATCGCTTCTCTCTATTTAGGATGTCCAGTTTTTTGGCCGCAATTTGGGCTTTGTACTCAATGGAATGTCTACTTTGTAATGTCTACTTTGTATTTAATAATATCTACTTTCAAATAAAATTTTACGAATTGTGACTATTCAATTTTATTTTTGTTTTCTGTGTGGGTCTGTACTTCTGCCATTATGCAAATCTGACCTTCTGCGAATCTGGGATTTTGCTATTCCGGGATTTTGCTTATCTGTCCTTCTGCTGCAGAGGCGTTAGTACCAACTGATCCGTAGGTGCCAAATGTGTTTTTTTCTCCTTTCTATCTTGCGGTCGGCTTCTCAAGCCATTAGCAGATGCGTTCTGTGCATATTGGCGCTTCGAGTACGGTCCTCCAGTGAGAACCGACCCTCTGCTTGCTACTTGACTAAATCAGGATATGTCCCATACATGCTGTCTTTTCAGTCGACGGTGTTCCAGAGGGTTGGTCAGTACAGAAGCCAGACTGTTGACGTGGTCTTCAATGCGAACCTTATAAAGTTTTGTTCTGTGCTGAATCTCTTCTTTAATGGTGTTAATTTGGAGGTAGTCATGTAAATCAGTTATTTTGGTAAACCATGGAGCATTTGATACGGTTTCCAGCACCTTGTTTTGAAACCTTTGCAGGATCTCCACATTGGAGTTTTTGGCTGTTCCCCATAGTTCAATTCCGTATGCCCATGCGGGCTTCAATAAGGTTTTATATATCTTTTTTTTTATCTTGTTATCAAGAGATACTTGAGAATGTCTACCTAGTAGCCACTTTAGTGTTTGCAGGCGTCGGTTCAGATCATCTCGCTTTTTCTCAACGTGTTGTCTACAGGTCTGTTTCCGGTCCAGATGCATACCGAGGTATTTGGCTGTGTCATGTTGTGGTAATACTTCGTTTCCAAGTTTTACAGGTGCACAATTTATTTTTATTATTTTCTAAGAGTAAATGTTACGTGTACTGATTTAGTAGCACTCGCTTTAATACGCCATTTCTCCGTCCAAGTATTAATCCTATCAAGGTATACTTGTAGTTTTTGCGAGGCTTTTTTCTGATCTTGATCGCTACTAAGGGCTGCGGTGTCGTCCGCGAAAGTCGCAGAGAGAACACTGTCCGTATTTGGTAGGTCAGCTGTGTATAGCAAATACAATACGGGGCCCAATACCGAGCCTTGTGGCACGCCTGCTTTGATGTCATAGCAGGAGGAGTATGAATCATTAAACTTTCTCTAAAAAATCTGTCATTCAAATACGATTCCAAAAGCAGGTAAAGATTGTGTGGAAGGTAACTTTTAAGCTTAAACAAAAGTCCTGGGTGCCACACTTTGTCAAAAGCTTGTTGGACATCTAAGAAGACTGAAGAGCAATATTCCTTTTCCTCCAGTGCATTTCTTATCTTGGTAACAACTCTATGGACTTGCTCTGTAGTAGAATGTGCACATCTAAATCCGAACTAGTGTTCTGGGATAACTTTGTTTTCGTCCAGTATGAGGTTTAATCTACGACATAGAATTTTTTCAAAGAGCTTGGAAATGACTGGTAGTAGACTTATGGGTCTATAGGATGATGCAAGATGTGGTGGTTTGCCCGGTTTCAGAATCATTATGATTTCTGAGACTTTCCATAATTTTGGGTGGTATGATAGCCTTAAGATGCTATTGAACAACTGCGTTAGGAAAACTATTGCCTTTCTAGGCAATTGCTGCAGCACTTCCGCTGTAATCAAGCAGATACCTGGAGCCTTTTTTCTGTCTAACTTCCGTATCTCGTTGTAGATTTCCTTAGGTGAGCATCTCTTTACGGGTGGGCTAAGCTGAAGATCTGTTTTCAGGAAATTGTTAATTTCCTGTTCAGCCTCCGCAGAACCGTCGTTAGGTGTGAAGACTTTGCTAAGAAATGTCCCGAAGACTTGAGCTCTTTCCTCATCAGTTTCGGCCCAGGTATTGTTTTCTAGTTTTAAAGGGTGCTGTGCTGGCATAGGTGCCGTTTTGCTTGTCTTGACAACTGTCCAAAGCGAATATTCATTCTTGGCTGACGTAGATAGGTTTTCTAGTTTATTTTTCAAAGTTTCATCTTCAATATTCTTTAAGAAGAGTTTTAGTTCTGTAGCCATTTTATTGAGCGCCTTTTTGTCCGTGGGATGTTGACTGCTGTGCCATACCCTTCTAAGTCTCCTCTTTTCCAGTACTTTTTCTTTGATTAATTTTGGTATATCTGTACTACTGGTATTAAGCTTCGCCTCCGGTGTACACTGCCACGTGCCTGTTGTATTAGGTTAGTTATGTATGTAGTGGCCGAGTCAATATCATCACACGTTTTTAATGGCACTCTTAAATAGAGCTTAGAGTCAATGTATTCTCTGAATGCATCCCAGTCTGTTTGCTTATTACATAAGATTTCTCTTTTTGATCTTGTTATTATAGTACAGCTTATCGTTCCTATTACAGGTGTGTGATCAGAGCTACTATCGAGGCAGCTTTCTACCTTGAGGTATAAGTTCGAGAGACCCTTGTATATAAAGAAGTCCAAAAGATCCGGCAATTTAATTGGATCTGCTGGCCAGTATGTTGGTTTTCCTG
Organism: Orthosia gothica; assembly: GCA_949775005.1. NCBI lineage: Eukaryota > Metazoa > Arthropoda > Insecta > Lepidoptera > Noctuidae > Orthosia > Orthosia gothica. Next base: position 12,259,339 of record OX459047.1, on the reverse strand, counting down.
TGCTTAGTATTTGTGCTTAATAAGTTCGAGAGACCCTTATATATATATAAAGAAGTCCAAAAGATCTGGCAATTTATTTGGATCTGCTGGCCAGTATGTTGGTTGTCCTGTGCTTAGTATTTACAGCTTGTTTTTATCTAAGCTCAATTTCAGTTCCCTACCTCTGGTGACAGTCAGACGTAACTCCCAATGTACGTTTTTTTGCGTTAGTCACCCCCAGCTAGGAACCTCTGACCAAGTGTCTTGAAATATTGTGTAAAGTCTTGTTCTTTCAGAGCATGTCTTGGTGGACAATATACGGCTGATCCATTTTTATCGTGCACAAAAACTGACGTTGCTTGTAACTCAGGGGTTTTGTATACTTGAATGAGGTCATGCTTAATACTTTTTATTATTATGATGGCGGTTCCTGCATGTGCCGTTCCATCTGGATGACAGGTCGAGTATGTACAGTAATTATCCATTATAAAGTTGTTGTTTGTGGTTAGGTGTGTTTCGGAAACTAACAGGACATCAATGTTGTGCAGTTTGATTGTTGTTTGAAGTTATTGCTTGTGGTGCAGGAGACCATTAAAATTTCACGTTGCAATCTTTAAGGTAGCCATTTATCGTACGAGTTGCCCATTTGTTCAATGAGTTTATCTAGCTTTTCAGCTTGTTTTATTTATTTATTTATTTATTTAACCATTTATGCACACACACATAATATACAAACAAGAAGAAGAAACAGAAAAATAGGTACATAGGTGATGATGTTATATGAGTATGAATTCTAATTTAGATCCTTCTGTTGTGAGGTTGTTCTGTCCTTTGGTTTCGTCAGCGTATGTTTTATTAGGGCTTTTAGTACTTCTGTCATAGTTTCTATTATGGTATGCTCTGTCATTGATTGCTGCTGGCGGATTGCCTTTGTCATATTTTTTTCATGTCACACGGGGACACTTTGCCATTTAACTGTTTTAGTGGGTTTGCTCGTATCAGCAGCAATGCTGTTTATGCTAGTACTGTTGCTACTATCAGTGTCGGTGAGATCTCCAGTTGATAGGTACTTTGACTTGTCATAAAACATACTCCGGTGAAAAGTTTGATGTACCATACGGGTTGGCGGTGTTGAATGATTTTTATCATTCGTCTTGTTTTTGTTAAGACCAGTACTGTTTGGCAACAGTGGGCGCTGGGTACCCGCCTTTATATTTTCATTCATAGGATGCAAGATTGTGCCCCCCGCCAGAATACGAGGGGCTGCCTGAGATGAACTCAGGGAGGGATTCTCCAGCTTCGCTGGGAAGCTACCCTCGTGGGGAAGTATTTCTTTTCTGGGGGTATTTTTTGTATTATTTTGTAATATTGCTTCCATGATTACCCTTTACACTTCTAACACCAGACATTTTAGGAACTATTTCAGAACCAAGGCTTGCTGTAGCCTCTTCCAGCCAGTCACCTGGCCAGGTGTATGGTTATACCGCCATTGCTCGGTCGCCAGAGCCTCGTCTGTTATCTGGCAGGGAGCACCACAGAGTATCTATCTGTCGCCTAAGGCGCGTGCAGGTGAGGTTGACAATTGGGTCGGAAAATACATTAAGTCCGTTCTCCTCTTACTCCCCGAATAAAATTTTAAATAATAAATTATTCCACTAATGGCACCTGCGAAAAATATCGATATGTGCCGTATGTGGAATAACTCAGGTGCCGTTAAAACGGGAGCCCAATGTGAAATACGTCATGTTTTTCGATGATCTGAAAAAAAGGTTTTTCGCGAAAAAGGTCACTTAAAATTCTAAAAGTTCAACACAATGTCCTAGTGAAATTTTGTGACTTGCCAAATCCGAAATGGTGCAACAAATGTGGTCATCGATTTCAATCGTTTTACTAGTTTTAGTATGTATATGATAATGCTCTCCCCTTTTTTGCACTTGCGTAGATAAGATTTCATATTTAGCTTATTTTTGAAATAAAGTTAAAAAATGTGCCACATTACGCGGTTCTTTTTAATTTTTTTATTGACGTTTCCATGTCAAGATTTAACCATGTTTGTGGTTCGATTCTAATGATTATAAAAAGAGCATATATTGCAAAAAAAAAAAGTTTCTACAAGCTACGAATTTACAATAAAAGAATAGATTGATTATTTTCCCACTGAATTTTCAATTGTTTATCGCTTCTGTTGAAATATTTAGTTCTGATGACACTACAACATAACAGGGATCTGGCATTGATCTGACGATGGAGACGGGATTAAGTTCCAAGAGTCTTCAACAGTTTACAGCAGCTATATCGTGTTTGAGCTCTTTTCGGAACTTAAGACTTAGCTCTTTGCGTCTCTATTATCTAACACAAAAACCATCGAGATAAAAACGCGAAAAATAAAACCATTTTAACAAAAAAAACATATCGACGAAAGAACTAACTAAAAGTTCGAAGGCATGTGACATCTACAAATCAGCACTGGGTCTGTGTGGTGGATAACCAGCCCACTCCTTTTAATAGAGCAGAGGCCTGTGAAATTTAATAGGCTCTGGAATAACAAAGTAGGTATTTGAGATGCTTCTTACTTATATAGCAGATGTTCATTGGCAGGGGCAGTGGTGTCTCATCCCATACAAAGAATCTGTCCCGACGTACTGTACTGAATATACTGATAATTTGTTGTACATCGATCGCGTTCGGTTCCGTTCCACGGATATAGATGGTGATCTATCTATCGCCGTGGAATGGAACCGAACGCCAATCGCGTTCGGTTCCATTCCATTTACAAAAAATAATCGGTATAATCAGATGAAAAACGCTAGACACGTTGGTATAGTTTCTTTGAATGGGATGAGGCATCTGTATGCTAATATTATATTATCTGTGGCAGGCGTAACCACTAACTACCAGGAAGGTCGCTTCTTTTGGTATTCCATATTATAAGTACTTACTATACACAGATCGGAGTACATTATTCAACAAGTATGGTACCACATCAAACGGATCTTTTCCTGCTTCGGGAGCTAGTTCAGCAACAAGCCGTCTTGCTTGTACGCTATATTCTTGCACAAACGTGTTCAGTATTTGCTGATTGAATGCAGGATTTAGTAGCTTACGGTGAGACTTCCATATTGGTGCTAAAATGAAAAAACAAATATAGATAAAGTCTGTAGGTACAATAGTTACCTAACAAAAACATAAAAGGAGTTGCCTTTGTTAAATAGTTTTCGGTCCTTTTTATCCGTCTTACAAAAATGAAAAGGCAATGCTATATGTGTAAATATGCTATATCCGTAACAAACATATAATTTACCCATGAAAAATATTTATATCTGATGAAAGATGTTTATATTTGCTTCTTAAATTGAATACCGTCTAATCTAACTTAATAATATACATCATAAGCAAAGTATAGGTCATGTTCCCTAATATCGTCCATTTATTACAGCTGAATAGTACACACACAACGCCTTGTATTTACGAGTATACCTTTATTTTTATTTCATTTATTCAATAAAATTGCGCCTGATTGTTTAATTAAAATAAAAACGAATAGTGCATAATACATTACGTTATATAAAAATTGTTTCTAGCATTTTAGTTTATAAAAAACGATGCTTTGTTTGAAACCAATAAACTGGTATCACATTTAAAATTCCCTTCAAAGTTTTCTTTCTATTCACCCCTGCCACGGTAAAGATATCTATACAGTATTGTGACTCGGCCCTGACCTTGAAATAAGTGCCTACAAGCGCGTGTAACCTAAACACGCGTTAGGGCCGCCCACCTCTACCTACTTGAATTCTTTCTAGTTTTGTGATTGTGAATATCTCAGATTATTTTCTCTAAACTGAGGTAAATATTATATTTTTTTATTAAACTTATTTTAAATCTTACTAGGTAGGTACCTACCAATTATTAATCTCATGATAATCATTTCATAATGATATTTTTCCAATTAAATAAAATATGTAAGTAGCTAAGTACATAAGTAAGTAGATAGCCTAGCCTAGGAAACTACCTACTAGTTTTTTTTAAAGCCTGTGCCGAGCGTAGGTAGGTGACCCGTGTGTGACTTTATCACCCTATCCATTTATTTATATTTATTAATCCAGGTATTTTACTCGGTGGAAAAAGCGAATTACCTCACTATTTAAAAAAGTAACAAAGTACGTATTATTAGGATAGGTTTTTTTTTTATTGCCTTGCCATACGGAAGTTACAGTTAATTAAAAAAATGTTATCTCTTGTTGCGTTATAGAAGAATTCAAGCAAACAAAAAAAAAATAGGCTATAATTGCTCTATGACATATTAAGTAAGAAAGCACTTGTACGTATTTGAATAAAATATTCACAAATCGCATGCTTACTGCTTGCAAAACCATCACACCGTTCGTTCGTCACGGCGGCGCGTCCGCGACTGGTAGTATATCAAGTGCGTGCTGAGCTCGAGTCACGTGGGCATGACTCGCGTTCCGACCGTTTGTTTGAAGATAGAATACTGTATCGATATCTTTACCGTGACCTTGCGTTCCTATTCACCCCGTTTAACGGCACATGATTTCACATGATCTACTATATTTGTTTTGATCAATTAGTTACGATAACATTAACCGTTCACGAGAAAACGCAACAAAAAAAATCATTTTTGACCTTGAATAATTTTAACGTAAAACAGGTGCTGTGGCAAGGCACAGATACACATTAAGAATTGTAACATATTTTGACCTATGTATTTTATGTTTACCTGTGTTCATAAAATATAACCTTATTATAAAATAAAGCAAAAAAAAATTTCTATGCCTTAACGAGAATATCTAAATCTACGTGGGGTCTGTCTTTTTTATCTTTAAAAACTATTTATGGGGCTACTTACTTGGGTTGTATGTGCTATGGGGCGCCTGTTTGGGCTGATAGGGCCACCATAGGGGCGGTACGACGTAAATTACTTCAAAGTCAGCGTTTGGCTTTGATATTCTTATGCAAAGCATACAGGACGGTTAGTACTGAGGCCTTACCGATACTTGCTGGTGTACTTCCGGTCGACCTTGAAGTGCAGCGACGTGCTGCAATGTACTATTCCGCACGAGAGACCGCGGACGCGAACTTTTTAACGCGGAGTGACCGTGAGAAAATCTCTAGATTATTTAAACCACCTATTGACGTCTGGGAGGAACTTTTATCCGAATGGCAATGTAGGTGGGATAATTCTATCAAGGGCCGACACCTCCACCAATTCTTTCCATCCGTTCGCGTGCGGCTGGCCAGCACGTGGCTGGAAGTGGATCACTGTGTTGCCCAATTTCTCACGGGACATGGTAACTTTAAAAGTAAATTATTTTCTTTCAAGCTCGTTGCCTCGCCTTTATGTCAGTGTTCTACATCTGACTGCGAATATGTACAATCTGCACATCATATCTTATGGGAGTGTATTCTTTGGCAGAATGAACGTAATATTATGTTGAATAATGTACAGGCTGCATCAGGAGTTGTTTACTATACGGACCTTGTGGAAACTAGAACAAATTTCCGTGCGTTCAAGCGTTTTTGCCATACCTATTATTGGAACCAAATATAACAGCTCACAATGTTAGGACCCATTAATATGTATTAATGCTAATTTTTTATCCGTGGTGCTAGGCAACTGGGCTTATCCCAGTTGTATATGACCCTTTGTGCCTATTGGCCTTGTTTGTTTGTTCTGTCTCCTGCTTGATATGGAGGGAAGTGGAAATTTACATTTTTCCTACTCCTCCGTTATTCTTTTCTGATTAATTTCGTTGCGGGATCCAAGACAGGTAAATTCATTCTCCGGGACTTCGTCGAGCTTCATTGCCTCGGCGCTTTTCTGGTGGTCGCCACTGTTGATTCTGGCTTTCAGGAGTTGCAGTGGTTTGGGAATAGTGCGGTGGGATTGTCCCAATAAAAAAAAAAAAAAAACCTTATTATATTTATTAATATAACGTTATTTGATTTATTGCAATCATTTTCTCTTTAGTCAGAAACTGCAGGTGTCCCTCCAAATGTTAAGTCACTGAATACGATTAGGTTTCGAAGGTAAATAAGGAAATAAGGTACATACCATCTGCCGTGACCAGTCCCCTGTCATACAACCGCTTTCCAAATGCGTATAAGTATGGTTTATCCATGCAGGTATTGGCTACTGTTAGACAGTCCTCCAAGTCTGTTATCACTGTAACACAACACACATTTAAAATAATTATAATCTTTAGTCTTATTAAATAAATATTTGTACAGAAGACTGCACCTCAGTGGTAACACGAGCTTGAACTCGCCTCTTGTTATAGTACGTAGTTGCAATATAATGAGAGGCCTACGGTACCTACTTGTTAGGGTTGCCAGCCTTACTATAATTATTACTATTTTAATAAACTTTATTCAACAAAATATGTATATTTAATTAATATATAACGCACATTACGTAGTACATTTTCATCGTAAATTAAATTTTGCAGAAGACTTTTTAATTATATCCAATACAATAAAATAGGAAACTTTAATAAAAAAATCAGCCAAGCTTGAATGAGACTAGGCTGGCTTTTTACCGCATGTGAAATAATTCCTGGGCTAAATATACCACAATGTGGGTATCGGAATAGGTAAACCCAGGCATAGGTGGCGGGAATTTTTATACTCTTAAAGTGAGGACTGGACTACGCTTGCCCAAAATTGGGAGAATTGGACAGAAAATGGGGTCACGGGACGGTTTTAGCCCTGCATTGGTACAACTTAGGCTGAATATAAATAAATCTATACTAATATTTTAAAGCTGAAGAGTTTGTTTGAACGCGCTAATCTCAGGAACTACTGGTTGGAATTGAAAAATTATTTTTGTGGTGGATAGTCCATTTACCGGGGAAGGTTAAAGGCTATACAACATTACGCTACGACCAATAGGAGCGGAGCATACATGAAAATGATGACAGCTAGTTTGTAATAAAGGTGTTCTATTTTTTTATATATAATATATAGATTATATTATATATATAGATTTATAAAAATTGCGTTTTTCCCTTGTACAGTACTGAATTTGTTACCATTGACATGCGGCCTACTATACTAGGAGACAAAGTAAAAATAAAATATTCATAATTTTACCATAAACGGAACGTGGGCCCAATCGTACTTCAATAAGCCCCTTATTCTCTATGCAGAACTGATATACCTTTTTTTCCTGCTGCCACAGATCTGAAAGCCAAAGAAAATCATTTTAAACTGTACCTAGTATGTAGAAAAATACTATCTTGGTTTTTTATATTTATCTTTTATACGTTTCTGTATAAATAACAGGAACTCAAATCCTAGAATCATCGCTTTGATGCTACAGTGCGCTTAGGTATACGGACAAGCAAAATTATTCTGATTCTGTACAATCTTGACCAGTGGCGTAGGCACTTTAGGGCATGGCAAGGCAGTGCTTCGGGGCCCCAAGTTCAAGGGGCTCCTCGGCTTCCATGAATGACATTCGATAAAGTTATAATTTTGGCAACTGATCTCGAACGGCTTGAAATGAAAATACTAAAATTTCTCCCACATCTAGAACATAAACAAAACAGGGTGTAACGTGGATCTTTTTTTGGGTCGTGGGGCTTTTGGGACCGGGACCGCGGTCCCAGATTCCCCTTTTAAATACAATATTATTTTTGAGTAGTATTTTGGGACCACAAATAAAATATACAAAGTTATGTCTTGAGAAAGTACGGTCAACCAAAAATAAATGAACTATTTTTATAAAACCCTAAAAAAAATATTTTATTTCCAAATGGCAGCTTTCTATTAGAATTAAACCTAAAAAAATAATAAAAAAAACTCATAACGAAATATAATTACTATATTCTTAAGTAAATAGTTGAAAAAATTAAATTACAACAATTTTAATGAAATCTTTTCTGCTTATTATCTCTTAAATCTACACAATTGCACATAAAAATCACCTCTATAAATGAAACGTCATCATTAAACTTAAAAACAACTATTTTAATTATCTTCTCTTTCTATCTTAATCTAAACATAAAAAAAACAACAATATAAATAATTAGCTAACCCCCGCGGCTTTGCTGGCGTCAACTGGATATCTACCTACCTACCTCCTACCCATCTACCCTACCTACCCACCTACCCATCTACCCTACCCGACCCTACCTACGTACCAATTTATTAAACTATTTATTTGAATAAGAATTAATACTACAATACGAATGTAACCAAGTTGGCTGTTTCTACCGGCGATCGGCGAATTTTAGAACACAAAGCCTGCTATTTTGACTTAACTATGACAGTGAGATATATTTTATCGCAGTCTTTTTTGCAGTTAATAATGAGTACTTTAATCATGTAGTACATAATTTTTATGTATCATCAATAGTTTTCTCAGCGTACGCCAAATAATGATTTTTATAGGCAAATTTTGCTACTTTGGGTTACATTATTGCAATTTTCATAAGGATCTCTATTTTTTTTGAAAATATATTATAGCTTATGTTTCTTTAGAATAATAAATAATAGATTTTTTTAAATCGGTTCGGTAGTGTCGCCAACATGCCAACTACATCGGTGTCTCGAACCAACAAAATTGTTGTGTCTCGGAGACTTTAGGAGGGCGTGCCCAAATTATGTGGGTTACAGTCAGCTCCTAATTCATGCGAATCGCCTACAAAAAATAATATTATAAAAAAAAACGAGGCGTACATTTGGCAGGCCTATGTCCAGCAGTGGACGTCTTTTGACGCTGAAATGATGACGATGATGACGCAACAGTCTCATAAAATACAAGTTATTTGCTAGCTGTATTAAAAACAATATAAAAATTTGGTTACTTATTAGATACTTTAAAACCTTAATTTTTCTAGACAATGGCCAATATGTATCTGGCCAGGTAAAAATTCCTGCAATGTCAGTCTGATCTTCTCTTTAATCGTAATACTTTCTGCCGATCTTTTTGAAATATTGTTCGATGTTTTTAGTTTTCACAGTAAAACAGACTGTCTTTTCTTATTCCCTCCAAAAATTGCACTATATTTGGTTTTGGCTTTAAATATTTTTTTACGTGGTTATTCCACACTTCAACAATATTGTTTTTTTTTGTGGTCCTCATCATAACTACACCATAATTTTGAATACATATCATTTTCTAACCATGTGTTGACAAAATAATCGTTGAAAGCTGTTATTGCACTGGTCCTCAGACATTCTTCCATTATATAAAGCCAACCCTCACTGATCAAATGTTGCGGGAGGTGGGAAAGTGCTGAACACAACTTTATATGTATTTTTCCAAGTTTAGATTTAGTTGCACCCAACCGTTTTGCTTTTCGCCATAAACATCTTGTAAAATGGAAATAGCAACCAAGTATCTTCACACCTGGGATAATGCTTCGAAGTGCTAATATAGCGGATATTTCAAAATCCATGCTTACTTTCAAAGGGTTCCACTGCGGTACGCGAGTCTTGATTATAGAAAAAAGAATCTCATATGTTGCACGGGTTTTATCAGGTAATAGAATGTAGAGTATCGGGAGCACATTCACAAAAGAATCGTTGCTGCCAATATCTGCATGCATTGTATACAGCTGATAAAAGTTTTTCTTAAATAGTTTGAAAGTGCCATCGATGAAGAAGTTAAGATGAAGAAGAAGCTAGATTTTGATAAGAATTTTAACATTTCTTCATTACAAAAAATTTAAATTCTTTTATTTTTGTGTTTATAATCAGCGAATAATAAATTTTCATATCTTTTGGGAATCTCGATATCTATTGCCTTTTGAAACTCTAGCTTTTTTAATCCCAGTGCCATATTCCTTCTCTTATATAAAGTTTTCTTGCGATTTTCAAATAACGGAATTGGTTTGACAAAATCCAACCCTGCATCTTTTATTCTTTCGATGGTCTGTTCAAAGATAGTAGACACTGGTGTTATAATATTCTGCTCTATATTTTTTAAACACACCTCGATTTCCGATTGTATTGTGAGCTCTAATTTATTTTTTGGAGGGTGAGTGTGGTTGACACTTTCGTGAACAATTGTATGTTTTAATATTTTTATAGTGGCGTTGCACATAGTCTTTTTTCAACACCTCCATAAATCTTATCATCTTTGTTAGTCCTTTTGCGTATGTATACATAATCATTTTTATAAAGGTATCAATCTTTGATTTTAAAAGAGATATTTTTGAGATAATTCTTCGATGTCGATTGCTGATTTTCATCCATATCGATTTGATAATAAACAAATAAATTATTAATAGTCTTAAATAAATAATTGTGACAAGCGACATGAAGAGCATCGAGTGTGACAGCACTCACATGACGACGTTTACGTCCGGCGAACCATCGAGCGCCATGCGGCCAGCTTCAAACCTAGCGAAAGAGTTTTTAGCCGAATCGCTGTTATTTTGCCTAAATTATCCTAACTTTTTAAATTGTTTTATTTTATATACTGCGAACTTCGCACCACCTTAGACAAATGTATGGTAAAATAGTGAAATAAACTCGACTTTGTTTCGTGCTAGCTATATAAAAGGTGATATTCAGAAAAATCAACTATGCATTCTACTGGCATTACCGGAAACTTACAATACTATGTTCCTATTGGTCCGCATTTTGTTTGTCATATATCAGAGATGTCGTTGTGTTTGCAAAATGGTTAGGAGATATTTCTTTTTCGATAATTTTGTGCATGCCCATTTAAACGTTATTCTGTTTAAATAACAGAATAACGTTTCAATGGGCATGCACATGCACATGGGCGGGTGCAAATCCAACAAATTGGTCCGGTGATCAGGAGACAACCAGGCTCACAGAGTACCTTGGTGAGGCGGCTGATATAGCGCAGCAACGGTATCCTTCCGCCCAATTGGTGTTACTGGGGGACTTCAATGCCCACCATCAGGAGTGGCTCTTCCCGTACCAGAGCACTGATCACGCTGGGCGGGAGATGAGAAAGCTTGCGCTTGCTTTGAATCTCGCCCAGCTGGTCCAGGGGGCAACGAGGGTGCCGGATGTTGATTCGCACACAGCCAATTGCTTGGACCTTCTGCTGACAACAGATCCAGACCGATACTCGGTGTCGGTATCTTCACCTTTGGGTAGTTCCGACCATTGTCTGGTGAAGTCTGTATCCGTCCACTCCCCGCCCGATCCCAGCCCAAGAGGCGCACGGCGGGTTTGGCGGTACAAGTCAGCAGATTGGGATGGGATGCGTTCTTTCTTCGCATCTTATCCTTGGCAGCCCACTTGCTTCGCTTCGGCTGATGCTTCGTCGTGCGCGGACGCCGTGACGGATGTGTTGCGTCAGGGAATGGAGTACTACATTCCGTTCTCTGACGTAGCAATGTCTAGCGCTGACCGGCCATGGTTTGGCGCCGAGTGCAAACGCGCTGACTCGCTTAAACATGAGGCGTACCTGGCATGGGTCGACGCTCGGACGCGCAAAGCAAGTGACGTGAGTCAGCTGAAGTGAGCCTTCAATAGGGCTGCCAAGTCCTGCAAGAAGGTGATGCGAAGAGCCCGGTTTGACCACATAAGCCGTATTGGGACCAAACTTGCCTCACACCCGGCTGGTAGTAAAGCGTTTTGGTCCCTGGCTAAGTCGGTTGAATCGAACTTCTGCCGTCCCTCACTACCACCACTGCTGAAACCCGACGGGTCACTAGCCCACACCGCAGAGGAGAAAGCAAACTTGTTTGCCTCGCTTTTTGCGGAATCTTCACGTCTGGATTCTGGTGATGCGCGGCCCCCTCCTTCTCCTGATGGATGCGAGACGAGTATGTCAGACATTGGCATCCATCAAAAGGACGTTCGTAGGGTACTGCGCAACCTCGACGTGAACAAAGCTAGTGGCCCCGACGGGATTCCAGCAATTGTTCTGACAACCTGTGCGCCTGAACTGTCTCCGATCCTAACACGCCTGTTTCGCCTTTCGTATGAGACTCGAAAAGTGCCGAATGCTTGGAGGCAAGCTAACGTTCAGCCTGTTCCCAAGAAGGGCAGTCGAGCTGACCCGGCCAACTACAGACCCATTTCGATTACGTCCATCCTCTGCAAGAGTATGGAACGGGTACTCAACTCTAAACTCCTGGCATACCTAGAAGCTAATGACATCCTCAGTGACCGCCAATATGGCTTCCGCCAAAATCGGTCAACTGGGGATCTTCTAGCGTATGCCATTCACATCTGGAGTGAGGCCATCGAGAGGCATGGGGAAGCGCTTGCCGTGTCCCTGGACATCTCGAAGGCTTCTGACAGGGTCTGGCATGAAAGCCTTATTGGTAAGCTTCCTTCATTCGGTCTGCCCAGTGGTCTGTGCGATTGGATTGCAGATTTCCTGAGGGACCGGTCCATCCGAGTAGTTATTGATGGCCGCTCGTCTGACCAACTGGATATTAATGCCGGGGTTCCTCAGGGATCGGTGCTCTCAGCAACATTGTTCTTGCTTCACGTAAACGATCTGCTAAAACCCGGCACCTTTGGGTATGCGGACGACAGCACTGTTGCTGAGAGATACGTCTCCGACGCGCGCGCTACTGGGCCTCAAGTCCGGTGTCTGCGAGAGGCCATGGTTGGGCGCTTGAATCTGTCCTTGAAGGCAGTCTCCGAATGGGGCGATGCCAATCTGGTCAGTTTCAATGCTGCTAAGACCCAGGCGTGTATTTTTTCCGCTAAAAGGAGCCAGTTCCATCCGGCTCCTTCTTTCCGAGATGTGACCGTGCCGATAACGGACCGACTTGAGCTTCTTGGCGTTACGTTGACATCGACCCTCAATTTTGGTCCATTCATTGAGGCAAAAGCTCAGCTGGCTGCCAAAAAGTTGGGGATTCTTGCGAAGGTGAGACGGTACTTCACCCCAGAGCAGTTGCTTAACTTGTATCAAGCGCAAGTTAGATCATGCATGGAGTACTGTTCTCATCTCTGGGACGGATCTGCCAAATACCAGCTGGATGCACTCGAGTCGATCGAAAAACGAGCCAAGAGGCTTATTGGCAATGAGATACTGGTCGAGTCTAGGCTCCAGAGCCTTGAACATCGGCGCCGAGTTGCCAGCCTGTCGGTTTTTTATCGGTTACATTTCTTAAACTTCACATGAAAATAAAATACCTAGTAATTTTATTTTTGAAACACTTCCCATTTCCTTTTCACTACTTTTTACTTACCTACGCCTACTTGGCGTCGGAATGACTGATAGAACACTTGTTCTATCTAGTGATAAATAATAACGTAACTATTTACTAACGTTATTAGATAACGTTATTTTTGTAATATTGGGGTAATTTGAATTATGAGACAACACCGGCCCACGCACCACATGCTTATAAAACCGGCGTCACCTTGTTGTTTGCAACGTTCCATCTTGAATTTTTATTTGATCTGAGATCCTGAGTTACAGAAGAAAAATACCAAGTACCTAATCAAAAATATCAAATTACTAAAGTATAAAGTAATTACTCTTACCTTTTATAAGTAAAACACTGCAGTACTAAATATTACACTTCCTGTTTGTTACACTTTCTCTTCAAGATGCATTGCAAAAAAACAGCACATTTATTTAAACGTTGCCGATATTAGCATCCGTTAACCTTGACAAAGGGGTGTGATTGGTCAAAGAGCAACCCGACGCCACATAAAGCAGTCGCTGCGTTATATGGCACCGGGCGCAATAGATTTGTGGAAGAGTATCTCTCACCCACACATCTATGTGCGCGCAAATCATATTCTTCATACTTCTCTCTCTCTCTCTTCTCTTACATATGATTGATATATTTTTATTTTATTTTATAGCTACAACTATCCTTTGATAAGTGCAAATAGTTTGTACCGCTACTGATAATTCATGCAATTGTTGATCAATAGTTTTTGTTAACTGTACTTTAACTTTTTTTTTCTTGTGGTCCCACAGTACTACTCAAAAATAATATTGTATCTAAAGGTGGAATCTGGGACCGCGGTCCCGGTCCCGAAAGCCCCACGACCCCTTTTTTTAGCCTCACGAATCTATACTAATATTATAATAAAGAAAGAAAATTAACCTAAGTTTGTGAGGTTGTAGGGGGTTGATTCACTACTGAACTAATTTAGATGAAATTTTGCGTGGAGATAGTTTGAGACCCTGGGAAGGACATAGGATAGCAGTTTTTATCCCGGTAGTGCGTTCCCTTGGGATGATAAAACACTTTATACGCGAGTGAAGCCGCGGACAAAAGTGTTCAAAGAAGGTAAACAGTTCATTATTTTACCATTTATAAGACTACCAATATTGATAATTAAAAGCGTATAACTAAAATTTAAAACCATTGGTTGAATTAACTACGGATCAAAAAACTGGGGCTTAGTAGTGATGTCTGCCTATGCCACTGATGTTGACACATAAACCCAACCTAATACCAAAATCGTCATTATAATAGTTTCTATGTGATCACCTTCAGGTAATTCACGTTATAGACCAGGGTCGAAAATTTTTGAAACGAAATATAATTATAGTAAGATGAAACCCATTAGAAAACGAAGAGAATATGACAAAAATGAAAGGCTTTTTTTTTTAAAGGTTATAAAACGGTCCTCGTCGATCCGAGTCCTATGGAAAAAAGTTAAATTGGAAAGTTATAGGTAATAAAAAGATCTACATCTTTTATATTTACGCTTTTTTCACATAACCTCAAAATTTATGTCATAAATTCAATGAACCAAGTTTCTAGTTTTTTATTTTTATCTTTTATAAAAAAAAACTCGAAATTTGGTGAAAACTTACCTTTTCATATCTCAAACACTGTATTTTTTTTTATTCAATATATTTATTTTTTCACCTTATTATGACTTAATATCGAAAAAAGCAGCCTAATTTTCAATCGAAAATTCTTACGTCAAAATATCTGTTTTTAAAAAGTCGGTGGGCTTTTTGTTCGCTGAAATCTTTACTTTCTTATAGTGTAAATAAATACATTACTTTAAAAAATCATCCCCTTGCACTTTCCGACCTCAGATCGCCCGTAAATTATTTTACAATGCATGCCCTCGAAAAGAGCGGTTTTCCAAGCAGCCAAACTGTGCGGAAAGTGTCACTTTTTTTCACTAGTGCTTTTTACTTTCCTGTATTTTTTTTTAATTTTTAACTCCAACGTCAGCCCGACGCATAGAGTTTTTATTATTTGAGAAAAGTTTTACAAATTAGTTATGTACAGATTATCATTCATATAAAAGGTAAAATAAAACTAATACTTAATTTTAGGCGTTTTTAATTACTCTAGATTTCGATTTTGATCAATAAATTAATTTTAAATATTCATTAAATATGTTTGGCAGAACGTATATTTAGCTCGTGCCTTATTGCGTTACGATGTGACAGCTATTTGCACATGCGCAGTAGATATGCCCGAGGAATTATTAGTTAATCTGTGGATATGCTGAACGCGCTTGAATCAGCCCGCCATATTATTAATTTCATTTTATTAATTTATTTATTTCCTCGCACAATGCATAGTAAAATGTTGTATGATACACGTACGTAAGATGATTTCCGACTCGTGTCGATTTATCCACTTACTCGCTTCGCTCGCTCGTGAATAAAAATGCCACTCATCGGAAATCACCTACCTTCCGCACTTGTATCATAAATAACTATTTCCTTTCATTTTTTTATATTCTCTTCTTTTTCTAATGGGTTTCATTTCATCCTACTAATATTTTTTGTCACTTTTTACCATTTTCAAAGGCTTCGGCCCTGGTCTATTAGTTTATAAGTAAAAGTAACACTTAGGTTGCTGAGAAGTTTCTGATAGAATAGCCCTTCGGACATACGGCTTGTAGGTACTTATCATTACTTTGTATTAATAGTATTCGTTATTTTATTATTCTCTGACTTGTTGCCCGTGGGATCAAGCTTTTATTGTCCTGTATCAGCTGGTGACCAACAATACGTTCAACTACGGGTTTTCTTCAATACCAATCGCCTATATTTGTTGTGTAATAAAACGATGAAATTTTAAAATATAATACATGAATAAAAATAAAATTAATGTGTCTGTTTGTAATGTCAAAATATAAGCTTTTTACTTAATGCATATGAATGTAGATAATGGATACTTATTGCATATGAATGTAGATGAAAAAAATACATATTTTATTTTTGTATCTGTTTTATATCTTTTTAGACCAGGGTCGATAATTTTTGAAAAGAAAAAAAAATATAGTAGGATGAAACCCATTGGAAAAGGAAGAGAATATACCAAAAATTAAAGGAAAAATAATTTACGGGCGATCTGAGGTCGGGAAGGGGAAGGGGGTGAGTTTTCGAGGGTGAAAACGGTTTATCTCGATTTCCGGCAAAACTACAAGCCCTATGGAAAAAAGTGAAATGACAAAGTTGTAGATAATAAAAAGATCTAAAATTTTGTAATGACAATTTTTCACATAACCTCAAAATGTATGTGAAAAATTCAAATTACCGAGTTTTTAGTTTTAAATTTTTATCTTTTACAAATTTTAATTTTTTTTTCACATAGTTTGGAAAAAAACTTACCTTTTTAAGTCCCAAACACACTATTTTTTTTTTTATTCGAAATATTTATTTTTCTCCTTATTTTGACCTAATTTCGAAAAAACTACCCCAATTTTCAATTGAAAATTCTCCTGTCAAAATATCTGCTTTTTTAAAAAAGTCGGTGGGCTCTTTGTTCGTTGAAATCTCTACTTTTTGATGGTGTAAAAAAAAAATACATTACTATGGTAAATATAATTTATTTTAAAAACGAAATAACAGGTAATAAGGCCCAGACCCTCCTCCCCTACTTCCCTATAAAATACCTTTTGATGGGCTAAAATTTTCTATATCAGTTATCTTAAAATACCAATAAATAGGCATCTACGCATATAATTTATAGAAGATTCTACAATTTACTCAAAATATTGTAGATGTCTTATTAAACATTAACTTTATTTTTTGCATTTTCTGAGAAAATTTACCATAGTAATGTATATTTTTTAACACCATCAGAAAGTAGAGATTTCAACGAACAAAAAGAGCCTACCGAATTTTTGAAAAAAGCAGATATTTTGACAGGAGAATTTTCGATTGAAAATTAGGGTGGTTTTTTCGATATTAAGTCAAAATAAGGTGAAAGAATAAATATTTTAAATAAAAAAAATAACAGTGTGTTTGGGACATAAAAAGGTAAGTTTTTACCAAACTATGTGAAAAACAATAAAAAATTGTAAAAGATAAAAATTAAAAACCAAAAACTTGGTTATTTGAATTTTTCACATATATTTTGAGGTTATGTGAAAAAAAAGTCAATTCAAAAGTAGTAGATCTTTTTATTATCTACAACTTTGCCATTTCACTTTTTCCATAGGACTTGTAGTTTTGCCGGAAATCGAGATAAACCGTTTTCACCCTTAAAAACTCACCCCCTTCCCCTTCCCGACCTCAGATCGCCCGTAAATTATTTTTCCTTTAATTTTTATAATATTCTTCTTCTTTCCCTATGGGTTTCAACCTACTATTATTTTTTTCACTTTTTATTATTTTTAAAGGCTTCTTACACTGGTCTATTTTGTTCCGGCTAATTTCTGAAACGGTTGGACCGAGTTTTTATGGGACTTTCGATGGCAGATAGCCGATGTTGTAACTTAGGCTACTTTTATTTTAGAAAAAGAATAAGGGGTTTCGACCAAAAAATATATCGTGGATGAAGTCGCGGGAAGAAGCTAGTTTAATAAAACAATACAAAAAAAACATACTATATATAAACTGTAGGTAACTACATACGTTGTTCTGAGAACTTACGTAAAGCGTCTCCCAACATCAGATGTCCGTGTCCAATGACCGGCAATGCACCAGGATACACCGGAGGCGCGGGACGACGTAGTTTTACGTACCACCATAACGCAAACACTGAGCACCATATTAAAATTAACACCGCTAGATACATTTCTACAATTAGAATGCCGGTTTATGTACGAAATATATTTCTTTTATAGTAGGCTCTACTTAAGCAATCTAATAAATTTAAAAACTTGTTTTTGGGTTTAAATATAAACAGGCAAAGATCAGCGTGATTACAAGATTGCCCTTGTGTCTATTTGACAGTTTATTACAGAGGGTTTTAAGGTTCCGTAGTCAACCCTAATAGTTCCCTTCCCTTATAGTTTCACCATGTCTGTCTGTCCGCAGCTTAGCTCAGAGACTCTTAGTACCTACTAGAAAGGTATAAATTGGTACGGATATACCTACATATTAATCACACCGACATAACTAGTGGTAAAACAAAACAAAGAAAAAGAGATTTTTAGGATACCTCCCTCCTACCTTTAGGAAAATTCACTGTAGATATCAGAGTTTAAATTTATTTTTAAAATCTAACCACGTTCAATTACAAAAACAAAATTGGTACACATAAAGCGATTTTAATTATTTTATAGTTATCAACTGAAGTTTGCTGCTTTATTTAAATCAGAAACCGGCTGTAAGAAGTCGAAGAAGTACTTTTATATAGTGACGTGATATTTCGGAAAAGTGCCCAAAAATCTGGCAGGATTTCTACGTTAATTGACAATAAGTCTTCGGACAAAGAACGAGCCAGCTCTGGTCACGGAACGTGATGATCAGTCGGCCAGAAATATCGGGCCCCATGACCCAAGCGTTTGGACCAGAAACGGCTCAAGACTGTAATTGACAATAACACTACTTACAGTTTACGCCACTTGAAAGCGTAAACTGTAGTAGTGTCAGTAGCAGTACCGGCTTAGCCTTACTTACCTCTTTCCTTTTCTTTTTTAAAAAAAACGTTGCCCCACGTATCGTGAGTTTAAACTCATATACATACAAACCCAGATTTGTAGCCATACATGCTCGCGTCCGATTGCCGAAAATGGTCGATTATTCTTTAATGCCATACTTTCCTCCTATTCCCACATCACCAGTAGGTTACTGGGAAGAATAAGTAGAAGTATTTAAAACAGGTACTATTTTAAATACTTCTGTTTTCGATCATAAATATTCGGTATGGAAATAAAATACATGAATAGGGATGATGACTAAAAATATATTTTTAGTCCGTCAGTTAGATTTCCAAAAAATATTGGACACGTATTATTTCTTTTGACACGTTAACAAAAAATTATGACGATACAGTGCGTTAAAATATCGCATGACGACATGCCTAGGTACAATTTTTACATAGAAGTGACGTCACAAGCCCCCACATCCGAACTTTGATTCGCTTTATCTTGGTGAATTTTTATTGATTTGAATAAGTAAAAAATGGAATTGCCTGGAAACAGGCAATTGCCCTGAGTGACTGAATTATGAACTTTCTGATAAGTAATTATTGATAACCAAATATGACGCTGTGAATTTTAGTATGAGTGATTCCAAAAAGTAAACTAAATGTTTATTGGAGCGGAGCCTAATTTAGATTTTCAGAGTGATGTGAAAATTGGACAGATTCTCAAATGTTTTGTAAGTAATTCTGTAATTACAGATCAGGAAGACCTTGTCCTGTTCAAATAGGTATATATGTATGTTGTTTTCCAATTTTCCCTTTCCTGAGAACTTTTTTGTATAAACTTTTTCTATTTCCATTTTCATTATTACAGACGTCATATTCTTTAGCTTTATCAACTTAAGTATTATTAAGTTTTACGAAGTACGAGTGTGGAAATATAAACTAATATTAAAAAAAGAAAAAAGTTATTTATTTTTATGTTTGTAAAGAGTAATCTCTGGAAACACTGGTCTGATTAAAAAGGAAAAGAAAGAAAATAAAGACAAGTAAGAAAATAAAGAGAAAAAAGAAAAGCATGAAAAGAAAGAAAAGAAAGAGAAGTAAGAAAAGAAGAAAAGAAAGAAGAGAACGAAAAGCAAGTAAAGAAAGAAAAGAAAGAAAAGAAAAGAAAAGAAAGAAAAGAAAAGAAAGAAAGAAAAGACAGAAAAGAAGGAAACGAAAGAAAAGAAAGAAAGGAAACTAGTTTATTTGGCACACACAGATACACCCAATGTAGTTACAAATAAAATTGAATCTATTTTTAAAACAATAACATACATAGTGTGCCCCGCGGCTGCGCCAAAAACGTCCAGTTCAGCAAAATGCCAGACAACTAGGAATTGCCTGACGCTGGTTTTCAACTGAACCTTACGAAAGCTCGATTACAAAAACTCTTTCATTCATCAGCTCACACACAGCTACTCAATCCCTGAGTATCTAGGCAACTTTTTATCCCACAAAAAAAGCCACAGACAAATGCCAATAATTTACAAAGTAAAAGCAATCAGATAAATCATAACCATAATTAAAGGATTTCTAACTTATATTCAATTAGAGAAGATAATTAGCCACAGCTACCTGTACTGCCATTAGATATGAAGTATTGAGGTTGTAAACCGTAATGATAGATTTCCCCGCGACGTTTTCCTTAACGATGACAATCTAGAAATCGATGGTATCGGCGGGATATAATCGGCTGATCGATTGCGACCGTGTTTTAAAGCTAAGTGTCGGGGTTTAATGCAATGTTGTGCTTTGTGGTAGTAACAGTTTAAGTGATATATGTAGTGGAAACTTCATAATTTGTTAGATAGTTTCCTTCGTGTTCGATATTTCAATCGGCAGCGGCGTTAGACGTGAGACAGTCATCTGGGTTTTAGAAAAAAAACATTGCGTAAATATTTTGTTTAATTTTAAGGTGTTTTTGTTTATAAACTAATTTTGAGGGTTCCGTAGCCAAATGGCAAAAAACGGAACCCTTATAGATTCGTCATGTCTGTCTGTCTGTCTGTCCGTCCGTATGTCACAGCCATTTTTTTCCGAAACTATAAGAACTATGCTGTTGAAACTTGGTAAGTAGATGTATTCTGTGATTTTCACAGAATACAAAAAATAGAAAAAAAAACAATAAATTTTGGAGGTCCCCATACTTGAAACTGAAAGTAATTTTTTTTTTCCATCAAACCCATACGCGTGGGGTATCTATGGATAGGTATTTAAAAATGATATTGAGGTTTCTATAATATTTTTTTTCTAAACTGAATAGTTTGCGCGAGAGACACTTCCAAAGTGGTAAAATGTGTCCCCCCCCCGCCCCCTGTAACTTCTAAAATAAGAGAATGATAAAACTAAAAAAAATATATGATGTACATTAAACATGTAAACTACCACCGAAAATTGGTTTGAACAAAATCTAGTTAAAATCGTAAACCGCAATTTACCAAGTACGGAACCCTTCGTGCGCGAGTCCGACTCGCACTTGGCCAGTTTTTTCTATCTTTATTTCTTACAACACACTTGACAGAGGGCTGAGTGATTCAACTCAACACACTCAATTCAGCCTATTGAAATCCACTGCTAGACTGGAGATGTCATTTTTCCCAAGCTGCGCCACAACGCTCTATCCACCGCCTTTCTCATATGCTTTATTTACTTATTTTATAACTAGCTGTCCCACGCGGCTTCACTCCCGTCAACTGGCTACTTACCTACCCTACCATACATACATGTTGCGTAACTTTAACCGCTTACGCAGCGCACGCAATGGAAGCTCTCAATTTTTTGCCCGTTTTTGCAAAAAAAAACAGTTATAATTTGCTCCTATTGGTCGTAGCGCGATGTTATATAGCCTATAACTTTCCTCGATAAATGGACTATTCAACACAAAAAGATACACAACACAACATTTTTCAATTCCAACCAAAAGTTTCTGAGACTAGCGCGTTCAAACAAACAAACTCTTCAGCTTTATAATATTATTATTAGTATTAGTATACATTAATATACACACAGTAGAGAAAAACACATCAAGACAAAATAGTACAAAGGTACTACATATTCCTGAAGAAATTTCTAGCAACAAGAAAAGGAAAAATTAAAAGGAAATGTAGATAAAATAGTGTGCGAGAAAAGGAAGAGAAGAAAAATGAACGATTAACCTAAGATATTAAAACATATACACATAGAGTAAGTGATATATAGGTACTTATATAAATACGTATTATTATTCTGTTGTGTATTGCATAATTAATATTTCAACTTGATGTCCTTTATCTGATGACGTCGCGTCGGACGACAAATTTTGGTGTTGCGAACATAGTATAATGTATAGGAAGAAGGAATATAGGTGAGTGTGGTGATAAATACATTATATAATTTATATCATACTAAGTTGAGTCACTAGAAATAACATAATTTATCCCAATACGCTGTAGTTGCTCTCGGAGCAAAGCGAGTGCCTTCGTTCAGGTTTTATTGGATTTGCTAATTTCATTGGGCTGAAAAGGGAGCACCGAGATTAACGCCGCCTGTCACACCGATCCGAAAACGAAAGGAAATCCCTAATTATTATTTTCATTTATGTTTAGTATTTTATAGACGACTTAGCTGCCGCTAGGGATGAAACGATACAAGTAAATACAAATACTTACTCGATACTTTTCTTTAGATACCAAGTAGTTTTGGTATCGATACTTTACAATAAAAAACCAAGTAGGTATCGGTTAAAAATACTCTTATCGAATTGGACTACCAGGATGCTTAAAATGCCAGTCAATATTTTACTTTTATACAATGATTAACCATTCGATACATCTACGTTGATAAAAAAAAATATTTTGTTAGTCTTACTGCCGGTTTCCCAGCTCTCAATTATCGGGCTGTTAACGTAATCGACGAGTAATCGCCGGTTAATTCTACTTTCAGTTTCTCAACACCAAGTGTGACAAGTGGTTGACAATTTGTCACATTTGAGAAAAATCTCGAATTAACCACATGGTACAGCAGTTTTGGGTTTCTGAGAACCTTTTTCAATGTTAATCTCTTGTCAACGAGCCTAATTTATAATTGTTGGAAATTGGTCGATTATTCGCAGATCAAAATTATGATTTCAAAGGCTTATATTAGGATAAAAATAAAAAAAGGTGTCAGCGAAAACCACGTTATGGGTTGAGATATGAAAAATGTGTTAATTTAATTATTTAATAACCAAGATTAAAAAAGAAATAGGATATTACAAACGTTTTGTAGTTATTTATGCAACTGTTGTATAATAATGGGTATTAAAACACGAATGTTTGTTTATCACTAGTATCACATGAGTGTTTTAATACCTAATTATAACAGTTTCATACAAGACTTTATCTACACCCATGATATGAATCCTCTATAAAGGTTCTGAAACCATAGGGTATTAATTAATACTTAGCGTACTTTTCAGTATTTAATAGAAGGTCCATAGGGATGAAGATTTGTTTTTTTCTGATAATTCTTGAAAATATACTAATAGCACATCTTCAGAAAATTATGAACTACTCTTTGATATTTTCCAATTCATGAAATTTGGTACGTCTTTTCATAATGTTTTCTCGACTTTTCTGGTAATAATTGGTTAGAAATGTCCTTTGCTGCATTATAAATATCTGGTGGTGTGTTATCAAAGCTTGTAGCACTCATTTTTGTAAACAACAAAATATATTTTTTTTTCAATACTATTATTGAACAAAAATGGCGGGATACGACGTCAATTCAAAAATTCGAATAAGTTTTTTTAAAATTACGGCGCTGTGGTGTGGTGTAGTGAAACGCGCGTGCATGACAATGTTCTTTTTTTTAAGAAATTCATAAAGATACCATGAGAATGTGGCTGTTCGATGAGTAAAAAACCGGCCAAGTGCGAGTCGGACTCGCGCACGAAGGGTTCCGTACTTGGTAAATTGTGGTTTACGATTTATGACGTATTAAAAAAAAACTACTTACTAGATCTCGCTCAAACCAATTTTCGTTGGCAGTTTACATGGTAATGTACATAATATATTTTTTTTAGTTTTATCTTTCTCTTATTTTAGAAGTTACAGGGGGGGGGACACACATTTTACCACTTTGGAAGTGTCTCTCGCGCAAACTATTCAGTTTAGAAAAAAATGATATAAGAAACCTCAATATCATTTTTAAAGACCTATTCATAGATATCCCACACGTATGGGTTTGATGAAAAAAAATATTTTTAGTTTCAGTTTCAAGTATGGGAACCCCCAAAATTTATTGTTTTTTTTCTATTTTTGTGTGAAAATCTTATTGCGGTTTACAGAATACATCTACTTACCAAGTTTCAACAGCATAGTTCTTACAGCTTCGGAGAAAAGTGGCTGTGACATACGGACGGACAGACAGACAGACAGACAGACAGACAGACAGACAGACAGACAGACAGACATGACGAATCTATAAGGGTTCCGTATTTTGCCATTTGGCTACGGAACCCTAAAAAGGAGTTGCATTATGAAATTTATTTATTTTTACAACATTATAACACCCGTTTGGATGATATTATGGTTACTATGACACTGGCTGTTTTAATGTTGGCAATAAGCTAACTGTTTCAAGAACTTTTATAGAGGATTTATAGCATGAGTGTAGATAATAGTAGTTTATGCAATGGTCATATAATAGGGGTAATTAAAACACAAGCGTAGGTTTATCACATGAGGCGAAGCCGAATGTGATAATAATATTACGCTAGTGTTTTAATACCTAATTATATGCCGTTGTATACACTTCTTTATCTTCACTCATACAGTTGAAGTAAAATAAAAGTTGAAACGGAAAAATATGTGGTATGGCGGGCAATTTAGATTCTCATTGTGAATGACTGCGCAGCGCGCGCATCCATAGACAATGCCACTTCTTTTCTATATTTAGTCAACGAGCCCATACGCGCCAGTAAATTAAAAAGTAAAAGTGTGCTATAAAAATTAAAAAGTTAATGTATGATGCAGTTGTTTGAAAATCGAAGGAAAATGTTGAACTGTAAAGGTTTTTTTTTTTAATGTTTACCTATCCACGAATATAAAGTACGTGTTTATGCAACATTTTTTGAATTCATATTTGGAAGATTACGTTGTGAGTGTAGATAAAATTAATTACAGCATAAAAACTTGACACAAATATCAAAAATAGTTATTTTGTATTACAGAAATTTAAAAAAAATAAACAAACTGTTACTGACCTGGGAATCAAACCTACCTCACGCTAATGGGGGTGAGGTAGGTTCGATCAGGTCAGTGTTGACTGTACCCTGTACTTAGTACTTTCCAAGGTAAGTTTCTGGATAGGATTTTGTTTAATTTGAAGCGGCTAGGGTGGTGACCGCGCCAGGGTAAGCAACACTTACCAAGGTCAGTGTTGGGATGGGTGACCACTTTTCTTTGGATCGCTTGTTTATGGATAGGGGACCCTGTCAGGGTAAGCAACATTTGTGGTGACCATAACCACAAAAATTTTGATCACCGATCCGAAAGTCACCCCGCTAGGATATACAACATCTACCAAGGTCACCCATCCAAAAACAAGCGAACCCAAAAAAGTGGTCACCCATACAAACACTGACCTTGGTAAGTGTTGCTTACCCTGGCAGAGTCAGCCCTCCAAAACAAAGGAACCCAAAAAAAGCGGTCACCCATCCAAAGACTTACCTTGGTAAGTGTTGCTTAACCTGTGTGGTCACCTATCCAAAAACAAGCAAACCAAAAAAAAAGTGGTTACCCATCCAAAAAGTCGTCCTTGGTAAGGCTTGCTTAACTTGGCGGCTAAACCAACCCAACCGCTCAAGATAAAGTTACTGATTACGTTATAGTACGAATGAATCGAATGAATACCAGCTAGGGTAGCCAACCGAAATAAATTAATGCCGATTAGTTAATTTAATAAGCGATTACGTAATTTCTCGATGATGAAGTGTTGAGAAACTTACTGACAACTGAGGGCTGGTTAATTTGTGACAAATTGTCAGCGGATTTGAGATGTGACGTCGACTTCAGAAACCGGTCCTTAGTGTCGCACGGTTGATAGGCTTGTTTGTAGAGAAATGTATATCGCGCGGACTTAAAATATGTAGCTTCAAGAAAAGGAAATTATTATGGACGTCTAGACTTAAACCTACTCAAATAAAAAAATTAAAATATTCGAAGTTATTTTAAAAAATATAATTAAACTGACTAAACGATCTCAAAACGACTATATTATTAAAACTTCTGACAATAAAAGCAAAATGACCTGGAATATAATAAAAAACCCTAAGTCTACTGTTTGGGATGAGTATTCGAACAGAATTCTATCACGTTATCGTAAGCCAATCATAGCACAGCTAAATGACGCGATGGCTTGTTGTGATTGGCCAATTTTCTTCCAGTCCCCTTTCCCTCGATTGCTGTATACTTAAAAAAAAATATATATTCGCTAACGACCATTTGTAACCACAGCTTGTTTTATTTTAATCTCACAAAACCCCATCAAAAACGCCAAAGTAGTAGCTGAAGAAGCAGTTTTGATCACCACTATAACACATCTAAACATCTGCCTAATGACTCAATAAATAAAATTCAAATTGACAATGAAACAATCAACAAACCTCAAATAATTGCTGACAAGTTTAACGACTATTTCGTAGAAAAAATGATGCTAATACCAGGATCAGATCGAGTGCTTATATATTAAATAAACAAAAATCAATGTCATGTCTCCATGTGAACCATTACAAATATTTAACACTAGCTGACTCCCGCGGCTTCGCTCCCGCCAACTGGCCACCTCCTACCTACCTACCTACCCTACCTACCTACCATAACTACCCTACCCACCTACCCTACTCCACCTACACTACCCAACCGTACCAACCCTACCCTATCTACCCTACCTACTCTACCCTCAACTACCTACCCTATCCTACCTACCTATCAATTTGTTGAACTATTTATTGGAATAAAATATAATAAACTACTATACGAATGTAACCAACTTATTTTTCTACCGGCGACGGCGATCTAATTAAAACTTTTGAACATAAAAGCTGCTATTGTGAGTCAATCTTAAAAGATAGACATGTGCTGTCGCGGTCTTTGTTTTAGGAATTTTAAAGAGGAATAATTCCATCATACATAATATTTGCGTAACTTAAACCGTTTACGCAGCGCACGCAACGGAAGCTCTCAAAAAGGAAAATGTTTGCCTGTTTTTGCAACATTTTTCATTTATGCTCGGCTCCTATTGGTCGTAGCGTGATGTTATATAGCCAATAACCTTCCTCGATAAATGGACTATTCAACACAGAAATTTTATTTTCCATTCCGAATTCTTCAGTTTTATAATATTAGTATATTATAATAGTTTATTATAAAAGGTCTCAAAAACACTAATAGCGTAGGCAATGATGAAATTTCAACTAAGATTATAAAACATGTAGTCGATTTAATTTCTAAACACCTGAGTCATATTCTTAACCTGTGTATCAGCCAGGGTGTTTTTCCTGACTGTCTTAAGATCTCCATACTTAAACCTATATTTAAAAAAGGTTTAAAGCAGCTAATACAAAACTATAGACCCATTGCGCTTTTGCCAATCTTTTCCAAAATTTATGAGAAATATATTTATAATGAGCTTTATGCATACTTAGAAAAAGATATGATTCTCTGTAACGAGCAAAAAGGTTTTCGAAAGAATATGACAATTAATATGGCTATTTATGACTTTTTAAATAAAATTGTGACTAATATTGATAATAAAGTGCGCGCAAGATAAGTCTGCGCGTGGCCAAAATCGGAACTAATCGTTTGTCATTTATGTCAGGTGTCAAGAGAGTGTGTTGTATTCCGTGTTTTTATTCGTTTCCGCAGTAAATAATTGCCATCATTATGCTAAAAGTAATTGAAAGTAATGGCAGTGATGTTTTCTTGTGGTGAACAAGACAATAACGGGCCTAACGTACCGTTTTACAAAGATAGAGCCCGCGTTGCTAATTTGACAGGTAACTTTTAGGGTTACCACTGTACTAAAATTTCCCTAAATTTTCGTACTACCGGTGCCCAACATTATTGGTTTTTTGGGTGGTACATAAATATACCAGCGGGACAGGACCGGCATCATGTAAAATAATGCATCATTGTTATTGTGTTTTAGGCGTTTCTGAACGCACCGTTACCCAAATAACTCAAGAGGGTCATGTGGCAGCAGCTTCTTCAAAAATTGTTGAAGTAGAAATTATAAAAGAATTGAATTCGAAGGTATTAGCCACTGCAGAATCATTGTTAGACTAAATTTAACAGTAGGTACTACTAAGTATTCAATAAAAGATTAACAATAATTTCATTATCCTTTTCTCATCATATTCTATGTAAGTAGAAAAAGCTTAATTATGCTTTAATTATGCTTAACTTAAATTACTTTAAGTTTCGAGTAATGAAAAATGACAATTGATTAAATGAAGAAAAAAAGATCAGTTATGCTGGCAACATTAAGCACGCCACCCGTCGCGCGCAGACTTATCTTGCGCGCACTCTAAAACACCTGTTTGTGCTGTGTATTAAATTATCTTTATTTCAGACGAAAGTCCATAATTTTTTCAAATATAGCGTTAGTAGGGTTGTTACACACAAAAATAAAACATAACATGGTGTTAATAATTTGTTAGTAAACAAAACAAGTTACACAATAATAATAATTGCCGTAGTCTATTTTCTATTTCTGAGCAGGTGTACACTTGCCCAGTACACAGTAAAAGGACCGTTTATTTTGCACGCTAACGTTTTGAGGACAGTGTTGGTGCTACCCCGGACCCTGCTCATCATCAATGCAGTTCTTTTCCTAATGATAGAAAAGAAATCATCGACACAAGCATCCGCAAACATTGCGGAAGCACTGCAGTACCTGGGTTTTCTTAACACTGCCCTCAGAGTGTCATTGTACTGAACACGCAAGGCGTTAAAGCCTGCCATGTATGGTATGGGGAAACTCGGTGCATATCGAAAGAGCTTTCATCGCGCAAAAGAGGTGTATACGTGCGATTTGTAATGTAGACCCACTTACATCCTGTAAACCACTGTTTAAGAAACTGAGAATACTTACATTGACTGGTATTTATATTGAAGAAATATGTAAATTTACAAAATCTCACCCGGAGATGTTTGAAAAACTGGGAGATAAATGTAAATTCAGGACTAGATATCCTCATAGATTAATTACTCCTAGAATGAAAACGGAGCTATATAGGCGAAGTTGCTATCCTATGTGTATTGAGATCTACAACAAGATTCCTAACGAAATTAAAGAACTTCCAATGGTCCGCTTCAGAAGGGCTTTGCGTAGGTGGTTAATAGAGAATTCCTTCTATACTTTAAAAGAATTCCTTAAATTTAAATTTAAATGACCTAATTGTATACTTACAAAATATTTGCATGTCATTATGCTATGATTAAATATGTTAAGCTACTATTATACTACATTGTAAGATCTTTTGTAACCATATTTATCTGCAAATAAATCTTTGACTTTGCCACGTAAAGTTGATCCACAGACTGCACGTGTAAAAAGATTGACAGAAGGCTCTGAAAAGTAGCAGTTTTACGTCTGTGGTACATCGCGCGAATCTGCGGGCCAACATATTGCAGCGGACTGCCAACGCCCTTCTTTCCCTCTCTAGGTCCTCATCGTCCTATAGCCAATCTGTCAGCATGTGACCCAAATATTTCACTTTAGACACCCTCTCTAAAACCGACCCACCGATCTTAATTGGTGGAACGTTCGAGGGAGCCTTGTTCCCTGCTTTGTATAGCATGAGAACACTTTTACTAGCATTATATTTGAGTCCATGTGTACAATATCGGTACAAGGTGCCTTGGAGTCTGTGATACTCAAATAAAACGCAGTACTTCAGAACAAGACAATTTTAATCATAAAAACCCGAGTCCTATACACCCTGCCAGGTAACAAAACAATAGCGCGATCTAATTCGATCCCAACGCCATCTATCGAGCTATCAGGTAGTTTTTTAACAAATGATTGAGTATGTTTGTGGGATAGCGTGGGAATCGAATTAGTCTTGTTACTATTATTTGTACATTGAACATTCCGCCCACCAAAAGGAATATGTTCCTTTTAGAACCGCCCACCATGAACAAACTCAGCAAATACAAGAACAATGGACTGTATGATAATTACAAATAAATACTAAATAGTGGACGGCTTCATTACGTATAATTGACAGGTATGGTTCCTATCAAAACATGACAAACACAACAAAGTTTAATCTACTTGACAAGTTAGAATAACAACATACAAGTAAAACTTTATCATAACATTACCGAGTTCGCTTGAACTCCATCAAAACACAAGTAATGTTTCATAACGCATAAAATATAACACAGTATTTAAAACAATAGTGCAGCGTAAAAAAAATACAAAAAAAAAACAAATCTTAGCACAAAATGAATGCTTTGTGAGTTATTCAGTAACAGGAAGAAAACACAATTTTGAAATTGGACGTTTAATCGTAGTGCCCTTACAACGAATAGTGACAACGCGCGTCAAGCTATCTTTACCCGGATGCAGCTGTATAATTCTACCATATAACCATTTAGCCGGAGGTAAGTTATCTTCCTTTATTAATACTACATCGTCTATTTTATAATCAGGGTTACGAATGTTCCATTTATGTCTTTGGAAGAACTGTGTTAAATATTCCTGTTTCCATCTACGCCAGAAGTGTTGCACCATACGTTGTACCAATTGCCATCTGCGTAAAGTACTAACTGTGGCATGCTCATAATTGTAGTCGGGTGCCACTACTAATGGATGACCCACCAAAAAATGGCCAGGAGTTAAAGGTACAGGATCCTCTGGATCGCTACTACCTTGAGACAAGGGTCTAGAATTTAGGCATGCCTCAATTTGAGAAAGGACTGTGGACAGCTCTTCAAACGTCAAAGTAGAGTCCCCTACGATGCGCTTCAGGTGATGTTTAACGCTTTTAACTCCTGCTTCCCACAATCCACCAAAATTTGGAGCGTGGGGAGGAATAAAGTGCCATTCGGTTTGAGAGTTCGCAAGAGCAGCTGCAATGTCTTTAAACATTGAGCTCTCCTGGTTGAACAGTATCTGTAACTCCTTGGCAGCGCCCACAAAATTGGTGCCATTATCGCTCCAGATATGACGACAATGACCACGCCTGGAAACGAATCGTTTGAACGCTGTTAGGAAACCCTCAGTTGTTAAGTCTGAGACAGCCTCAATGTGTACTGCGCGCGTGGCCATACACACAAATAAGCAGATGTATCCCTTATACGACCGCTGCCCACGACCCTTAGAGACCCTCATATTAATGGGGCCGGCATAATCGACCCCGGAATTGAGAAACGGCTTGCTTGGGGTCACTCTGCAAGCTGGAAGCTCTCCCATCAACTGTTGTTTTGTGGTCGCAGCATATCGAATACAGGGAACACAACGTCGTATATGAGCTCGTACAATATTTTTTACTCGACTGATCCAGTACTTGGTGCGTATAAAATTGAGTACCAGTTGCTGTCCTCCATGAAAAGTCTTTTCATGAGCGTCGTCTACAATTAACTTGGCCAAACTGGAATCATGAGGAATAACAACTGGGTGCTTTGTATCATCAAGTAGTTGAGAATAGCGCAGTCTTCCCCCAACGCGCAATATCTCACATTTATCAATAAACACATTTAATTTATATAATGGACTCGTTTTGTCTAAGGGAACTTTATTTTTCAGGGCTATAAATTCTGCATGAAACCATTGCTGTTGGCTTTGCCTGATACACACATCCAAGGCTTCACGAATTTCTGAAGCTGACAGGTATGCTGTAAACTTAATGTTTGCTTTACGAACTCTTGTTGACTGCAAAAACCTTTTACAGTACGCAACAACCCTCACTAAACGTGTAAGTGATGAATACCTAGATCCCCAAATGGCTTCAAATTCAGACACGAGGTTAGCAGTGTAAACTTTAACAAGTTTCTTCTCCTCATTAGTGCGTATTGCGCTGGGTCTAGTATATTCTATGTGATCATTTCTTAACCAACCTGGTCCTCGTTTCCATAGATCATCATTAGGTAGAACAGCTGAAGAAACTCCACGAGAAGCGATATCCGCTGGATTGTCTGTGGATTTAACATAAGCCCACTGTGTATTGTCTAGCAAACTAAGGATCTCGGAAGTGCGGTTGGCCACGTAAGTTTTCCAACGACTTGGATGATCATTTAACCAGGCCAAAACAACAGATGAATCTGTCCAAGCGTGGATGTTAGCCTTCGAAATATTCATTACTTCAGCTACTTCGGTCAATAGTTTTGCTACTAAAACGGAACCACACAATTCCAACCGTGGAATGGATATCTGCTTAATAGGAGCTACCTTTGTTTTTGCCGTTATGAGGTGTGAGTGTATTTGCGTGGTAGCATCGATAATGCGACAATACACCACAGCCGCATACGCTACATTCGACGCATCGCTAAATCCATGTAGCTCTATCGTAATGTCCTCATCACTCGTGCTTATCCATCTGGGAATGTGAAAATCCACCAGTTTCTCTAATTCTGATCTGTAATATCTCCACTCTTGTGAGAGATCTGGTGGCAGTTCATCATCCCAGCCTATGCCACTAATCCATAATTTTTGTATGAAGACCTTCGAGGTTATAATGCACGGCGCAATCCACCCTAACGGATCATAAAGCCGTGATATTTCTGATATGACCGTTCTTTTTGTTTCAGATGCAGCAGGAGGTGACATCTTCACAGAATAATCAAATTCGTCAGTGTTCCGGTTCCAGGTAAGTCCCAAAATCTTAGTTACCCCATCAGTTTTAATTTCCAGATCTCTACCAGAATTTTCCTTTAAGGATTCCAATAAACACATCCTATTGCTTGTCCATTTTTGCAATTGAAATCCTCCTTTCTCTAATAAACTGTTCATTTCACTATAAATTCTTTCTACTTCTGTTTCAGATTGGCAGCCAGTCATCAGATCATCCATATAAAAGTCTAACTTCACTCTTTCAGCAGCCAATGGATACATATTACCTTCATCGCATGCAACTTGCTGCAATGACTTGACAGCCAAATAAGGGGCGCATGACGTACCAAAGGTGACAGTCAGAAGTCGGAAGTCCTCTATGTCTTTGTTAGGATCCTCTCTCCAAACAATTCTTTGGAAATCCGCATCTGACCGCGCTACTTTGATTTGGCGATACATTTTTATTATATCTGCTGCCAGACAGATTGGATGTTGTCGCCATCTCATGACAATATGTCTCAAATCTGCCTGAAGAGTGGGTCCTACCATTAAGGTGTCATTTAAGGAAACCCCGTTTGTTCCCTTACATGACGCGTCATAAACCACTCTTACCTTGGTGGTCAGTTTATCTTGTCGAACCACTGCGTGATGGGGCAAATAAACTGCATCACTGTTATTTATTTCAGACTCGTCGGTGATTTTCTCTAAATGGCCCAGCAATAAATACTCCTTTATGACATCAGTATACTGTGATTTTAATTCAGGATCCCTAACCAACTTCCTTTCTAAACCTAACAATCTTTTTACAGCTATATTTTTAGAATTACCGTATTTACAAGGTGGATCTTCTGAACGAAAAGGTAATTTTACGACGTAACGCCCATCTTTCTCTCTTTTCGTTGTGTTTACGTAAAGTTCCTCGCAAGCCCGTTCTTCAGGCGTAAGAAGCTTTTTCGTTAAAGCAGGTTCAGAATCTAGTTCCCATAAACGTTTTAACATTTCGTTCTCTTCTATTTGAGTGTGCATCGCGATCACAGTATTGTGGGAATCAAGAGACTTATCCGCTTTACTAACATGGCCTGACACAATCCAACCTAAATGCGTGTCTTGTGCAACCGGAGAGCCCGCGGGGCTCTTGATTAGACCCTCCTTTAAAATACGGCAATATGTTTCAGCTCCTAACAAAATGTCGATTTTATTAGGGCAATTGAACTGTGGGTCGGCTAGATGTATACTGTAAATTTCTGGCCAATTCTCGAGTTCAAAGTTTGTATTTGGCATAACTGAGGTCAGTGAGCTTAATACATGCGCAGTTACCTTTAGGGTAAAAGAGGGATCATGCAATGATTGTATATTAATAGTAACCACATGCCTAGAGACGATATTGCCATGGCCACCTCCTATACCTGCAATAGTAGTCTTCGAGACTACTCTCTTTAAACGAAGCAATTGCGCGGCTGCCTCAGTTATAAAAGATGCTTGTGATCCTTGATCCAACAAAGCTCTCAACATGTGAGAGGACCCATTTTGTGATTCGGCCTTTACTAGAGCCGTGGCTAACAAGACTTGACCCTGTGCTTGTCCATTCACAAAATGAGTTGCTATATTTGCACTGACATCATGTACTGGCTCTGAAGTACCTTCATGTGGGGTTGCAGGCACCGCTGGCGTAGTATCCCCACTGGCTCCACTTAGGTTCTTAGGATGCAACAACGAATGATGCTTCCGCTGACATATACGGCATTTTGAAAGAACACGGCAAACTTTGGAAGTGTGATTACTGCCCAAACAATTAAAACATACACCCAAAGACTTTGAAATGGCACGACGCTCGTCAGTATCTAGTTGACAAAACTTCTTACAATTGGTGAGCTTGTGACTCTCAGAACAATGTGGACATGAACCATTAATAGCGCCATGCATTACTTTAGCGTGAGATGTAGAATTACTATCGGCTTTTGATTTATATTTAGGTTCAACGCATTCTAGGGCTCGAAAACGCGTCTCTAAAAACTCGCAAAACTGTTTAAAGGAGGGTAGATCGTCGGATGTTTTACTAACATGCAGTTCCCACTGTTTCCTAGATTCTACGTCCAACTTCAAGCTTACAACATAAACAACAATAACGTCCCACGAACTAACATCAATCCCAATATTGGCAAGTTCATGCAAACAATCATTTGTAACATCAAGCAAATCTTTAAGTGCCTTCGATGATTCGATTCCAATATTACGTTGGCCAAATAGTCGGTTTAAAATACATGTTGACATAAATTTCTTATTATTGAACCTATGTTGTAACATATCCCAACATTTTTTATAGTTAACATCAGTTATAGGAACATGTCTTATAAGCTGCTCTGCTTCACCTGACAGCTGAGTTTTTAAATAGTGGAGACGTTGTACGTCATCAAGTTTTTTGTTATTGTGGACTAATGATATGAACAAATCTCGAAACGACGACCACTCTGTATATTTTCCACTAAAAGTAGGTAAAACTATTTTTGGCAACCTTCCCACACTGTCAGATGAACTATCGCAAACTTCTTTATTGGAACTATTAACTTTTAATTGAGACAGAGCATTTTTTAAATCAACCTTATACATTAAATACGTTTCATAAACCTTTTCATAAATATCTTCCTGAAAGTATTGATACAATTCTTCACCTTCACATTCGCCTACTATTCCTTCGTATTTTGCAGTAAAATTCCTGAATTGGCCCTCCAACATCTCTAGACGTGCGTCCACATAGTTGTAATTTATCCGATCTTTCGGAGACTTTTTGAAGTTTATCAAGCCCTTCTCAATTTGTCCTTGGACATCCTTCAACTTTCTCAATTCCTTTTCCATGTTTTATGTCAACAGTATTTCCAATAAGTGGGACTTTTCTAAGTCCAGTGAAGAGTAATTTTTCTAAGTCCCAACAAGAGTAAATTTTCTAAGTGCTGCCAAGTGTAATTTTTCTAAGTGTTTTGAACACTTATCGCTTCGAAATCGGGCATAGATTCGATGTCTGGTCGTTTTTATCGAAACTATTCTAAGTCCCTGACCGCACTATTTTTAAATAACACTTAAATGTACTCACGGTTTTTTGTCCACTATCCACTTATGCACTTCTCTACTCACGTGATCCACAATCCTCAACACTAGGTTTGTTCACCGACTACTAGCGCCACCTAGTATCAAGTAGCGTAACTAATCCTTGTTACTTGTGTTCTTCCAATATCGCCCTTCGGCTCGTATGGACCATGTACAATATCGGTACAAGGTGCCTTGGAGTCTGTGATACTCAAATAAAACGCAGTACTTCAGAACAAGACAATTTTAATCATAAAAACCCGAGTCCTATACACCCTGCCAGGTAACAAAACAATAGCGCGATCTAATTCGATCCCAACGCCATCTATCGAGCTATCAGGTAGTTTTTTAACAAATGATTGAGTATGTTTGTGGGATAGCGTGGGAATCGAATTAGTCTTGTTACTATTATTTGTACATTGAACACCATGTGACAGGGCATACGATTCACAAACGCCCAGAAGTGCTCAGAAGCGCACTCACTGACGGGCTCAGCAGAACCATGTCGTCCACATATCTAATATTATTGACTTGTTCCGTCTATTGAACATCCGACCATTGCTTTGCTGAGCCTGACAATCAGCTGGTTGACAAACAGGTTAAACAAACTAGGGGAGGTCAACCCGCCTTGCCTGACTCCGCATTTCAGATTATATTCCGGACTATGTGAGTTGACCCATCTGACAGCATTCCTTTGATTACTGTACCAATACTTGAGGAGGGATACCAGCTCCCTTGGCACAGTGGTCTCCTCAAGTAGTTTATGCCAAAGAATATCATAAGACACCAGGTGGAAGGCGCTCGACTGTTCAAGAAAACACGCATATACTGGTGTTTTCCTGTCAGTATAGTATCTTACAGTTTGTTTCAGACACACTATTGCCATTTACGTTGACAGGTTGGGTCTGAAGTATTGTGCAGTATTGTGAGTACATGACGCAAGCTTTTTACTGTGTTGACCACAATATTCTAAGAAAGAAACTTGACTCCTATGGTATAAGAGGTAACATTCTAGACTTATTATGTACTTACATTTCTAACAGAAAACAATTTACTGCTATATCAGAGTTAAATTTAAAGACTAAAGGAGAAGTTACATATCTGTCCCAAAAACGCACAGTATATTTTGGAGTACTACAGGGCAAAGTATTGGGTCCCTTACTGTTCTTAATTTATATTAATGACCTGCCCAAAGCCATAGACTTCCCAATAACACTCTTTGCTGACGATAGTACGGTAACAATACCTTGCAATAAACCTGAATCATATGAACTTGATGTCAATAACGCGGTTAATTCATTAATCTCTTGGCTTAATAATAATAACTTAAGAACCAATCTTGGAAACACTCAAATAATGCACTTTGGCCATAGAAAACCCGCCTTTGGCCGCAAAAATGGAGGTACAATATCAAAATAACAAAATTCACGACGTAGATAGTGCAAAATTTCTAGGTTTAATTATTGATAGGCAGCTCAATTGGAAGGATCATATTGAGGCGCTATGTAAGAAAATTTGTAGTTCTTCCTATGCCATGTATAAACTTGCTCCAACAGTAAACACATATGCACTACTCACAGCATATCATGGTCTTGTGGCATCTATATTAAGATATGGTATTATTTTCTGGGGTAATGCCACAAACAGAGAAACCGCTTTTAAAGCGCAAAAGCAATCCATCAGAGCCATGTTTGGACTACAAATAACTGTCAGTTGTGTACTATATTTCAAAAAATACAAAATTCTGATACTGCCGGTTTTGTATATTTATGAAACTGCCTTATTTGTTAACTTCAATTCACACTTGTTTCCCCATCTATCAGACACTGTTAAACGTAACAGGCGGAATGATATTTTACGCGGACGAAGAGCCAAAACAGCCTTAATGTGGAAAAGCATATTCTCTATAGCCCCGCAAGTCTATAACAAAATTCCAAAATCAATAAAAGACTTACATTTAAATGGATTTAAAAAGAAACTAAACGACCTGCTATGTAATAAATGCTATTATAAATTAAATGACTATTTGAATGATACTTTGACATGTTAGTTGAATTTTAATGTTTTTTAATTTGACATCCTAATTTAATTTTAATATTTTATACTTTGACATCCTAATTGAATTTTAATCTTTTATAGTTGGACATCCGAATTGAATTGTAATATATAATTTAATGACTATTTGAATGATACTTTGACATCTTAATTGCATTTTAATAATTTATACTTTGACATTCTAATTTAATTGTTACATCTTATGCTTTAACATCTCATCTATTTGATAGTCTGGCATTAAATGATACCTTGACATCCTAAATAAATTGTGTGTGTTTACGATGTTTTTTTTTTTGATTGGCAAATCTCAAATTCTAGTGTGTTGGATTCTATTGTGTATTTTTGATTCGTGATAATGCAATTAATAATGTTAATACTAGCCTAATAATCTATGTCCTATAATGTATGTTCCTATATTTGCACGCCACACTTGGCAGAATATGATGATACCATTTATTAATTCTTAAGACCATAATGTACCATATTCAGACAAATGATTGATTTGTACAAAACTTCGTAAATAATATAACTTATGCATAATAACATAAAATACATATATACAATACAAAATAATAAACTAATAAATATTAAATGTACTACAACAGAGAAAGTAGAAGAATAATTACAGTGAAAAGGAATGCTCCTTCACCATTTTTTTAATGTTAATTTATGAGCATGCCTCGTTGCAACAGGTAATGCATTCCACAAACGAGCTGCTTTTACCGTGAACGATTTGTCGAAGAAGGACGTGGAATGCATACGAATACTTAATTTTAGGTATGTGAACATTTTTTAATATTATCGGTAACTCTGTAGCCTGCCAAAGGCTATTTCTAAAGCTGGTGCAACAGCCACTGCATCCAGAAATCGTCTAATAGGCAAATATTTAGACAAATTATAATTTTTGGGACGCATTACAAAAACAAAACTTTTCATAACCCTCTTTTTTATGACATACGTCTGAAAACATTATAATATCAGTAAATAATAGTTCAATACTTGTTGTTATTTTTATTTGTCTATAATTCAACAAAAACAAAACGATTGATATGAGTGAGTATCGATACTTTACGACAGATACTGTATCGAGTAAAAGTATCGATATCCATATATGGCTCCACCCACGTTTAGGTCGATAACTATCCCAAAAAAAGTACTAAGATAAAAAGCAGATATTATTATATGTGGTAGTCCAGGTACTAAATATCTGTGTGCAGAATTTCATCCAAATTCGTTCAGTAGTTTTTGCGCGAAATACATAAAATACAATATCACACAAAAAAAAATCGAATTGGTTTGTTGAACCAATTTTTTTTTTGTAAAAAATGAATAGATCATAAATAAGTTTTCATACAGAACTATTTTTAGATTTTTTTTTCACTGTAGTTACAAAGTAAAATCCAATTGAAAATATTTTTATGAATCCAGTACCGAAAACACACCCAAACACGACTGGATACAAATATAATACAAATATGTTTATTGGTTTAAAAAATAACAGAAATTCAACAATAATACTCTGTCACTTAAAATAGGATACCCTGTGCCAGTAGGGATCGGAGTTGGCCTAATTTAGAAAAGTAAAATATTAAAATTGGGCTTGATTGAAAAATGCACCATGTGTGTGTGTGCAAGTGTGAGTGTGAGTCTGTGAGGGAGAGTGAAGAATTATGAGTAATGTAAAGAGGTTGTGGGTGTGTGTGTGTGCATGAATGATGAATGTAGTATGTATGATTCGTGATTGGTAGGGCGTGTTTTAATTTGAGATATCTCAATTAGGAACGTAAAATTGTCTTTCGGTGTCTATGTAGTCTAATGATGTGAGAAAGGGTTTTACTGTTTTTTCAACTTAAAAATTGCTAATTTGTACAAGGTCACTTTACAAATTAGCAATTTTTTAGCGTTTAGACGTGCCACGGTGTGATGGGACGGCTGATGGTGCGCTATCAGCGTGCGCACTCAGGCAACTGCAGGACGGGCAGGATGACGTCGTATGCCCGAGGTCGGCAAATGAGCAGGCAATCGGGCAGGTAGGTTGATGAGTAGGCAGCAGGAATCTGCGCGTGCTGAAACGGGCGCGCTGTGGTCGCGCGAATCTCCATAGTATTGTCTGGTGCAGCTCTTGCAACATGTACCGGACTGGCACTTCGATTATATTTAGCAGTAAAAGTAATCTTAGTTCAGAAGTTATTCATTAATAGATTTCTAAAGATTTTTAACCACATTCACATACTGAATAAATTGAGGTAATAATAATGTAATGACTGATTATTAGAGTTTTAGAGAGTTTGCTGATTAGAAAATACACTTGGTTATCCTCAGATGGAAACAGTCTTTCGTCGTTCAGTCTAGATTAGAAACTAAAAAGCTGACGCCCGTTTTTACTCGTTCTGCCATTCCTTCTAAATTTCAAATTCAAATCTCAATAAGACCAGAACGAATAAAAACGGCTTTACAAAGGCGGGTCAGTCTGCGCTGCCCTTACAATAATGCACAACTAGTTTAAGGAAAGGTCTAGGTACTCCATGGTACCTATGTTATGTCTCTGGCTAAAGAAAATAAAATAGACAGACAGATGTCATGTCAGATGAAAATGTCACAGTAGAAAAATATTGCAAGAATTACAAATTAGCAATATAATTTAAGTTTTAGATATTAAAACAATCAGAGATAACTAAAATATGCTTTCCAGGTGTTATAATACAAAGAGTACATAAAAAAAAGATTTACAAAAATTGATACAATATCAAAAGATATGAAGATGGTTTGTATAGTGTTGTGAAACGTAAGTAAATGTGGAATAAATACCACAATATGCAATATTCGAGTATGGATTTACATAAATCTCCAGAAATTAAATATTTCTCTTAGAAAGGAACGTGTTAACTTAACTATTAGATTAAATACCTGTATGAGTGAGCTAGATAATTGTAGGGTAAAGTATGATAAAGATACACAGTGCCTCCAAAACGATTTATTAAACAAGGAGTGTTTACTGCAGGATATCTTTGAGAAATATCAAAGTTCACAACAGCAATTGAGTGAGCGCTTGTTTGAGGCTGGGGAATTATTAGACTTGGTAAAATACAATGCAGAGAGGTATGAGTCTCTGACTAATTCCTCTTGCAGCTGTGCCAGCTACCCACCACCTCCCCAGCTACAAGGTGACTTGTCTACACCAATGTTGGCTCTTCCTGAAAAGTCATGTGTACACAATGTACAGGAATGTAAAACAACATTATTTAGTGATGAAATAGGTTCAGGCTTTGGAAAAATATTACTAAATTACCTTAGCCATAGTTTTACAAATCATTGTTACCATAATATAAGTTTTAAGCAAATGATCAATAGAATTATGAATTCAAATATAGATAATTGTTCTACAATGGTTTTGCTATTGGGAAATAGTACTGGGATTACCAAAAAGGACATAATGGCTGGTATTGACACCTTGTTAGGGTTAAATGTAGGAAAGCTCATGGTTTGTGCATTTCCTTACTCGTATAGCTTCTCAGAAGATGAGAACAAGCGGATTTTTAAATTAAATAACATTTTACAAATGTTGACGACTTGTCATTGTGACAAATTATTGTTTTTTGACACTAATAAATTTATTAGTGGACTACAAGTAACGCAGAGAGCTTTCTCTCTGTCACGTAGATGTAAACATAAAATTGCTATGTTGATAGCATATTCTATTAATCAATTGATAGCAAATCTATCAAAATGTATATTAAGCGACGACCCTGTGTTGCCTAGTTCAACTAGCAACATAATTTTAAACTAGTCCATAAGACAATAGAAGTTACCCCTGGAAATAATCAGATATTATTAGTAAATAGTATGAAGGTATCTTCTGGCAATCCATTTAATGGTACTAAGCTGAGGGGAGAGCAATACTCTTTAAAATTATTAAATCAGAACATTCAAGGTTGCTCTTCCAAATTATTAGAAATTGAACTATTTCTAGAAAAAACCAAATTTGATATTATTTGTCTAACAGAACATTGGTTAAAAGATCACCAAGTAAGGTCCATTAATTATGAAAATTATCGTGTAGTTAGCCATTACAGCAGAAAACGTATGATACATGGCGGATCATTAATACTAATAAAAAATTCTATTAAATCTAAAGAAAGAAAAGACATTGTTAGACTGTCGGTTGAACACACCATTGAATTGTCCTGTGTTGAGCTTGATAAGCATATTGTAGTTTGTGTCTACAGACCTCCAAGTTACCAGAATCTATCTGTGTTTGACTCTATAATGGAAGATGTGTTAAAAAAAGTTTGTACTAGTAGTAAATCAATTGTCATATGCGGCGATTTTAACATTAACATATTAGAAAATAACTCTAACACTATCAGGTTATTGGGTCTTTTTAAATCATTTAATCTAGCAAATGTTTTTATGGAGCCAACTAGAATGACAGCTTCTTCTGCGACTTGCATAGATAACGTTTTTTGTAATTGTGATTACCTAAATAAAGAAATTATAAATAAATTAACATCTGATCACAGTGGACAAACAATAACGTTTAGCACCTACATACCTTTGCAAAAAATGCAAATAAAATTTAGACCAATTACATGTAAAAATTTAGAAAAATTTAATAAAACCTTGACTAGTAAATTATGTGTTCAAAACTTTATGAATATAGATGACCCAAATGAGTTCTATGCCGAGTTTTTTAAAGTACTCAACACGCAATTCAATGACACTTTTCCACTGAAAGCAAAAAGTATTTACACCAAGTTCATATTTAGCGATTGGGCGACTCTAGGCATTCGTAAAAGCAGGGAAAAACTTTATGAACTCTATGGCCTAAAGCAACATATGAATAGTACAAGTTTTGATAAATATGTTTCAAAATATTCAAAAACCTTTAAGATTGCATGCAAAATAGCTAAAGCGCTGTATATTAGCAATAAAATAAAATCAGCAGATGATAAAATAAAAACTACCTGGAAAATAATAAATAATGAAACAGGTAGGAAAAAACAGCGTAACACAGAATTTAATTTAGCGACTGCACATGGCCCCACACACTCAGATATAGAGGTAGCTCAGGAATTTGAAAACTTTTTTGTTAATATTCCACTTAAAACTACAGCAGCCTTAAACTCCTCACCTGCATTGTCTGCTGCCTTACTTAGAAAGAACGTAAATGCGTGCCCTTCGGAGTTCAAGTTTCAACATACAAACCCCCAGGCTATTTTAAAAGCTTTTAAAGATCTTAAAATTAAATCAACAGAAGATCTTTGGGGACTATCTGTAAAAGTGTGTAAACCAATCATTGAAACTGTTGCACCCTATTTGGCTTTCATATTTAACACTAGTGTCGAGCAAGGAGTTTTTCCGGACCTCATGAAACACAGTAAGGTAGTTCCATTGTTTAAATCTGGGGATAGCAAAGAAGCCAATAATTATAGACCAGTGTCAATTCTGCCGGTTCTCAGTAAGGTCTTCGAAAAGTTAATGCTCAACCAATTGTTGCGTCATTTTAACAAACATTCCATCTTTTATGATCAACAATACGGTTTTACCAAAGGGCGTTGCACAACTGACGCGGGTGTCACCCTAATAAAGAACATATTTAAGGCCTGGGAGGAAGCACAGGACGCCATTGGAATCTTTTGCGACCTCTCGAAGGCGTTCGATTGCGTTAACCATGAGACTCTATTGTTGAAGCTCGAGCACTATGGAATTAGACACACAGCCCTTGAGTTACTTAGATCATATTTAAAAGCCAGACAAGTTAAAGTTCAGGTAAACGGCGTAAACTTACTAGGGTCTGAAATGACAATGGGTGTGCCTCAAGGCTCGATATTGGGTCCTTTCCTCTTTTTAGTTTATATTAACGATTTACCCCAATTACTACAAAATCAACCGAAGATGGTGTTGTTTGCTGATGACACATCTTTGATATTTAAAATAGATCGGCGGTCACGAAATCTTGATGACGTGAATAACTCCATTTATCAGGTCCAAAATTGGTTCACGGCAAACAATTTAGTACTAAATGAAAAAAAA
Organism: Orthosia gothica; assembly: GCA_949775005.1. Lineage (NCBI taxonomy): Eukaryota > Metazoa > Arthropoda > Insecta > Lepidoptera > Noctuidae > Orthosia > Orthosia gothica. The sequence goes on along the minus strand of OX459047.1, from coordinate 12,215,630 downwards.
ACCAAATGTATTAGATTCACATTGCCGAATGTTAGAAGTACCGAATGCGATATCATATTGAATGGCGAAAAGCTGGACTTTGTAAATCAAACAGTTTTCCTGGGAATCACTCTAGACGACAAATTGCAATGGGGTCCTCATATAACATCTCTTGCGGGTCGGCTAAGCTCAGCCGCTTATGCTGTTAGAAAGATAAGACAGTTAACGGATGTAGAAACCGCGCGTTTGGTCTATTTTAGTTACTTTCACAGCATAATGTCATACGGTATTTTACTGTGGGGTCGAGCGGCTGACATTGAATCCATATTTATATTGCAAAAGAGAGCTGTCAGAGCCATATATAAGTTAAGTCACCGTGAATCTCTTAGGGAACTGTTTAAAAATATTAATATTATGACAGTTTCTTGCCAATTTATTTATGAAAATATTATGTATGTAAGGAAAAATATACATCTCTTTAGTAAAGTCAGTGATAGACACAATTGTAATACCAGAAATAAAGATAAGTTAGATCAGCCTTCTTACAGACTAGCTAAAGTACAATCATCTTTCATGGGGTACTGTGTTAAATTCTATAACAAAATACCTTGTGATATATTAAAACTAAATGAAAGTAAATTTAAAACTTTAGTTAAAAGCACCCTTTGTAAACAAGCATATTACAAATTAGATGATTATATTCAAGATAAGAATGCTTGGAAACATGCTGGTCCTGCTCCATAGGGCAATCTTTGGTGTAGACAAAATCAAATTTGTTAATTTATATTCCCATTCATAGTTATTGTATTCATTGTATTTTTTTTTTTTTTTTTTTTTTTAGGAAATTGACTCACACACTGTTCCGTTGTTGTTGAATTAGGTATTTTACCTATGTTTGTAATATTTGTAAGTATGTGAGAACCATGTTCCTACTTATCAAATTAATTAATTTTCCTGTTAATGCTTTTTAATACTTTATACCTGCGTGTAGAGCTATTCTGGGTGCATCGTCCTCACATATATTAATGTATGTACGTATGTTAATATTGTAAAACACCAATTTTTTTTTTTTAAAAGAGTAAGTATGGAGTTTCTTGTGCGTTCTTCTCCATATCAATCTACTTTCCGAATGCACGGTAGAATCATTTTTTTTTTTTTTTTTTTATCTATATTTTTTTTTTTTTTATTACTTTTAAATTTATTTTTTATTACTTTTAATTTTTAATTTTAATTTATGTGACGTTCAAAAGTGCCGTTTATTGGCCTAATTGAATAAATATATTTGACTTTGACTTTGACTTTGACATAATGAGTAGAAAACAACCTTCATTGTGTGCTTATCTTCTATATGGCGCATCCTTTTAAAGATAGGCATTAGTTTTCTTAAACGATTCCATAGAAGCTCAGTATGAGTATGCCAGTTAAGATTCTCGTCAACCCAGACACCTAAATATTTTATTCCTGGAACCTGCTCCAGAGGAGTACAGTTACAATTACTAGTACCATTTGTACTGGCTAAATCATGACAGACATGGGTTTTGATATTTCTTGTTCCTAGTATGGGTAATTTAGTTTTAGTTAATGAATAAGTTAAATATTTGGTTTAATTAAGATTTATAGTTAGTTTATTTGCGTTTAACCAGTTAAGCATAGTTTGGAGTCTTGTTTCTGATAAACTCATCACCTCATTCCAATTGTTGCCGTGAAAAACCACTGCTGTGTCGTCAGCAAAAGCCACAATTTTAGCATTATTTAGCTTCATGTCACAAAGTTCGTTCACATAAATTAGGAAAAGTAGGGGGCCAAGAATACTACCTTGGGGCACTAAGTAGGTGATTACGGCAGCCCTGCTTGTATATGAGCCGATTTTTACACGTTGCTGTCTATTAGTTAGGTAACTAGGAAATAGGTCTAATGCTTTGCCACGAATACCTATACTTTCCATCTTTTTCAATAGATCCGGGATAGAGACAGTGTCGAAAGCTTTTGCAAGGTCCAAGAAGATTCCGATGCGCTTAAGTTTACTATCCAGTGCCCTAACCACGGTTTCAGTGAGAGTTCTAAGAGCATCATCCGTAGATTTGCCGGCGATAAACCCATACTGGTTGCAAGATAATATCTGATATTTCGTTAGGTAGTTCGTCAGTATTTTACTATCGAGCTTTTCAAGAATCTTGGATATCGCTGGAAGAATCGATATAGGTCGGTAATTATTGACACTGTCTCTATCCCCTGCCTTATATACGTATATAGGATGTATGAGCGCGGTTTTAAAAAGGTCTGGAAAGACGCCCGTTTGGAAGCTCAGATTACAAACTAAAGTTATAATAGGAGTTAAAACAGGGCTTGTAGCTTTGATTAATTTGTTGGAGATTCCGTCAAATCCTACGGCAGAGTCATCTTTTAGGTTCGTTATAATTGCGTGTACTTATGCATCATCTGTATCCAAAAGGGCAAATGTGTTTGCTAAATTATGGTTGGTGATTTGAAGCGACTGTGTGATATGGCCTCCGCTAAGTTTTTACCAATACTACCAAAGTAATCGTTAATGATAACTTTTTTTTTCCTTACGGAGACGCAGATAGCGAGTCCGTCAGACGCGTCGTACCTATCTTACCCATGGTTTACCCTGGAGCACAATTATAAACCGGTTGCGGGAGTGTGTATGTACGCCCGTGACGACACTTGCTATCGGCGTCTCCGTAACCTTGAGGACCCAAGATTTTCGACGCTGTGGGCTCTAGTGGACACAGGTCTGGATAAAATTATCTACGCCTGTGTCTACTGCTCGCACAGTGGAGATCAGGAGACAACCAGGCTCACAGAGTACCTCAGTGAGGCGGCTGATGCGGCACAGCAGCGGTACCCTTCCGCCCAATTAGTGTTACTGGGGGACTTTAATGCCCACCACCAGGAGTGGCTCTTCCCATACCAGTGCACTGACCATGCTGGACGGGAAATGCGTAAGCTTGCGCTTGCGCTTAACCTTACCCAGCTGGTCCAGGGGGCAACGAGGGTGCCGGATGTTGATTCGCACACGGCCAATTGCTTGGACCTTCTGCTGACAACGGAGCCAGACCGATACTCTGTGTCGATAACTTCACCTTTGGGTAGTTCCGACCATTGTCTGGTGAAGTCTGTGTCCGTCTACTCCCCGCCCGATCCCAGCACAAGAGGCACGCGGCGGGTTTGGCGGTACAGGTCAGCAGATTGGGATGGCATGCGATCTTTCTTCGCATGTTATCCTTGGCAGCCTACTTGCTTTTCTTCGGATGATCCTACGGCGTGCGCGGACAACGTGACGGATGTGTTGCGTCAGGGAATGGAGTACTACATTCCGTTTTCTGACGTAACAATGACCAATGCTGACCGGCCATGGTTTGGCGCTGAATGTCATCGCGCCGACGCGCTTAAACATGAGGCGTACCTGGCATGGGTTGACGCTCGTTCGCGCAAAGCGAGTGACGTGGGTCAAAGGAAGAAAGCCTATAACAGGGCTGCCAAGTCCTGCAAGAAGGTGTTGACAAGGGCTCGGTTCGACCACACTGGCCGAATAGGGGCCAAACTTGCTTCTTACCCAGCAGGTAGTAAAGCGTTTTGGTCCCTGGCTAAGTCGGTCGAGTCCAACTTCAGCCGTCCCTCACTACCACCACTGCTGAAACCCGACGGGTCGCTGGCCCACTCTGCTGAGGAGAAGGCAAATTTATTTGCCTCTCTTTTTGCGGAATCTTCACGTCTGAACCCTGGTGACGCGCGGCCCCCTTCTTATCCTGATGGATGCGAGACGAGTATGTCGGACATTCGTATCCATCAAAAGGACGTCCGTAAGGTACTGCGCAACCTCGACGTGAACAAGGCTAGTGGCCCGGACGGAATACCAGCAATAGTTCTCAGAACCTGTGCGCCTGAACTGTCTCCGATCTTGACACGCCTATTCCGCCTTTCGTATGAGACTGGAAAAGTGCCGAATGCTTGGAAGCTAGCTAACGTACAGCCCGTGCCCAAGAAGGGTAGTCGAGCTGACCCGGCCAACTACAGACCCATCTCTGTAACGTCCATACTCTGTAAGAGTATGGAGCGTGTACTTAACACGAAGCTCCTGGCATACCTAGAATCTAACGAGATCCTTAGTGACCGCCAATACGGCTTCCGCCGAAATCGGTCTACTGGGGATCTTCTAGCGTATGCCATTCACATCTGGAGTGAGGCCATCGGGAGGCACGGGGAAGCGCTTGCCGTCTCCCTCGACATCTCGAAGGCATTTGATAGGGTCTGGCACGAAAGCCTTATTGGTAAGCTTCCTTCATTCGGTTTGCCCGGTGGTCTGTGTGATTGGATTGCAGACTTCCTGAGAGATCGGTCCATTCGAGTGGTTATCGATGGCTGCTCGTCGGACCAATTAGATATCAATGCCAGGGTCCCTCAGGGGTCGGTACTCTCAGCAACTTTATTCTTGCTGCATATTAACGATCTGCTTAAACCCGGCACCTTTGGGTATGCAGACGACAGCACTGTTGCTGAGAGATACTTGTCCAACGCTCGTGCTACCGGGCCTCAGATCCGGTCTCTCCGGGAGGCCATGGTGGAGCGCTTGAACCTGTCCTTGCAGGCAGTCTCCAAATGGGGCGATGCCAATCTGGTCAGGTTTAATGCCGCTAAAACCCAGGCGTGTCTTTTTTCCGCTAAAAAGAGCCAATTTTACCCAGATCCAACTTTCCGAGATGCGACCGTGCCAATAACTGACCATCTTGAGCTTCTTGGCGTTACGTTGACATCTACTCTCAATTTTGGCCCTTACATTGAGGCAAAGGCTCAGCTGGCTGCCAAAAAGCTGGGGATCCTTGCAAAGGTGAGACGGTACTTCACGCCGGAACAGCTCCTCAACTTGTATCAAGCGCAAGTTCGATCATGCATGGAGTACTGTTCTCATCTCTGGGACGGATCAGCCAAATACCAGCTTGACGCACTAGAGTCGATCGAAAAGCGAGCCAAGAGGCTCATCGGCGATGAGGCGCTGGTCAAGTCAAAGCTCCAGAGTCTTGAACATCGTCGCCGAGTTGCCAGCCTGTCGGTTTTTTATCGGTTACATTTCGGGGAGTGTGCGACGGAATTGCACGATATAATTCCACCTAGCCCGTTCCACCATCGGACTACCAGACGTACGGCGATGCGCCATCGATACATGGTAGACATCCCACCCATACGCACAAAACGTTTTGGGAACACTTTTATTATGCGTACAGCTAAGGAGTGGAATTCCCTGCCGGAGTCTGTGTTTCCCGATAGCTACAATCTAGGGGTCTTTAAGTCAAGAGTGAATAGGTTATTTCTAGGCAAGCGTGTTTCACCGTCGACCACATCATCGCTTACCATCAGGTGAGATTGTGGTCAAGCGCGAGCCTATAGGTTATAAAAAAAAAAAAAAAAAAATTATATTATCTGACTCCTAAGGGTTTTGGCTTATATTAAGAAGACTTTCATTTTTAGATTTCTGTTTATTTAATGATGCTATAGACTTGATTACCTTCCAAGTTTGTTTAATATAGTTGCCGACTTTTTAAATTCAAAATTTTCGTAACTTTGTGAATTATATTTTTACAAAAAATTCTATATTTAGTAAAGACATATTGCATTTCAGGGTTGTTTGGGTTGTTTTTGACTTTAATATGCAGACGATTCCTATGCCTAATGCACCTTAATAATCCTGGCGTTATCCAGGGTTTGATTATTCTTTTGCGATGGCTAGTCATTTTTGTAGCGGCGTTTTTGAGCATAGCTTGTGTTAAAATATCGATTAACTGATTTAGGGCTGTATCTACGTTTTTACAATTATACGAGTAGATGTTAGTAAAATCTACTTCTTTCAGTTCTGTTGCTATTTTGCAAATGTCGGTTGTTTTTTCTCGAGCATAGTACAATAGTCAGAAACTTTCTTTTCTAATGCCACACAAACAGTAGTAGTAGATATCACTAACGCACAACAAGAAAGAGCAGTTTTAATCATAACATGATTTAGGCAATTGTGGCTTCGTGTAGGAATCAGGTGAGCAGGGAGTAGGCCATGTGAAGGCATTAGGTTCAGATAGTCGTGTGATCTCTGACCATTATCAATGTCTTTGAAACTTATATTAATATCTCCTACAAATATAATGTTAGCGAAGGATACAAGTGATTCTAGAAGAGTGTCTGCCGACTTAAGAAATTTTCAATATTGTATGAGGGTGGCCTGTACACTGCCACTACTACAGTGTTCGGTTTAAGCTTAATAACTAAACAGTTTGCACCGTCGAAGTTGGGTTCGTACACCAAGGGCTCGCGGCAATTTTTTATGTATACTACTACACCCTCATTCTGAGTGGCATGTTTTGTAGAACAGAAATACGTGTAGTTATTTATAGAGGGTAGGTTGTTATTATTATTTTTAAGCTCACATTCAGACAGCGCAATAACGTCAAATTCCACTTGAAATGGTGTTAAAAGAATTTCCAGCTGAGGCAAGTTACAGGCTATGCTTCTTATATTTTGTGTCAGAACATTAAGTTTAGTGTGGAAGCTAGTTAGAAGTGTCTTAGCTTCTTCAGTTGTAGTGTTCCAACTCAGTTGCTATTGTCGCTTATAGTTCCCATTGTGATTGATAAGATACAGAAACGCCGCTGGATTTAAAGATCAATGTAATACGGTATTCACGCCAACTCAGGCGTAATTATCTTTTATTAGTTTTTATGTTTATTATATTTTTGGAGTTTATTAATGGAAGATGTTTTGTGTAGGTTTTTTGTGTTTCTTGAGTGTATGTTTATGTTTTAAGTGCTTGTTGGGAATTCAGTGTATAGATCCTCTGTACATATTTAAGCCTCCTAAAGTTAAGACAATTATAAAACAGAACTAGAAATTATTTTTTATCATAGAGAAAACAGGTAATTATTAATCTACTAAGGTATCGTATTATATCCACAGTAAGAACTAGGGTATAAGTAATGTTTGAACAATCTAGTCACTTGAGTTCTTTTAGTGATTCCAATGGGCTTTCTGATCTAATAACTTTGTAGGAGTCTCCTTTTTTCCTTTGATAAATTTTGTCGTTTGCAGTCCACGCGAATGCATAATGCGTTCTTCGCAAATTCGCGGGTCAAATAAAATAGCCTCTTGGCCTTGAATGAATTAAGTACTCAGAATTATAGGTATATAGGTTTTGAATTTAATTTACTATCAATACGAGTACATGATGTATTTAGGATGTTAGGTTTGTGTTTTTGATTGTAGTCTCTAACTGCCTTCAGCATATTTGTTCTAACCTGCGGTGTAGTAACATCAACAATGACGACGGAGCTGCTTAGATTTGTTTGATAGGCGATAGATGTCTCTAATGCTGTTTTGTTCTAGGCTGGCATTTATTGTCTTGCTGATGTTCAACACCCCCCGTATGAGATCAGTTCTAGATTCATTTTCTTTCTGAGGCAAGTTTCTTATTTCTATTTTAGATAGACACGATAGGCGCTCAAGTTCTTCGATTCTGTTTTCCAAACTTTGTATTTTTTATGCTGATCTTTCTTTGTCTTCTCCATGTTGTCCATTTTCACGATCATGTCTTCGTACTGTTTGCTAACAACAATCATTTTGTGCTTTGACTTCCAAAACATCGTTCGATATTTTCGCTAGCATTTCTCTAATAATAATAATAATAAGCGGTACTCCTGGACACGGCGCGTATCGTTAGGAGGTTCCTCTCTCAGCAGCCCTAACCACCGGTAGCTTGGACCTTGTTCCCGATACCGGTGGGCTACTAATTATTATATTTTTAAATGTTTTATTTTATTTTATAAGCTAATATTTAAAAATGTAAAAACTATGAACATAATTAAATAAAGGTAATAATAATAAATAATGGGATTGTAAATTTTACAAATGTTGCATTTATATATTTTTAAGGTTCAATAATACAATAAAGACGGGTGAAGTACTGTTCACCTAGATAGGCTAAAATTTAGCCTGTGTTAAGGAGAGACAGTGTCGATCCCCTGTTTGGCGGATTATTATAGAAGTAGTATATAAGTGTGCTTAATTAATACAAAATTTGGAATTTGAAGCAGCATCAGGACATAAGCATAGTTATTATACAATAGTTAATTTTATTATTATTATTTATACAAAACATATTTTGAAATTTTATTAAATAAAAGTAACAAGATTCAGTATTATTTGTTAAATTAACTTGTTGTTTCTCTTGCAGACTTTATTATTTGATATTCAATTTTGGTAAGGGAATTACTGTCAAACTGTTGTTTTGGTGAAACACATATATTATTAATTTAATTTGTTAAAAATTTTGTGTATTGATTAATACTTACTAACCGTTGCTTACATTTTGAAATACCAATACAATTGTATGTTAAATTGGAGCGTAATTGAGATGGGTCACATCAGCGGCCTCTTTGATAAGTAGATCTGATAGATCAGAGGCTTTGTTGGCTCGAAGTAGTGACCTCCCGGCTCGTCAAGCCAAGGCAGATAAATATTATGCGGAATGTTTAGCGCTTTTTTCCACCGAGGACACTGAGTTAGCCGCTGCGGTTGAGGCGGACGTCATACAGTTTTATAATTTCTCGGACGACAATGTTGCGGCAACGGGTAAATTGAGGGGTTCTGCACATGGTGTTTCAATGTTGGAGACAAGGTCTCCCACCCATCCTGCTTTGTTAGGACGGTTGCCTACCTTGGACTTGCCACACTTTGGTGGAGATTTAGGTTGTTGGACTACCTATTTCGACCTGTTTAACAGCTTGATAGATGCTAAGTCAAACTTGTAGCCTAGTCAAAAGCGGGCCTATTTGTTCTCCACTTTGAAAAGAGAGGCCCTAGGTCTACTTAACCACTTAGCGGTTACGGATCAAAATTACCCTACAGCCCGGGAACTTTTGACTAAGCGATACGCGAATGTGAGGCTTTTGGCGGACGCCCACGTCTCTCAGGTTTTGGCGTTACCTCGCATCCATCGGGTTGCCACTCTACTAGTGGATTTGGTCAACACACTGGCAGTAGCCTTGAATGCTTTGAAACGATTAGGTCTAACAATACAATGGGTGGTCAATGGGGAGAAGTTGAAATTTATGTTTCGCCTGTTCATTGTGGGCCAAGAATCTTGGCCAAGGCCGTTGTTTTGAATGATATTATGGGCAGACACCCGCAGGTAACCATTAGCCCTGCAGTTGTGAAATTAACGTCGGACCTAACTCCTGCCGACCCGAAATGGTTTGTACCCTGTGGTATTCTGTTTTACAGATCCACATCTTTTATTCTGTTTACGTTTTATTACAGACTATACAATCCACACCTTTCTTTATCTTTTGATATTGTATCAACTCATGTGGCTCATTTTTATGTATTCTTTGATACTGTTAACACCTGGAAAGCATATTTTTAGTTATCTCTGATTGATTTGTATTCACAACTTAATTTAGGTTGCTAATTTGTAAAATCTTGGATTATTTTATACTCTGACATTTTCATCTGATCTTACATATCTGTCTATTTTATTTTCTTAGGCCATAGATGTAACATACCATGGACTAGAACTTCCTTAAGCTAGTAAGTGTACATTATAATAAGGGCAGCGGCAGACTGCCCCCCCTCTGCAATCCGTTTTTTATTCGTTCTGGTCTTGATTTCTTAATTGAGATTTGAATATGAAATTTAGAAGATATTACAGAACGAGGAAAAACGGGGGTCAACTTTTGAGTAAGATTCGGGCGGTTAAAATACAGTACCAGCCAGTCCAGGATATCTTCACTTATCGAGTTGAATTGGATATTCACCAGACCTAGACGAAACGCTTGGTTTTGTCTACTGTTGCCCGGACATTTGAATCCAATGGATGGATCACCCCTGTCATATTCTTGGCTAAGTGGTTTTTGCAGAAACTTTGGTTAGCCAATATTACTTGGGACGAGGCTCTACCGGAAGATTTGATGAGGGATTGGTTTGCGAATGTATCCTCACTTCCGGATGTAAAACGGATTTCCTTGCCCTGACTCCTTCTACCAGCTGGTAAGTGTTGAGTGAGTCTCCATGGGTTTTGTGACGCGTCCGAACGAGGGTATGTTGCCGTGGAATTTATACGTACTGTAAGTCCATCTGGTTCTGGAGAGGTCCATTTGGTGATAGCTAAGAGTAAGGTGGCGCATATTATGTCAAGGTTGACCATTCCAAAATTGGAATTGTCTGGAGCAGCTCTTCTTACTAGGCTCCTTCATCATGTTTATACGGGTCGTACAGTTGATACCTCAGACGTTTTTGCTTGGACTGATAGTGAGATAGTTTTTTGTTGGCTTCGAACCTCAGTTCATACTTTGGAGGTTTTTGTAAAAAGAAAGAAAGAAAAACATTTATATGTGACCCGTTTAGTCTCACTGATTGAGAACTCTGAGACTAAACTGATCTGGAGACATGTGCCAGGAGAATTGAACCCCGCAGACTACGCGTCGCGTGGTTGCAAGGATCCTGTTCTTGTCAACTATTCTCTTTGGTGGGGAGCACACAGGTTGACGCATCGCGAGTCATCCTGTCCCCAGAATAGGTTCTCCTCTCCAGAGGTTTAGCCAGGTTTGCGTATTGGAAACGCAACCTGCATACAATTTGCATTATCTTTTGGACAAATACAGTTCTTTGTCGAAATTGTTAGGAGTTACTGCTTGGATCCGGCGTTTCATACGTAACCATTTTTCAGCGTGAATTTTGTATTTCGTCGGTCAGACGCACTATTCGTGGCATCAATTTCAAATGTATGCAGTGCTATCGTTTGAAGGCTACTCCCACTCAACCCATAATGGGTGATTTGCCCTCCAATCGAGTAACTGAAAGTAGGCCATTTGCTTCTGTTGGAACCGACTTTGCTGGTCCCTTCTTGGTGAAGACTTCTCAACTTGCTAAGGCTGTCAAGGCCTATTTGTGTGTGTTCGTCTGTCTGGCCTCCAAGGCGGTTCACTTGGAACTTGTAACTGCCCTCAGCACAGATGCATTTGTTGCAGCGCTCGGTAGGTTTGTTTCCCGCCGAGGACTACCATCTTTGATCCGTTCTGATAACGGTACTAATTATAAGGGCACTGATAGATATTTAAATTAAATTTGTAATTATTTAAATAAGAATAAACAGAATTTAAGATTTGCAATGTCCCAAATGAGAATTAATGGCAAATTGATCCCCCACTTTGCCCACACTGGGGTGGCATTTATGAAGCCGTTGTAAAAATAGTAAAATCGCATCTCCGTCGTGTTATTGGTGAAAAAATTCTAACCTGTGAGGAACTTGTTACGGTATTTTGTAAAATTGAGGCCTTCCTTAATTCGCGACCCCTCTGTCCGATCTCCTCAGACCCAAATGACCTGAAAGTCTTGAACCCTGGTCATTTTTTAATTGGCCAATCCTCGCAATTGACACGTTTTAAGTTGCTCTAACAGATAACCCAAAGTTCGTTGGTCGTTGGTCTTTGGAATATTTGCATATTTTGCAGCAGCGCGTTAAATGAACTTACAAAACTGACTCCCTCCAAAAGTCGGAGACCTTGTACATGTTAAAAAATCTAATTTGTTGCCTTTGTATTGGCGTCGTGGACGCATTTTAGACTTAATTTATGGGTCTGACGGAGTTCCCAGAGTTGCGGAGGTCATGGTCGGAGATTCTGTCTTGAAGCGAGCAGTGGTTAGCTTAGCACGCTTGCCCATTTATTAGCGGACATAACTCCTTATGTCCGAGACGGGGGGATGTTATGAACGCATCGTTCTTTCATTCTTTCTTATTTTGTTGTCTGCTAGCTGTCACCGATTTGACAGCGGGTAAGTGAATTTTGACGTTTGACACTCAACTTGAAAAACTGAGGTCAAACGCGGGCGAACGATTTTGAAGAGTTTTTGTTGAATTAATAGTAATTTATAAGTAATTCACCCATCCGAGATATAATCTCTCTCGGCTCTTGGTTGTGGTCCGCAGGTCTGTATTTAACATCATCATCATCATCATCATCATTTCAGCCGAAAGACGTCCACTGCTGGACATAGGCCTCCCCCAGGCGTCGCCACATTGACCGATCCCGTGCGTCTCGCATCCAGCGCCTTCCCGCAACCTTAACGAGGTCATCGGTCCACCTAGTGGGAGGCCTTCCAACGTATCGTCTTCCAGTTCGCGGTCGCCACTCCAGAACTTTTCGGCCCCATCGGCCATCCGTTCTGCGAGCAATGTGCCTTGCCCACTGCCACTTAAGTTTAGCAATTCTTCGGGCTATGTTGGTAAATTTGGTTCTCCTGCGGATATCATCATTTCTGACGTGATCACGCAAGGAAATTCCGAGCATAGCCCTCTCCATTGCCCTTTAGGTGACTTTAAGCTTTCAGATAAGGCCCATTGTGAGCGACCACGTCTCGGTCCCATGGTGATCACTGGCAACACACACTGGTCATAGACTTTTGTCTTGAGACACTGTGGTAAATTGGACGAGAAGATACCACGCAACTTCCCGAACGCCGCCCAGCCGAGTCGGATTCGACGGTTGACCTCTTTCTCGAAGTTGGACCTACCCAACTGGACCGTTTGTCCCAGGTAAACATAATCGTCTACAACTTCAAGTGTAGAGTCTCCGATCTTGATAGGAGTGGGTGTTACATGGGCATTCACCATGACCTTGGTTTTGTCCATGTTCATTTTTAGACCCACTCTTTCGGAAGCTCTACTAAGGTCATCGAGCATTTTACTGAGGCTCTCCATGGTCTCAGCCATGATCACTATGTCGTCGGCAAACCGAAGGTGAGTGATGTACTCGCCATTAACGTTGATGCCAAGCCCCTTCCAGTCCAGAACCTTGAAGACGTCCTCCAGCGCAGCAGTGAACAGTTTTGGAGAAATTACGTCTCCCTGTCTTACGCCGCGCTGGAGAAGGATTGGTTTCGAGGTCTGATCCTGAAGACGGACTGACATGGTGGCGTTTTTGTACAGACACTTCAACACCTCAATGTACCGGTAGTCGATCTGGCACCGTTGGAGAGACTGCAGTACAGCCCAAGTCTCGATCGAATCGAAGGCTTTCTCGTAGTCCACAAACGCTAAACAGAGAGGCAAGTTATACTCTTCAGTCTTCTGTATAACCTGCCGCAGCGTATGTATGTGGTCTACGGTGCTAAAGCCTTTTCGGAATCCGGCTTGTTCGGGAGGCTGGAAATCGTCAAACCTGCGCGCGAGACGATTCGTGATGACTCTTGAAAACAACTTGTAAACATGGCTAAGAAGTGAGATGGGCCTATAGTTCTTCAGCCGGGCATTGTCGCCCTTCTTGAAGAAGAGTACCACCACACCCCTGCACCATGCTTGTGGCGTTTTGCCCTCGAGTATGACGGAATCAAAAAGCTTCTGAAGGGCCTTGAGGACCGGTTTTCCACCCGCCTTCAGGAGTTCAGCCGTGATTCCGTCATCACCCGGCGCCTTGTTGTTTTTAAGCTGTTTCAGAGCCATCCTAATCTCGTACAGGCTGACGTCCGGGATATCTTCGGTATAGTGTCGGGTCAATCTAGCTCTTGGGTCGTTTGCTAGATTCGTAACGGGTTTACTGGTTGACGTGTACAACTGCCCATAGAAACTCTCGATCTCCCTCAGAAGCTCCGGTTTGGCGGATACAATCCTGCCATCATCGGTCTTCAGTTTCGTGAGCTGGCTCTGCCCAATAGACAGATCCCTTGAAAACACCTTGGAGCCTTTATTTCGCTCAATCGCGTCTTTAATACGCTCGGTTTTTAAAGCGGCGGAGGTCTCTTTTCAAGGATTTAGAGATCTGTCTATCGATCTGCCGGTATTTGCACGCCTCATCTGAAGACTGCAGGATCATCTCACGCCTCTCCTTCATAAGCTTGAGGGTATGATCAGAGAGCTTTTTGTTTCTATCTGTACGGCGGGTCTTGAAAAACTTAGACCCGACCGTATGGACAGCTTCCACAAACCCGTCGCTGTATTCGTCCACGGAGCTCCCCAGGCACTCGAAACGATTCTGGAGTTCGAGCTGAAAGCTCTCGGGGCTTTAGACCTGGACCTGTGCTGGACGGAGCGTGGACTTCATCAGTCGAGACCTTTCAAGCTTAATATTAATGTTCAATGTGCCTCTTACCATGCGGTGATCGCTCCCGGTTTTTACCGAATTGATCACAGAGACATCATTGAACATTTGCTTCTTGGTTGACATGATGAAGTCGATCTCATTTTTTGTTGCACCATCGGGGCTCTGCCAGGTCCACTTCCTGTGTTCACGCTTTTTGAAGAAGGAGTTCATCATATAGAGGCCCTCCTTCTCCATAAAACTGGCCAGTAGGTGACCCCAGTGGTTCCGTCGTCCAACTCCAAATTGACCCACTTGCAGCTCATCCTCGTCTCGTTTGCCCAGTTTCGCGTTGAAGTCCCCCATGACAACGGTGAAGTGAGTTTTGAAACCATGCATGGCTCTGGAGATATCCTCATACATGGTCTCTACCTCGTCGTCGGGGTGTGCCGAGGTTGGGGCGTAGACCTGTATGACCTTCAGCGAATATCTAGAGGATATTCTGAGTATAAGGTACGCCACCCTGGTCGACACACTCTCGATCTTCACCACGTTGTTCACAAGGGACCTATGGACGATAAACCCGACACCACCTTGGGTCTGCCGGTCACCCTCTCGGAAATTGAGCAGGTTACCGGATTTGAGGATTATCGAGTCCTCCCCCTCTCTTCGGACTTCAGATAACCCTATAATGCTCCATCGCAACCTGCTCAATTCCTCTTCGAGCTAGGTGATCTTCTCGTCGGTCCGAAGTGTGCGCGTGTTGTACGTTGCCAGGTCCAGTCGTCGGTGATTGTTGGGGTAGCTGGATCTCGTCCGGAGATTCTTAGCACCCCTTGCCATGCCGTAACCTCGACCGCTACCGTAGTCGAGGGTAGGCGGGCTGCCGGGCACTAGGGGCCATTTTTTATTTGTGCTATTCATAGGGGGGGTTTTGCCATAATCGCCACGCTTGGCAGGCGGATTGGCGATCGCAGTATGGTTGTTATAGGAGCACAGAGAACGCTGCTGCCCATTCTCTGGTTTGTCCCTTAGTCGCCTTTTACGACCCCCACGGGAAGACATGGGTGTGACGATCTGTCGGTACATAGATATTATTTATATTGTCACGGTGGTGGGTAACTTAGTTTTAGTTTGCAATAAACCAGTCTGTTGTTGAGCCACGTATTTTATTGACGTTCCATTGGCGACGAGAACGGGATTTTTTATTCTTTAGTTATTTTTGGCCACGCGGTTACAGTTTTTAATACTAACATTATGCCTATCGGAAAAATAGAAACTTTTAATTTGAGTTCAAAACAATGGCCACGCTGGCCATTGTTTGTATTTTATTGTATATTCGTCGAGTGAATCAGTACATAAAATTAAATGAAATTGACAATGAATTAAAGGTGCTTATGTTAATAACGGTTGTAGGGGAAGAAACCTATGCACTTATGTGCGATCTGTGTTCACCTAGCTTCCCGGAAAGCAAAACGTATGACGAATTAGTGCAACTGGTGACGGAACACCTGGAACCACAACGGTCGGAGATTGCTGAGCGACACGTGTTCAGGTTACGCCGACAGCGGGCCGGCGAGTCCCTCACAGATTACCTGCAGGCGTTAAAACACCTCGCGTCTACATGCAATTTCGGGAAGTGCAAGTCATGCTCGACGCTGGAGGAAAATTTACGCGATCAGTTCGTGTCAGGCTTGACGAACGATGTGATGCGATCAAGAATTTTTGCCGAAAAGAAGATACAGTATAAAGAGGCAGTGGAACTAGCATTGGCTCTAGAGGCAGCCGAGAAACACTCTGAAGTGAGTGGCACAACGACGGCGGTGGCGGAGACATCAGGGCCGCGGGTAAGCGGTGAGGCGGGTGAAGGCCTGCGTCATGCACGCGGCTGGCGAACGAGCCAGCGCGGTCGATCATCGCGAGCGCCCGGCAGCGCAGGAGGAGCGGCTGCAGGAACAAGCGGCGGCGGCGGCAGCGCAGACGCCGCGGATGGGCGCGCGCGGCCATGCTGGCGCTGTGGCAAGGCGCACCCGGCCGAGAGGTGTCGGTTTAAAAATTACAGTTGTGATGAGTGCGGCCAAAAAGGGCATTTAAAAGCAGTGTGTAAACAAGTGCGTGGTAGTGGCGGTCGACATAACTATGTCAGTGATGAATCGGACGACGGTATGTTCAACCTAAATGTAGCTGCACGAGGTAACAAACCATACTTTATTATGTTAAGAATTGATACCATGAATATCGAATGTGAAGTGGACACGGGTAGTCGTATTTCAGCAATAAGTGACAATATGTACCAACGATGTTTTTCGCATAAAAAAAATAACCCAGATAATTTAATTTTACGTGGGTACTCTGGTTCACGAATCGAATCACTTGGTTACATTGAGGTGGACGTGTGTTTAGGTGCAGTTGAAGGCAAGCCCTTAAGGCTTTACGTTATTAACGGTGGGGCGCGACCTTTATTAGGGCGAGATTGGATGCGGGCCTTAAAGATTACGCAAATAAACCTCAATGAAATCATAGATGATGAATTCGTAAACAAACTATGTAAAGAATTCCTAGAAGTGTTTACCGATAAGCTAGGTACATGCAAACAGCCCATACGACTACAGCTATTAGATAAGGAACCGGTTTACGTGCGAGCGAGACCGATGCCGCTGGCACTGCGCGCACGTGTCGAACGGGAACTTGAGCGCCTTGTGGCGGACGGGTCCATCTACCGCGTCGATTACTCGGATTATGGAACTCCAATAGTCCCAGTTATTAAACAAAATGGGGACATACGCATTTGTGGGGATTATAAGATAACCATCAATCCAAAGCTAAAAAGAGATTATTATCCATTGCCGCGTATCGAAGAGTTGTTTGCGAATCTCAGTGGGGGCGATAAATTCACTAAAATAGACTTGAAACATGCGTATGAACAGTGTATTTTATCGAATGATTCGCAACCTTATACAGCTATAACTACTCATATGGGTACATTTGTGTATCGACGTACACCTTACGGGTTGTCGGTTATACCGGAAAAATTTCAGAAGATCATGGAGGAGACACTGCGCGGGGTGCCAGGGTGCGTTGTATTTTTAGACGATATTTGTGTGACCGGTTCGAATAAGTTTGAACATTTAAAAAATTTGAGAGCTGTACTCGAAAGGTTACGTAGCATGGGACTTACTTTAAAACTAAGCAAATGTAAATTCTTACAAGAAAGTGTGAAGTATCTGGGCTTTATTATTAGTAAGGAAGGGTTACGCCCGGATCCTGAAAAATTGGAGGCCATTTCCAGTGCGCCCAAACCAGAAAACGTAACACAACTTAAGAGTTTTCTGGGGATGCTCAATTATTACGGGCGATTTATTCCACGTTTGAGCACCTTGTTGCAACCATTACATAACTTGTTAAAGAAAGATAGCAGCTGGGAATGGGACTCCAAGTGCGATATAGCATTTTTGGAGGCAAAGCGATCTCTCCTGAGTGAACGGGTATAAGCACATTACGAGGAGGGGCGCGAGCTGGTATTGTCGGTGGATAGCAGTGCGTACGGACTGGGGGCCGTGCTTGCGCACCGGTTCGCGGACGGCAGTGAGCGGCCCGTAAGTTGCGTGTCGCGCACACTCAGTGCGCCCGAGCGCAACTACAGCCAGCTGGACAAAGAGGCACTGGCTATTCTGTTTGGTGTCACGAAACATCACCAATATTTGTTTGGTAGGCGCTTCACGCTACGCACCGATCATCAGCCGCTTACTCACATTTTTGGGGCCAAAGGTGGCATTCCGCAAACGGCAGCTAGCCGCTTACAGAGGTGGGCTGCACGCCTGGCAGCGTATGATTTTGGGATAGAGTTCGTACGATCGGTGGACAACGGTCCGGCTGATGCGTTATCGCGGTTACCGTTACCTCGGGAGGGTCGCTCCGCTGACACTGTGGACTATCTAAATCTTATAGAGGAGTCACTGCCCGTCAGTTTCAAAGATATTGCGAGAGAAACCGAACGCGACCCTTTGTTATGTAAAATTAAAGGCTATGTTCTTTTTGGTTGGCCGTCAAACACGAGCTGTGATTCGGAAAAACCATTTTTTACGAGGAAAAGTGATTTTGTGGTTGATCAGGGATGCGTTATTTATAAATATAGGATAGTGGTACCAGATGTTTTGCAAAAGAAAATTTTAAATGAGGTTCACGAGGGCCACTTAGGCGTGAACAAAATGAAAAGTTTATCACGGAGTTACATTTATTGGTCGAGTTTAGATCGGGACATTGAGGAAATATGTAGGTCATGCGCAGCGTGCCGCAACGTGCGGGACGTGCCGCCGCGGGCGCAGCTGCACCCCTGGGAGTTCCCGCTGCACCCGTGGCAGCGCGTACACGCGGACTTTGGTGACTGCGGGGGCGTGCGTTATTTAATTATGGTGGACGCTCATTCCAAATGGATAAAGGCCGTGCCAATGCGTAGCACGAACGCAACATCAACGATCAAAGTTTTCCGAAGTATATTCGCACGTTTTGGTTTACCGTCACAGCTCGTGACTGACAACGGCCCGCCGTTTACTTCACAAGAATTTAAGGAATATTGTGAAAACAATTGTATCAAGCATACGACCTCGGCTCCTTATCGGCCTCAGGGTAATGGCGCGGCGGAAAACGCGGTGAAAACTGTGACGAAAGCAATTAAGAGAGCTATATACGAGGGAAAGGATGTAAACGCCGCGCTTAGTCAATTTCTGTTCCAATACCGTAACTGTGATCACGCGACTACAGGAGTGTCCCCGGCAGTGGCTCTCCAAGGCAGGCGCCTGCGCAGCCGACTGGACGCACTACGGCCAGATGTGGCTGCCGTAGTACGAGCCAAACAAGAGCGTCAGGTCGCCCACGCCCCAGGGTCGGATAGGGAATTCCAGGTGGGAGACGCAGTGATGGCTCGCGATTATACCGCGAGGGGGGATAAATGGACCGAAGCTACTGTAATTAAAAAGACTGGGCCTGTCTCGTATAAAGTAGGTATAGGTAATGGGGTTGAGTGGCGTAGACATGCCGACCAAATCATTTCAAGTAACAGTAAAGATAGGTACTCATTATCGCGAATGAGTGGCGTGACTGTAGCCGAAGAAACGAATCCGAATAAGCCAGACAAACTGAGCGTCGATATCGGAGCCGAAGGTGACCTGTTCGAGGACGCATCCAGCGGTGGTGGCAGTGTATCTAAGGTCACGACATCGGAAGCGCGTAAATCGCCGCAAATTCAACCCGAGCGGTCGGTGCCCAATCAAGGAAGCGAACTGTCGCGATCGCCACCACCCATGGGCGCGTCCGCTCGAGCCTTACGGGCGCTCAATCGTGCTAAACAAAGTTTCATACATTTCTTACATTAATAGAAAGTTTTTTGTTAAAGATGTGACTGTGTACTTGGTGAGGAGAAGTGTGACGATCTGTCGGCACATAGATATTATTTATATTGTCATGGTGGTGGGTAACTTAGTTTTAGTTTGCAATAAACCAGTCTGTTGTTGAGCCACGTATTTTATTGACGTTCCAATGGGATGGTGAAATTCTTAACGTCCGGCACCATACGGAACCTTAACGTCCGTAAAAATATACATCTTGTATTTAACAAGATGTATATTTTTCCTTACATACATAATAGAATTGGCAAGAAACTGACATATTATTTATATTTTTAAATAGTTCCTTGAGATTCTCGGTGACTTAAATTATATATGGCTCTGACAGCTCTCTTTTGCAATATAAATATTGATATAATGTCAGCCGCCCGAACCCACAGCAAAATATCATATGACGTAATGCTGTGAAAGTAACTAAAATAGACCAAACACGCGATTTCTACATCCGTTAACTGTCTTATCTTTCTAACATCTTAAGCGGCTGGGCTTAGCCGACCCGGAAGAGATGTTATATGAGGCCCCCATTGTAATTTTTGGTCTAGAGTGATTCCTAAAAAAACTGTTTGATTTACAAAGTCCAACTTTTCTCCATTCAATAAGATGTCACATTCGCTACTTCTAACATTCGGCAATATGAATCTAATACATTTGCTTTTTTTTTTCATTTAGAACCAAATTTTTTGCTGTGATCCAATTTTGGACCTGATGAATATAGTTATTCACATCATCAAGATTTTGTGACCGCCCATCTATTTTAAATATCAAAGATGTGTCATCAGCAAGGTTGAATTTTGAATTATTGGGGCAAATCGTTAATGTAAACTAAAAAGAGGAATGGGACCCATGTGGTATTCATTCCACATATTTTAGTCTACTTACGTTTTATAACACACTATACAAACCATACCTTCATATCTTTTGATATTGTATCAACTTATGTGACTAATTTTTATGTATTCTTTGATGCTGTTATCACCTGAAAAGCGTATTTTTATTTATCTCCGATTGATTTAATATCTTCAACTTTTTTGTTATTGCTAATTTGTAAAATCTTGGAATATTTTATACTTTGTCATTTTCATCTGATCTGACGTTTGTCTGTCTATTTTATTTTCTTAAGCCAAAGACAGAACATAGGTACCTTAGACTACCTAGACGTTCCTTAAGCTAGTTGTACATTATTATAAGGGCAGCGGCAGACTGCGCCTCTCTGTAAAACCGTTTTGTATTCGTTCTTTATTCGTTGTTTATTTCTAAATTGCAATTTGAATTCAAAATTTAGAAGGGATGACAGAACAAGGAAAAAACGGGCGTCAGCTTTTTAGTTTGGAATCTGGACTGAACGTCCAAAGTCGGTGGACGACTGAATACTACCAAGTGTACTATAGTATCTGAAAAACTCTTTAAACTGTAATATCTTCAGCCTATTAATGTTTATAAAATCTTTGAAGTGCATTCAATATTATTTATTGAGTGTGGAACTTAAATTTGAGCATTTTTACTGGTTCATAAACCTCATCGCTCACCGCTTCACATTAAAAGGCTTGTTGATCGGCGTATGAAGCCATAACCT
Organism: Orthosia gothica; assembly: GCA_949775005.1. Taxonomy (NCBI): domain Eukaryota; kingdom Metazoa; phylum Arthropoda; class Insecta; order Lepidoptera; family Noctuidae; genus Orthosia; species Orthosia gothica. Next base: position 12,194,607 of record OX459047.1, on the reverse strand, counting down.
GTGCTACTGCCTACCTGCCCGTTAGCCTGATTAATAGTTCAGCTGCCTTGACCATCTATCTATTTACCTGCCTATCCGTCCTGCTGCATTTTCAACTGCCTACCTATCTGATTGCCTGCTTGTCCGTCATGGTGTCTGCTCACCTGCCTACCTCGGGCATACACCAGCGTCAGTTGTCCCTTTGATGAAACCGTACTGATGATCATGTAAGATGGATTTTTTGTTTAAATGACGCAACAATTGGCTGAGCATTAATTTTTGAAAACCAGCAAAATTGACACTGGCATATAATTATTGGGTTCCCTCTATCTGGCAGAATCTTAATACTCCAAAATTTATTTGGCATAACACACTTGGCATAATATTCTTTAAACGAATATTCATAAGGCATATTTTTTTTTAATATTCTTATTGTTTGGCCGAATGTTTCTATGCCCGAATTAACAATAGCTTACTTTTAAGATGGCAGAATTTTATTTGGCATAATTTCACTTGGCATATTACGAAGATGGCAGAAATTCATTTAGAATAATTTTTTTAGGCATTTCTATAAAATAGTATTTTTAACCTTAAAGTAAAATTGAAATACTGTCTTAAAAAGTCAATATGTTGTGTTAGTGACAGAAACGATCGCTGCAAAACCGACTCCACGTAGTCTTGTCTGCCCTACCCCTAGAGTGTAATTTAAACCCGCGTAGGCGCGTAGAGGCTAAATCCGGTTAGACTGGAAGCCGACCCCAACATAGTTGGGAAAAGGCTAGGCAGATGATGATGTAGGCGCGTAGAGGCGAGGCGGCCTGCGAGCTGAGGAGCAGGTGGTTTATAACGGTCGGTGGTGAGCGTCAAAACCATCTGTGACGATAAGCTTGCGTGGGACCGCCGGAGACCCGCAGCGCCGGAGCCGTAACAGAAACCATGCCTGCTGAAGGCTGCATGCTCACTTGCATTCTTGCTTGCATGTTGCATGCTTGCTGCATGCTTGCTGCATGCTTGCTTGCATGCTTGCTGCATGCTCACTTGCATGCTTGCTTAGATGTTGCATGCTTGCTGCATGAATGGTGTATGCTTGTTTGAATGCTGCATGATTGCTGCATGCATGGTGTATGCTTGTTTGCATGCTGCATGCTTGCTGCATGCATGATGTATGATTGTTTGAATGCTGCATTCTTGCTACATGCATGGTATATGCTTGTTTGCATGCTGCATGCTTGCTGCATGCATGGTGTATGCTTTTTTGCAGGTTTGCATGCTTCAAACAGCGAATTAACACAAAAAAATATGTTCAATCAATCTTTTATTATGTTAAAAATACAAAATTACTCTAACTATGCATTATCTGTAATGTGATAGATGAGTATTTCAATTAATATATGAAATTTATGCCAAAAGACGATTAAGATTGTGAATTCTCTGCGATATGATGGTTCTGCCTTTTAATGACTATTGATATGAAATTTATGCCTAAAGATGATTCTGACTTACAAAATTATGAGTTTGAATTTATGATAAATGAGTGAATGCCAAACGATTTTCTGCGAAATGATGTTTATGCTATCCGTTGTTATGCATAATAATATTATGACATAAAAAGTTCTGCTATAAAAGGGTGACCCATAATTATTGGCTTCTTTGCTATCCCCGGATTCAAACAACTTTTCTGTGTTTCACGAATTATATAATATTAATTTATGATTTTAATTAGGTGAATTTAATGACACGAATGTAATTAACTAGTTGAATCTAAATGAATTCAGATCTGAGTGCGGGTTTTCCTAGTGAATGAAATGAAGATCGTCTAATGTTTATGGTGGATTGCAAATAGGAAATAAATCCGGCTTACGGAGGACAAAAATGTTAGCGCCTCGAGCCTTTTAGTGGGTTCTATAAACGCTAACATGAGGGGGTGCGGGGCATTTACCATGAAATGGTTAGAACTGTCTAAACAGCTCTTTCCAGGCTTCTAAAAGTCTGGAGCGGTGATTTAAAGCTTTGCTATGAGAATCGGCGGTTTTGTGGACTGTAATAAACTTTATGTGGCTGCATACATTGATCGGAATGGTATGGGGAAACAAGAATAAGAGAAGAACACAGGATGCAGTGCCTTACCTTTATAGAGGTCTGGAGTTGCCTTCCTGCTGCTAGGGCTTTGTATGTCCTCGATGTGTAGGTTAACCACGCGGCAAGCCAGCGTGGTTTCACTGATGATTCCTATTTCTTATTCTTACACAGCACTTCAAATCAATGTAACTTGATAATTAGGTAGGTCTAGTTTCATATATAGACCCGAAAACCTGGATTTATCTCGAAATCCAGATATATTAGCGGTAAAAGCTCTATAGAGATGCTTTCGCGGCAGCGGATTAGAACGAACTTGCACTCCTTTCAATATGGCGTCCGTTGTGGTCAATCTTCTTCTAGCCTTATAAGGCGGTCTCGCTCTGACCTATGGTAGACGCTGCAGGAATGAATGGGAAGGAAGGTCACTGACGGGAAATGTAATGCTGATGCTACTACCGCCACATTCTGGTATAACTAAAAGTTGAAAAGACTTGAAGTAGGTAGATCTGAATATCAGCGATGTATATGGCGGTAACAGAGGTCAAAGATCACTACACAAAGGAAGAGCATCAGTGAATTAGCAACAGACTTCTACCCTACCGACAACTATACGCAAAACATACACCAAACATAGCAAGAAAAAGATATATCGAATCAATATTTGAAACCACTCTAGAAACCGCATCTTCAATTTTACCAGAAGAGGTAGAAAAAGCAATAAGAAGGCAAATCTCCTGGACCAGACAGAATCACAAATGAGCTGCTGCAGGGTTCAATAGAAGAACTGATACCCATTTATATTTAACGAGATTCTGAAGAGTGGTGATATTCCTGAAAGTTGTGCTAAATCATCTTAATACACAAAAAAGGCGATAAAGAGGACATTGAAAATTATAGACCAATTAGCTTAATGTCAAATGTGTACAAGATATTTGCAAAGGTCAAACTGGATAGAATGAGCCCAATGTTGGATGAACAACAGCCGGTTGAACAGGCAGGTTTCAGAAAAGGGTATTCAACTTTTTAAGAAAATTAAAAGCATTTTTTTATATAGTTTATTTACATTTAACTAAAGTATGTAGGTATTATATTGTTTGACAACTTCTTGCCATCTTGTAGGTAGGGACATGATCCCATTGCTAAAGAAATTTTGGTCCCAAAATTTTTTGATCAAAATACCGCGACAAGTGGTTTTGACAGTCCTCTCGTGATGTTAACCTGACACTGCCTAAAGAATTCTGAAGAGACCGAAATAGGTGGAAATCTGAAGGTGCAAGGTCAGGACTATACGACGGATGCATTAACACCTCCCAGCCAAACTCTCTTAATTTTTGCTGAGTGGCTAAAGATGTGTGAGGTCTAGCGTTATCATGATGAAAAACCAAGCCCTTCTGTTGATTAATTCCGGCCGCTTTCTCTCAACTTCTTGCTTTTATCTCATCAGTTGTTTGCAGTAGAATTCAGAATCGATGGTCCTGCCTGGTGGTAACAGCTCATAATGAATAATGCACTCCCAATCCCACCACACGCACAGCATCACCTTGTTGCGAGTTAACCCGGGTTTCGCCACAGTCTGTGAAGCCTGACCGGCCTTTGACCGCGACCTTTTTCGCACGTTCTTATCGTACGTGATCCACTTTTCATCACCAGTTATCAGCTTCTTCAAAAATGGTTCGGTTTCATTACGTCGTAATAAAGAATCACAAATGAGTACACGGTTCATTAGGTTTCTTTCAGTGAGCTCGTGAGGTACCCAAATATCGAGCTTTTTTGTGTACCCAGTTTTTTTCATATGCGCCAAAACTGTTTTGTGGTCAATTCCCAGTTCTTCAGCTACGTCGTAACTGATATGATGATATGCCGATCTTGCTCCACTGTTTCAAAAATGACATCCATTTTATCCGTAATAGGGCGACCAGAGCGACGTACATCTTTGACATCAAAATTTCCGGATTAAAAACGCTTAAACCAAATTTGTGCTACTCTCACAGAAACTGCACTAGGTCCATAAACATCGTAATTTTTTTTTGCGGTTTGCGTTGCATTTTTACCTTTTTTGTAGTAAAATTTTAAAATGTATCGAATTTCTTCATTAGATTCACCCATCTTGACGGTACGAAAAACAAATGAAAATCACACATTTTCCTAATTTGAATTTGGAATAATTAATGAAACACTTGGATGTAATTCACAGACTAACTTTATTTTAAAAGAAAGGTGGTTGGAAGCATTGACAGTTTGACATATTTTATACTAGGTGTCGCTACTGAACAGTTATTCATCATTATATTTTAACACACTCCCTTGATGAAATAACCCAAAAATATAAACTATTAACAACAAATGAGGCATCATATCATACCAAAAAATTCCACAAACTTATAATGTTTTTGGCAACTCAAACTTTTAGTTAAAATGTCTGCTGGCATGTCATTAGTATTTAAATAATCTATTTTTACATTCTTATTTTCAACAGCAGTTCTAACAAAATGAAACCGTACATCAATGTGTTTACTTCTTTTATGCATTACACAGTTTTTGGTTAACTTCAGAGCGCTTTGGTTGTCATTATACAAACATACAGGTAATTCATTTCTACATCCCAGTTCTAACAATAGATTTTTCAAATAAATGGCCTCCTTGCTTGCCTCACATATCGCCATATACTCTGCCTCTGTGCTAGATAAGGCTATTGTTAATTGTTTTTTACATTCATACGAAATCACACTGCCAGACATTTTAAACATATATCCTGTATAAGATTTTCTATCTGAATCATCTGATGCCCAATCGGCATCTACATATCCCATTAAATCTAAGTTGTCTTTTGCATATTTCAAACCAAAATGTTTTGTTTTTTTTAGATATTTTAAAATACGTTTTACATGTTTCCAATGGGTTTCATTAAAATTATTATTAAATTTACTTAAGTAACAAACAGCATATGAAATATCTGGACGAGTCAATATTGACAAATAAAGCAAACTTCCTATCAACTGTTGATAAGGATATTGATAAGAACAATTTTCTTCCTTTTTAAGTTTTAAATTCACTTCCATTGGTGTACTAACTGGGTTACAGTTTTGCATATTAAATTTAGTTAACAACTGATCTACAAATAGTTCTTGGTCTACAAAGAGAATATTATTTTCTTTTCTAACTCTCATCCCTAAACACTGACTTATCTTTCCCAAGTCTTTTAATTTAAATTTTGATTTTAATTCAGTCTTTAGACATTCAGTTTCCTCTTTACTATCGGAAAAAATAAAAAAATCGTCTACAAATAAAGCTATAAATGTTTTAAATTTGCCATTTAGCTTAACAAATAAACAAGGCTCATATAGTGATTTTTTATAACCTATGGCTTGTAAACAGTCATCTACTCGCTTATACCAAGCTCTAGCTGACTGTTTAAGTCCATAAATTGCTCTTTTTAATTTTAAGACTTTGTTTTCTCTATCAGGACACACAAAATTTTCAGGTAAAGACATGTAAACAGTTTCATCTAAATATCCATTTAGGAATGCAGTGGTAACATCAAGGTGGATAATATCAAGGTTATATTGAACACTAAGTGCAAATAACAGTCTTAAGGTTGAATATCGAAGCACTGGTGAAAAAGTTTCTTTATAGTCAATTCCAGCTTTCTGTGTAAAACCTTTTGCGACTAAACGGGCACGATACCTCACATTTTTATCACTGTCAAATTTTTTTTTATAGACCCACTTGCACTTTACCACTGTAGCTTGATCTGGTTTGTCACATACTTCCCAAGCATTGTTTTCTTTAAATGATTCTAGTTCTTCTTTCATTGCTTTGACCCATTCTTGTGATTCTGGTCCATTTAAAACCTCTTCCTGAGTTATCTGGTCACCATACAGGTTGATATCCTGTTCAACACACATATTGCTAGAACCAAATCTGTCAGGCTTCTTTCTTTTTCTTACTTCTGTCTTCATTTCAACATTCTGATTAATATTCTTTATTTCCTTTGCAGGTATACTATCATAGAACTCATCTGAAGTGCTACTGTTTGTATCTTCTACTACATATGTACTGTCATCATGACTCAACACTGTATCTGTAGACTGTTCAAAAATACTATCCCCAATCTGCTCTTCAGGACTTCCTGACAATTCCTGATGTTCATTAACTACTGCTTGCATCATTTCTGAATTATCTGTGGGCTCCATGATAGTAACATCTCTACTTGTGATAATTTTTCCTGTGGCTGGGTTATAGAGCCGATAGCCTTTAACATTATCAGCATACCCTACTAAGTAATGCTTGATAGCCTTTTTATCCCACTTTAGTCGTTTTGCCTTGGGGACATGGGTCATTACTGTACTACCAAAGATCCGGATGTGACTTATATTTGGTTTTTTGCCATACCATAGTTCATAAGGAGTTTTCTGATTTAATCTGGAAGCCAACGATCTGTTTTTTAGATAAACAGCTGTGTGGACTGCCTCTGCCCAGAATCTCTTTTCAAACTTTGCATCATAGAGCAGACATCTTGCTTTTTCAACTATGGTGCGGTTGAACCTCTCGCACATCCCATTTTGTTCTGGACTATACGGATTTGTTCTCTGATGGATTATGCCATATTGTTTCAGGTAATTTTCCATTTCAGTTGAACAAAACTCTGTGCCATTATCTGTTCTTAAAATCTTGATATTGGTAGATGTTTGTTTTTCAACCATGACCTTGAATTCTTTAAGCCTTGTAAAAACTTCACTTTTTTGTTTTAAAAAATAAACAAACGACATTCTGCTGTAGTCATCCACAAAAAGCAAGAAATATCTCGACAAGCCAATTGATTTCGTCTCCATCGGTCCACACACATCAGCATGTACCACTTCAAGGATCCTCTCACTTCTATGGCTGCTCTGTGGAAATGGTAGCCTCGTCTGCTTACCTTCGCAGCATGTTTTGCAGTTGTATTTATTGCTTTCTGCTTTGTGCTCGTATGTTAATCCTTCTACATCAACGTTCTTCATGACATCCATATCTCTGCTGTTGATATGGCCAAGTCTTCTATGCCAAATCTTATTTGAGGTTGTTGCTGCTAATGAATATACTGAACTAGTGTTGAGTCTGTACACCCCATTTACCAACTCTGCTGTACCAATCAACTCATTTTGCTGATTTCTTATATAACAACGTTCCTCACTGAAACTAACTTTGTTACTATTCTTTATCAGCTGACTGACAGATAATAAATTTGTCGTGAGATCTGGAACACACAACACTTCTTTGACAACAATATCGTATTGTAACTTGCCAATAACTGTCGTAATCTGTGTATCTCCTGAACACAACACTGGCATAGTTGTTTTATTTGCAACTATAATCTCCTTAACTTTTAGGTTATGCGACGTGTTTCTTATGTTGTCTTGACTGACCATCATGTGAGTGCTGGCTCCCGAGTCGATGTACCACTCATGTTTGCCAAAATTGCCGTTGAGAAAAACTGCACTGAACGCATTCATCGGTTTTTCCTTTAATATTGGGCACTGGTTTCTATAATGGCCGGTCTGTTTACATTTATAGCATTTAATCACTTTGTCTTTGACATCAATTTTTTCTTCAGTCTTGCCAACCTTACTCGATTTTTTTCGTTGCCAACCTTTAGATGTCATGAACGCTCTTTCTGACTCAATGCTGCCAACATTTTCGCTCATATCCAGAAGTTTGGTTTTTATGACGTCAGCGGTAATGGCAATACCCGAATGTTCAATGGCCATTATCATTGGCGAGAACTTTTCGGGTAGACCCGCCAACAACAATGACCCAACCCATTCTTCGTTAATCTCAAAGCCTGTTCCTCTTAATTTATGCGCCGTATCTGTGAGCTGAGTCACATATGCCGTCATTGACTCACTGCTCTCGAGACGAATAGAAATAAGATTTCGCAACAAACTTATTCTGCGTGTGAATCCTGCATCGTCAAACAGCAATTTCAGCTTCTTCCACACACCCTGAACTGTAGATTCGCACTTAATATGAACATACAAGTATGAATCAATGGTCATCACTAACTTTGCTTTTGCTCTCTGATCTTCAACGCTAGTTGTAGCTTTTTCAACGCCATCTTCTTTCTTGTTAATATCGACGCCTTCCAATATTAAGAAATTCTCGGCTGCGTACGCCCACTCATCGTAATTTTCACGTCCCTTGAGTTTCGGCACGTTAACGAGGTAACTTCCAGCCATTTTACTGATAAAAATATTTAAAAACTTTTGAATTTTTTGGGTCTGGGCCCATAACCTAATGAAACACTTGGATGTAATTCACAGACTAACTTTATTTTAAAAGAAAGGTGGTTGGAAGCATTGACAGTTTGACATATTTTATACTAGGTGTCGCTACTGAACAGTTTTTCATCATTATATTTTAACAATAATGTTCTTTAAAATTTTAACTTTCAATGATACCAAAACCAGCCAGATACAAATAGTATAGCCAAAGAGATTTATTACAAGTTCATACATACTATAATGCGAAAAGACTTTTTAATATATTGCCTTCATGGACTACGCTAAGGCTTTCGATAGTTTAAGTCACGAATACATATGGGAAACTCTAAAGCAACAAGGAATTCCACCAGCATACATCAACATCATTCAAACCATTTATGCCAACAGCAAGGCTAGAAATCAATTGGAATCTCTGGGAAACAAATTCCACATAGAAAGAGGTGTGAGGCAAGATGACCCACTATCTCCAAAATTGTTTTCTGCCGTTCTGGAAAACATCTTTCGCAACTTGAACTGGGAAAAGTTTGATCTGAACATAAATGGTTTGAAAATGAACCACCTCAGATTTGCCGACGACTTAGTGTTATTCGAAGAAAGCCCAGAAAATTTGCAAATGATGATTAAAAGTCTGAGCGAAGAAAGTGAGAAAATTGGGCTCAAAATGAATTACAGCAAGACAAAACTAATGACTAACTCGTTGAGAGTAGACATAAAAAACCGGCCATGTGCGAGTCGGACTCGCGCACGAAGGGTTCCGTACTTGGTAAATTGCGGTTTACGATTTATGACGTATTAAAAAAAAACTACTTAATAGATCTCCTTCAAACCAATTTTCGGTGGTAGTTTACATAGTAATGTACATCATATATTTTTTTTAGTTTTATCGTTCTCTTATTTTAGAAGTTACAGGGGGGGGACGACACATTTTACCACTTTGGAAGTGTCTCTCGCGCAAACTATTCAGTTTAGAAAAAAAATATATTAGAAACCTCAATATCATTTTTGAAGACCTATCCATAGATACCCCACACATATGGGTTCGATGTTTTTTTTTTTTTTAGTTTCAGTTTCAAGTATGGGGACCCCCAAAATTTATTGTTTTTTTTCTATTTTTGAATGAAAATCTTAATGCGGTTCACAGAATACATCTACTTACCAAGTTTCAACAGCATAGTTCTTATAGTTTCGGAAAAAAGTGGCTGTGACATACGGACGGACAGACAGACAGACAGACAGGCAGACATGACGAATCTATAAGGGTTCCGTTTTTTGCCATTTGGCTACGGAACCCTAAAAAAGGAAGAAGCTTTGGCTTATGTAGAGGACTACATATACCGGTCAAGTCATCTCTACCCAAGACCAAATTAGTCAGGAAATTAATATGAGGATTGCAATTGGTTGGAAAAAGTACTGGTCTCTCAAGGAGATAATGAAGTATAAAGACCTGGGCATGACTTTGAAAAGAAAGACGTTCAACTCATGTATACTCCCATGTTTAACATATGGGTGTGAGACTTGGGCACTCACCAAATCGCTCAGAAAAAAGCTTGCCAAGTGACAAAGAGCAATGGAGAGAAGTGTGGTAGGCTCAAAGAGACAGGATAGAATAAGAAACACAGATCTCCGGGCCAAAACAAAGCTGACCGACATTCTAACGAGAATAGACCAACAAAAGTGGAGGTGGACAGGCCACATGATGCGAGACACTTAAGTCAAGTGGAGTAAGATAGTGACAGAGTGGTATCCAAGGGACGGCAAAAGAAGTCGGGGAAGACAGCTTACCCGATGGGAGGAGGAAATAAAGCTGACAGCAGGTCCAAACTGGAAGAGGGTACCCCAAGACAGACGACAATGGAAACAGTTAGAGGAGGCCTATGCCATGAGGCACACCGAAAGAGACATCGAGACATTTTGTGATTTTTGTTTTAACTATTATTGTAAATTTGCATTGTCTAGTTTCGGCATAAAAGGCTTTATTACTGACAGAAATAACTAGAATTAATATTAAAACGAAGAGAGAAGAAATTTACAGGTCAAACGAACGCACACCTATGTACGGTGTTCCCCAAGGTAGCGTAATGGGAGTTTTGCTTTTTATTATTTACATTAATGACCTGCCTAGTGCAACTGACCACCCCATGACACTCTTTGCCGACGACAGTACAATGACTATAGCATGCAATAATAATGACATATATTAAAATTACATAAATCAATCTTTGACATCAATAATATCATGGATAGATAGAAATAACCTTAAAATAAATTTAGATAAGACAACCATTATGCATTTTAGGCAGCGAGTCCAGGCGGTAAATGACATTAAAGCTATGTACAATGACACATTACTTAAGAAAGTTGACAACACAAAATTATTGTGAATTATGATAGACGCAAAGTTGGACTGGAGGGAACACATCGAATACTTAACTAAAAGGCTGAGCTCCTCTGCGTATGCCTTATATAAACTTGCCCCAAAACTTAACACAGAGGCATTGGTAACTGCATATCATGGGCTAGTTGCATCGTTGCTACGCTATGGTATAATATTTTGGGGAAACTCGACTGACAAAGAAATAGCGTTTAAGGCTCAAATAAGATGTATTCGAGCTATGTTCAATTTGAGTACCATAGACAGCTGTAAGCCATATTTGATGCAATACAAATTATTAACCTTACCTTCACTTTACATTTTCGAATTAGTAACATTTGTAAAACTAAATCCGGAACTATTCCCACGACTAGGTGACACCCTCCCCCGTAATAGACGTGACAATAGCCAACTTTGCTTGCACACATCAAAAACAGCTTTAATGTCAAAGAGTGTCTTTTGTATGGCGCCTAAAATGTACAATAAAATACCGCAATCATTTAAAGCTTTGCCAGCAAACCTATTAAAAAAAAAGATGCGAGATTTATTAACAGACAAAACTTATTACCATATACGTGATTTCTTGAATGATAATATTTTATAATAATGACATTATTTTCTTTTATTATTTGCTTTTCTTTCTTCTTTTAAGTCATCTTATTATTTAATTGATATAACATTCATACTAATTTGCATTTTGTTTTGTTTAGTTTGTACCTGACAGCATTTTTCTTATATTTCATTGATATTTATGACATTTTATGATTTTACTGTAATTTTTTGACATCATTTGATTTTATTAATCTTGATTGTGTAAGACATTTTATGATTTTATTGTATTTTTCTTTGACATTGTTTTATGATTTGATTGTACTTTTTTGACATTTTATTCTTTTGGTTTTTTTTTATAACATTGTAGTTCTTTATTTATTTATTTATTCTTTATTGTACAACAAGACATTTCATTTTAACAAATTGATAATACAATTCATGTACAAAGGCGAGCTTAACTCCAAATGGAATTTTCTTCCAGCAAACTTTTGAGTGATAGAGTGAAGTTGAGTGAAGTTCTTTGATGTTATTAGCGAAATATTTTTGAATGGCTTCGGCTGTGTAATAGTTTTATGCATTGAGTGCAAGTAGAAAGTCTCTATGTGTGACGTGTAGAAGATCTGACACGTTTGGCACGATATATACGGATCTGACAGTCGGTACAGTCGAAGACAAGTCTCTACATCCAATATCCAGCACTAAGAAGCAGCAGGTACCTACCTTTTAAATAAAAAAGGGAAGAGAGGAAGTAAAGCGAGCTCGTGGCTAAATAATAACAGCCGCACGGGTCGATGTTCAAGGTTAAGCATCACTTGACGTGGTCGGTCCGTGGCTGGGTAAACATTTCAACATAGCGAGATTCCTCCGAGCCTCAAAAAGCACGTTAAGCCATTGATCCCGGATGTCGTTTGAAGATCTGTGACAATCGTTATGGGTAGTCAGAAATCTGAGATATGACACCAGTAATGCCAAGGGGTGTCAAGTTACGCAGTTATGCAAAGCTGAGGTCGTGAGGTTTAACAATAAAACTATGGAAAATACTTGCGCAATCAGTGTGCTTATTCAGAGTAAAAAACAACCCATAACAACCATGTCTAAAATAAACAAATAAATGAATGACCGTGGCTTTTACGCTAACGAAGGAACGAGCAAAAACCATTAGACAATATGTAATAACAAATTTTATGTACACATAATAATTATGGAATAACAAACACTCTATGTTACATTTGGATGACCATGTTACACCCACTCCTATCAAGGTCGGGTACTCTACACTCAAAGTTGTGGACGACTATGTCTACCTGGCACAAAAGATCCAGTTGAGTATCTTCTCGTTCAACTTACCACAGTATCTCAAGACAAAATTCTATGACCAGTGTGTGTTACATGTGATGACTTATTGCTCTGAGACGGGGTCGCTTACCATGGGCCTCATCAGAAAGCTTACAGTCATCCAAAGGGCAATGGAGAGGGCTACGCTCGAAATTTCCTTGAGTGAATTCCTTGCGTCGAATCTGAAATGTAGAGATCTGCAAGAGAACTAGGGTTACCGAAATGGCCCGAAGAATTAACAAACTTAAGTGTAAGTGGGCAGGGCACATTGGTCGCAGAACGGATGGCAGATGGGACAGACTAGTTCTGGAGTGGCGACCGCGAACCCGAAGATGTTGCATTGGAAGGCCTCCCCCCTGGTGGAATGGACGGACGACGGAGGCACGACACTATGTATAATGCCTGGCCACGATGAATCTAGTCAAGTCTGGTTTAATAAACATCTATTTATATCACATTGTCTGATCATTACTTACTTACTTACTTATTTATTTCATAAAAAAAGTGGTACGGTGGTGGTGGTAACGTAACGGTTGGGCAATTCGATTATTATGGTCATTGAATTAGTCCAAGAGCGAGCGCAGCGAGCTCAGGAGCTTAGAGCACTCCGACACGGATAGGTCAGGTTCGAAGTTCGCTCGCTTTGCTCGCTCACTTCAGTTCCCGTCATCTCATTCGTGTTAGGTTACTTTAGACCCTGCAGACACCCGCGCCGCGTTGCTCCGTTCTTACTATTCTATATTAAAACCAATGTTAACATTAAATACATACATACATACATAGACTGATAAACACATTACCCTCCTTCGGCAGTCGGGTAAAAAAAACGCATCTTTTCATCACCCGGCCCAATAAGTGATGGGTATTATTCAGAAAGCCCGGTCAATTTAATTATTCAAATCGTTTTAATGACATTGCCTACTCATATTGAGCATTTTTAAAATTGCCCGGGCATTATAAGTAATGCCGTATTAATGACTTGGTCCATAACTTATACTTATAAGGAAATTAAAAGAAAACTATCACAGCTAGTCTTACAGCTAGTTTACGAGTAATAGTCGACCAACTTATAAAATGTACCCGGAAAATAAAATAAAAATTGGTTCGTTATATCAGTGTTTGGTGGTTTTATTGTTTATGAACTTCAGTAATTTCAACTAATTATGTTGGTGAATGCAGTTATTCAATGCAAAATCGCACTTGGGCGGTTTATTTTTATGGTGTCCACGAGTGGATAAAGTAGAACGATACCTACACGAGGAAGTCAAGCTGAACTGACCGACGCCGACGCTAAACTGCCGGCAGTTTAGCGTCGGCGTCGGTCTGGCATGATCGGAAGTATCCACAAAGAAATTTAGGTAGTTACATAATATAAGTTTTTTTTTCATAACGTTTTATTATGTAGCCCAGTGAAGGCTTCGAGTCTAACCGGTTTCAGAAGAATTGAAAATTTTGAAGGCAGTCATCTTCTTGTCGCTGGCACGACAGTCAGTTAGATTTGTTTTGCTCAAAACTTTGCCACTGCCATGGTTTCGTCGATGGCAGTGGATATTTTATTTTATTATTTTATTTTATTAATATTAGGAAAACTTACAGCTAATACAATAGATGTGCAGAAACAACATGCAAAAAACGGCCAATTAAAAGTTTTCACATATATAAAAATTTGCATAATATACAAATCAGCGAGAGTTTCAAATATATAGATTAGACTCAACGCCCAACAAATACAAATATATATATATATACAGAAAAAGAATTCTACGTATCAAAGAAACGCTTACTCAAACTATTCTTTACATTTTTAATCTTAGTATGGAACAAATCTAGATCAACATCCCGACACACCATTATTAAACGTACGACAAACTCTTATCATGTACGAATTCTGTCTGTAAGTAGTTCCAACTTTAGGTACATGAAGGAGACGCGAATGCCGAAGAAATGCACACGGTACACGCAGTCCAACCTTGCCCACCAACTCAGGAACGTCCGTGAATCCATTCATAATTCTAAAAAGAAAAGCAAGATCTGCGATTTTTCTTCGCTCGTGTAGAGGCAGAATGTGATTTTTTTACACCAAATTAAGTAATTAGGGAGATAGATATTCGATCGATATTGTGTGTACCTTAAAAATCGTCTTTGTATGTTTTCAATACGATTAACATATACATCATAAATTGGGTTCCAAATTGGAGAAGCATACTCAAGGTGGCTACGGACGAACGCACAGTAAAGAATCTTCATAGTTTTTATATTCTTGAAGTCAGAAGATATCCTATAAATGAAACCCAAAGCTTTAGAAGCCTTGTTCACTATGTTATCTATATGTGAGTCAAACAAAAGCTTAGAATTAAAAGTTACCCCAAGGTCCCTGATAACGTTGACTCTGGCTAATAAGATGCTTGATATCGTGTAAATATACATAACAGGGTTTGGCTTACGAGTAAATGTACATACATAGCATTTGGACAAATATAAATCTAACTTATTTGTAACGCAATAGTCGTAGAACCGGTCCAGATCTTCCTGTAAACGGCATGCGTCCTCATTAGTTGATACTTGTACCAGAATCTTCATGTCATCCGCAAACAATAAAATTCTTGAATTGAGGAAACATGAGGCAACGTTATTTATAAAAATATTAAATAAAAGGGGTCCTAACACGGATCCTTGGGGAACACCCGATGAAATGTACATCGGTCTCGATGTGTAACCATTTCGAACTACCGTCTGACATCTTTTTCTACGTATGATGAGAACCATCTGAATAAATTACCCGTCACTCCAACCAATAATAATTTGCGCAAAAGAAGCGCATGATCAATTCGATCAAAACACTTGCTGTAGTCAGTGTATATTACGTCGACCTGTGACCTTCTGGACATGTGTTCCGTTAGATAGTCACTACAGACCACGAGATTGGATGTGGTGGAGCGACCTTTTAAAAATCCATGTTGATGCTCTGAGAAACTATATATCACTTTTGCTGCATGATTTTGGGCCCAGAGGGCAGGATAAGACTTGGAGCATGGTTTGCGACTCGGCTCTACTTCCACACCCAGCTGCTGTTCCGTCTAGGTAGCACTACTTTACGAGGTTATAGTTACAACATCCTACTTGGGTTCTGAGGTAATTCAGGGTACAGTAACCGACCAGGACATGAATGATTAGAAACAAACTTACTTGCTTAAAAATATAAATTAAAATAATTATGCATGACTTAATTGCGTTATAGATTTTTATCAAGCATACGGCCTATTTAATTAACATAATTGGTGATCCAAAATTTAACTGACATAAATTAGAGATTTAATTCTACCAGGTTTGCATACTTAAATAGCTATATCATTAGACGTATATAAAAACGACAAAAATATGTTGAATAATGAATGATCTTGTTCAGAATTTTTTTTTTTCGCAGTCAGGTTCATAAATCTTATTGAATAGATAAGATAGCGATTCCTACACGGAACAAGATTGTTATGGCCTACCTACTGATTATTTCCTACCTATAATGTTGGTCCCGGTTTGGCTTTGTGTATCTGAATGTAATTGTTTGTAGGGTGAATTACTCATACCAACTTATTTTTGAAAACTCGCTCTGGTACTCTAATAAAATAAATAAATGAATATAGTATTTATTATAATATTTATTAGTCTATTGTTTTAGAAATTATTTATGTATTTTATAAGTTAGATAGTTTAATCCAATTTTAATTATTGTTCATTTTTATTTTGGACTCCTACCACTGTTGTGTTCTTTTTAACCCAAAGGTTGACTGGTAGAGAATGCCTTGCTGCATTAAGTCCGCCTATGTATCACCATTGTACATGAAGTTTAAATAAATAAATAAAAAATAAATAAAAAAAATATACCTTCACTTCCTGGCAGTCACCATGTTGTTTCTTTTCAAAATACATAAGTGTAAGCAAGGATCAGTGTCAAGACTAAACTAAGAATATTGTGTCATTTGTTAAACCCACATAAAGCCAAAACAAAAGGCACATTCATACCTACGTACAGTCGATGAAGATTCCCTCTCCTATCCTCTTTCTGAGGCTGTCGGGTAAAACCTTTCCCATAACATACCATAACATCACGCCTGTATTCCTCCTAAGGGTTAGGCAGAGGTGTATCTAGCACGTCCACATTTCACCAGCTATGTTTAAGTTATAGTGGGCGAGCCTACTGCCCTCAACCGGGCACAAATCCAGATTTCGTGCTGCTTATATGAAGTTTCAGATGGAAAAACACAACAACAATACCCGCGAAAATTTGGGTGCTAACTTGATCACGCAGTGTAATAATTTTCATGAATCAACATTCAAAGTCGTGGTCCTACTGAACGAGCGCGTGAAAGTTATCACTGCAGACCCACCGTACCCCTGGCCGTACCCCTGGTGGTACGGTGGGTATTTTAAAGTTAAACGGTACCACCAGGTAATAGTGTTGTATCACTAGTTAAAACCACTTTGGAGAACAAAAAATTTATTTAGTAATCAGGTTATGTGCGTAATTTTTCTAATGCGTGACCAATTGAAATTTCTTTATTTACAATTTGTAACTGAACGTCAGTAATGAAGTCATCATTGATGATTTGATCATCGTTGAATTCTCGGTAAATACAAATGTTTTATTTCTGTTTTTATTACGAAATAAATCACATATAAGGGTAGTAATTATATGTATACTTAGAATAGCTGTAGCATGCCCCCTTTATCGGCGCTCATGATGGTCCGGCTGAAGGGAGCGTGACTACCACTTTCAAAGTCGATTTTCTCGAAAAAAACTAAGGAACCAATTTTGTTGTTCGAGTACTAATTGGTACCAATTGAGTAGTCGTTATTTACCCAATATGGAAGCGATAGGCGTCCGTATCGGGGTCCGTCCGATGGTAACCACGAACATGTTATTTTGCTATTTTTAGTGTTTTGCTTTGGAAGTCGATAGATTTTTTGTGGAACAGTTTTTCTTACAAATAAAACATACTGCCGGTCCCGTAGGACTAGAGACAATACTTTGTAAAAACTAAAAGTTTTCATCGCGCAGAGATGGCGCCTGCCAAGTCTCATAGTACGAGCCCAAAACCACAAACACCATACAATTCCTGTGATAAGCGAATTCGTTATTCTTGTTATGGTCACTCGCATTGAATATTTATATGACCTTCACGTTTTCTTAGAAAGCTCAAGGTTAAAAAGGCCTTGTTAATTGATTATAAATTAAGTAGTAAGTATCCATTTGTAATTTTACTGGTTATTTAAGAACATTAATAAAAAACAGGCCTTTGCAACAGTCCATGTGCGAATCTGACTCGCGCAGAGAGGGTTCCGTATAAACAGCTACATTCGCCAAAATAATATAGGTAACATTACTAAAGATCTCATACAATGAAACCACCGAACATAGCTCAAACGAAGCGACAAATTAAACTTGATCGTTCGAAAACTGTTGTTCCCATACAAACATTTTTACTTTTCCAAGTAAATTTTATAAGTTGTTCGACTAATACTCGTAAACTTGTAAAGCCTACTTAGCTGTGATAGTTTCCTTTGATTTCCGATGATGATTTCCTTTTAGTTTCGTTATATATAATTGCCGTGAATTTTTTCACTTATCCAAAAGCAACCATTTAGCTGGCAGGTAGGCGGACACTTAACTATAACAAAAATTTGCAATTCAAAGCTAAATATTACCGGTCTATAAAAAATGGAACAGGCCCTTTTAAATACTTGATTCAAAATCCCGTTTCGAATATACTCGTTTGTACATCGTAGATTCTTGTTTAACGTTTAACATTATTTGAGGTAATCGCTTCAGTTTGAGGACATGAAGTATGTAGGCACCTTATTATACACTGTATTATTAGATTTCTACCTATACCACCGATACAACGAATTACTTACGTATCTTACTATTTATTCGCACAAAATATACAGCAGCATCCTTATAAATACGAATATTGTCTAGAGCAATTGTTTATAGACAAAGTAACATTCTACTAGCGATACTTACCTAACGTTTAAAATAAATTTCGTTAGCGACTTTTTGCCAATCTTCTTCACGCGTTATGATAAAATTTCAACCTACCAAAGACTACCTCAAAAGCAACTACAACAGGCTGTTATGGTCATCTCTTCACCACCCCTACTTTTATGATGATTGTTAAACTCATTGTAACTAGAAGAGCTGTGATTGGCTGACTGCGATTAGAATTTTCAATATAACTATTTTTACTTGTTTTGATTGACTTTTCAAAACCAGCAGCCTTAGTGCGTAAAGAATTCGGCAAGACAATGAGTATGACATATCGACCAATCACATAGACGAAAATCCACATCGCGTCTTTCATCTCAAATGTGTTAGGTCGACTTTTTATATTATTGATTCCTTGAGTTGGCGAATCCCACTTTGTGTTGAAAAATAATGGCCGAAATTCTGAAAAAATAATCTTTCCTTGAGTTTTCGGATGCCATTACTTCCCAGAATTTGATCCTTATTGGCACTACTGTCGGATGGTGTAATAAAACGGCGTGCTTTTTTTTAAATTCGGTTTATGTATATTCCTAATATTGTTTTACAATGCATGTCCTCGAAAAGAGCGGTTTTCCAAGCAGCCAAACTGTGCGGAAAGTGTCACTTTTTTTCACTAGTGCTTTTTACTTTCCTGTACTTTTTAGGGTTCCGTAGCCAAATGGCAAAAAACGGAACCCTTATAGATTCGTCATGTCTGTCTGTCTGTCTGTCTGTCTGTCTGTCTGTCTGTCTGTCTGTCTGTCTGTCCGTCCGTATGTCACAGCCACTTTATTCCGAAACTATAAGAACTATGCTGTTGAAACTTGGTAAGTAGATGTATTCTGTGAACCGCATTAAGATTTTCACACAAAAATAAAAATAAAACAATAAATTTTGGGGGTTCCCATACTTAAAACTAAAACTAAAAATATTTTTTTTCATCAGACCCATACGTGTGGGGTATCTATGGATAGGTCTTCAAAAATGATATTGAGGTTTCGAATATCATTTTTTTCTAAACTGAATAGTTTGCGCGAGAGACTCTGCCAAAGTGGTAAAATGTGTGTCCCCCCCCCTGTAACTTCTAAAATAAGAGAATGATAAAACTAAAAAAAATATATAATGTACATTACTATGTAAACTACCAGCGAAAATTGGTTTGAACGAGATCTAGTAAGTAGTTTTTTTTTAATACGTCATAAATCGTAAACCGCAATTTACCAAGTACGGAACCCTTCGTGCGCGAGTCCGACTCGCACTTGGCCGGTTTTTAATTTTTAACTCCAACGTCAGCCCGACGCATAGAGTTTTTATTATTTGAGAAAAGTTTCAAAAATTAGTTATGTACAGATTATCATTCATATAAAAGGTAAAATAAAACTAATACTTTATTTTAGGCGTTATAAATTACTCTAAATTTAGATTTTGATCAATAAATTAATTTTAAATATTTATTTAATATGTTTGGCAGAACGTATATTTTGCTCGTGCCTTATTACGTTACGATGTGACAGCTATTTGCACATGCGCAGTAGATATGCCCGAGGAACTATTAGTTAATCTGTGGATATGCTGAACGCGCTTGAATAAGCCCGCCATTTTATTAATTTCATTTTATTAATTTATTTATTTCCTCGCACAATGCATAGTAAAATGTTGTATGATACACGTACGTAAGATGATTTCCGACTTGTGTCGATTTATCCACTCACTCGCTTCGCTCGCTCGTGAATAAAAATGCCACTCATCGGAAAACACCTACCTTCCGCACTTGTATCATAAATAACTATTACAATGCATGTCCTCGAAAAGAGCGGTTTTCCAAGCAGCCAAACTGTGCGGAAAGTGTCACTTTTTTTCACTAGTGCTTTTTACTTTCCTGTACTTTTTTAATTTTTAACTCCAACGTCAACCCGACGCATAGAGTTTTTATTATTTGAGAAAAGTTTTAAAAATTAGTTATGTACAGATTATCATTCATATAAAAATTATTTTATTGGTACCATAACATATATACAATTGAAAATTCTAAAAACAAAAACAAACCTAAAAAGGTAAAATAAAACTAATACTTTATTTTAGGCGTTTTTAATTACTCTAGATTTAGTTTTTGATCAATAAATTAATTTTAAATATTCATTAAATATGTTTGGCAGAACGTATATTTTGCTCGTGCCTGATTGAGTTACGATGTGAAAGCAATTCGCACATGCGCAGTAGATATGCCCGAGGAACTATTAGTTAATCTGTGGATATGTTGAACGCGCTTGAATAAGCCCGCTATGTTATTAATTTCATTTTATTAATTTTGTTTATTTCCTCGCACAATGCATAGTAAAATATTGTATGATACACGTACGTAAGATGATAAACACCTATCACCTACCTTCCGCACTTGTAGCATATATGTATAACTATTTTGACACTTCGTAACCCAATATAACACGACACACAAAAAAGCTAAGATCGGAAAGCATGATGTGCATTTTTTTAGTATGATGAATGCTGATGAATGGACCAGTTAGGGTAATGTAAATTTCACTCTGTGAATCCAAATTTGCACACGTTTAAGCTTGCTGAGCAATAAGCGAAAAACGGAACGAAATGCGAAACTTTGGAACCATTTCTTTTAAAAAGTCATAAACCACTATAGTATGTAAAAACTTCGGGAGTTAGGAAAATAAACCGCAAAATTCGTTTTAACAGCTCTTACATAATTCCAAGTAGAACTTGTTTCAATAATAAATTCAATGCTTTTAAATATTTCGTTTTCTTTATCACTCGAGAGCACGACAAGCATCAAGAGAGAAAAAAACATGTCCGCCAATTTTAAAAGTGTCGCAAATTAATCCAATAAAAATTAATAAAATAAGTCATTAATTCTAATCCAGTTAAAATTTAAGTATTTGCAAATTAATAAAATATAACACTGTTAATCAATGAAAAGTTTCCCATTCGACATTGATCCTTTGAGAAATCCCTTTCTATTCCTGTCATGGAAGTAGTACTTACTATATCCATAACATGATATGGGTAGTAAATACTATTTCCATGATACCCATTGAACACATAAAATGTGGCATAGCTTCTAGTCAAACAATTCAGCAAAATGCTAGAACCTAACTTATGTAACGTTACGTAGTATATAACTACAACTTTATTTCTAATGATTTTCTCATAGGACGAGAGATTTTGCTAATAGCTTGAAACGGGAGGGAGTAAAACTAAAATTGATAATTTTCGGCCGAAATAGACCATCATTGAAGAGCAGCTTGGGTCTTATAGTGTTAATATAGCTGCGGTTGGGCTTAAATTGTGTTGCAAATGAAATTAACTTTGAAAATTTACTGAGTTTTTTAGCCCAGCTCTCAGGCAACTAGGTACACACCCCGCTGCATCCCTTTTTACATTTGTTGGCAATGATTATATGATTGTATGAGGCCGCAGGAGCTTATTTTTCAAACCCACTCGTTAGGGTCTTTCTCTACCCCCAGCCACTTTTGCACTTGGTGGTAGGTAGGGAACGCTTGGAAATCTTCAAAGAACCATAGCTTGGGCCCTATAGTGTTAATAAAGCTGCGGTTAGGCTTAAATTGTTGCACATATAATAAACTTTTTCAATACAGTTGTTAAACATGGCGTACTTTCAGAGGCTATAATTATGATTCAAAAATCAAATCTTCTGCATAGGCATCTTTCTGTTACGCGGTCGTGACTTTTGTTTACGCGCTCGATCGTTAGTTTTGCAGTTGAGTTTTAAAATTATAAGACAATTTAAAAAAGTTTAGTGGCTAGGAGTTTTCATACATAGAATAAAATGGGATAGATTTTATACGAGGAAAAATAAATGAGTCCGTAAATTCCGTTTGTTAAGTCCGTGAATTCTCAAAAGTCTTTTAAATGATTGTTTAATATATTTAATTACCCGTTTTAATTTAATTATTTTGACATCAAAATTTGTCAAAAATTGAATTGGCTGTATAGGCTATTTTCGTTGTAAAAAAATATGTACAGTTGCAAAAACGCGCCATTTTCTGAAAATTTAAATTTTTAGTGTGGTAAATTAATTCTTTTTTTGTTAATATGAATTCAAGTACAAGTGATGAAATAGAATTAACTCCACCCGATATTTTATATGAGGCTAAAACTGCGCAAGATGAAATTTTGTCCCCAAAATCTCGAGAAAGATTTAAGGCGACTCACGATAATTTTATTAATTATTTGATTTGATTTTTACTATTTACCACAACTGTATTGAAAACATCGTGTGGTACACGGGTGTGTAAGCTATTGCAAACTCGTGTCATTAAAAACCCTCGCCTTCGGCTCGGGCTTGTTAATCGCAGCTCGTTTGCAATAACCTACTTTCCACCCTTGTATCACAATATGCTATTCACACCACCTGCTCGACAATCTCATATTATATGTCATGTAAACCTAACCTTAAGTAAGTCATTTAAAACCTGAGTTCTAGCAGGGCATTAATATTCTACTGAATTTCAATATGACTAGCTGGTCATTAATGTGATTTGAATTTGGAACATAAAGTAGAAATCGCATACGAACATTTACGATAATATATAAGCTTTATTGTAGGTACACCAAGTTTAAACACAGAAAAAGGAAACTTAAAACTAAAATACATACAACGGGCGGCCTTATCGCTGACTAATTGTTCAGCACTCAAAAATAAATTGTACGCAAATTGAACTGGCCACCACTAGTAGAATATAAATAAAAGAAAAATAGAACACAAATTAAAAAGAGGTGCGAGTACTAAAATTTACTTTTCTTTGTCACAAAGTACGTAAGCGGTGGCGCGCCGCAGCAGAGAGGACACTAAGAACAAAGCGTCATTTTGCACACACACATTGACATAGCGATTTTACAGGGAATATTGGGCAATATTGGACCGAGCTTAGTCGCGGCTGTCACGGGTGCTTTGTGCGGGCGTTTGTCACGTCATTCATACATAAAGTACTGCAACGAGGTTGCATTGGCTGGGTTGCCTTTATTAATCGTTACAGACCGAATATACTTTAAATTAATTCTTTCAATTCGTTAATTCATTCATTTTTAGGGTTCCGTACCCAAAGGGTAAAAACGGAACCCTATTACTAAGACTCCGCGGTCCGTCTGTCTGTCTGTCTGTCTGTCTGTCTGTCTGTCTGTCTGTCTGTCACCAGGCTGTATCTCATGAACCGTGATAGCTAGACAGCTGAAATTTTCACAGATGATGTATTTCTGTTGCCGCTATAACAACAAATACTAAAAACAGAATAAAATAAATATTTAAGTGGGTCTCCCATACAACAAACGTGAATTTTGTGCCGTTTTTTTGCGATATTGGTACGGAACCCTTCGTGCGCGAGTCCGACTCGCACTTGGCCGGTTTTTTTAAGTTAAAGGTCATAAAAATTTTTCAAGATTACGAGTTACAAATTCAATATCTAGGAAAATAATAAATTATTTTAAGTCCATAGACGAAATTGGAAAGGCTATGAAAGTTGTCATAGTTATCCAGCTCACAAGTTCACAATAATTATGTTTCCTCCGACTGTGCATTATATTTTTTTCTTGTTTAAGTACATATTTTAAGTTCGCTTCTTAAGCAGTCGGGTTTTTGATTTAATAACATATTTTTTCACATTTACTTTTTGTCGAGCTTGGTGCTTTTCATATTTTTATGTTTTTGGTGGGATCATTATTACACCATTGTTACGTCTTGTTACCATCCAATCTTCGTCGTATGTGGAGTCGTGATCTTAAATGGATATTTGATGCTCTGCCTACCCTCTAAGGCATGTAAGCATGATATGATGTATGTTTAGACGAATCGATGTATTTATCTTTGAACCTTATACAACCTACTCTTTGTTTAAATTCGGAATCAATATAGTAGTAACCCTAGTAAATCTGTCAATTTTCGAATCGGCAGGAGTGGCCCTTCTGTATACTTTCTATTGTGTGGCTTTGTTATACAAAAAAATACTTAATTATATACAAATTCTCACAAAAATGTCGAGGGACGATAGTGATCTGACTCCGGAGTACCTACATTAAATCCCAAGCCATTGGCATTGCTAACAATCTACTCCCAGAAAAGTCTAAGGAATCGTACATGAAACCCTACGACGATTTTTACAAACGGAAAACTACAAAGGGCGTCAAGTCTGTATCTGAATCAGTGCTTTTTGTCTACTTCCAGCATTTATCATGTACAAAGAAGCCAAGCAGCCTATGGTGCATCTATTCGATGCTCAGGTCAACGAAAAGCATCAAAAATAATATAAAAATTAATACATACAATACAAATTACTGGCATTTAAAAAAAGGAAAACAGAAGGACATCGTCCTAAGAAATCAAAAGTTTTCACAGCTCAAAATGTGGAAAGGTTTCTAAATAAAGTCCCTGACCACACAAAGTAAGTACTTACCTATTGATGGCTTAGTAGGCGTTTCGGCCGCTGAGTTTCGTCCGATCCGTCGAAACAGGAATTATTATTAATATTTTTGACTGGTGTTTCGGACTATACATTTTTTTAAGCTAATTTTGTACAGTCAGAATGAAAAACCTTAGTTAGGGTTATATTATTTAAATAAAAGTCAGGCTTTTTAATACTTTATACCTGTGTGTAGAGCTATTCTGGGTGCATCGTCCTCACATATATTAATGTATGTACGTATGTTAATATTGTAAAACACCAATTTTTTTTTTTTTTTTAAAGAGTTAGTATGGAGTTTCTTGTGCGTTCTTCTCCATAACAATCTACTTTCCGAATGCACGGTAGAATCATTTTTTTATTTTATTTTTTTATTACTTTTTTTTTTTTTTTTTATTTATTACTTTTAATTTTAATTTATGTGACGTTCAAAAGTGCCGTTTATTGGCCTAATTGAATAAATATATTTGACTTTGACTTTGAGACTTTGGAAAAAAATATAGCTTAATTAATATACTATTACAACAATCAACAGTAAACATGATAAATCACAATAATAAGTCTTATAAATCAACTTATTAAAAACATACAGAATGGCACCTGAGGTATTCCACATACGGCACACAGGCTATCGATATATTTCGCAGGTGCCATATGTGGAATAATTTATTATTTAAAATTTTATTTCACATCTGGCACTTAAATATCAGTAGGTACTAGTGTTGGGATGTTTATTTTTTATCGATTAAAATCAGTTGAGTGTTTTTTCGTTCTGTCTTGAATGAATTAACATTCATTATCTTAATAACATGATAAAAAATATAACTGCCTCTTTTGCTTTTTTAGTTACAAGTTGTACTTTTATACCCAAACTACCGGAGGCCAGAATCATGAAGAAGTATTCGCAGGTATGTATTAGAATCATATTTCTTGATTCGGATCTCTTGGTAGTCTCTACCAGGAGATCCGAATCAAAAATCTCTCGGTACTCTTTTTAAAACTCATGATTCCAGCCTCGGTAATACTTCCTCATGATTATAATCTCCTGGTACTTACGTTAGTCTTTACCGGTAATGATTCTAGCCCTGCAAATATATAGAGTTCTCATGATTCTGGCCTCCTGGTAGTTTGGGCATAAATACTTATAATATTCAACATTAAAGATATGTTTAGATATGTTCCAGTGGTGATCAAAACTGCTTGTTCAGCTACTACTTTGGCGTTTTTGATGGGGTTTTGTGAGATTAAAATAAAACAAGTTGTCGAATATATTAATATTTTAAGTATACAGCGATCGAGGGAAAGGGGACGGGAACAAAATGGGCCAATCACAACAAGCTATCGCGTCATTTAGCTGTGCTATGATTGGCTTACGATAACGAGATAGAATTCTGTTCGGATACTCATCCCAAACATGCCCGCGGCCTTAAAAGCTTCAGCTTACAATAAAGTTTATTCATGGTCGACCAGAGGGCAGATCTTCGTGTATGGCGGTCTCACTATGTCTGATGATGTCTGAATGTATGCTACTCGTTGCCAGGTATCGTCTTCATGATTCGACCCAATTGCCATTTCAGCGGCGGAAGGTTGACTTCCTTAATAATGACAAGCGTGTCAGGTTTACGGTCAGCGGTATTTATCCTCTATTTGATTCTAGTTTGTAGTTCCGAGATGTATTCCTTGGCCCAGCGTGACCAGAACTGCTGCCGGATCTGTTCCACTCTCTGGTAGCGAGTCAATCGATGAACAGGTAAGTCTCGCAGATCATCTTCACAGACTGGTGCGGTGAGTGTTCGTCCAATCAAAAAGTGTCCATGGCTAAGGGGCATATAATCTCGAGGATCCGAAGACAAAGGAGTCATTGGTCGAGAATTCAACATAGCTTCGATTTGAGATAACACCGTAGTGACTTCCTCGAAGGCTAAATGAGCGTTGCGCACTACTCGGCGAAGATGGTACTTGCATGATTTGACCCCAGTTTCCCACCAGCCACCAAAATACGGGGAATATGGGGAAATAAAAGAAAATTGAATTTGTTGACCCCTCGCGTAATCAATAATATCTATTCTACATTTTAATAAAAACTGGGCAAAATCATTGCTTAAGCCAACAAAATTGCGTCCATTGTCCGAAAATATTTCTGACGGCTTCCCGCGCCGTGATATAAAACGCTTAAGCGCAAGTAAGTATGCATCAGAAGAGAGATCACTAACTAATTCCAAGTGTACTGCGCGCGTAGTGAAACAGATAAACAGACAAATGTACTATTTAATTAGTTTCGCGCCTCTGCCCTTTCGGTTTTGTATGAATACCGTCCCCTGCGTAGTCTACACCTGTGCGAAAGAAAGGAAAACTAGCGGTAACCCGTTCTTTAGGCAAGTTACCCATGAGTGGGGTTAATGTTTTACCCCGAATGCGTTAACAGACAACACATTGTTGTGTCACCTTCTTAGCTAGGTTTCTACCTGACAAAGGCCACCACCAAATTCTCGCGCAAACGGTACAGCAACGCTTGAAGTCTGCAATGCATAGATTGATAGTGTTCGTGCCTAAACAATAAAAGTGTAAAGTGATGCCGTTCAGAAGACAAAAGAATCGGGTGTTTTTTACTATAATTAAAGTCAAGCGAATTCTTTATCCTACCTCCCACTCTAATTATATGTTCATTATCTAGAAACAAATTTAAACTCGCAAGGCTAACGCTCGACTTGATATCTTTTCCATTTTTTGGTAAACTATTGTATACTCAACTGGAACTGATTCCATTTGTGATAATCGTACTATTAATGGCACGTCTTATCTCAATAACATTGATCGTACCTGTCAGCTGATTTGTTTTGTTGCGCGCACAGTTTTGTGAATGAACCGTAATACATAAGCAGTAACATGACTCATGCGATTAAAATGCGAAAACCTATTGAATGGCAAAATTGTTTCGAGCGTAGTATGTTTTGTTAATAATGAGTTTATGACATTTGCTTTAAGTTCAGGTAACTCTTTAGGCAAGATTTCATTATCATTCGAATCTAATTTAAATTTAAATTACTATCAAAGTCAAGGCTGTGCATAAAGTTAGGGCCTTCTCACCATATTGTCGATGAAGACAAGTCTTCAAGACTCACACCACGTGAAACCAAGTCAGCTTGGTTATTTTTTCCACTTACATTCTATTTTGTTTGTTATTTATATATTATTCTATTTTATTTTATTATATAAGTCCTGTTTCCGTTATTGTGTCCGTGGCATCAACAGTAGGCCCTATCAGAATATCAGCGCAGCGTTATTACTTTTTTGGATATCACTGCACGCTGAGATAGGAGCCTTTTTGATCTCGCACAGGGTTTTTATTTTATTATTGTTTAAGTGTATGCTTATTTTCTCGTGTCTCCTGTGCGGGTCACAAATAAATATTTTTCTTTCTTTCTTTCTTTTTTCTTACATGTCGCCAAGAAAACTTACTCGTAAGTTCGTGTATTTCAGCGACTCGGTTTTGCACAAAAGTTTTAAGCAAATTAGGTGCCATGCGTAACCAACCTAACACGATAGTCGAGTCGGTCCAAAATGATGAATGACATCATGAAATTTACGAGTAAATGAACCGTTAATCCTATCAAACAGCCTAGCACCCAACAACGCACCGCACAGTTCGAAACGCGGTATACAAACGGGTTTCAATGGAGCTACCTTACCCTTACAAAGTAAGCAATTTTACTGTAACCTCATCAACACCTACACTACGTACATATGCGCACGCGCCATATGCAGTTTGTGAAGCGACTGTAAAAATGTGTAACTCAGTCCGAGTAGAATCACATTGAAAGACGTGTCTTGGAACTTTGATAGTGCGAAGATAAGAAAGATTGTCATCAAACCGGCTCCATGTTCGCACGACATCAGTGGGAAGTGGATCATCCCAATCTAATTTTAAAAGCCAAAGCTTTTGCAATAATACCTTGCCGATGACAACAGAAGGGCACACTCCCAATGGGTCAAATATCTGAGAAACAGTTGACAGAATCATGCGTTTAGTATCGGGATTGTTGCTGTTTTGAAATTGCGTATGGAAACAAAACTCGTCCGCGTTACTGCACCAACCTATACCTAATGTTCTGCATTGACTATTATCACCTAGATTTAAGTCACGAAACATACTGTGATCAGATTGTGACGTCGTTGGAGCTGATGTACCGTCGAGTTCAAAGTTAAAAATCCATTTGCGGAGTGGAAAGCAGCCGGACTTAAGAATGTCTGATGTACGTTTGCATATGTCAAGTAGTTTGACCTTGTCGTCACACGAGGTTAAAAGGTCATTAACGTAAAAATCGTTAGTTATGACCCTTTTAACCTTGGGGTCCGTACACTCAGCTCCTAATTGCTTAAGACACCTAACACTGAGGAAGGGCGCCGACGCTGTGCCGTATGTTACGGTGTTCAGCTGATAAAACTTGAGCTGTTTTGCTGAATCATCGTGCCACATAATAAGTTGCAAGGCGCATTGAGAAGGATCAACAAGGACTTGACGGTATATCTTCTCGCAATCTGCAATCGCTGTGAATTTAAATTGTCTGAACCGTAGCAAAATACCCAGCAAGTCTCCCTGATTAGGAGGTCCTACAAGCTACGGCGGCGTCGAACTTCGTAGTCGTGCTGTGATCTCGAAAAATACCGTGATGCGGCATAAAATAGTAAGGACTCGTATAAGAATCAACCTGGGTCAATATTTATTAAGACATCTACAATATTTTGAGTAAATTGTAGAATCTTCTTTAAATTATATGCGTAGATGCCTATTTATTGCTATTTTAAGTTAACTGATATACCTGAGTGACCTACGGAAAATTTTAGCCCATCAAAAAGTATTTTATAGAGAAGTAGAGAAGGGACTAGGAGGGTCTGGGCCTTATTAACTGTTATTTCGTTTTTAAATTAAAAGTATATTTACCATAGTCATGTTTTTTTTTTACACCATCAAAAAGTAAATATTTCAACGAACAAAGAGCCCACGAATTTTATTAAAAAGCAGATATTTTGACAAGAAAATTTTCGATTGAAAACTAGGGTAGTTTTTTCGATATTAAGTCAAAATAAGTAGAAAAAATAAATATTTTAAATGAAAAAAATAACAGTGTGTTTGGGACATAAAAAGGTAAGTTTTTACCAAACTATGTGAAAAAAAATTAAAAGTTGTAAAAGATAAAAATTTAAAACCAAAAATTCGGTTATTTGAATTTTCCACATACATTTTGAGGTTATGTGAAAAAAGTGTCAATACAAAAGTTGTAGATCTTTTTATTATCTACAACTATGTCGTTCGACTTTTTTTCATAGGACTTGTAGTTTTTCCGGAAATCGAGATAAACCGTTTTCACCCTTAAAAACTCACTCCCTTCCCCTTCCCGACCTCAGATCGCCCGTAAATTATTTTTCCTTTAATTTCTGGTATATTCTCTTCCTTTTTCAATGGGTTTCATCCTACTATATTTTTTTCCTTTTCAATAATTATCGACCCTGGTCTATAAATAGTTACTACGGTTGTAGTCTTAATTTTGAATTTTGTAAAATGTCATGCATACCTATAATCTGTATGATTGCTAAGTAATTTTGACTTTAAATGTATTCTTTTTTGGATGGTTTTAAGCAGTTGCACTGTTGGTGTGCTTATTAAAATAAAATAAACCCAACCTAATTTAGCAAAACCATCATTATACCTTAGTTTAAAAGTAAAAGTAAGACTTGCCGATGGAATAGCCCTTCGGACATATGGCTTTTACTTATGAAATTGTATTAATAGTATTTTTTTTATTTATCTACCGCGGACATTTGGCAGTCTGAGCTCTTTTTTATTGTGTTTATATTTTGTTTGTATTTTTTTTTTCATTAAAATTACAATTGCTAGACTCCTACGTTGGACATTATTTTAGGCTTACTTAACTAACTTAAGTCTACGTGAGTTCATCCCTCAATAAATACTATATATATATACACATACATATTATTAATAGTATTCGTTATGTTATTATTTGACTTGTTGCCCGTGAGAGCAAGCTTTGTCCTGTATCAGCTGGTGACCAACAACACGTTCAACTACGGGGTTTCCGCAGTACCCATCGCCAATATTTGTTGTACAATAAAAGGATTTACTTTTAAAATCTATACCTAAATAAAATAATAATAATAAAAAAAAAGTGTTTGTTATGTCAAAATATGAGCTTTTTACTAAATGCGTATGAATGTATTAGTATACGATATAATGGTACGGTATAATATATAACGAAAACAAAAAACATTTTTATTTTCGTATCTCTAGTCTGTCTTTTTGTCCCGGCTAATTTCTGAAACGGTTGGACCAAGTTTTTATGGGACTTTCGATGACACATAGCTGATGTAGTAACTTAGGCTACTTTTATTTTAGAAAAAGAATTAGGGTTCCAACGAAAAAAAAGACAATCGCGGATGAAGTCGCGGGAAGCAGCTAGTATACATAATAATACAATCTCAAAAAACTAGTTATTATATAAACTGTAGGTACGTACGTTGTTCTGAGAACTTACGTAAAGCACCTCCCAAGAAAAGATGTCCGTGTCCAATGACCGGCAATGCACCAGGCTACACCGGAGGCGCGGGACGACGTAGTTTTATGTACCACCATAACGCCAACACTGAGCACCATATTAAAATTAACACCGCTAGATGCATTTCTAATGCCGGTTTATATATGAAGCATATTTCTTTTATAGTAGGAGCTACGCAATCGAATGAATTAAAAACTAGTTTTAGGGTTAAAGTTAAACAGGAAAAAATCTGCATAATTACAAGATTACCCTTGTGTCTATTTAACATTCTATTACAGAGGGATTTTTGGGGTTCCGTAATCAAGGGACCCTTATAGTTTCACCATGTCTGTCTGTCTGTCTGTCGGCAGCTTAGCTCAGAGACTCTTTGTAAGTACTAGAAAGGAATAATTTGGTATGGATGTACATATTAATCACGCCGACAAATTGGTGAAGTAAAACAAAGAAAAAATAGATTTTTATGGCACCTCCTGTACACGTAAAGCTAGTATCTGCACTATAACGACTTAAGACTGTAATTGCCAATAAGACTACAGTTTACGCCACTTGAAGCCCTAAGTAGCGTCAGTGGCAGTACCGGCCAAGCCTTACTTACTCTCTCTTTCCTTTTCTTTCTTTTCTTTTTTCAAAAAACGTTGCCCCACACGTATCGTGAGTTAAAACTGTCTGTCTGTCTGTCTGTCTGTCCGTCCGTCCGTCCGTCCGTCCGTCTGTCTGTCTGTCTGTCTGTCTGTCTGTCTGTCTGTCTGTCTGTCTGTCTGTCCATCCGTCCGTCCGTCCGTCCGTCTGTCTGTCTGTCTATCTGTGCGGTAATAAAAATGAACGGCAAAAAATCTTCCTTCGTGCGCCACTCCGTCTCGCACTTGGCCGGTTTTTTAATATAGTATACTTTTGTACTTTATTGTAAAAATCACAGCTTATTGTGAATCACTCTTTATCCGTGATTAGTATCTAGCACTTCGCCCGTGACTTCGTTCGCGTGATATCGTTTATCCTATAAATGACTCTCTTATGTGCAGTAAGTAAAGGCGACCAAAAATAAGCTATTCTTAAATCAATAAAAAATGGGGTGTCGTAAATATACAGGGTTTATTGGTTTGGGACGATTCGTTATTTGACTTAAAGAATAATAGATTTTAGGTTTCCGCCACAATATAAAATCTTCCCCAAAAAACTTAATAACCCCATTTTGCCCCGTTGAGGGTATCTTTTGAACAACCCAAATATGTTAGTCACTCTTTTCTTCTCTTTTTTATTTTAAATATCGTTAAAACGGGTGCTCGATGTGGAATACGTCACCCGGGTAAAGCAAACTAGTTCAGAATAAAGTTTGCGGCAGTTTAAAAACGATGTTCTACAAAACCGAGCATTTTCTATGAAACTCGTGTATAAAGTATAAGGAAAATAATCGTTCATTCATGACTGAGGCTGAGTTTCTCACCTAAAATTTATCGCAGAATTCATTTGACAAATTTTCAAGCATGCGTTATCTGTTGATTGGCTGTTGAAAATTCATTCAACCAATTACAGCAGATAACGCGTGCTTGACAATTTGTCACATTAATTCTGCGATAATTCAGAGGTGAGAAACTCAGCCTGAGTTTTAGTGTCAACAGTCCGGTTTACCAATGACCTGTTAGTATTCAAATCGTACTAGATTAGTATTCTTATCTCGTAAACTGTTGGTCGGTCATCTACGCTGGCCTTACCTAATGGCACGGTATTTAAACTTCACATTTGACTCGAACTTAACCCGTATAACGGTTGTTAAATATTAACACCTGCAGAATATTAAGAAAATACAAATACTAAGAGGGCAGGCATACTTAAGTGGGCAGGGCACATTGCTTGCAGAACGGATGGCCGATGGGGCAGGAAGGTTCTGGAGTGGCGACCGCGAACCGGAAGACGTTGCGTTGGAAGGCCTCCCACCAGGTGGACCGATGACCTGGTGAAGGTTGCGGGGATCCGCTAGATGCGAGACGCACGGGACCGGTCAATGTGGCGACGCTTGGGGGAGGCCTATGTCCAGCAGTGGACGTCTTTCGGCTGATATGATGACGAATACTAATTGATGAAAATTAAATTTCTATTCATAACACTCTCATAAAATTCTCCATACCTCACATTGGTTTGGCTTTGTCCCGTGCCCATTGGTATGTATGTGTTCCTTTAGAGTTATTGTACAATAAACTAATATATTTATATAAAAGAGAAAGTATGTATGTATGTTCCGTATAGACTCTGAAACGGCTGGACCGATTTCAAAATTTATTTCACCGTTAGGAAGCTACACTATCCCCGGGTGACGTAAGCTAGTTTTTATTCCTGTATTCCTACGGGAACGGGAACTACACAAACACGTGCGCGTCCGCTAATAATAAATAAAATAAACTAGCCAAAGAGCTAAGAAACAGACCGTGTTTAAAAATATATATATTTTAACGGATTCACATATAGGTATTTATTATTATCGAGAGAGGGTGATGCAAAAGGGAGGTGACGACCCTCAATACTGAGAAATACGACGCAAGGAGGAGGAGGATTTATTATTAGTCTGTCCTGAATGTGTATAAATTGAGGACCATGTATAAAATATACAAATAAATAAATGACCGTGGCTTTTACGCTAAAGAAGGAGCGAGCAAAACCACTAGACAATATGTAATAACATATTTTATGTACACATAATAATAATAGAATATTAAACATCCCATGTTACATTTAAATGCCAACATCCACTCCTATCAAGATCGAAGACTCTACACTCGAAGTTGTGGACGACTATGTCTACCTGGGACAAACGATCCAGTTGAGTATCTTCTCGTCCAACTTACCACAGTGTCTCAAGACGAAAGTCTATGACCAGTGTGTGTTGCACGTGATGACCTACGGATCTGACACGTGGTCGCTCATAATGGGCCTCATCAGAAAGCTTACAGTCATCCAAAGGGCAATGGAGAGGTCTATGCTCGAAGTTTCTTTGCGAAGAAATGTAAAGAACCTCAAGAGAATCAGGGTTACCAACATAGCCCGAAGATTTGCCAAACTTAAGTGTCAGTGGACACTTCTCGCAGAACAGATGGCAGATGGGGCAGAAAAGTTCTGGAGTGGCGACCGCGAACCGGAAGAGGTTGCGTTGGAAGGCCTTCCGCTAGGTGACTAATAGTGTATTTGGGAAATTTCGTAATTGGACAAAATGACGATTTGACGAACTACAGTTTTGACCAATAACAAATTTGACGAACTACAGTTTTGACCAATAACAAATTTGACGAATAACCGATTTGACAAATGTCAGACTTGACCAATGTCACTTAACCCCCGTCAAGGAAGCACCACTTTTCGAAGTTATAGTTACACCATCTTACTTGGGTTCTGAGGCGATTCAAGAGACAGTAACAGACCAGCTGTATATATTTTCAAAAGTCAAGTAGCTATTAGAATCGTTAAAAACAAACTTCATCATCATCATATCAGCCGAAAAACGTCCACTGCTGGACATAGGCCACCCCAAGCGTCGCCACATTGACCGGTCCCGTGCATCTCGTAACCAGCGGATCCCCGCAACCTTCACTAGGTCATTGGTCCACCTGGTGGGAGGCCTTCAAACACAACGTCACCGGCTCAAAACAAACTTAGTTACTTGCTTAAAATTGTTTATTATGGTTAAATGAGTTTAAGTTTCATCACGTGCACATAATTATGCATGGCTTAATTGCACTGTAGATTATTATTTTTTATCAAGCATGGCCTTTAATTAATATAATTGGTGACCCGAACTTGAACTGAAATAAACTAGAGAATAAATTCTACCAGATTTACATAATTAATAGCGTCCTTTCTTTATTTCCTTAGACGTTTATATCCAAAGGGATAAATAATACGACTGAAATAAAAAACGACAACAATTTTTTTTAATAATGATCTTGTTTAGTCATTTTATCTCGCAGGTTCATACATCTTAATGAATAGATAACATAGCGATTCCTGCACGGTACAAGATTCTTATGACCTACAGATCAGTTACCTATGTAGTTGGTCCTGGTTTGGTTCTGTGTAGGTGTCTGAATGTAATTGTTTGTACGGTGAGTTATACAATATATATTTTTGAAAACTCTCTCTTGTAATCTGAAAAAAAAAATAACACTATACTACATAAAAGATAGCTTGATCTCTGCGACAGTTGTCGCGACGTATGCCTTAATATTTTAGGATTCTATTATTCGAAGGAATCAAATGATACCTGAGTATTAGGTTGATCTCTTCTGAGGGAGTAACCTTAGGCAGACGTAGCGAATAAGAAAAAAAATATTATTTCCAACTTGTACCTAGGTTTACTTTATCTGCTTTGCTTGTTAATTCTTCATGGAGACGGAGCAAGGAACGCAGAGCAACAGAACTTGAACATAGAGGGCCACTTCCACCATCTGTAGATAGATACCATCGATGATACTGACACTTTATTTTTTATTATAGATACCATCGATGATACTGAGTCTTCGATATTATGGACATCTTATATTATTGGTATTTACTGAAACCAAATGTCAAATATTAGATCTTTTATTATATTACTCAACAACTGGAAACCGGTATGGTTTCCGTCCTAGGAAGCTCACTTCCAAGAACACTCATGAGGCCGGCGGAGTATTATCGCCGCCTCATCTACTGAGGCTGGCGGAGTATTATCGCCACCTCAGTCTTGTATTACATTGCTCAACAGCTGGAAACCCGTATGGTTTCCGTCCTAGGAAGCTCACTTCCAAGAACACTCATGAGGCCGGCGGAGTATTATCGCCGCCTCATCTACTGAGGCTGGCGGAGTATTATCGCCACCTCAGTCTTGTATTACATTGCTCAACAGCTGGAAACCCGTATGGTTTCCGTCCTAGGAAGCTCACTTCCAAGAACACTCATGAGGCCGGCGGAGTATTATCGCCGCCTCATCTACTGAGGCTGGCGGAGTATTATCGCCGCCTCAGTCTTGTACTACGAGGGTTTTAAGGGTCAGTCTTACCTTATTCAACAGCTGGAAGCTGGTATGGTTTTAGCCCTTGGAAGCTCATTTCCAAGGGTACTCATTAGGCCGGCGGAGTATTATCGCAGCTTCAGACTCATGAGGCTAGCGGAGTATTATCGCTGCCTTCTACTCATGAGATCGGCGGAGTATCATCGCCGCCTCATTCTACTTGATAACACTAATTGAGATCTCAAGAAGCTTCATCATAATATACAACTACAACATACAAAGTTTGCCAACATCTTTGGTTTATAGGTAAACAATATTCATCAGTATTTCTGTATTCTCAAGACAGTTCGGTTCAGTGAATAGCATAGATAAGTGTATACAAATAATAATAATCTTAAATCATAAAACACTCAGCTTTCAATCCAGGGATGCCGACGGCTCCAACCCCGATACGAACTCTCCTTGATAAACACGGCCTTTTACTAAACTTAAGCTAAACACAACAATACAAATACTGGATCTTACCGCGCCAATACTGATTTGACAGGTACGCGCAGCGATGTCCCATCGATGTTGCCGTTGCATAAAATTATTGTTGTAATGTTGCTATGTCTGATTATTGTTGTATTTACATTCGCGGCTTATATCTTCTATAAGTCCGCGACAACAGTTGTCAGTATCAATACAGTAACAATAGCGCTTGGCAGGCTAACAATAACTTATCAATAACGTATACGTTAGTTTGACATATGTCGCAGAGATCAAGCTATCTTTTAAGAATATATAGATAAAATCAAAATCAATTTTTTTATTTCATATAGGCCTACATGGGCACTTATAAAACGTCGACAATGTGCACGGTTCGGGTTGGTCGTTTCCTATGGAGAAGAACCGGCAAGAAACTCCATGGTTACTCTTTTAAAAAAATGGTTTGGTTTTACAATATTTACTTGTTACAGCATTAGTACTTAGATATGTGGGGACAACGTAGGCCCGACAAAAAGTCGTAAGAAAAAACAAAAAAAAAAGATTACATATTATTTAAACAAAAGAAAATAAAACGAGTTAAAAAGTTAACAAGCATCTAGAAGGCCTACAATGGTAGAGTGCGCGCACGATAAGTCTGCGCGCGACGGGTGGCGTGCTTAATGTTGCCAGCATAACTGATATTTTTCCTTCATTTAATCAATAGTTATTTTTCATTACTCGAAACTTAAAGTAATTTAAGTTAAGCATAATTAATTACTAGCTTTTTCTACTTGCATAGAATATGATGAATAAAGCTTCATGAAATTATTGTAAATATTTCATTGAATACTGTTAAACCTACTGTTAAATTTGGTCTAAGAATGGTGCTGCAGTGGCTAAAAATATCCATTACTATTTCAATTCTTTTTTAATTTCTTCTTCAACAATATTTTAAGAAGCTGCTCCCATATAACCCTCTTGAGTTATTTGGGTGACGATGCGTTCAGAAATGCCAAGAACAAAATAACAAAGGCAAATAGCACGCCCATATTTCGCCACTATTACTTTAAGTTCCAAGTAATAGTGGGCGAGACTCCACCGGCCACCCTCAACCGGCCACAAAGCCAGATTTCGAACAGCTTATAAGAAATTCCAGATGGAAAACACAACATCACTACCCAAGCCGGGCATCTAACCCAGGAAATCATGCTCAACAGTAGCGCTTGTGACTTTTTTTTTTTGGTACAATCCCACCGCACTATTCCCAAACCACTGCAACTCCTGAAAGCCAGAATCGACAGTGGCGACCACCAGAAAAGCGCCAAGGCAATGAAGCTCAACGAAGTCCCGGAGAATGAATTTAACTGTCTTGGATCCCGCAACTAAATTAATCAGAAAAGAATAATGGAGGAGTAAGAAAAATACAAATTTGTACTTCCCTCCATATCAAGCAGGAGACAGAACAAACAAGGCCAATAGGCACAAAGGGTCGTTTACAACTGGGATAAGCCCAGTTACCTAGCACCACGGATACAAATTAGCATTGATATCAATAAGTCCAAACATTGTGAGCTGATATATTTGATTCCAATAATAGGTATGGCAAAAACGCTTGAACGCACGGAAATTTGTTCTAGTTTCCACAAGGCCCGTATAGTAAACAGCTCCTGATACAGCCTGTACATTATTCAACATAGTATTGCGTTCATTCTGCCAAAGAATACACTCCCTGTTTGCGCAGCACGCCTGAAAAAATAATCATATCACTGGTGCAGCTACGTGTGTTTCGGCTCGTGCCTTTTATTTTTGTTATATTTTAAATTTCTACCGACAGTAATAAGTTTTTTTTCATTATACGAATTTTACTTAACAATCAAGGCGTATTTATTACATCTCCCGCTAAATAAACCTGATGAAATCCCGAACATTGTCCTATCGAGCCTGGATTAGAAGATTTCACTTTGAAGAAACTTTGGTCAGCTATTATAATAAGGATTTTAAGAGAATTGGTGGATAACTCATAATTACAAGCAAAGTTAGGTGTGTCATCCATTTTGCAGTGTCATTGTGAAGATTTTCCGTGGTCTGGACAATCAAAATCATTATTAGTTCCTCCCAACTCTATTATGAGGTTGTATTAGTACAAAGTTATATACCTTATTACCTATTGTAAAACTTTTACTTGCAGAACCCTTTAATGATTACAAATTGTTATTTGATCAGACTTTAGATTGATAATCAAAGTTATTAGTACCTTTTAAAGAGTAGTTATTAAATAGCTACATTATTTAGTGTCACTTTAATAGGTAGGTAACAGTTACTTAGTCATTTATTCGTGTAATCATATGAAAAGTTAACATAGGTTTATTTCATTCATTTAAAATAGTTACTTAATTTTTGTACCTATATACAACAATATATAGTAAAAAAAATTGTTATTGCTAAAACGTATAATCGCTAATTATTAATTATTGTAAAAGTATAGGTAACAATCTATCTTCTATAATATAAAAATGAATCGCAAAATGTGTTGGTAAGCGCATAACTCAACAACGCCTGGACCAATTTGGCCAATTCTTTTTTTAAATGTTCGTTGAAGTTCAAAGATGGTTTTTACGGCGGGAAAAATTCTAATAATTGCCGGAAAAAAATAAAAACAGCTCCTTTCTTTTTCCCATACAAAAGTTTTCTAACTACAACGTAGAGTCAATTTGAGCTTTATTGCTATTGTATAAGCTATTTTTGATTTGTGTAGGGTACTGTAGGGTAGGGTAGTGTAGGGTAGTGTAGTGTAGTGTAGGGTAGGGTAGTGTAGGGTAGTGTAGGGTAGGGTAGGGTAGGGTAGTGTAGGGTAGGGTAGGATAGTGTAGGGTAGGGTTGTGTAGCGTAGGGTAGGGTATTGTAGGGTAGGGTGCGGGTCAGGTAACCTCCATGTTGGCCTAGTTGGTTGCTGGTCTCTTTCGGATACGTCCGGGGGGAAGAGCAACCCGCTGGGCTGGTGCACCCTGGGCACCGTCAATAACTTCCCATTCGTGGGTTCTTGTTGGCGGTGGCGAATACCTGACGGGGAGGGGTGGGGGGGGGAGGCGTCGCTCTGGGTGTTCCCCTGATTAGCAGGGGACACTCCAGATGCGACGAAGGGGTAGTCTGGGTAGGTAGGTTAGGTGTGTTAGGAAAGCGGTGGGGCTCACTTCTTGGCCTCTGGGCGGGCCGCCTTCCCCTGCGGGGGGGAACGCCCGGGGCACCCCAGCTCTGCACCCTGCACTGCCCGGCTCTGCAGGGACCGGCTCTGCTCGCTCTGCACCTGGCTTTGCACTCGGCGCTCGTGCGGTTTGAGCTCACCGAGTGCACTGACCAGCTCTGCACCCTGATTTGCCCGGCTCTGCATCCGGGCTTTGCCAGTAGTGTATTATTGGGGGTTCTGCATCACTTGCTCTCGCTTCGCTCGAGCGCGTTATGCAGAACGCCCCAATAATACACTACTACTATGGTCTGCCTCAAATTTTGACACAATTTATGTGAAACAAATTTCATTCCCTGGCAGTATCTGGTAGCAATCAATATCTTCTAATGCAGGTAAAACTAACGCACGGGCTGTATCACTCTCCTGATGAAATAAATCTGCTGTTGCTGTCGATATACTACTCCCACTAGTCTTTGACGAACTCGCAATCGATTTTTCATTATCAACCTGTTTGTTGCTAACATTAACGAATGTGCGAAGAAGCTCACCAGACTCGCTTTTGAGTATAAGATACTTAGTATTTTTCAATTTAGATTTCTCTGGATCTTCCAACTTCTGGTAAAATAAATCTTCTGTTTGTGTTTTAACATTATCCTGGTGTTTTAATTCACCTACGTCCGATTTTTTTTTTTTAGGGTGCATATCTTGAATATGTATTATCTCACCCCTAGCATTCTTGAAAATCATTTTACAAATGCCATCTAAATTAGATTTCACTGAGTGAAACATTATAAATAACATCAATAAATGTAATTATTTATTTAAGAAATAAATTTAATATTGAACCTTTGCACTGTAATATTCAAAGTTAAATTGCTGTGATGCACGACGCCTATGTAATATATACCCATAATTTGACTCATTTTTAAGTGCAATGTGACATCCTATACATATACACTTTAATAGGGTAAGTATTCCAAACACTTTTTTGTAATATAGTTTGTGCCCTTCACAGCGTTTAAATAAAAACATTTAGGAAAATGTATGGCATGTTGCGTCCAAGGATCATCATAAATCTCCCAATCTTCAATAACACCTCCACATGAGAAACATGCTGCAATATCATTTATACTATTTCCATAATAAAAGAATCCTGCGTCAGCCATTTCCATCACTAATCTTTTCTTTTTATTAAGTGTCCCCCAGTAATAATTAAATGAAAATTCACGCATTTTAAATGTGTTATACATGTCATATCGAGGCTTGTATTCATTTTGAGACATGTTTTATTGACTTTCTAATTCAATTAGGTACAAATGTATAATGGTATGGTCCAGCTTTTGTCAGCAACATATAAAGACTGGACAGAAGTAGGAGGAAGGGGAAGAAAACTAAGATGCATTTCACCTAACTACAGAAATAAAAACAATAAAATATTTATTTTAGAATTTTATTGTCAACACACCACTTATTTAAACACAATACATTTTTTAAAGCACATACAGAGTCATGATAAATACAGTTATATAAATCTTGAGAATATTTATATTGATCGTATAAGCTTATCAAACTTGAACATCCTTTATCTTCTAAATTGAATATATTACAATGACTATTTCCTAAAATATGCTTTAACCACAACACTTTTTCTAAACCCTTAACGTAGATACATTTATCTCTTAAAATATCTATAACCAAATTCTGATAATTAGAATAGGGAACAAATCCTTCACGCCAGCGTATCTTTCTGTTACGTTCAATCCAACTTACTTGTTTTTTTTCTTGCTTCGTTAATTTTGAAAATGGAAATGGTGGCTTAATTAAAAATATTTGTAATGTTTTATTATACAATATAGCGATTTCTTTTATTATAAATTCATTTGTTTCTGTTTTAAAGCCTTGAATATCCACAATAGCAATCATGATAACCTGCGCACGATGTTGCTGAGAGGTTTGTATTCTACAAGTCGATCGTTTATAATCAAACAATATGCAGTCGTCTTATCTGGTATTGCTGTAGAACATTCAATTTCCAACCTCACGTCCACTGGACCAGTTTTCAGGCTATCGTTTTGTCTTGAACAGTCTAAGATAAAGAGAGGGGCTTTTTCTTTGAATTCCTTTAGGTCAAGCAACGGGTCTACTGGATAGTTGTAATACGACTGACGAAATTTCACAAACATTTCGTATAATATACTATATTTGTTCTCAGAAAACTTTAAACCTAAAGGTTCATAAGGATAATATTGTGAATTCAAAAAGAGCGTAACGTTTGTTACTTCACAATGATCGAATACTGAACTATCTTTAGTTTTATTATTTTTTCGATTAGTTTGTAAACAAAAAATTACATATCTGGGTTTTTCTAATTGTGAAGCAGTTTTAATAGACCAAGAATGCTTTGTTGTTTTAGGTAGTAATGGATACTCATATAAATCCCAATTTCTATACGCCATCTGAATAGGTTTATCTTTTTCTAAATGTTTTAAAAGTGACAGTCGTTCTCGGTCTGATACTTTTATGTGTGGCACCCTCCACTGAACTCTTTGCACATCTATTTGAAAATTAGCAATATCATCAGTAAGGATAATGCTATTTAAATTAGTGTTACTTCTGTTCAGTATAAGTTCATGTTTACAATTTATCACTATTTTATTGTAATCCTCTGCAAACCCTAAAACTTTATTTAGTGGTATCACAGCACTAAAACGCCCATCACTTTGAAATCCCTCTAAACACCAACCCCATAGGGCAGCAACTTTATTTTCTGCTTCATTTAATGAGATGTATGATTTTATTGTTGACGTTATTCCAGAATTTTTTATGCGGTCTATTTCAATACCATTCATTTTGTGGGGGACTACCCTGCAGAGTGCATGTGTGCAAGGAAACTCAAGAGATAATTAAAATAGCATACTAGATTTATTCTGAGTACTTATAAAAAGTAACACGTAAAAAACACACCGAAAAATATTCTGTCAACAAGACAAGCTTCAACAGAACGTTGAATCTTCATATTTTAATTAAATATAGACTAGGCTCTAGCAGCCAGCTATATTATGTACATTAAAACCTAATACGCCCCCTTAATGTGCATATGTATTACAAGAGAGACGCAAAACAAAGTATTTACAAACAATATACGCTAACTATAAACATAAACCTAATCCAGTCATGCACATATAGTGCTTGGCTTTCGGCAAGGCCTTGGTTAATACGTCAGCTAACATAAGGTTGGTCGACAAGTATACCAACTGAATGTTATTGTTCTCCTTCAAGACACTCCGTATAAAATGGTGTCTTATATCTATGTGTTTGCTCCGGGAATGGAATACCGAGTCGTTTGCTAATTTAATTGCCCCAGTATTATCTACATGTAAGGTAATTGATGCAAACTTACGTAATCCGATTTCAGTCAACAAGCTGTTCAGGTATAAAGCTTCCTTCATCGCTGATGATAAACTGACGTACTCGGATTCACACGTCGAGGTACTGACACACTTCTGCTTCTGGGACTTCCATGACATACATGCACCACCTAATACAAAGGCATATCCCGAATATGAACGCCTATCTAGCAAACAACCACCCCAATCCGAATCAGAATAGCCTCGAACTGCTTTACCTGTTTTACTGAACACTAGTCCGTACTCTTTTGTTCGCTTCAGATAACGTAATATTCGTTTCGCAGCGATCCAGGACTCTTTGCTAGGACAGTTAACTACCTGCGCCAATTTCGAAACACTATTCGAGATATCTGGTCTCGTCCCCACGGATAAATACATCAAACTCCCAATTAGTTCGCGATACGGGTATCGCTCTTCTTCGAGTTTTGTATGGGGCTCAGGTAATTTAAGCTTTAAATTTACCTCCATTGGGGTTGAAACCGTTTCTTTACACATATTCAGACCATATTTAAATAATAAATCTTCAATGTATTTTTGTTGTGACAGTTTGATTTTATCACTGTCAACTCGCTCAATGTCAATTCCTAACATATATTTCGCGATGCCATAATCCTTAAGGTCGAATTCACTGGCCAGTTCCTTTTTAAAATTTTCAATGCATACTCTTTTCTGCGATGCCACTAAAATATCGTCGACATAGACTGCAACAAAAAGTTTTGTACCATCACCTATGTCTCGGAAGTATAGACATGGCTCATTTAATGATGATCGCATCCCCATTTTTTGCAGTTGTGTATCGAGCCTTGCATTCCACTGGCGTCCAGCTTGCTTCAAGCCGTAAAGTGATCTCTTAAGTCTACATGCATCACCACCTGCCTGCATGTCTGCTAGCATTTTCTTAGCTCGTTCATATATATTAGAACCTTTTTGTTCCACCTGAAGCAGCTTCTGCAGACATTCTCTTAATATGTCGGGGATTTCCATGTAAATTTCTTCATTTAATGTACCGTTCAAATAAGCGGTATTAATGTCTAACTGATGAATTTCCATACCAAGTTCAACCGC
Organism: Orthosia gothica; assembly: GCA_949775005.1. Taxonomy (NCBI): domain Eukaryota; kingdom Metazoa; phylum Arthropoda; class Insecta; order Lepidoptera; family Noctuidae; genus Orthosia; species Orthosia gothica. Next base: position 12,149,901 of record OX459047.1, on the reverse strand, counting down.
AAGTGCAGTCAGCAATCTGATGGTGTCTAGTCTGACAACAGGGCTGAATGTCTGGTGATAATCAATCCCGTACCGTTGGCTATATCCTTTGGCAACAAGTCTAGCCTTTTTCTTTACGGTTTTATCAACATTTAGCTTCGTTGTTAAGATGTAACGACAACCAACGACAGCGCGTCCCATGGGTCTCTTCGCTATATCCCAGGTATCATTTTTAATCATGCTTCGTATCTCCGAGAGAATGGCTGCCTCCCATTCATCTTTTTCTGAACCAGATAAAGCTTGCCTCAATGATACCTCTGCATTACCCACAAAGTCTTGGCAATCTGAGAACTCTTCTTGTAGTTCAGGTTCCACTTCAACCATACGATAAATTTTCTTTGGGCGTCCCACATGTCCTCTGTCTAGTCGTGGTCTTCCTGGGGCTCGTTTTAAGGTCTTTTCTTCATTATTTTGTTGGACTTCATCTGAGCTAACATGACGAGGTGAACCAGCTTCTGACTCCATATTATCCTGGACATTTTGTACATTCCTCTCAGGTTCAGGAACAAATCTACGTGAACTCGTCACTACCTCTCTTGTGTTGTCAACTGCCCTTCCTGCATGGAAATCTATCTCTACATAATTTGGTTCTGGTCTTTGGCAGATATCAGCTTGTAGCTCTTCATTCCCAAATTCCAGTGGATCAGTTATAGAAGAATTATTCTCATCGCATCGAGTCTCGTTTATGTGAAATTTTACATCTCGCGATACGACATACTTTCGTTCTTGTGGCAACCAAATCTTGTAGCCTTTTCGGTCTCTTGGATAGCCTACAAAGATTCCTTCTTTACTGCGAGGTGCAAATTTATCTTTTCCTTCCTCCTTATCCAAAACATGTATCTTGTTTCCAAAAACATGCATATAGTTTATGTTCACAGGCCGCTCGTACCATTTTTCATACGGCGTTCCACCTTCAAGACTACTTGTTGGACATCGATTTCGAACGTGACATGCCGTCATAACGGCGTCACCCCAAAAACCAGGTGAAAGGTTGGATGAAATTATCATACACCTTGCCATCTCTACAAGAGTTCTGTTCATCCTTTCTGCGACCCCGTTCTGTTGAGGAGTGTTAGGAATAGTTAATCTTCTCCCTATTCCTTCAGTCTGTAAATATTCATCAAAATCTTTATTACAAAATTCTCCTCCATTATCCGTCTGCATATATTTTATTCGTTTGCCAGTCATATTTTCAACATAACTTTTGTATATCTTGAAATATTTAAGGGCTTCACTTTTCTTGGATAGCAGATATACTTCACACCACCTCGATGAGTCATCTATAAACGTAATAAAGTACTTCGCTCCACCTATGGCTTCATGCCGCATCGGGCCTACGATATCGGAATAAATAATCCGTAATTTTTCATCACATGGCCCATCCGTCCTCGAAAATGATGATGCATTCATTTTCCCACTAGCACAGATACCACAATTATACAATGTACTCACATCCGTCATCTTTATATTCATTCCGGATTTGTTCAAGAGTTTGACAAGATCTCTTCCATTCAGATGACCCAATCGTTCATGCCACAGTCTTACCTTATCAACTGCTTCTGAAATAATGGAAACTGTTCCCATTTGTTCCTCAACGTAATATAGATTACCCCTACGATTTGCTACAAGCATAGTGTTACCATAGCTGTCCCTAACATAAGCTATATTCTTATCGAATTTAACACTATACCCTTTATTCGTAATTCTTGCGACCGAAATCAGATTACATCGCAAGTTTGGAACAAATAAGGTATCTGGCAACTCCACGATTGTTTTGGAATTATTTTTACATGTAATTAATCTAACGGTACCCTTACCTTTAACATCTGTGCTCGAGTTTATCGCTAGATTTAGCTTACCCGACAAAGGTATCAATGAATTGCCAAATTTACTAGGATCGTTGCATAAATGTGATGTACAACCGCTGTCAATGACCCAGCCTCCATTCCCGTTGCAAGCAGCATTATCACCTGCAATACAATTAAAGGTTACAAGGCTGAAATTATCTTTTTGCAAATCACATTCCAAAACATACTTTGCACTATCACGACACTGATCCTTGTCTTTCTTCATATCACATTCAGAAGCTTTGTGGCCATGTTTGTGACATTTAAAACACTTGTATTTAAAATTCGTCTTGTTAGTATCACTCTTTGATTTGAAAGGTTTCTTAATTTTGGACTTTGCAAGGAGAGCTTTTTCTTCGCTTCCTTTCTGACGTCTCGAACATACCTCTTCGATTATTTTAACCTTCAAAGTCTCAGGGTCTGGTAACGTGTCTCTGGATTCGATCGCGCATCGAAAATTCTCGAAGCTTGATGGTAAACTATAAAGAAGCATTATGGATACTAAATCATCATGCATCTGAATATCCATATCAGCTAGTTTACTTTTTACTTCGAAGAAATGCATGACATGTTCACGAACGTCACCACCTTCCTCCAACTTGTGTAGCAACAACTCCTTCAGCAGCGTTGCCTTCTTGGCAGGTCCCTTAGATGCGTGTATGCTCTCAAGTTTTTGCCAAACATTTCGTGACGTTTTACATCCGCGAATGTGTCTCAGTTCACTTGGACTAATAGCTAGGATTAGATCAGACTTAGCTTTTGCGTCTCCGATTTCCCATTTCTTGGCTTCTTCCGGCTCTGTAGGCTTGCTTACGCTTCCGTCTACATAGCTCCAAGCGTCGTTCTTTATAAGAACCGCTTCAGCCTGAATCCTCCAAGTTTCGTAATTTTCTTGAGTAAGTGGTTCTATTTTAACAGTACTCATATCGTTGACTCTTTTACGTCAACCTTGTTTATTTCATCAGCTGTTCGTACTTAATCAAACGTACCTTAAATATTTGCTGATATTCAATAAATAAGCACGAAATTTTAATATCTCGTTCCTGGGCCCATAACCACTGTGGGGGACTACCCTGCAGAGTGCATGTGTGCAAGGAAACTCAAGAGATAATTAAAATAGCATACTAGATTTATTCTGAGTACTTATAAAAAGTAACACGTAAAAAACACACCGAAAAATATTCTGTCAACAAGACAAGCTTCAACAGAACGTTGAATCTTCATATTTTAATTAAATATAGACTAGGCTCTAGCAGCCAGCTATATTATGTACATTAAAACCTAATACATTTCGTATCTAATGTCTTGAAACAAAAACATAACAGGGTTGTTAGTGAACGTAACATTTTTCTTGATTGGATTCCCATCTTTACCGAAGAACTTCGCCTGTCCTTCGATGTAAATTGAACTGGCTGATGGTAGCACGTATATGTCTTGCTGGTGGAGGGGAATTCTGATTTCATCGTTTTCTCTAAAGCTGCTATTGTAGGGATTGTATGAATGGACTTCATAACTTTCGATCGAAGTGTCAAAGTGCGGTAATTCAGCAATCTGTAGTATATTCATATTTTAAATCCTAGAGCTTTAAGAAAATCTTTATTTACTTTAGTCAATTTCTTAACTTTTTTCTTGCGTCTTTGCACCTTAGCAATCGCAGAAGAACTAAGACGTTTTTCATTCGCTTGAGTGTTTTTATAATATACTATCATTTTGTTTTTCTTAAATGAAGTCGTAACTGAATTTGTTTCTCTCCAAAGTTAACACAGTGGCCAAATTGATCTACAATCTTAACCGATATTGATGAAATTATATTTTTGTTTACTGGAAAGTAAATAACATTTTGCGGTATTTCAACACACTGATGGCCTGGAGTAGTATCAGACACGAATTCGTGAATAAAATGAGTTGGTAATCCGTTGCAATACGAACTGTGAACAAGATCACATTCGATTTTGATTACAGACAGACCTCTGTTAATAATGGGGTTATTTGGTGTTGATTGTAATACTGAAAAGTATATCAAACCGCACTCATATTGATCTGACAAATGCAGCGGTGGTTGAAAGTATGAAACCAATTCCGATTTATGTCCAGAGATGGTAACCGTAGTAGACATGCTTCTATACTGACTTCTTTCGGCAGATCCTGTTTATTTTATTCTTCCACTACACCAAAAATTGTTCAAAAAGTTTAAACAAAGATGTCCACAATTATAAGGGTGATCACGCTGAATATTATCATAATTATAATGAACTTTGGATCCCAAGTATTTTATAAATTCCTTTGGAGGCTTAAGATTTCCATAACTATCAAAATATTCAATATAATCATTGTATTTTGCATAGGCTACCCAATGAGAACCAAGATTTTTAGAGCTATCTAAATTTATAACACCGCATTCTTTTTTAAAAGGGTGTTTAGGGAGCTTATCTCTCATAAAGACGCCTCTGAAATAGGGAATATTATTCCCATACTTCAAAATGTCTAAATTACTCAAGGCTCGATTGGGTAGCCGATATCTTAGTTTTTTTCTTTCGATACAAAAATTCCGAGTCCACCTTTATATGGTTTAAGGTGTAGTCCTTTTCCGATGCAGAGAGCTTCCATTTTTTCATTGTGTCTCCTCGATTCTATGAATAATTTTTTTGCCATCTTGAATTCATTTATGGTTTTAGCAATACCAGCTGCACCGCCTGCTAAAGCTCCCACCGCAGATAAGCCCGCAAAAATCGGAATCAAAGGCAATACTCCACCAGTTTTTGGTATAGGAATAATACGAGGAAGTTTAACGGATGAATCATCACCTAATTTTCTGGCAGCAGCCATAGCTAATTCTATTGCCACTTTCTTGCATTTCGGTTTTAATTTTTTGATATGTCTTTTCGTTTTTCTAATAACATTTTTAAATTTGTTTTTTAATGCTTTTTCAGGTTTAATTTTGGGAGAACACTTTTTGCTATCTTTTTTTAGGCCAAAACCAGTTTTGATTTTTGTTGCCATAGCGCTGCTTACTAAGCGTGCTGACAGTTTTTCTCCTACAGTCGCATCTGAGGCAAGTGCTCGCTCTTTAGCCATATTTAACAAAACTAAATCTGCCTTGTGGCGATCCTTTAGGTTTGAAGACTTGTGATAGGCAATGTCGTGTTGTTTGCAATATTCGTCTAATTTATTAACACCTTTATCTCCACGCGTAAGCCTTTTAATTAATTTAGTGCCAGGCCCGCAATAATTGTATCCCGGTAAATGTAACTCAAATGGTAAATGATTTATAATCCAATTGAGAAGACTACTCTCTTCAATACCCATCATAAGACTGAAACATTTGGACTGAACACTTAATAAATATTCGATTTATCAATCCAACTGTTTTCAGAAGAAGGCAAGCCTAACCATTTTACCAAAACCCTGTTTCCTTTCCTTCTAAGAACTTTTTCAACCAAATATACATGAGGATTTTTTGTCTTTTGAAGCTCTTGTACATAAAATGCACCTAGAATGGGCTGGCCCCTGATTGCATCTTCAATTAAATAGGTGATAGGGGTTGTTTTTTGAATTTTTCGAATTTTAAATATTTCTGTCGACCAGTTGGGAGTATATCCTTTTTCAAATGTCCCCTTATACTTACTAATGCGTACATAATCACCCTCTTTAAACTTGCTTTTTATGCTATCGGTTTTTACCAGCCTGAAATATCTTTGTAATATGCGTTGTTTATTATTATTGTCCACGTTTGCGGGAATTTCATCAATTGTGCGATGATAGGTGTGATTGTATTCATAAATAACTTTATTAAGAGTATTATCGATCCAGTTATAGCTTCCTTTTAGACTAAATTCTTTATAAAGTTTAGACTTCAATGTTCTGATGAATCGCTCAACAATTGAAGCTTTTTTTTGTTGAGAAGGTTGAATAATGATTAATATGATAAGATCTCACAAGTTTTTTAAATTTATCATTATAAAACTCTGCCCCATTATCAGTTTGCAGATTTTTAGGCATACGCCCTTTTTCCAATAAAATCTTGAAAGAATTGCATACAACATCTTTGGTCTTACTTTTCAAAGGAAAGATCCATGCATATTTTGAAAATGTGTCAATAACAGCAAGAATAAATCGAAAATTTTTATTGTCTTTAGAAATTGATTGCATATCAATTAAGTCCGCTTGCCATAAATCATCTATATCTTTCATAATAACATGTCTTCGCGGAAAGTTTACCCTTGCATTTTTATGAATTTCGTTTACTACGTCGGCTTTACTCATATCTTTAATTCAGTATATCAACATTTGTCTTGAACCCACCATTGATACTGAATAAAAACCATAGTATCTCCACTATTTATTATTGAATTATGTCAGCTTCTTTTAATTCTTCAACTATCGATAAAATTTCATTATCATGATTGGTATTGCCAGCATCTCTCGAAGCTACTAATAATTTTAATCTCTCAACCAATTCATTGGGATCATCCCAATATATCAAGTCGGTGTTGTTTTTGTACTTCTTTAACTTTGGCAAGTTTCCTCCAAATTTAGTGTGAACAAGTTTATCATCGTTTGACGATTCGGAAAATAGGTGTTTGATTATTTTACAATATTTTATACCTTTGTCACCTCTTATTTGACCTTTAGGATTAAAATCTCTTTTATGTGCATTTGTATAATGTAACATATCCTTATAGACAAGTTTATCTTCGCTCGATATTAACTTTAAATCAGGTTTTCTTCGGAGTAAAAGTTCTTTTAGACCAGCAGTTAAATTGTAAGCTTTGTCACCGATTTTAATTGAAATGGTACTTTCGTTATTCAAACTATCAACTTTAGAAAATGATACTGTTGAATTACCCATGAATAAAGTATTGTTTTCACTTCTGATTCCAAACGGTATACTAATACCATCATAAATACCAAAGATGTCATCACCTTCTAATGAAATTTCTAAATTATCAATCGATTCCTTTTTAGCATTTTGCTCGACTAATTGGGTAGATTTTATTTTTGGATCGTAATAGTCATTGAACTTTATAGATGAACTAGCATTATTTTCATCGGATTCGATTCCTTCGGAATTTTTTAGAGTTGTATTTTCATTTTTATTATTTTTTCTGCAGATTTATTAGAATTAACTAAAGTCTGAAGAGGATCTGTCACCGGTTTTAGCATTTTATCAAGTGACAAGTTCATTGCATGTTCCTGATTTTTCATATGTTTTATTTTATTTTTTATGGAGTCAACAGACTTCATTAATTCCATTTTAATATTTTTCTCCATATTATGTAACCACAACTGTATTCAACTAAGAAAGGAATAACACTAGCAATGTTTTTTGTATACAATTCATTTATATGTACATGTATTTGCTTTCATTCAAATTTAAAAAAAAAACAAAATTCTGTCTGTACCTTCCATTATTTAATGATGAGTCTTTGTTAATAAGAAGAAAGTTGTAAGGGTTACTCCAAACACTTTTACAAATATCTTTGAACTGATTCCACGGTACATCAGAGTTGACATGTTCTTCATAGATGTGCTTTAAGTTCACATCATCTTGTTTAAATATTATAAGAAAGTTAGCATTATCGCGTAACAACTGTTTCGGGATTTTTGAGTAGGTTTGCGATAAATAAAAGCAATCAATTAGCTTATGTCTACCCATACAGAAATAATTGCGGATATTTGTTTGATTTTCACATACAACATCATCAAATATAAATACAGAATTTGGTAAAGCTTCACTCGGAGATATGACATCTTTATCGTCATTGAACTCATGAAATTTTATCTGAGGCACTCTTCTTAATACTTCCCGTAAAAAACAATATTTTGGTTGAAAATTAGTCTTCGAGTAAAGGTAAAGGTTTTGAAATTTGAGCCCATTTTCATGCAGTAACAAACTGATCACAACGTTTGTTTTACCACAATTTGAGGGGCCGCAAATTATACAACGAATCGTATTTGGCAACAAAGCGCTATGTCTAATCTCTTTAGGAGACTCACCAAGATTTATATTTTTAACGTTAAGTGATATGGGTTGTTTGATCAACTTCATCTTGTCAATTAATTTAATTATTAACTAACATAAACATATATACTTTATTTGGGGCTATCTTTAGACTTGTCCCAACAGGAATGGTTCTAGTCTCATCTTACAAGATAGGTATGTATATTTAAGAGCTACGTAATGATCCATATTACTCATCGCAAATCAAATAATTTTTGCACGTGTTATAAAAATAAGCGATCACTTCACAGCTGGTGTTCTATGCATAAGGAGGTCGTTTTGTTAACGATTTTATATTTTCAAGGTAAGGTTTTTTTTTTTAATTTAATTAATTAATTATTTAAACTAATAATAATAAGTATGTAATGCATCCCTTTTTTTTACAGAATTATGTCACACTCACCATCGTACAGCCCCGTTGTAGATATGACCGCCCCGCAAAATTTAACGGTATGTAACTAATAAGATTATCTTAAATCAAACATTAAATCCATAGTTCATGCTGTTTAGTTATAATATTCTTAGTATTCTTTCAGAATGCGATAGAAGACTCAGACCCTGTCACCAATCCGTTTTACTATGCTCAAGATGGGGAGAGCTGGTATGCGGAAGTAGCAGCTAAAACATGTGAGGAGAGTCGAAAGAAAAAAATAGAGGAACGAAGATTCAAGAAGAAAAAAAGTAAATCTTTTAAAAACTCTTCTTTTATCATGCGTAAGGAGCAAGGACGTGTTCGCCAGTTAATAAAAATTATGGTTTTTGATTTGGAAGGCCGTGATATGGAAGAAATAGACACTGAAACTGATAATGCGAGTGTGAATGTGCAGTATTTAGTGACAAGTGATTATGACGATATTGTTGACAAAACTGATCATTTAGTTAGTAAAATAGTACAAAAGTTAAGCAAATCTAATGTGTAATGTTTGTTATTGTTATTATTGTAAAAGTGAATTTAATTATTATTTGAATGTATTATTGTTAAATCAAAAAGAAATGTTTAAATTAATCGGGTTCATGTTATACCTGTATAATAAGACAGTATGAATAAATCAAACAACTGCTGTAAGATTACATAATTTATTTATTTCACATATTATATTAAAATATATAATTATTAGTACTTAAACTACAAACTAACAATTCAAGTTAGGTATTATTAATACAAGATGCTCAAATACATGCAATAAATAATATTCGAAAAAATCAATAATTTGTTTTCATTTAAAATATTGTTTTATGATGACCCCATGGTAAGGTTGTTATCTTATCACCCATTATTTGTCGTTTATCATCGCTGTTTGACAAAATTACTTTATTTATCTTTTGAGTAAAAATTCTATGATTCTTAGATCTAATAATACACATATCATCTCTGAGTATTTCATTGTTCAGTAAAACCTTTTTATATTTTTCTATATTCAGCTTTTTTGTAACACATTTCTTAACACCTTTAGCTTTCTTTAAAGTGGAAATTTTAGAATCTATACAGTATAATTTTGCTCCCAAACCTACAAATTCTGATATAATTTCACCACCCATCTCATCTTTGAAGTAACCAGGTGTTTTAGCATTAACCATTGGTATATTAAATACATTATCTTTTTCAAAGTTGCTAGTATCAAAATATTTTAAATGTGCTTTTAAGTCTTCGTAAAAATCCTTTGTCTGTATTAAATATAGCAGACTGTCAGTGTCTGTATAGCAAAGCTTTAATTTATTTTCGTAAATTCTTTTCATGACCGAATAGTGGAATTTATATAAGTGACATTTTGCAATTTCTAAAATACTAAATCCGATATAGATTGGACGATCTAAAACTATTTTTGTTTGGTTCATTTGAATTGTTACAAGAGATTCTGAAATAACAGAAAAGTTATTGAAATTAGGTGCGCTAACATATTTTTCAGCCCCGTAAAACTTTTTAGTTCGATTAGATTTGTCTCTCCATATATTTACGAGCTTAACATCAACTTGTTTTCTTTTATTCTCTATGGTTTTTCCAAATATAGAATTATTTTGTTTTTTAAAAAAATCTCTTTCAAAATCAGAAGTTGCATTTTGCCTCAGCCCAGTATTTAAAGAAATATATGATTCTAAGAATTTACTTTGGTGAAATGCTAATATTCTATATATTTTTAACAGTTGTAAACCATTATTTAAGCATTCTTTTAAATGAATATAATGAATAACATATCTATGTTTATTGAAAAGATTAGCAATAAGTTTAGCATTTCGACTACAGAACGGAACAAATTTTTCGGGCGCAAATGGTAAATCGGAATGGTTATCATGCAAGTAGTCAGGGTAATGAAGATCTACTTCTAATATAAATCCAATATCAGAATCAGATGATAAGCTCATAACATCAAAATTTAATATTTCCTTCTGAAGGAGAAACCTAAATCCTCCTACTGGAAGCTTTTGCATCATAGCATATCCATATAAATTAACACAATCAAGATAAATTAGAAAACTATCAGGTTCTTCACTATTATAGTCGGTAAGATATTCATTATTTGCCTTAGCATATCTGAGTGAACATTGAGCAAGTCCTCCTCTTATACCCTTTTCTATCATTTGATATATTTCTAAGTCAGAGATTAGATCTAACTTGATTTTAGTATACAATAACATAGCATCCCAACTTAAGGATGGTGATGAAACGTAATAGCAAGGATCCAGACCATAATTATTTAAACTCATTTTCCTAAATTTTTCAAAAACATCGCACAGAAGTAAAACGTCACATTTAAGATACAAATCGGTATATTCACCCAAATTTTTTATATCAAAAGTTTGCCAAACATTTAAGGCATGCTCATAGTCTTTATCAGATATAGATTCAGATGTAAGTTTGTTGAAAAATTTTGACGGTTCTGGTAATTTATTCTCATCATATCGTTCCCAGTAATCTATGTAATCGTAACAATAAATGCCTTTTCTTCGAACAATATCAAATAAAGTATTATTATTAAAAAAAGATTTTAAATGTTTGAAATCTTCAGGGTTCATAGTCTTAACCAATTTGTCCATACTTGAGCTTAAAAAATTATATGAGTCAATAAATTTCAATTTTACAACATTTGTTGCATTGATGGTTATGAATTTTGTAAATGAAATATATTTCTCTTTAGTTCTCGGTATGAGATGAATTCGACCGTTTATCTTTGAAAGTTCATTAATAAATAAATGACTGTCATAACCGGATAAGTTATGAAACACTATGGGTATAAAAGTGCATTGCTTTGCATTTAAATTGCATATATCATGCGCAGGTCCTCTATATTTTCCAGTAAAGTGATCATGGTCCTTAACAATATTATCATTACACGAAAACTTATTTTTACAAATATGGCACTCAGTGCTGTTGATAAAACATCTATGTTCATCCTCAGTAAGCGGTATCATATTTTCACTCTCTAATAATACTTTATATAATCGTTTTACATCATTAGTCAAAGATTTGACAAATTTCTTAGAACAATCTGGCCCTCGGTAAGATACGAAATCATTTAATTCGGGATTTGAATTACAACAAATATAGTAAGCAAAACACGTAGCCTCATGAACTTGAATATTTTCTACATGTGTTGATTTATGTTTGTCAGAATATTCACGCAATAAACTTTCAAAATCACCATAAATCACTATTGGTACTCTTTGAGTTCTTTCATAATTTATGAAACTTATTTCAGTACCCTTCTCAGGTAATATGGTTTGTATTCCGGCACATTCGTGACAATTCAATTTCTCTTCAGTGTGAAAGTAAATAAAACATTCATCACATAAATATATTTTACTTTTATGTTGGGTCAATTGCTTGTGTACAAGTTTTTCAAAGCTTTTAATTAAACAGAAATGACTCTTTCTATTGTTGCTAATGTAAAGCAAATTGACATGGTATAAACGATGTGATTTTGTTTTATATAAGGGACCTGTAACTGTAACATTATTATCTAAACCGTATATATTGATACTGATATTAGAATTGTTTATTTCAAAGCGCTTAATGTCATTGAAACTAGGGGGAAAACTCATGTCAGAAATATTAAATAATTCGGAATAATGTGGATATGAAGAAGTTCTGTTTGGATTGGTCTTTGCCGGAAACATATCAGCTACAATACACCAAAGAAAACAATGTTGGTCTTCATTTTTTATGTTTAGGCATGATTTAGTATTGACAATACGTTTAGGCAATGGTAAATAAGAACCACCTCGCAAAGGATTATATTTTACGATATTAATTTCTAAATGACTGATAGACTCAATTGTCCAACCTGACTCAGACAGTTCAAATTCGGAACATTTACAAATAAGTTTACCACAAAATGATTTATATAAGGACAAAATATCTGTGTTTTGCACGACTACATTATACTTTGTGTTAAATGACTTTAAAGATTTTTCATAATTTTTTGGTAATATATACCAAACAAATAGTTCAAAATTAACTTTTACCGATTTATGTTTTTTCATCTGGTCTTTGATAAGGTAACAAATCGTTTCAGAAATTTGTGTTAAAAATAATTCAAGTGAAACGTTAACCATTCTAGGATTCACTCTATAACTGATTATCCGATTTCTAAAAGCTGTTGCTATTATATGAACATTATCAAAACGTGTCTGTAATAAGCAATTCGATTTGTGTACATTAGTTTTTTTGTGTGCAGAATATTTCGGAACTGAAACGTTACAGACTTCACAGAAAAACATATTTAGATAATTGTAATTGCAAAAACTATCTTAAAGTATTTAAATATTCTGGATTTCGGATATTAATTTCCTGTAAATTATTATTAAAAAACGAAATTTAAAGTGGATAAAGTTTAAATGTAAAACAAATTACAAATCGAATATTATAATTAAAATAATATCGAGTATTCTCAATGTTGAGATTTCTCAGAATCGAGTATTTTTAATATCGAGTATTCTGTTTCTTAGTATCGAGTTTTCTTAGTATCGAGTATTCTTAGTATCGAGTATTCTTAGTATCGAGTTTTCTTGGTATCGAGTATTTTTAGTATCGAGTATTTTTTGTATGAATTTTAAAGTGGATGAAAGTTTAAATGTAAAACAAATTACAAATCGAATATTATTATTAAAATAGTATCGAGTTTTCTCATTGTTGAATTTTTCTCAGATCGAGTATTCTTAGTATCGAGTATACTTAGTATCGAGTTTTCTTAGTATCGAGTATTCTTAGTATCGAGTTTTCTTAGTATCGAGTATTCTAAGTATCGAGTTTTCTTGGTATCGAGTATTTTTAGTATCGAGTATTTAGATTTTTAATATTTCATATATTTGAGCTTCCTGTAAATAAATCACAATTAATAATATAATGAAAATAATATTAATAAGTATATTATATGGATTACATTTGTTTAATAAGTAATGTTTTAGTATAAGTCAGTATCGAGTATTCTAAATATGATATTTTAAAGTGGATGAAAGTTACAAACAAATTACAAATCGAATATTATTATTGAAATAGTATCGAGTATTCTTAGTGTCGAGTATTTAGATTTTTAATGTTTCATATATTTGAGCTTCCTGTAAATAAATCACAATTTAATACCTAATGTAAATAATATTGTGGATTACATTCGTTTAATAAGTAATGTTTTAATATAAGTATAAAGAAGAGTATATGAGTAAAATAGGTATCACAATAATATTATTTTATTCCATCAAATAATATTATTTGGATACAGAACAGGCTGCACGCCCTTAAATTCTGCTTTCGCTGCAGATACAAGATTATTAGTGGCGCGCCAAGTCGCTGAATCGGAGTATACAGAGGCCCTATACGTGAGGAGCGCTTGCTTCCATCGGTCCTTTCCGAATTTTTCAGCGTCCCTATGGTTATAAATACGGAGCTCGATATAATAATCACCGCTCCGTGTTAGGTCCTGCTGATAGGAGTTTCCAGAAGCTGTTCTTCTGGACAGGGACGATCGCAGTGCAGCTGCCCTCACCGGTTCAAGATCTCCCTCTTCCTCCTGTAAACATTGTTATAAAATAGCATTAGATAAACATATTTGAGAGGAGCAGAGGAGAGCAGTGGTGACCCAGTGGTAACGACCGTGACTTACAAATTGTAGGTTGTGGGTTCGAACCCAGGCTAGCGATTTACTTTGAGTAAATTATTTCGTCACCACTGCTCTCAAAACGGTGAAGGGAAACATCGTGAGGAAACCGGCATGTCCTAGAACCAAACATTTTAAGATATGTGCACAGGGCCCATGTATCCGCCACCCGGGCCCACTCCCTCTCACGGAGAGGCCTGTGTCCCAGCAGTGGGAACAAGCCGTCAGATTGAAATCCTATAGGTAATTATAAATCTTAAACACATGTTTGATGAAATATATATTTTTTTTACTCACCGAGGAATCAGCCACACAAATCCGCTTGATTTTCTTAGGCCTCTTTGGTGAAGTATCGGTTTCGGAATCAGACTCACTGCCAAATAATTCTTTTACAGGTGGAGTTGAGGCCGCAGCTACTTTCTTCGATTTGCCTTTGCCTTTAGCCACTTTTATTTTCGGCTTTGTATTTCTTTTTGGTTTAAACGATGTAGAGGGCTCGTTGGGATGCGACTCTACATCGGATTCAAATGGATTCACAAATGTCGACCTAAAATAAAAAGAAATAGTATATAAGAAGTTATACAAATGAACGATTCCTAAAAGGATAGACAGAGTAATAGAACACTCTCTATAACAATTTTCTCTATCTGGAAATCGATCCTTGAATACTTAGAAAATTGAATAAGTCGTTATTTGGTTCTAGAACTCAGCGTCAATACTTCATGTTGTGAAATGGTAGTAACGGTTATTAAACCACTGCACGAGAAGCAAACAAAATAACTCAATAATAAATTTTAATTAGATCTGGAATCGAACCCAAAACTTTGCATTCGACGGTGACACTGATGTTGAATGGGCTACAGGGAACGTAAGAAATAAAAACAATTAACACATTAAATATTTATACCTTGGAGTCGAGCCAAAGATTTTACGTTCAGCAGTTATACTTGTAGTCTACATCATCACTGAGTTACTAGTAAGTTTAAACCCGTAAATAAACAATACTTAAAATTGGGAATCGAACCCTAGACTTAACTTTCGATTATTGCATTTACCATCACTAAATTGCAAGTGCAGTAAGTTATACAAAAAAATAATGTGATACGTAGGTACATACTTGTTGTGGAAGATATAAATTTGCACACTTAATCACTGAAGATGATGGAACTCGTCACCAACACAAGAACACCAACAATTCACAAATAACTGATTATGATTGATGGATGCGTCATTGAAGGGACTTATTTATAACACTTTTACGTAAGGTAGCGATTATATTAATATTTGCAACTATTGTTTTAATGTTTCACTAATATTTGACTTGTAAATTATATTTTCATCACTCCTTAAATAAGGTCTATAATCATTTGTTCTTTATTAGACACTATGCACACAGCCTACAATTCCATTTTTGGGGCGGTGGCGACACTCTGTCGCAGCAATCTGAGACGAAAATCTAAAAAGGAAGTTGTATGTACCTTGACCATTCAATATCGGTCTATGAAGTCTCACATTAAAATGGTAGCAAGAGGTTTTGTAAACACTTACCAAAATAAGTTAAGCCTAGACATTACATTTAGGAAAATGTATGGCATTTTACATTCAAGGATTATCGTAAATCTCCCAATCTTCAAAGCGATCCAGTATTTTGTCACATTTTTCGACGACACGTATGGCGCATTGCTTAAGAGCTCGTCTCGCTGCATCACAATGTAAATATTAGTTTATAAACGTGCTGCTACTAAATGTCCCAAGTGTCGCGGGTTCGATTCCCGCACGGAACAAATAAGTATTTGTTCCGGTCTGGATTTTGTTTTCATGTTTTATTTTTACCATTATTTAATTTAATAATAATAATACTCTGAAAAATGAGCAAGTATGAGCCTGGCTCAAAACATTCTTTAGGTACTTACTTAATGGTAAGGAGGTACGATTGGTGCAGTGGTTAGATTGACTTCTGCCCTACGTGTCGTGGGTTCAATTCCCACACAGCAAATATTTGTATGATCTACAACTAGCTCCGGGTCTGGCTGTCTGTAAAATGTATGTCTGTCAACGAAAGAAATCTTAGGATCGTATCGTTTTATTCTTGGCTTTGTGCTAATAGTCTGTTGATATCTATTATTTTTTAATAGCATAAAGTGTAACGTCGGTTCCCATGTGCCTAATGAACCTGCTGGAATTTATCGGGTGCAGATCCAAACTACTCGCTATTAAGAATTACGTTATAGAAAATAAAATAACACTGGACCTTGGAAATCAAACTGGGTTCCTCATGCTCAACAATTGCAAAATTAAAATCGCTAGACCAAAGAATAAAATAGATAAAATGCAAGTAAATTCTTGAACTACTAATTGATGCACTCTACATTGTTTTACCTAACTACTTTAAAAGCATCACACTTTCGTCAAGTAATATAAAATATAGGGACATAAGTTGATCAAACGAGTCGAACTTGATATGGTTGTTTATAAATTTTTAGTACACATCGCACCGTTGATTGAGGCATTCTGCATAACGCGCTATTATTTATTCCAATGTTCGACATCGCACCGTTGAATGAAATAAAAATATTCAGCCCGTATTGCAAATTTGAGGCAGACCATAGTAGTAGTGTATTATTGGGGCGTTCTGCATAACGCGCTCGAGCGAAGCGAGAGCAAGTGATGCAGAACCCCCAATAATACACTACTTTTGCCCGCTCTGCACCTGGCTCTGCAGCCCGGAATCTCTTCTGCGGGTGGGGTGGCTGCGGCTCGGGGGCGGGAAGTGGGCCCAAGAGGAGGTAGTGACTTGTCGTTGCCGACCCTCCTTTGACGTGGGATGGTCGGCAGGGACAAGTCAATGGTGGGAGGAGGCGGCGGAGCGTCGGTCTCGACGCTTCGCCGCACACGCGAAGGGCGGCGTCTGGCCTTCGCGGGCCAGATGCTGCAATGTGGGGGACCGTTAGGTCCAGCGCGGTGGAGGGTACGGCGCGGCACACCGTCTAGGTGTGCCCAGCGGGGGCGTAGCTGCGCCGTGCCCTGAGGAGGAGGTTGTGTGACAGGTCCTCTCGCTTCCCGGTGTGGTGAATTCCATGCTGGGGAGCGGGGAGGCCTGGGCGGCGGTTGCCTCCTTTTGCGAGGACGCCATGTCGCAAAAGGAGGCAGCGGTGGGGGTGGGAGAGGGCGGTTGTACGATCGCCTGCGCCCACCTCCTGGTGGTGATTAGCGGGCGGCAGGTGCGGGGGCGCCTGTCGTCTGCATTGCACAATCACCACCCTCGTCGGGCGGGAATGGCCGAGCACTCACGGTCATTCCCGGGCCCCTCCACTGAGGGAGGGGCGTGCGGGGCCCGCCACTATGGTGGGCAATCGTCGGCGGAGGACTGGGCGTAAAGGCTGTGCCGGTTTCCCAGTCCTCCTCCATAAAGACGATGCGGGAGTGCGCTGGTTTATTTTAGTGGGTATACCGGGCTTGCCCGGGGAGTCCCACATAGCCCGTCCATTCCCCCGATGGGCGGGTATGCGTAATGCATTTTTTTCCAGCGTTATCAAAAAAAAAAAAAAAGGGTATTGTAGGGTAGGGTAGTGTAAGGTCGGGTAGTGTAGGGTAGGTAGTGTAAGGTAGGGTAGAATGTTTGGTGTTTTTATGGCAAAACAAAGTTTGCCGGGTCAGCTAGTTTACAATTAAGTTAGCAGTCAATTCTGTTCTTTTAGGAGGTATTGACCCAGTTTTACACGTTATTAAAACTTGAATTGTATACATTCTAGGTTAAATTAGTCTATGGTTGACTACACCAGCTTACGCAATGCCAGAGGATAAGGAGCTCATTAGAAAAAGGGCGAGTTACAAGGGAAAGGTAACAGTATTCTTGAATTATTTGAACTCATTAAAACCGTATAAGTTCTTCTGAGATTAACGAGTTGCAATTGCGTTATAACAGGCTTGAGTTATTATGACGAGGTGCAATTGGCACACTGGAATGTAGTACTGATAATTTGGATGGTCAAATGTTAGAACGCAGAGAGTTTGAGTCTCTTTATTATAAAACCCTATCTGAAGCTCAGAAAGTGCTTGATGGTTATAGGAAAAGGGAACCAAGTGAGTGTGAGGTAAGTTCACATTCTAATAATCACAGGTTTGTTAAATTACCGACTATTCAATTACCAAAATTCAGCGGTTCTTACGTAAGTTGGTTGGAATTTTACGATACGTTTGTCAGCCTCATACACACTAATGACGACATGAACAACATAAATAAATTCCATTATTTGAGGTTATCACTAGAAGGTTCAGCTGCCGTGGTGATAAACTCCATTCAGTTTTCTGCCGCTAATTACTCAGTCGCTTGGCAGTTGCTCTGTGATCGGTTTGATAATAAACATCTGTTGATTCAACACCATGTTACAGCATTATTTGATATTGAGACGATCAGTAAGGAGTCGTCAGTGAATTGAAAGGCTTTAATCGATCAAATTAATAAAAACTTGCGTGCATTAGAATCCCTTGGAGAACCTGTTAATCACTGGGATACTTTACTCATTCACTTTTTCTATACCAATATTATAAAGAGCAAATATTTTTTTTGTTTGTTTGTTTGTACCGAATAGGCTCCGAAACTACTGGACCGATTTGAAAAATTCTGTCACCATTAGATAGCTACAATATTCCTGAGTAACATAGGCTATTTTTTAATCCCAAAAAAGGGTCCTGTGGAGTGGTCCGCGGGAGCGAAGCCGCGGGCAACAGCTAGTATCAGATAAGTTAGACAATAAAACTTACCGTGAATGGGAAGAGTTCAAAATTGAATAAACATTCAAAACCTGGCAATAATTCTAAAGTTAGAACAATGGTAATACAGGATAATAAAATAGACAAGAATAATCATGTGATTCTTCTAAGCCTAAGAGATGTAACGGTGAGCACAAATTGAGCAGTTGTCCTCAGTTTTTGGCGTTGAGTAATGAAGCCCGGTTGCAATTATTACCGAAATATAAAATTTGTTTTAATTGTTTATCTTCAGGACATTACGCTAATAACTGTAAACAGACAAGTTGCAAAATATGTCGGCGCAAGCACCACTCTCTGATGCATGTCGCAGATCATTCGAAGAAGTCAGACTTGGCTATTACTTCTGCTAACAGTGATGATGTGACCAGTGCCCCAGCTCCGTCAGTTCCTGGTGCAAGCTTGTCCCTTTCTGCAAATGCTGAACGTGGTGACGTATTGCTATCTACGGCATTAATTAAGATAATAGGTAGAAACGGTCAGCAATACGTTACTCGTGCTGCGCTTGATAGTGGCAGCAGATCATGCCTCATGACTGAAAAGCTTTACCACGAACTAGGTTTAACTACCAATACTGTGAACAACTCCATATTAGGTATTTCTCTGAAGCTGAACTCCCTAGTTCTGCTAAAGGAAGACACGCCGCCGCTGAAGTGGAAAATAGGTCGGATTGTTGCTACTTATCCAGGTCCGGATGGCGTAATCAGAGTCAAGACTTCTACTGGTCTGCTCCGAAGATCTTTCAGCAAGATTTGTCCGTTACCCATCTACCCTGAGACTGATAATTTTGGTTGAAAGACAGGCTTTCAATGCCCGGGGGTATGTTTGCGCAAAAAGCCTGCAAAAATAATCATATCACTGGTGCAGCTACGTGTGTTTCGGCTCGTACCTTTTATTTTTGATATCTTTTAAACTTCTACCGACAGTAATATGTTTTTTTTTCATTATACGAATTTTACTTGTCAATCAAGGCGTATTCATTACATCTCCCGCTGAATAAACCTGGTGAAATCCCGAACACTCCCATAAGATATGATGTGCAGATTGTACATATTCGCAGTCAGACGTAGAACACTTACATAAAGGCGAGGCAACAAGCTTGAAGGAAAATAATTTACTTTTAATGTCACCATGCCCTGTGAGAAATTGGGCAACACAGTGATCCACCTCCAGAGGCCAGCCGTACGCGAACGGATGGCAAGAATTGATGGAGGTGTCGGCCATTGATGGAATTATCCCACCTACATTGCCATTCGAATAAAAGTTCCTCCCAGACGTCAATATGTGGTTTAATCTACAGATTTTCTCACGGTCACTCCGCGTTAAAAAATCCGGGTCCATGGTCTCTTTTGCGGAATAGTACATTGCAGCACGGCGCTGCACTTCAAGGTCGACCGGAAGAAGTACGCAAGCAAGTACTGGTACTAACCGTCCTGTATGCTTTGCATAAGAATATCAAAGCCAAAATAATAATAATAATAATCATTTATTCTCAAGTTACACAGACTATTAAATTAAAACATTCATACACACATAGTCACATTAAATAAAACGCTGACTCTGAAGTAATTTACATCGTACCGTCCCTATTGTGGCCCTATCGGCCCAAACAGGCGCCCCACAGCAGATACAACCCAAGTAAGTAGCCCCATAAATAGTCTTTAAAGTCAAAAAAGACAGACCCCACGTAGATTTAGATATTCTCGTTAAGGCATAGAAGTTGTTTTTTGTTTTTTCACCGACTATTTTAACGTGATCTATAAATGCTAAATTCCTCTTTAACACTAGACCAAGATAGCACACGGACTGCTTCCTTTTTACCGGAACGTTATTAAATTTAATAGTAGGACACGATTTAAGATTACCTTTTAAAATGAGTTGATAAGTTTTGTTCGGAGCAAAGGTTTAGATCGCCCCACTGAGATATTAATCGTAGGCAAGTGTCAGCCAAGTTCTTGAGTCCAGCTCGAGTACTTGATTGAATGAGCAGAAGAACGTCGTCCGCGTAACCGGTTAATGAACAGCCGCTTGGAAGCGGCATCGTGAGGAAATCATCAAAACCTAAATTCCATAAAGGCGGACCAATAACCGAACTCTGAAGACATCCCATGGTGAGAGACTTCGACATGGAATGATGGCCGAGTTTGAGTTTCGCGAAACCATTTAAAAAGTAAGAGTAAACTAAATTGTATATATTTCTATAGCAGCATCTAGTTTTCATTTTAAGTAATAGCATTGGCCACCATGCGTTATCAAAAGCCCCAGAAATATCTAGAAAAAACCCAATTACGTACTTATGTTCAGATGTACACTCGCGAGCAATGAAAAAGTTCAGTGACATAGCACCAAATTACTCCTAAACGGGAAAGGCTAGCTTAATGACGCAATCGCGTCTGCAATATTGGAGTACATTTAACAGTGCATCAGAATATTACGAACTAAAAATGTTAATATTGTGTTCAAATTTTAAATTAAATGTTTTAAAACATTGGGGCCATTTGGCAAATAAAACCAAATCTCTAAGTAGGGTATTAAGTGTAAACGTAGGTTTTGATAACTCAGTACTTGGTGTTTCCTCCATGTGCTCTCAAAATACAGCTTCTACGCAATTGAGCATGCTGAATACCAGATTCCTCAGCATATGCTGAGGAATGTTCTCCCATTCTTCGATAAGCGCGTAATTCAAGTCACAAAGAGTAATTGGAGGTGCAACACGTTTTCTCACACGTCCAATTTAAGAATTCATTCACAACGGCGAAAACAAGGATGAAATCAAAAGCAAAACAAAAAACGAAACAAATGTATTCCGAAATTTTCAAAACACAAAAATTTTGTTTTTCTACTTTTTTATCCATGGCTTCAAAATACCAGTATTTAAAGGATTTAAGTTTGCATAATAAAATAGATTTCATTATACTTTTTAATTTATGAAGCTAGGCTCTATGTCTTAGGAGTTATTAAGGTGTTTGTCAGCATTTTGTGGGTGGAACTTTTTCATTGCTCGGCAGTTTATTAACTATTATCCTAACAGTAAGGGCCGCGTCTACGGTAGATTTTCCGAAAGTGAAACCGAATTGATTATTATGAAATTTTGGTCCGTCCGGTAGCAAACGTGGAACGATAAGGCGCTCCAGAAGATTTCTCAAAGATGGAAGTAATGTTATGGACCGGTACGCCTTCGCGTCGCCATATACGAGGAAATACGCCCTCCGCAATAAAACGGTTGTAAACAATTAAAATCGCATCACCGGTTCGCTTTTATAATCATCCAATTATATATTTTATCTTCACCCGATGACTTGTTGAGTGGTAACCTCTTGACAACGTTAATAAATTCGTCAGTGGATGGAAGGTCTGACGCTGGTGATGCAAGTGGTACAGCTGCCCACGCCCTGATTTGTTGATGGTAGTCGTTCTCATTAGCTAGTAAGTCATCAGGTATAAGAGTATTCATCAAAACTTCAGTTGTTTGCTCAATACCGGTGGTGTGTTTATTATTTACTTTAATGTTCGGAACAAACGCGAGGTCTACTGATCGATTGGCTTTAAACTCATGATATAAAGGAGACCACGGACCTTCTTTACCAAATTTTTCTACTACTTTACGCAATAAATTACCCTTTGATTTTTCCACCGATGCTCTGTAGCGGGACCTGGCAACTCTAAACGCATTTAACGCAATGGAAAGAGGGTCACCGGTGACCTTACGTTTTTTAAGCTATGCGCTTGCGACTACTAGACCATCGAGGCAGTTCCTTCTCCGTGTACCTACCTTATAATTTTATGGTAATAACTATGTAGCTTCTGCCAGCGGTTTTGCCCGCGTGCATGTCGAAAATTATCCCAAGTGTTAGGTTTTGGATATTATGTTATATGATTATTAAGACGATTTTTGTGATCAGGAATATTAATCCATCTAATTTATATTCGACTATTTATCGCATTCGACTAATTGTGCCGGCAACTCTGAAACGATTAAATTTTTGTCAATCTATGGTAAAATGGTCAATACGAGTAGCGTGCAAAGACCTTATACTTATTACTCCTAGACTGTGCACTATGGCGCAAAAACCGGTCCGAGCGAGAGGGCTCCCGTTGGTAGTGTGTCTCTTTCTAATGAGGTGACCATGACCAAACAGAACACGGGGCAAATTGATTGTAAAAACGATAGTGTAAGTATCCCGATATATTGGTGCTGTCTTACTACGCTACCTAAACCTACCAAATTTAATATAAATATAAAAAAATAGTGTCAATATTTTTTGGAATCTACATCTTTTACTATATGGTGTCGGGCGTAAAGAATTTCACCATCCCATGTTTTGCTATGGGTGTCGTAAGAGGCGACTAAGGGACGAACCAGAGAATGGGCAGCAGCGTTCTTTGTGCATTTGTAACAACCATACTGCGGTCGCTAACCTCCTGCAAAGCACTCCCCATGAATAGCACAAATAACACATAGCCCCTAGTACCCGGCAGCCTGCCTACCCTCGACTACGGTGGCGGTCGAGGTTACGGTATGGCAAGGGTGCTAAGAATCTCCGTACAAGAGCCGGCTACCCCAACAAATACCGACGACTACTCCGGACCGACGAAAAGATCACCGAACTCGAAGAGGAATTGAGCAGTTTACGATGGAGTATTATAGGATTATCTGAAGTTCGAAGAGAGGGGGAGGACTCGATAATCCTGAAATCCTAAGTCTCATCATGTCTCGTTCTTCAAGACCCATAGATAGGAACAAAAACCTCTCTGATCCTACTCTCAAGCTCATGAAGGAGAGGCGTGAGATGATCCTGCAGTCTTCAGACGATGCTTTGAAATACTGGCAGCTAAATGTACCTCAAAGGATCTCAATGATTTCACTTATTGTCCAGTTGCGTAGACGGTTGAGAAACAAAACTACACCAATTTTATTCCACTAGGAATCAAATTGCAAATACATTAACAGCCGCTGAATTTCACTCGAATAAAGCCCGCCAAATACTCCGCAAACCACCATCTTAAATTTAGTATTACCAGGCCCAAACATTTTAAAGTACTACTCTTACTCAGTCTGTATTAATGAATATTTTTTTAAATACAACGAATTGATTCATTTTAGGAACTGTGTGTGATATTTAAATGCGTTTCAAAGTCTATGAATCGTTCGTTTTGGTATAACATAAAAAAGATAAATATAAAATTGTCTACCATTTCTACCAAACCCAATGATTAGTTCAGCTGGCAAGATGTCAGACAAGGACAGACTACCAGCGGAAACCCTCTCGCCAGGACCGATTTTAGTTTGCTACCGCATACAAGGAAATAGCTAACCTAGGTGTATGATGATAGATTTTATTTTAGCTAAACAAACATTTTTGGTACACAGTCTAATAGTAAGAAATACGTATAAGGTCTTTGTTAGCGGATGACATAAGAAAGAACGTCCCTTGTTCCGTTGGCACTGGTCGAGGTCGGAAACAATTTGTCTATTGCCATGACATTAGTTATAGGTCTACCAGAATCTCATGGCATTTTTTATTTTTTTTAAATTGTGATTTTCATATGGCAATGTCAATTGTCACCAGTCAAATCAAAGTACTTATTATGTCAACCGCTGCTGAATTTTTTTGATATTATCTTGAATATTTGTTATTTTTGTGAATATGTCGAAAAACCCACTTCGATCTCAAGCGAGACATATTGTTTTGAATGTGTATCATAAAATAAGGGAAGAAGAAGGCGTAAATCAAACTCAATCTTTGATTTTAAAGTGCGTCGTAGAGTGGACCGGTAAGTTGGACTGACTTGTTTTGATACTTTTAGTTTATTTTATATTTTTCTTACTTCATTTTTATTTCTTTTCATTACTATTATATGGTAAATCGTAGTTCAGGGCACATCGAATGATGGCCGGAAGGAAATGGCAACAGTAATGTAACTGTTACTAATTCTTCGACAAGATAATGATTTGAACGGAGATTGAGAATCTTTGACGTAAGAAAAATATTAAGTAATAATCTGCGCCCTGCAGTGGGACGTGTATATAGACGGGAGTTTTTGGCGGGATTTTGTCGAGTGAAGTTCAGTGGCTGTTAATATTATTTACAAATTGATTCCTAGTGGATATTGTGATATATTATTTGTGTAGTTTTGTGTCTCAACTGTCTACGCAGACTTTTTTACAGACTTTATACATAAAGAGATTGGTTTTGAATATGTTAAATGCCAATAAAAAAGAACCATTTTGATGGAGAGAGATGACATAAAACTACAAAGATACAAGTTTTTGAAATCCCAGTGGAGTTCATGGAATCGTATTCTAGTTTTCTAGTTCTGAATGAGGTTTTAAGTTATTAGTATGATTTAAATGATATATAATAAATTAGTACATAAATTAATATTCAATTGATTTATTTTTCCTATGTTAAGAACCCGATGTATAACAACATTATTCATACACATACCTATAATACTCACAGTGGATCTTTGTGTCTCTGAATTGGTTGCAAGACCCCGTGCAGTAGCTATTTTTGTGTCAATGTTGAAGGTGAAGATAGTGTAGGCTATACCTACAGTTCGGCCGCCTTGCCAACAAAAATCTCCGAAGAAGAACGAAGTTCGACGAACCGCGCGACGAGCGCGTAGCGCCTCGACGCACCCGCTCTCTCCTCCCCGCGCTCTTGGTGCGCCCCTCGGTCGCCCTCGCCAGTCCGCGCAAAACAACGTATGAAGTAGGCAGGATTATTGACTCGCTCGTGCATTAATGTTAAAAACCTTGTATCGTTTTGTAATAAGTAATAAACTTAATATCGTTAGAGCTGTGTTTATTCTGGAGAGTGCCCTAAACATCCAAATAATATATAACAGACACTATACCTAACACACACAGACTCTACAGTGGTGACCCCGAGAAGTTAACACGTTTCTAGTGCAAAATACGCGGACTCATAAACCTATAGGTAGTGAAAAATAACTTTAGTGACGGACAAAATGAGTGATACCGAGCAGGTGGAAGTAGAACAAAAAGGTGAAAGAAAGACTGAATCTCAAGATGTGTTTCGAGTAGGCGTGCGCGTTCCGCCATTTTGGCCGGAAAAGCCTGCTATTTGGTTCGCTCAAATAGAAGGCCAGTTCGCGATATCTAATATTACGGTGGACACAACCAAATTCTTTTATGTAATCAGTCATCTCGACCCGCGGTATGCAACAGAGGTCGAAGATATCATCGTGAACCCACCAGCGACCGGTAAATACGAAAAATTAAAGACGGAGCTCATAAAGCGACTCTCAGAATCCCGCGAGAAAAAAGTGCACCAACTGCTGACACATGAAGAGCTTGGCGACAGGAAGCCGTCGCAGTTCCTTTGACACCTGCAGCACCTCGCTGGTCCTAAAGTACCTGAGGAGTTTTTAAGGACAATATGGTCGAGCCGCCTGCCAAGTAACATACAGTCCATAATCGCGTCTCAGGCATCCGCGCGTCTCGATGCGTTAGCTGATCTCGCCGACAGAATACATGATGTCGTGCCGAGAGATCATCAAGTTGCGGCAACATCAACACATGGGGTGAGTGAAATGGATACTATGTGTAAACAAATGACTGAGCTAATGAAGCAAGTTCAAACACTAACGCAGAAGGTCAATGACCTTTCCCGCCCAGGCCGATCAAGTAGACGTGAAGATCGCTCGAAATCCCGCCAAAACCGATCTCAGTCACGTAATAAAAACTATCCAACATGTTGGTACCATTATAAGTTTGGTGAGAAGTCTACAAAATGTGTTCAGCCGTGTGATTTCAAGCCGGAAAACTGCAAAAGCAGTCAGTAATGGCGGCTGACGACTGCTCTACGTGTAAAGGCCGCCTATTTATCACAGATAAACGTACCAGCATCCAGTTTCTTGTTGACACAGGTTCAGACGTGTGTGCCTACCCTAAATCGTATTTACGCAATCAGCTAAAATGTAAGAAAAAAGCTAACCATGAACTTATCGCTGCAAATGGCACGCCGATACCTACATACGGTACGTATCAACTAAATCTTAACCTCGGATTACGTCGTGAATTTACATGGAAGTTTATTATTGCTGATGTTTCAAGGCCAATCATAGGTGTAGATTTTTTAAGTTTCTATAACTTATTAGTCGACTGCAGGCAACAGAAATTGATCGACTCAATAACAAACATGACCGCCGGCGCGCCTTCAACTCACGGAACAACACACGAAATGTTGTCATTAAAAATGTTTACAGGTCATTCAACTTATCTCGATTTATTACGATGTTATCCGGAAATAACAAGACCAGCTGGATCACAAAATGTGCCAATTCACAATACAAAGCACCACATTAGAACGACGTCTGGCCCACCGGTAACATCAAGACCGCGTCGATTGGCACCGGACCGTCTGAAAATCGCGAAAAATGAATTTGAGGAAATGCTACAAAATGGAACAGCTCGTCGCTCTGAAAGTTCTTGGTCGTCTCCATTACATCTCGTGCCTAAAAAAGACGACGGCTGGAGGCCATGTAGCGATTATAGACAATTAAACGCACGAACAATACCTGATCGGTATCCAGTGAGGCATATCCACGACTTCGCATACCAGCTGTCAGGATCAACTATATTTTCAAAAATTGACCTCGTTAAAGCATTTAATCAGATACCGGTATTTGAAGACGATATTAAGAAAACAGCAATCACAACTCCATTCGGACTTTTTGAATTTACTGCAATGACCTTCGGTTTGAGAAACGCTGCTCAGACGTTTCAGAGATTTTTAGATGAAGTCCTTCAAGGATTAGACTTCACGTTCGGATACCTTGACGATATCATCGTGTTTTCGAAAGGGGAAACAGAGCACATTGGACACCTAACAAAATTATTCAACCAATTAAAAAAATATGGAGTTGTAATTAACACCAACAAATGCGTCTTAGGTGTTAGTGAAGTTACCTTTTTTGGGTTATCAAGTATCTGCAGCTGGTATACGTCCCCTCCCAGAAAAAGTAAAAGCGATGATCAACCTTTACAGAAAATTTCTGCCTGGCGCCGCAAAAATCCAAGGGCCTCTCAATCAAGCTTTAAGTGGCCCAAAAATCAAAGGATCAACGCCCATCACCATAACACCTGAAATGCAAAAGGCATTCGACGCATGCAAAAATAACTTACTAGAAGCTACTCTCATCTCGCATCCTGATCAACAAGCTGAGCTAGCACTTTTTACCGACGCTTCAGATGTGGCCATCGGAGCTGTTTTACAACAACAAAAAAATGACAGCTGGCAACCACTAGGATTCTTTTCACGCAAGTTATCTCCTGCTCAGATGAAACATAGCACATACGACCGTGAATTGCTCGCAATACATGAAGGAATAAAATACTTTAGGTATATGGTCGAAGCGAGAACATTTAAAGTGTTCACCGATCATAAACCCATCACATTTGCCTTCACAACAAGAAGAGACAACTGCTCACCTCGTCAACACCGCTATCTCGATTTTATTAGTCAATTTACTACTGACATTAATCATATATCAGGAAATGACAACGTAGTCGCCGACGCCTTTTCACGACTGGAGAGCATCGACACTACCATCAACTATAAAGAACTGGAAAACGAACAGGAAACCGATCAAGAGTTACAGAGTTTGCTACAAAACAAGACGGCTTTACAATTAGAAAAAGTGAAAACTATGGATGCCTACATTTACTGTGACCAGTCTACTTCACGTTCAAGGCCATTCATCACACCAACTTTCCGAAAAGCAATCTTCAACAATCTACACAATCTCAGTCATCCAGGCCCCAACGCTACAGCCAAACTAGTGTCAGAACGATTTGTGTGGCCTAAGATTCGTCGTGACTGCAGAAAATGGGCTCAACAATGCACTGATTGCCAACGCAACAAAGTTACCCGCCATACCCACTCTCCTCTTTCCCCATTCCCTGTTCCTTCCAACCGTTTTTCCCACGCCTACCATTGCCCCACGACAGCGTATCACCCTCAGTGCAACGGCTTAGTGGAGAGAATGCACAGACAGCTGAAAGCCGCCATAATGTGCCACAACAACGCGCAATGGTCAGAGGTACTTCCTCTTGTTCTCCTGGGTATGAGGAGCGCCTGGAAGGATGATCTACAAGCCTCTTCAGCTGAGTTAGTGTACGGCGAGCCACTCCGGTTACCTGGTGAATTCATGAGACCAGTAACACACAACATCATAGATGCAGCAGACTTCGCAGCACGACTAAGAAAACATATTTCGAGACTGTCACCTGCATCAACATCCGGCCATGGTGAGAAAATGTTTTACGTACCTAAAGATCTTAATACAGCAAGTCATGTCTTCCTGCGGCAAGGACCTCTAAAGAAGTCATTAGAATCACCTTATTCTGGCCCACATCAAGTCGTAGAAAAAGGATCAAAAACCTTTACAATAGACGTCCAAGGTAAACATACAACCGTAACCATTGATAGGCTAAAACCTGCCTACATGGCTAACAACAATGATGGCTCCAAAACACCTGCTTTACCACAACCACCAGCACCATCAGCTTCAGCACCAGCATCGCCACCAGCGCACCTTGAAACCACTACAAGAAGCGGGAGAACAGTTAGATTCCCGCGACACCTTTCTCACTATCGACCGTGAACCGGTCTCAGCGGGGGAGTGATGTAGGCTACACCTACAGTTCGGCCGCCTTGCCAACAAAAATCTCCGAAGAAGAACGAAGTTCGACGAACCGCGCGACGAGCGCGTAGCGCCTCGACGCACCCGCTCTCTCCTCCCCGCGCTCTTGGTGCGCCCCTCGGTCGCCCTCGCCAGTCCGCGCAAAACAACGTATGAAGTAGGCAGGATTATTGACTCGCTCGTGCATTAATGTTAAAAACCTTGTATCGTTTTGTAATAAGTAATAAACTTAATATCGTTAGAGCTGTGTTTATTCTGGAGAGTGCCCTAAACATCCAAATAATATATAACAGACACTATACCTAACACACACAGACTCTAAAATAGCATTGTATAACTGTCTCTTTCACTCGCTTATGTATCGTCCTATCTCGCTTACTCTATGCAGTATACTCGATGACAAACTGTTTCTTACGCAATGGTAGGCAGGACCAAGTTCAAAGACACAAAGATCCGCTGTGACTACTATAATATAGGTACCTCATGTTCATTATTATATACTAAATAAAAATTAAACAGTATCAAGATCGTTTAATCCAATTTCCCCAGTATTGCACACAACAATTTTTTATTTCCACATTTGCCATGAGATTCTGGTAGACCTATAACACCAAGTATACTGGAGTCTATTCTAACTGGAATCTAGTCTATTTTAAATTAAGAGATTGTTGTTGGAGTCGAGAAAAAAATATATAGTATACTAGAGTGAGCTGTTTTATTACACAAGGGAATATATTCCCGGGATAAACGGTAAAATTATCCTATGTGCTATTCCAGACTATAATCTATCTCTGTGCCAAGGTTCATCCAGATCCGTTCAGTAGTTTTGCGTGAAAAGGTAACAAACATACAAACAATAGGATACCTTTGTATTGTGTTGTGAGTTACGTGACGTGAATTGAATAACTTACGAGTGTTTTCTGACATGACCCTATGGTCCGATCCCATGGTCCTGCACACCTATTAAAAATCGCTGCGCAAGTGTGACCGTGTTATTAATTATTATGGACAAAGCATAAAGAGTAGGTAGGTAAGTTAAAATTCATGGAGTATACGTTAGTTCATGGAGTTTCAGCTAGAAAATCATTTTTTAAAAGTTTGAGTCAACGTCAGACTAATCTCTTTACTTTTGACGTTGACTATAGCACAAAGTACGTAAGCGGCGGCGCGCCGCAGACAGAGGGGCCACTCTCACTTTGACATTTCGGTTTTACAGGGAATATTGGGCAATATTGGACCGAGCTCAGTCGCGGCTGTCATGATTGCTTTGTGCATGCGTTTGTCACGTCATTCATACATTAAGTACTGTAACGAGGTTGGTTGCATTGGATGGGTTACCTTTATTATTTGTTACAGACCGAATTTACTTTTTTGTTTTTAATTCTTTCTTTCAATTATTTTTAAGTTATAAGGTCATTAATCTTTCAAGATGACAAATTAGAAATTGAAATTCATTATCTAGGATTATAATAAATTATTTTAAGCTGATGGATGAAATTGGGAACTTGTCACAATAATAAGGTTCAAGTCATACAGCTTACAAATATGTTTCCTCCGACTGCACAGCATAATTTTCTTCTTGTTTAAGATCATCTTTGGCTTTTTGATTTTATTAGGTACCTGTTTTTTCACATTTATATTTTTGTCGAGCTTGGAGCTTTTTACAATTTTTTTTTTAAGTGGGATCATTATTACACTATTATACTACGTCTTTTTACTCTCCAATATTCATCGTATGTGGCGTAATATTAAATGTTTCGTGATATTAAATGGATGGTTGATGCCCTGTCTACCCTCTAAGGCATGTAAGCATGATATGATGTATGTTTAGACGAATCTATATATTTATGTTTGTAACTTGGGCAACCTACTCTTTTTTTTAATTCGGAATCAATATAGTAGCAACCCTAGAGAATCTGCCAAGTTTAGCTGTCAATTTTCTAAACGGCGGGAGTGGCCCTTCTGTATAGTTACTATTTTGTGACTATAGGTACTATTGCGCGCAAGACAAGTCTGCGCGCGGCCAAAATCGGAACTAATCGTTTTTATTTAAGTCAGGTTTCAGTGTATTGTATTCCGTATTTTATTCGTTTCCGAAGGAAATAATCGCCATCATTTTGCCAAAAGTAATTTAAAGTGCTGGCAGGGATGTTTTCTAGAAGTGAACAAGACAATAACGGGCCTACGGTACCGTTTTACTTAAATAGAGCCCGCGTTGCTTATTTGACAGGTAACTTATAGGGATACCATTACACTAAAATTACCCTAAATGTTTGTACTACCGGTGCCTGGCAGTATTGGCTTTTGGGTGTTACATATATATACCAGCGGGACAGGACCGGCATCATGTAATATTATAATGTAGAATACATTGTTAATTTTGTTTTAGGCGTTTCTGAACGCACCGTCACCCAAATTGAAATGGACGGTATTAGACACTGCAGGACCATTGTTAGACCAAATTTAACAGTAGGTACTAGTGCTACTAAGTATTCAATAAAAGTTTTACAATATTTTCATGAAGCTTTCTTCATCATATTCTATGCAAGTAGAAAAAACCGGCCAAGTGCGAGCCGGACTCGCGCACGAAGGGTTCCGAACCACTATCGCAATAAACGGCAAAAAAATCACGTTTGTCGTATGGGAGCCCCCTTAAATATGAATTTTATTCTGTTTTTAGTATTTGTTGTTATAACGGCAACAAAAATACATCATCTGTGAAAATTTCAACTGTCTAGCTATCACGGTTCATGAGATACAGCCTGGTGACAGACAGACAGACAGACAGACGGACCGCGGACTCTTAGTAATAGGGTCCCGTATTTACCCTTTGGGTACGGAACCCTAAAAAGCTAGTAATTAATTATGCTTCACTCAAATTTTTCGAGTCATGTTAAATGACTATTGATTAAATTAAGGAAAAAAGATCAGTTATGCTGGCAACATTAAGCACGCCACCCGTCGCGCGCAGACTTATCTTGCGCGCACCCTACCAACCTGTGGCTCTAAACAAGAAAGATTCTGTATATACAAAAGCCTCGCGATAGCGATTGGAGAATTGTCAAAAAAAAATATGGAAATGCGAAGTGCTATTGAAATGTCACGTGATCAAACCTGTACATTATGGCATTTCGATTATCGCCATTGCTGATAGAATGAAACTTCGTCTAGAGCCTTCGAGATAGCCAACAATACACCTAAACGACATTTATTTGAATACTAAGGTTAACAATTCGACACGTATGTTTGAAATTGCACAATATTCACATATAGTTACTCTGTATGGACTTCCAAACACTTGTGCCAAATTCCATAGTTGTATGTATGTTTGTCCACGCATATCTCCGAAACTAGTAATCGGATCATGATCATTATTTTTAGTTGGATTAGATATCTCTCAAGTTAGTTAAGTTTCGTCACAATCGGTTCAGCAATTTTCAAGATATGGAACATACAACCGAAATCCTTAACGATAAACAGCACGAATGTGTAAAGTGAATTATTATGCGATTTTTTTCAATCCTTTAGGTAGATACCTTACTATAGCATTTGCTAAATTTTTAGTGATGAACTAAACTACAAAGAGAAATCTAATACTTTTTCACAAACAATAAACCGCCTTTCAAAGCAAAACATTAAAAAGAGCAAACATAACTTTCGTTTCGAAATTGCAGCTATCCCGAGTGATTTTCCGTCATTTATTGAAAAGTTCTGATGTATATCTCTGAAGTTGTTCATCAAATCTTGATGAAAAAAATGGGACCACATGACAAGCACCAGCTTTCAAATAAAAAAAGAATCATCAAAATCGGTTTACCCAGAAACATGTCCTGAGGTAAAACACATAAAAATTAAAATTCGAATTGTTTACCTCCTTCTTTTTGGGAAGTCGGTTAAAAAAATAACGTACATAAGTATTTTTTTTATTTTATTCCTTGAACGGGTAAAAAGGAGTGATAAAGTTTGTATGAATGATTACCTACTGGATGTGCTCGGGTAGAATCAGTTTTCATACCTCGAATACCACTGATACCCACTGACTACGTCTTTGAGTTTAAACGATTACCATTCCCTCTTAAGGTCTGCTTTGCAATGACCATAAATAAATCTTAGGGTCAGTCATTAAGGGTGGCAGGCATAGATTTAAGGTAAGATTGCATCTCACACAGGCACTTCTAGGTTAACTGTTCCAGAGTCAGTACTAGCAGCCTGGTAATTTTGGCACCAGACAGAAAAACCACCCATACAAAGAAGTGCAAAATTAAATTCTAACTTCTAGATGACGACTTTGTTAGCATAAACTAATTAGAGTACCCATATCTAGACTGTACAGAATGGCGCAAAACTCATCACTCTATCGGAAGATGACATTTTTTTTTCGACAATTCTGCTTCGACGTTTGAAGTAAACAGATACAAAATTGTTATAGGCCCATAGCATTAGTACCGGTGCTTTCTAAGGTCTATGAAAGAAAATGAATTTCGAAAACTTCAATTTATTTGCTAAAGAGCAGATAGGTTAGAGGAAAAAAAACATTAATATGGCCGTCTTTGATTTTCTGAGCACAGTTATGCAGCTTAGACAATACAATTCTGGCGTGCACATTATATATGGATCTAAGTAAAGCGTTTGATAACGTGGATGACCAAATTCTTTTAAATAAATTATATAGTTATGGAATTCGGGAACATCTGATAAAATCATAAAAAAGCTGATAGAGCCTGGCAAACGAGAGTAGACACTCGAATTATTTGCATACTTTTTATATAATTATGGCAATGCTATACTACTGCCAACCTCAATTTATCAAAACAAGATGGCGTGTTGTTGGTGATTTGTAAAAGAAAATATAAAACAATTAAAAGTGGATTTCGGGAGATGTTGTTTCGCATGATGTCTAAATACCAAGAAAAATTACAGGAGAATGACACCGAATTCAAACAACACCAAGATTGTATACTTGGTTTTAGATTTCATAAGTTAGTATGACGCTAATAAGTTAATACTTTGTTTTTATTCGTAATCACTATTTATCTTTCGTACAGACTTTTTCTTTATTTTGATTCACATTTCATTTTTAAAATAAGCTTCTATAAAGAGCTTTTATAGAGACCTTCATATTAATGCGTTATGGTTATTTATCAAACCATAATAAATATTGCATTGTAATATTAAAACATTTTTTTTCTTTTATTGAAAATCTGGAGGATGTAGCAGGGGTTGATGAAAAAAGTAAATGAAAGAAATATTCATCAAAAATGGGTACAACTTATCTATCATAATCAAAACACAGAAATACTAATGTTTTTTTTCTAAAGATAGAGTGAACGACGATGTCTGTACTAGTATAAACTGTTTTAGTGAAAGCTATTTAATTACTTACGGATTTAGAGCATAAACATAGGATAAGAACCCAGAACCAGTACTTGAATGAAATAGTTAGCAGAGGAGTGGAAGAAAACTGACTGATCATGTTATACATGTTGAAAATAAATATAAATAAAGGGACTGAATTAGAGAAAATAATTTGAAAAGTTTCGTAATTAATGTAGGAAACAGTGATTCCTGTGACTTATGAATCTTTTCACATGAAAGTCTTAGATTCAGTTTTTGATTATGTTAGTGAATAAACCAAAATTATTATAGAATCATGTTGCTTTTTTTATTCAGATTGAT
Source organism: Orthosia gothica (assembly GCA_949775005.1). Classification (NCBI taxonomy): domain Eukaryota; kingdom Metazoa; phylum Arthropoda; class Insecta; order Lepidoptera; family Noctuidae; genus Orthosia; species Orthosia gothica. Next base: position 12,114,805 of record OX459047.1, on the reverse strand, counting down.
AAATAACATCTAAAGTATTACCTACATAAAGTATCAATAATAGTATTTTTGTTCAGACGAAGTCAAATAAATAATTCTAAAGTATTAAATTAAGTTACTCCAGGTATTTCATACTAGTTTTGGTGTTGCTATGCTGATATTTTTTTAAATTTACCGCGCTTTTTCAGTCTCTGCTTTCATTTGCCAGACTCTAGCTTCTTATATAACAAACAGAAAGCAGTCCACATTCGTAACTCGAGTATGCATCAAAACCAGAAAGGAAATTAACTACACATCGGAATACAGAGAAATCAAACAAGGCGTCCCACGAGGAAGTGTTTAGAGCCCTCTGCTATACATATAAATATATAAAAGCGAAAGATCACTCACTCATCAAGAAATACGAACACCGCCTGACGCATAAAGATGAAATTTGGCAGGTAGATTTCTCAAGTGACGTATGTGAGCACTGAAAAAGCAATTTTGGAAATGCCACCCCTAAGGGGGTAAAAGGGGGTTGAAAGTTTGTATGAAATTTCTACAGTTTGTAAGTTGGACACGTGAAATTTTACAATTAAGCTCTTGGATGGCAAAAAAAAACATGATTTCATTGGTTTTTGGAAATTCCACCCGTAAGGGGGTAAAAAGGGGGTTGAAAATTTGTATGAAATTTCTACAGTTTGTAAATTGGAAATTTAGATTTACGCTCTTTGTTGATAAAATTAATTTATGTATTTATTGGTTTTTCGAAATTATACTCCTAAGGAGATAAATTTGGTGTTGAAACTTTATATGAAATGTCTTTGGTTTGGAAGGTAAAACATCTGAAATTGTAGGTTTAGGTTTACGCTCTTGGTTAATAAAAATATAATTTCACTGCCACTCCAGAAATTTCAGTCATATAGGCCATCTACTTAGCGACCAATCTGGCCTGATTAATGCAAACAAAGTTTGGTCATTCTTGGGGCTATGTCGGTTACCTCAGTTTTCCTGCATACCTACGTATTTCTAATTCAAATATGCTCAGAAAATCATGGGACATTCAATCTTCTGATGGGGCCTATTGTGGGTGACTACGTTTCAGTCCCATATTTCATCACTGGCATCATGAATTGGTCAAAGAATTTGCCTTGAAACACTAAGGTATGTGAGACGATAATGTATTGCTTACCTTCTCAAATGCCACCCAACAGAGTTGGATTAGATGCACACCTTCTTCTGTAAAGTCACCGATCTTCACGAGAATGGATGTTCCATGGGTATTTAAAATTACCTTTGTTTTGTCCATATTTATTGTAAGTTTCTTGCAGAAGCTCCACTGCACTGTCTCCTTCATAGTAATAGATAGTGAGTGGTGTACTCGCTATGGATCTTATTGTACAGCCGACTGTTATTTAGTCACGAGCCCTTTGTTTAGCTAAAACTCATCAGACACCGTTTGTGAGCGCTATTAAAGCTTCGTAAATTCTAACTTTATACCTAGAAAGTATCAACACTGCCCCATTTTTAACCGACTTACCAAGAAGGAGGAGGTTCTATGTTCGACTTCATATTTTTTTTCTTTTGTTTATGTTCACCGATATCTCTGTCAATTGTGGACCGATTTTAGAAATTCTTTTGTTGTTTGAAAGAATATGTTTTGAAATTGGTCCCATTTTAAATTGGTGAAGATCTGATGAAGAACTTCGAAGATATGCAACAGAACTCTTCAATAAATAACGGCAAATCTATTTCGGGATTGCTGCAATCGCATGTCTGTTTATTTTTTATACCATTTACGCCATTACGCTCTTAAGGGGTACGCAGATCTCTCATTTCAGCGGTTATGTTCAAGTTTCATGATATTCGGGTATTCTATTCTAGCGTTAAGGTAACTTACTAAACAACTTGCCTATTAGGTAGGTAAAGACAGCACACTTCTAGGGGGTGAATTTTCTCTGTAGCTGTCTGTACAACTAAAATGTGAAAAATAAAAAACTTTTTACAAAAAAATACTACCAACTTCCAAATATAAAGACCACCGACTTCCAAATATGTGGATGTCTCTAACTATTCTCAATCCCATTAGTATTATTATTTTTTTCCTTCTTTTAATTAGTCTTTTTACAATGGGTTTTCAATCATCTTCATAGCCCTTTGCTAAGAATAGTTACAGCACCTATAAAACATTTGTGCCACATGTTAAATTTAGTTTTTTTTATTTTACCTTTGTATAGATTCTTTTACCGATTGTTTTGTAAATGTGAGAACATTATAGGCCTTCTAGATGCTTGTTAACTTTTTAATTCATTTTATTTTCTTTTCTTTTTATAATATATAATCTTTTTTTTGTTTTTCTTACGACTTATTGTCGGGCCTACGTTGTCCCCCCATATCTAAGTACTAATGCTGTATCATGGCAATATTGTAATACCAAACTATTTTTTAAAAGAGTAACCATGGAGTAAAAAAAATTGATTATGATTATTATGATTATTGACTATGATTAAAGTTATTTTTCACTTTGTAGTTTTCTTATTTGGTATTCGGTAGTATTTTTTTGAAAAAAAATATTTTTTATTAATTGATTTAACAATAGCTTATTTTTGGCTGCCTCAGCTTACCGCACATCAAAAGTCATCTGTATATTATAAAATACGGATTACACGAACGAAGTCGCGGGCAAAGCCTAGTGCTAGTCATTTATATAAATCACCTGCCAAAAGTAACCAATAATCTCTCTATACTTTTTGCTGGATATAGTACTGTCGTTTTTACAAGAACGGATAAGGTATCCTTAGAAATGGCTAAAAATGAACTTTGACAAAACTAAAATTATCATATTTGGCAATTGCAAAGCCCATTTACTGACATTAATATACATTATATAGCAATCAAAATAAATGAGATAACAACTACAGAATTCTTAGGCATGTCAATTGATTACAATTTGAATTGGAAGACACAGTCATGTTGATACTTTAAATCAAGAACTAAACAAGCAATCATACGCCCTACATATGGCTGGCAAAACGGTAAAATCCTCTGCTGTACTTGCAGCATACTATGGCTACGTGGTATTCTTGATAAAGTATGGTATTATATTCTGGGGTCATTCGACCATTAAGGATATGGCATTCAAGGCGCAAAAGCGGTTTATAAGATCACAATCATCCGGAACAAATATCTTTAGGCCATCCAAATATTTTTTCCGTGCGGGAATCGAACCCGCGACACGCAGCGCAGCAGCCGATTGCTCAACCACTACGCCAACCTAACAAGTACAGACGTAGACGGCATGGTGATAAAATTTGATGCAAATCTTACAAGACAGCCTTATATTCTAAGATCATTTTCAGTATGGCACCACGTGTATACAATCATTTGCCAAAGTCCTTACTAGAAACTCCATTCATCGATAAATTCAATTATAAATTAAAAATATTTTTGCTATGTAAATGTTATTATAGTATTTAGGATTAAAGGAAAATCAGATCCGTAAAGACATATGTTTTATGTGACTAGTGCACTATTAAATATTTTGACATTCTCATTTAATATATGACATTTAATTTTTAATTAATCTAGTGACATAATTATTTGCATTATTGTTGTGTTGCATTGTTATTTGCCGTGGTGAAATTACCAAATAATGGAATTTAATTATTATATTTTATTATTACTTTAACATTTTTTATAAATGTAGCTTGACATTCTCATTTAATATATGTTTGACATGACATTTTAAATTTAATTCTTCTAGTGGCATTATTGATAGCTTCATTGGTTATGTTTCATTGTAATTTACCACACGGTGAAATTAACACAACAAAATAAATTGAATTTTTGTTGTTAATTATAAATTATTTTTTTGCAAGTAAATGTGCGTAATAAAGCTTGTGATTTGCATGCCTCAAGGTGTAATATCGTTGGACTGTGCTATATTTTTAACAACTGTATGTAATTACCCATATTAGCAAATAAATGATTATGAATTATGAATTAAAAATATAGCTGGTAACCTCCAAGCGCGTGTAACCGCTACGTCAAGCCACGAGGAAGACAACTTTTCATCAAAAATACAGTACAATATAGTTACTGCATGGTGTGTTGTTTTTTAAGGACACCGTGGAGTTTTAGTGGGATCGAGTCCCGCATTATTGCGCTATCTCCCCGTGATAGCACAAAACGGCACAAAATGGTGTGTTGTTTACGCTGGAAGCGTCATCGGGCCGCCAAACTACTGTGGTCGACGAGGTTCCAGAGCCATGATCAGCGTCTTTCCTTAAAAGGAATAAATACATTATTATATTATTATTACCACTATCTTACCATCAGGTGAGATAGTTGTCTAACTTTAGCCCATAAAAAATAAAATTAACATATGGGACTGGAGAACATGTGGTTCCAACAGAATAGAGCAACGGCGCATACTGCACGAGGCACAATTGAAATTCTAAGGGCTGCATTATCCGGACTTGCTCTGGCCGGTAAGATCGCCTGATTAAACTGTTCCAGGCTTCTTTTAGTGGGTTTTTTTATGTCACGAGTCTTTGTAAACAAGCCTCAGTTTCTTGAAGCCGTAAATTCTGCCAAGAGTGATGGAAAATGCCATAAACCGGGCTCGAATGTTTATCAATTCTGGCGACTGCGTGATCTCATCATTTTCTCGACTAAATGGAGAAATAAATTAAGAAACCAAATAAGCACTATTCAAAAGCAGAACTAAAGTATTTAATTCATAAAAAAACCAAACAGCCAAAGAACATCGGGTGATAACTTTTGCGCCAACCTGTATTAATTTTCTATCGTGTCGGTAGTAGGATTCAGAAATTGAAAACAAAGTGGTCTTTCATTATTTGTGCCCGCCCTTGGAAATCGATCCCACGAAACCTCCAGAATGAATGTCCAACGCTCTAGCTATTAAAACAAGACGGCATTTTAGCTTATGCTCATGTTATATCAATTTACATGTAATTTTTATAATTCGATAAAATAATAAAGTTGAGCAAATTTTGTAGTCTACGCGAACAAAGACGGGGGCGGAAAGCTATGTTTGGATAATAATTTGAAATAGCCCACCAGAACTGCTGTCTAACATTTCATAGTGCATAAGTTTACCTGACACTTCCCTAGATGGCGTTAGGATCAAAATAGATCGCGCTATCGTTATGTTACCGAGGAAACCATATATAGTTTTAGATTATTTTTGTACGATGTCTGGATAATTAAATAGTCCTAATTAAAACAGTGCGTTTGTTTTTAATGGGTGTTCTCGCCTTCGGACCTTGAAAACCTGTTCATGGTCCTTCGAGCCGGATTGGCGTGAAGGTGTTTTTGGTAGTCATCTGTGGTGGTGGTGATTATCACCCCGCAACGTCAGTACTGGGCAGTGGGTTGCTGTCCAGAGCATCCCTACAGCGAGGCGTCAGCGGTGACGTCATCGAAGCAGAGGATCCGGCTGGATGTCGGAGGAGTGACGTTGCGTGGAGGAGCCAGGCAGAGGAGTTCGTGGAGCAGCCACCAGGGGGCGCTGCAGTGCGGTGCAAGTGCAGCGTGAAACGTCGAGTATCAGTGTCAGTGAGTGTATTGTGGATAAATCGTGAGTACATTTTCGACCTTATCAATAAGAAGAATTTAACTTCAACAATTCAAGAAAGTGCATTGAAATTTGAACTTTAAATTCACTAGATAATTTACTTAGTCTTTGGTAATAGTAGTTTGGACTTGTATTATTTTTAAGCAAAAAGTGGTTCAGACGGGGAACCTATGTCCGATTTTACTCAGAAATACAAGTTTAAAACACTTGTAAAATTTTAAGCGTTATCTGAGACTTAGAAAAATATCGAAGTGCGTCAAAGAAACTTAGAACTTTTTTGTGTTATTATTAATGTGTTTACTGGACAGTAAGTTTATTTATAGTGTTATAGGTATCTAGTTGCAAGAAATTTGTGTATTTTAGATTTGTGTCATAATTTACTTGTGTTTTTCATTAAAAATGGAGTCACTTAACGACATTCAGGAAGACATTAACACTAAAATGCTCAAAGCAAAATCTAACTTAAAAAAATGTCCTAAAGAGCGCCTAACTGTTTCTTATGTAGAAACTAGGATTGAAAACTTAGAACAGCAATGGCAGTTATTCTACAAAACACATGTAAAAATAATTAGCGAAGTAAAAAAGTCAGAATTGTCTAGTTCAAATTATCATAAGAAGGGCTTATATGATGAGGTCGAAGAGTTTTATATACAGTTTAAAAGCGAGCTGAAAGAAATATTAAACAATATGAAAATGTCTAGTGAAACGTGTAATGTTAGTCCAGGAGCTAGCTGTAGTACAGGATTTAGAAACTTTAAGTTACCTGAGGTTAAGATACCTCTGTTCTCGGGCAATTATAATGAGTGGCAGACGTTTAGGGATTTATTTTTAGGGTTAATACACAATAATAAAACTTTAGACGATGCGCAGAAATTATATTACCTTAAAGGATACTTAACCGGAGATGCAGAGAACCTATTAAGAAACATTAATGTAACATCAGATAATTATACGGCTAGTTGGAAAAAATTAGAGGCAATGTACAACAATAAAAGATTTTTAGCGAATGGAATTTTAAAACGTTTGTTTAATTAAAAGAGTTTAACAGTAGAATCAGCCACTGATATAAAAAGATTACTTAGCACCACATCTGATTGTTTGGGTACAATTAAAAATTTAGGGATAGATGTTACTTCTTGGGACATCCTGATAATACACGTTGTTAGTGGCAAATTGGATAAGGATACCAGGAAAGCCTGGGAATTAAAGGTAGCTTCGGATGCAACGGATGATTTGCCTACTTTTACTCAATTTGCTGACTTTTTAACAAGCCGCTTTCGAGGTCTAGAAAATTTGGAGAATAAACCTCATGTTCAAAAGAGTTCGCAATCGTTCCATGTGGTAGGGAAAGAAAAACCGGAGTTGTCTTGTCCTTTTTGTTCTGCCGCTCATAAGGTAACTGTTTGTAAAGGGTTTGTTAAAGAAAGTAACGATACTCGACGTGATTTCGTACAGAAAAATGGGCTATGTTTCATTTGTTTGGGTAGTAACCACTCTGCCAGATTTTGTAGAAACACCATCAAATGCCATTTATGTAAAAGACGCCACCATACTTACTCCACCCTAGCGGTGGTTCTGGGTCTATGGGTGAGGTCACAGGTGTTGTTCAGAAGGAAGCAGCGGCAGCTGCTACTAGGAATAGTACCTCAATGGAGGAAACTCAAAAGACCGCTGTCCAAGCGGAAGGAATCTACTAAGCCAATAGTTTCATGCCTTTCGACAGGAAATTGTAAGGATACGGTTTTAATACCTACGGCTTTAGTAAAGGCCAAGTCAAAGGATGGAACATATCGTGTGGTTCGCGCATTAGTAGATCAAGGGTCACAAGGATCCTTTATAACTGAGTCAATGGCTCAATATTTAGGGTTAAAGAAAACTTTAACAAAACACCGGGTTACAGGTGTAGGTGGTAATAAAACAGTTATGTCTAATTATTCAGTAGTTGTTGATATACGTTCTCGAGTGAATCCAGATTACAGCGTTCAAGTAAATGCATATGTTTTGAAGTCCATCACATCCCTTCTCCCAGTTGTAACAGCAACCAGGGTAGAATGGGTTAGGTTGAGTGAAGATGATTTGGCAGATCCTGAGTATCACAGGCCTAATAAAATTGACGTTTTGTTAGGTGCTGAGATATTCAGCCAAATTATCCAAGGTGGCATCAAAAAGAGTACCAGTGGATCGTTGGTAGCACAACAAACAGAATTCGGGTGGATTCTGTCGGGTGTTGTCGGTAAAGAAAATTCCTCCGACATCAATTCATATTCTTGTATCACTGTCATGCATTCCAATGTTCAGGCTGATGAAAGTGTAGAGGAAGGATATAAAATTCATACAGAAATAAAAAATATTCTAGCTAAAGGGGGATTTCCATTACAAAAATGGATAAGTAACAGCGAAGAATTATTACATAAGATAGCAGAAAGCAAAAGCGGTATTGCTGAAGAAGTAAAAATAAAAATAGATGATATTACAAAAATACTTGGACTTACCTGGGATCCTCGCGCTGATGTTTTTCAGTACTCTGTAGAACTGCCTGTCCCGACGGAACCTTTAAGTAAAAGGAAAATTATATCGGATATTTCTAGGCTTTTCGACCCGCTAGGCTGGTTATCACCTAGTATCATTTTAGCTAAAATTTTGATACAAAAGCTATGGTTAGCAGGTATAGGTTGGGACGAAGATGTGCCCAAAAGTTTATTAAAAGAATGGATTGCTTACCGGAAAGACTTATCTTCTTTAGTGAATGTTAAAATCCCACGTTGGCTTAACACTAAATCCAGCAATGTAAAGACGGAGCTGCATGGTTTTTCGGATGCCTCAAAAATGGCTTACGCTGCAGTGGTATACGTCAGAGTTATAGATGCAGAAGGTAACGTAAAGGTTGTGTTAGTTACCTCGAAAACTAAAGTGTCTCCCATCAAACAGGTGTCAATACCTAGGTTAGAACTATGTGGAGCCGTTCTATTAGCTAAATTGATGGTGGACGTGACTAAAACTCTGGAAGTAAATGTATCAGATGTGCACGCTTGGACAGATTCCGAAGTTGTTCTCGCATGGCTTAGTAGTCATCCAAGCCGTTGGAAAACGTTTGTGGCTAATCGCGTAGCAGAAATCTTAAACACATTGGATACACAATATTGGTCATACGTTCCATCCAAACAAAATCCAGCGGATTGTGCCTCGCGCGGCGTGGCTCCAGGGGAACTCGGCAATACTGCGATATGGTTCAATGGACCCGAGTTCTTAAGGCAACTAGTGATAGAATATAAAAAACCTAAACACTTGATTACTAAATTGGAGGAAGTGAAAGTCCATTCAGGTGTCCTTGATATTTCCTTTTGGGACAGATTTTCATCGCTTTCAAGGATGATCAGAGTAGTAGCCTACTGTAGAAAGTTCTTGCGCTTAAGAATCAATTGCGCTAACACGGAAAGAAATAAACAGTTTTCTACGACAGACCTCGAGGAGGCGATGGAAATATGTATTATTAAAGCTCAAGAAGAAGAGTTACAAGAAGAAATACAAGAACTTAAGAAGACAGGATCTTTAGATAAAAAGGGAAGAAAGTATAAATCATTAAACTTGTTTTTAGACTCAAAAGGAGTAATTAGAGTGGGAGGTAGATTAGAGATGTCTCAGACCTAGAGATTCCTTCCTCACGAAGCTTCTCATAAGCGAGGCGCATCAAAAAACGATGCATGGGGGACCACAAGCAATGATCGCTTACTTGAGATCTCGGTATTGGGTTGTAGGGATTAAACCTTTAGTAAAGGCCTATTTTAGAAAATGCGTTACTTGCATTAGGTATACAAATAAAACAAGAAGCCAACTAATGGGGCAGCTACCATCTCCTCGTGTTACACCAAATAAGGCTTTTCTGTACAGTGGCGTCGATTACACTGGCCCGATAAACGTCAGGGTGTCTAAAGGACGTGGTAATAAGTCGTACAAGGGGTATATTGCGATTTTCATCTGTCTGTCTACGCGAGCGATTCATATCGAAGCAGTTAGTGACATGACGTCCAAAGGTTTCTTGGCTGCTTTTAAGAGGTTCGTGGCGAGGCGTGGACATTGTGCAGAACTGCACAGTGACAACGGCACAAATTTTGTTGGTGCTGCGCGAGAACTGCAGGAATTATTTAATGAAGAAAATTCTAAATTCATTCCCGAATTGGTTGAGTGCTTGGCAAATAATGGTACAAAGTGGAACTTTATTCCTCCTCATGCTCCAAACCTCGGCGGTCTATGGGAAGCAGGAATAAAGTCCACCAAATACCATCTCAGAAGGGTTATAGGGAACTCTACATTAACTTTCGAGGAACTAACGACGGTATTGACACAAATTGAGGCGTGCCTCAATTCGAGACCGCTTTCCTGTGTAGATCAAAATGAGTTAACGGTGTTAACTCCGGGACATTTTCTGGTTGGGGAACCACTCGTCCTAGTACCTGATTCGAATTTCGAAAGGGCTAATATTTCCAGTCTCAGACGGTGGCAACTTACCCAAAGAATGTTACAGGACTATTGGCGGCGGTGGTCACAAGATTATTTAAATCAATTCTTACAACGCCATAAGTGGGCTCACACAAATCCAGAACCAGCCATAGGCGGCATAGTTCTGATAAAAGAGGATGATTTACCTCCTGGTAAGTGGTTGCTGGGGAAGATCGAGTTAAAACATCCTGGGCCCGACGGAATCACTCGAGTCGTTACTGTTAAAACTAAAAATTCCCTGATAAAGAGACCTATTACGAAATTGGCTATTCTTCCTGTAGCAACTTAAACTTTGTGTTTGTAAGATATAATTTAAGAATATGTATAGTTCATAATGTTTTTGTCTTTTCTATAGTATGTTACTATTATATTAAAATGTTGTATCTGTGCACCTCATATTATTAGACATGTTGCATGGTGGGCGGTTTAGATTAAAAGAAGGACATTCTGCAATATGTCCTTGGTGGGCGGTATGTCTAACATTTCATAGTGCATAAGTTTACCTGACACTTCCCTAGATGGCGTTAGGATCAAAATAGATCGCGCTATCGTTATGTTACCGAGGAAACCATATATAGTTTTAGATTATTTTTGTACGATGTCTGGATAATTAAATAGTCCTAATTAAAACAGTGCGTTTGTTTTTAATGGGTGTTCTCGCCTTCGGACCTTGAAAACCTGTTCACTGCAAAAAACAAAACATCCAAAATGGTGTAGTCCAGGCGCAGGTGAAACTGCGGGCGGCAAGCTAGTTATCTTTATGAAATACTAGCTTCGTCTGCGTAAAAGCAATCACACCTGATCGGCTGAACGGATCTGGACGAAACATCTAGACAGAATATAGTCTGGAATAGCACAGAGGCCAATTTTAACCCGGCAAAATGTACGATTCCCGTGGGACAAATTCCGACTTTCACGCGGGTGAAGTCGCTGGCAGAAGCTAGTTTATAATATTAATAAGATAGCCTATCCTTGACAAACAAACAAACAAACAATAAAGTTTTCATACAACGAAATGTTCAAGCACCCATTGTGTATAAAAATAATACGTGCACCGATTAAATATGCAGAGCTGTGCGTGTGATCGTTTGACCACCATGTTTGTCGCAGTGTTGGTTGCAACATGTTGTGTGGTGTTCGCATTCTGGACCTGGATGAAGCCGAGACATGCAGCGCCCCCGATGTTCCCTGGCGCGTTGCCGTTCATAGGACACGCCTATCAGCTAGCCGGAGATCCTTTATGTAAGTTATTATCGCTCAATCTTACAGGTGAAAGTAAAATCTTAAGATATTTTTAATTTCTGCCTATTTGGTCTTGAAGCCGCAAGTGCTATTTCTGAGCTTGGGTTTGCTACCCGGGTCAGGTAAGGTGTTATTAGATTTCTCCATCTACATTACATCTCTAGGAATTCCGAGTAGGTACTCGGCATCCGGGATTTGTTCTCGGATTTGCGCTCGGTTGAAGATAAAAAATCTCTCAACAAACTCTAAAAAGCAAAAGGTGTCTTTTGTACTCATTGTTTTAAGTTATTCGACACCGACATCAGGCAAATCAAGTTATTTTTCGCTTTGTAGAGTTTTGCTTTGGAAGTTGGTTTGATTTTTTGTTAAACAGTTTTTTTATTTTCTTATTTTTAGTTTTGGTAGGTACCTCCAATTAACATAAAAAATCATTTATGGCCAAAGTACCTCTCTTGACAATTCCAATAAGCCCAAACACGACAAGGTTATTTTTTTTTTCGGAGTTCCAGGGGCCATTGTGGTCTTCTTCATCAGTTTCACATCACAAAATGATACTATCTGAGAGCAAATGATTGCATTATTGATGAAAATACCAAAATCGCGACATGCATAATATTTGAGAGAGATATATAAGAGTTCCATCGATTTCTCTAGGATTCCATCATCAGATCGTCAGATCCTAATTTCCTTATCATGGTACCACCCTTGGGATATTCACTTTCCAATAAAAAAGATATCATCAAAATCGGTTTTTAAAAGATGAAGTTATCCGCGTACATACATAAAAAAAAATATATACGGTCGAATTGAGAAACCTCCTCCTTGAGTAGTCGATTAAGTAGCTCGACCATTATTTATTTATTGAATACTTCGTGCACCAAATGTACAGAGGCGGAATTAATACCTTCGGCATGTTCTACCAGTCAGTTAAAGAGTTAAACAAATCGCGTTTATTGAAATACATATACCTAAACTATATGTATCTTTGATAATATATACACAAAAAATAAACTTAATACACAAATATACTTAAACAATAAGTAGGAATAGATAAATAATTGAAAATCATTAGCGCTGTGACAATACTACTGCCAACTCCTTAGGATTATGCTCGCGAACTTTAAATGGGATTTGCGATTTGACTTTCGATAATGTTTCTGTATCTACCTACCTACTATTTGTATTGTCTGCCTTCACTTTTGGAAAATGCAGGCGTGACAAGTTTTTCATGTTATATAATAACTTTTTTAGAGTCATGTTGCCCAATAACTGGGTCGTAAACATCATGTCACCGACATAGCTCGAAGAATTGCCAAACTTAAGTGGCAGTGGGCAGGGCACATTGCTCGCAGAACGGATGGCCGGTGGGGCAGAAAGGTTCTGGAGTGGCGACCGCGAACCGGAAGACGTTGCGTTGGAAGGCCTCCCACCAGGTGGACCGATGACCTCGTGAAGATTGTGGGGATCCGCTGGTTGCGGGACGCACGGGACCGGTCAATGTGGCGACGCTTGGGGGAGGCCTATGTCCAGCAGTGGACGTCTTTCGGCTGATATGATGAAACATCAGTAAGGCAATCGCCCCATTTAAATTACAGTAAGTTACTGAACTTCATAAAGTTGGCCTGGAAGACAACTTTAACGTGCATAGTTGGGAATTTGGGAAAAGGTTTGTGCAAGTGATGATGATGAACTGTGATAAATGCAAATGTTTAATCCATTACGAGTATTACTGGACATAATACCCCGCCAAATACAAGAAGTAGATATGTGAGTCGATAGCCAACATTAATTCAAGGCACTAGAATAAAAATAATTGTGTTTTGCAAGAGGTTAATGGGAAACTTGATCCGCATAATCGGTTTAGTCAAATCTGCTGACAAAACATCATCGACTAAAGACTTATCGACCAGCGAGAAGAACTTGTAAAATATTAGGTACTGCAGTTTTATTTAGTTAAACGCGGGCTTAAAGTATCGTGGGTGGATGAATACGGTTATTAGGATAAGTCGCAAATTGTGACGTTTAATGGGAAGACAAAACCTTATTTTATTGAGTATAAAATACCTATTTCGATTAAAAAAATGTTCCTTTGTGATAAGCGTAGCGTTTGTGAGGAACAAGTTCTAATGTAATTGTTTTTGCTTTACTCTAGGAAAATTTAAGATGCTCAAATCTAAACTATATAGTAAAAGTATTTATTTAGACAACTGGGTTGGAGCTTTAATTCTTTCAGACCCAGTGTGATGACAAAACTACAGAATCTTATTGGCATTGCTTGTCCTCAAAAAGAATTAACAAAATCGGTCTCTTAACAGGTTTGGCCATTAATATGTCTAGTTTTAACCAGTGCCCGATAAAGATAATATAATTAAACAGCTTATCTGTACACTTCTAGTACCAGTAGTAGTAGTAGCAGTAGCAGTTTATATTATTACGCAAATACCGTAAAATGTTGGTCGTTACAATCTCGTAGACGGTCGATCCGGTACATGAAACAGTGTTAATTTGCAAAGAAAAATAAAAAATATTTAAAAATATATTTGAATTCCAAAGCAAAACAATAAAAAGTGCAAAAAATATAGTGTCATTGGTACCTCTTGGTTTATCTTTTGTTTTTTTTTTATTTTTTTTTTATTTAAGTTTACAAATCGATACTGTTTCATGTACCGGATCGACCCTCCACGGGATTGTAACGACCAAAATGTAACGGTTTATATTGTAGTTAATTGAATTAAGCATAAATCTGCCAATTATATGACTAATATCAATTGAAAATTCGCGATTGCCCATTCAAATTGTACAAGATCTGATGAAGAACTTCGGAGATATACTACAGAAACCTTCAATAAACAACGGCAAATCATTCGGGATTGTTTACGCCATTTCGTAACAAGAAATCACGCCGCTATGGTCTAAAAGGGTATGCAGATGTGTACATTACGCCATGGAACACTCTCATTTCACCGGTTATGTTAATTTTATGTTATTTGGGTAATCTATTCAGGCATAACTTTGCGCATTATAGGTAGGTACTTTACTATTGAACTTGCTCACTATGTACTACAACTAAAAACAGAAAATAAAAACTGTTTTACAAAAAACTACAATTTATAAAATACTTCAATTTCGGCTGTCGGTGGTAAAAAAACCAAGAATCAAAACAAGAACACTGACTACCGACATTTTCAGTAATTTTTCACTTCGTAGTGTTTTTATTTGGAAGTCAGTTTTATTTTTTTGTAAAAATGTTTTCATTACTAAGATAGGGCGAAAATATATTACGAAGAGATGGTGTAAACAAGAGAAGAGATTCATTGACAGGCCTGAAATCGTGAAGCTATATAATTCTTGATTTTTAATTTTGTCTACTTACTTGATCAATTCACAAGCAAGCCAAAAAATATTCTAAAGAATTGAGAGAAAAAAATTAATGATGTATGTAGCTGAAGAAAAAGCTACATTGTTTTCATGAAACTTGTAAAGTCAAAATATCTTAGATTTGGGTAAATTTTCTGCAAGTAAAAGTTTACGCATTTCTAAATGAACAAAAATTATTCAAGTCCGAAACGGTTAAATTCTATTTAAGGTTTAATACATTGTTTTTCTTTTTTGCAGATTTTTGGCAATTAGAAAAGAGGTTTTTTGACTTCTGCTTGAAAAATGGTGGCATCATGCAGTTACGGTTTGGACCACATCCTCTTTATTGTAAGTTATTTACTTTACATTCTCAGCTTTATGTCTAATTTAGATTATTACGACGGTAATGCGATGAGTTTAATTAATTATTCTGTTCATATTGCGCCGAGAATAAATATGCCTCAGTTTTCCCCAGTAGGGGGCGAATCCGGAAATACGATAGTCGGTATTTTAGCCACCACTAAATTCAAATCGCCTTATTATACAAAGTTTAAAATCGGCATCCAATCTTAGCGGAAACTAGTCATGTACGCGTGAGATATTATAGTGTCCAAATATTAGCGTAAATAAGAAGAAAATATAAAATTAAATTAAACAAAATTAAAAAAAAGTTAATTTAAAGATGTGAATAAAGTATGCAAAACACTTAAATGGAAATAGGCATCACATATGCTGAGAGGGAAAACGGAGAAATGGACTAAAACAATAACAGAGTGGCACCTCAAAAGACTTGCCGGTCCAGAATGCATCAGAATTTTGAGAGACAGAGATAAGTTGAAAGTTTGTAATATTGTTTTGTAAATTATGATAAACTTATAAGGACTTTATAATAAAAGAGTGGACTGTATTAAAATAGGTATATTACTGTTATTACGCTATCAACTCAGATAGAAATAGGTACAAAGAAATGCCCGTAATGGCTGGTGTCTGTGAGCTGAGTGGAGCGGCGGGCGCGCAGCCGGCCGTCGCGTCGTGGGTTCGGTCCCCCGACACCCCGCGCCTGCCTCTCGGACGCCCGCGCATATGTGATGCGCCAACATATTCCCCGGGTTGAAGGGAAGTCTTCAATTGTCGATTGGAAGGGGGCAGATGCAGTTGAAAGCACGACGAATGGTGCCCCGCTTCGTCTTCAGTTCGGCCACTCTCGTGACTCCGTCTACGCCAGGATAGGTCTTCGTGACCCGGCCCAGGGACCAGAGCAGAGGCGGCGTTGTTTTGTCCTTTATCAGGACTAAGGACCCCGGCTTCACTTCACCTCTGGAATGAAACCACTTGGATTTGGCCTGCAGCAGAGAAGTGTACTCGTTATGAAACCGTCGCCAGAAATGCTGTCTGATGTGCTGAATTCTCTTCCAGCGATCCAGTCGCGTGATGTTGGCTTCAGTCACCTGAGGATGTGGTACTGATAAGAATGGCCGTCCAATTAGGAAGTGAAAGGGAGTAAGTGCCGAAAAATCGTTAGGGTCTGAAGAAAGAGGAGTAAGAGGGCGTGAGTTAAGAACCGCCTCTATATGAGTGAGACAGGTAGCCATCTCTTCGAAGGTGAAATGAGTAAGATGCAGTAATCGTTTTAAATGATGCTTACATGATTTTACAGCAGCTTCAGCCAATGAATTGAAATGAGGGCTGTATGCGGGCGTGAAAATAAATTCAATACCCTGCTGCGCCATTTCAGATGCAACATTTGATGATTGCAAGAACCTGTACATCTCATTTGATGCGCCTACAAAGTTAGTCCCGTTATCGGACGTGATGCTTCGAGGCTTGCCACGACGCGCCACGAACCGATTTAGAGCGGCCATGTAGGCCTCAGTGGTGAGGTCGGTGACGAGCTCCAAATGTACGGCTTTTACTGCCGAGCAAACAAAGATGCACATATAGGACTTTGTAAGTTTGCATCCTCGGCCTTTACGATTGGCCACCAATACTGGCCCGGCGTAGTCAACATAACTATTTAAGAAAGGAAACTCAAGATTTGTTCTTGAGCTAGGTAGTTGACCCATTATAGGCTGAACGTTCTGAGCCTTATGTCGAAAACATTTAAGACATTTATTCACGACAAATCTAGACAAGTTTCTGCCGCCTAGAGGCCAATATGTTTGCCGTATATGTGACAATAACAACTGTGGACCTGCATGTACAAGTTTTAAATGTTGCATTTGAAATATAAGTTTTGTAAGTATATGCTTACTGCATAAAACAATAGGATGTTTCACGCTAAAATCGTAGGGGGAGTTATCGAGCCTTCCGCCCACGCGAATGAGGTTATGATTGTCAATGAACGGTGTCAGAGGAAGCAATCTACTTTTGCGCGGTAATTTTTGTCCAGACTTTAACAAATTATACTCTTCTGGAAACATTTCAAGCTGTGAATAATGTATAATTATATTTAATGAGTTTTCTAGTTCTGTTGTTGAAAAATTACCATGCAATTTATTTTTATTTTTTATGTTGTAAACAAAGCGTTGTATATATGTAATTATATTTTGTATTTTTAATAAACTAGAATACTTTACTAATAAATTAGAAATGATTGATGAATGAATAGTTACGTCTAAATGATCACTACGTAACGAAATATGATTGTCACTATTACTACCAATGTAATGAGTCACTACTTCCGGCAGACTATCTTTCCCGTTGTTTGGCATGCTAGGCCACTCATTTTCACTATGCTGTAAAAATGAGGGTCCAGACCACCACAGAGGTGTGTGCATGATAACGTCGGCACTGAGACCACGGGAAACAAGATCCGCCGGGTTGTCCTTCGACGGTACGTAGCTCCAGGTATGACCACAAGTACTTTCCTGTATTTCATTGACTCTGTTTCTGACAAAAGGTTTTAATTGATTAGAAGGAGTAGAGAGCCAACCCAGGACTATGGTTGAGTCGCACCAGAATCTACATTTATGAATGGGCATGGTAAGCGATTCCTGAACCTTAGTACACAGCCTTGCACCCAACAAAGCTCCACAAAGTTCAAGCCTCGGTATCGTCGTTGGTTTGATCGGCGCTACACGATTTCTAGAGACTAGAAGTTGTACGCCTATGGACCCACTGCCATTACAAGACCGAATGTACACACAAGCGCCGTACGCCCTCTCGGACGCGTCGGTAAAGACGTGTACTTCATGCGTAATAGAGTCTTCACGCAAAACCCAACGAGGAATATTTAATTTATTTAATGCTGTTATTGTGCCTTCAAATGTATACCAAAGATTTTTGACTTCGTGCGATACTTCGTCATCCCAGTCATACTTGTCTTGCCATAGACGCTGCATAATCAGCTTTGCTTCGACGACGCATGGACCTACGAGGCCTAATGGGTCAAAGATTTGACTGATAACGGAAAGGACATGACGTTTTGTGACTTTAGTAGTGGAGGTGATATTTATAGCATAAGTGAGTGAATCAGAGTCACAAATCCAGTTAAGACCTAAAGTCTTAGATTGAGAGTTTGGACTATGCTCAGAAAAATTTAAAGTGTTATGTAACTCGTTGCTATGTGTAATTTCTTTTAGAATTTTTGGATTGTTTGATCGCCATTTTCTTAAATTGAATTTTGCAGATGATAGAACAGAATGTACCTTTTTTGAAATATCTACCGTTTCAGCTATCGTATCCCCTCCACTAAGAAAGTCGTCGACGTAAAAATCTCGTCGTATAGCGCATTTGGCACGACTGTCCTCAATGTCATCAGCCAGACTTACAAGACACTTAGTGGCTAAATAGGGCGCAGAAGCGGTACCATAGGTAACCGTATTTAAAGTGTAGGTTCTAAGAGGTTCTGAAGGTTCAAATCTGTAAACTATTTTTTGAAGAGGTCGTTGGACTGGATTTAACTCTATGGCTCTGTACATTTTTTCCACGTCACCTGAGACCACGTACTTATGCTGACGAAAACGTGTTAAAATGGAAAACAGATCGTCTTGTACTACGGGACCGACCATCTGGATGTCGTTAAGCGACGCCCCCGAACTGGTAGGAGCTGATGCGTCGAATACTACGCGTAGCTGTGTAGTGGTGCTAGAACTGCGAATAACTCCATGATGTGGAATGTAATAATTTTTCATGGAGTTTTCTGGTGAAGGAGTACAGTCTGAGTCTAACGTCATATGACCAAGGCGCTCATATTCTCTCATGAACTCATTGTATTTTTTATAAAATGATGGATCGCGTTTAAATCGCCGTTCAAGGGAAAGAAAACGATTTCTAGCATTGGTAAATGAATGACCTAATGTACTAGGATCCCCTCTTAAAGGCATTGATACTACGAATCCCCCACCATCATTACGGACGGTGGTTTGAGCAAAAGACTGCTCACACATTCTCTCCTCAAGCGAGAGTGAATGTTTTGAAGCAATATGGTCAAGCTCCCAAAATTGAGTTAGGTCGGGAGTGACATTGGAATGATGGCAAAAATGATTGACGGAAAAACATGAGTGGCGCGAAATACTACCTGAAACTAACCATCCTAACTTGGTCTCGCATAATTTAGGTAGGTTTTTCCCTAAGTCAATTGTTTTGCTGCCTAAGACATTCCAGAAAACTTCAGCCCCTACCAGGATGTCTACGACCGACGGAACATTAAAGTTCGGGTCTGCTAGTTTAATACCTGAAGGAATAGGGACGTGATTGATGTGTATGAATGAAGACGGTAGAAATTTTGTGATTTCAGGCAAAATGTGACACTCGATATCTACATTAAAGGCACAGCATAAAGACTCTATTGAGAAGTGACAAGACTGTGTACTGGTGGATATGTGGTTATTAATACCCGTTACCTTGGTGCTCGTACCGCGTCGTAACAAACCCAGCTTCTCTGATAAGCTCTGCGTAACAAAGTTCGCCGAACTGCCATTGTCCAGCAGTAGGCGCGCAGTGTACTTCTTACCCGTCACGCCAGTCACGTTCACCATAGCTGTGGACAGTAAAACATGCGCAGAAGTAGCAAGCTGCATGGAATTGGCTGAAAGCACAACATTTGAAGAAGGAGAAGCAGAAGACAGTGCAAAAGGCGAGATAGAAGGCATTGGATTGGAAGCAAGTTTGGGCTCGTTACTTTCCAAATGCAAAAGCGTATTGTGCTTTGTTTTGCAATATTTGCAATGTGAAAATCTACATTTTGTAGAATTATGTCCAAAGCGTAAGCAATTAATGCAAACATTAAATTGAGTTGCCTTTTGTATACGATTTTCTATTGACAAGTTTCTAAAAGATTCACATTTAAATAACGTATGTGCTTGGGAGCAAAGTGGACATTTACTGTTTTTATTTATATTTTCAATTTTTTTATTTGTTGTATGCTTAGAATCGGTTTTATTTGAATGACTATTATTTAAGGCAATTATAGCATTCGTTTCGGAAGAACTAAGATTTGTCTCCACTGATTCTAACCAGTCCGCTTTTCTGCTTAAAAAAGAACAAAATTGTGTTAAAGTAGGATCATCTTTAAAAGTATTGTTTCTATGCTCTTCCCAGTCACGACTTGTTGTTAAATCTAATTTTTTAATCATAAAATAAATAATAATATCATCCCAATA
The DNA here is from genome assembly GCA_949775005.1 of Orthosia gothica. NCBI lineage: Eukaryota > Metazoa > Arthropoda > Insecta > Lepidoptera > Noctuidae > Orthosia > Orthosia gothica. Next base: position 12,094,549 of record OX459047.1, on the reverse strand, counting down.
TTGAGTGGGCCTTTTTAATGAAGTTAGTGCCCTAATATTTTTATTAATAACATCAACAAGGTTTCTAATGTAAACACTTGATTCTTTTGTAAGAGGTTCAACGTCAAATAAAGCTTGTAAATGATTTTTCACTAAAAGTCGGTTGTTATTGTAACGTTCGCACAACAGGTCCCACGCTAAATTATAATGGTCAGCTTTAAAGTCAATGTTTTTTATAATTAAAGCTGCATTCCCCTGGAGTGAAGCTCGCAAATAGTGAAACTTGTTGATATCACTTATGCTAGAATTGTCGTGAATCAATGACCCAAAAGTGTCCCTAAACTCAAGCCAGCATTGGTAGTTCCCATCGAAATGTGGCAAATCTATTTTAGGCAAACGAACAAAAGAATTCCTAAATGAAACATGTGCACCTGAGTCAGCATCTTTGAAGCCCGCCTCCGACGCAGCACCGTTGGTCGAGACACCGAGCAGGCTGCGCGTGAGTGCCACCAAGTTGAAAAACTGGCGGTCAAAGTCCTCACGTTCAGTCAATGCTGCCTCGTTGTCGTCGGATATCACTTCGATGTGTGTCTGTAAGGCGTCAAATTCGGTATGTAAGGTTTCAAATCTATTAAAACGCTCCTCTAAATCTAAACGTTGCAACTCTGATATTGCGGAACTACTTTTTACTAAATTTAAATAGTTACTGTAAATAGTAAGCTTTGATTTAATTGAACTACGTTTTTTTATCAATGTTTTTAAGTTATCTGCCATTGTAAAGTTAAATAACAGCTGGACGCACTGATGCTAATGTACTCAATAGATAAGACAACCACAAACAGCTGTGCGTTAGTGAAAGGGATCGAGAAAAAATTTCAAGGTCAACAACTCAACACGTGTTATCGCGGTGCGAAGTAGCTAATTACCGAGCGTTTTCGATACAAAATATGCGTAATTTTACAAGCAGTGCGTAGGAAACACTATGAAAGCACTAATGTTGAGACACTGTATGAACACTGAAAGATAGGAAGATGAACAACGTTTTTCGGCAAGAAGATGAAAGCAGAAAAATATCTAATTGGAACGGACTCACTCAAATACAGTATTATACTCCCAAAGAATGACGTCAGCTCCCACGTTGACTATGCAGGCTGCCTCGGGAACGACTTCTTTGTTCTTTTCTTCGTGGTCGTACCGCGTGGTGCTCGCGAACGGTCCAAGTCCGCACAGGTGAACACGACGACCGATGTTGTTGACGGCGTTAATTACAGCAAAACCGGTGTTTATTTTTGAGCAATCGAAGGACCAATGAATAGGCTCAATCGGGACTATATAATAAAAGAGTGGACTGTATTAAAATAGGTATATTACTGTTATTATGCTATCAACTCAGATAGAAATAGGTACAAAGAAATGCCCGTAATGGCTGGTGTCTGTGAGCTGAGTGGAGCGGCGGGCGCGCAGCCGGCCGTCGCGTCGTGGGTTCGGTCCCCCGACACCCCGCGCCTGCCTCTCGGACGCCCGCGCATATGTGATGCGCCAACAACAGCAATAAAGGCTTTTATTTTTCCTTTATTCAATTTTTCTCTTATTTGTCACATTTTTTAATATTTTTATAAAACACATACAAAAAGATAAACATTTAAAAATATAATAAATAGAGGCCCACCGGTATCGGGAACAGGGTCCAAGCTACCAACGCGGGCGGCTCCAGAGAGAGGAACCCCTGAACAATACGAGCCATGTCCAGAAGTACTGTTTTCTGAATCAAGCCTTTGATCTAGCCGCCTAACGAGAGCCTCCTTTTTTTTTTTTTTTTTTTTGGGTGGGAAATCATCCAATGACGTCTCCCGCTCTGGGTGAAGCGAGAGGGCGTGTCAGACTTTTACTGACTAAAACCCACCCGTGTTCCTTCAGTTGCTTGTGCCAGGGCCGCGGTAACTCTCTTTCAAATTTATCCGCGACCCAGACAGGCATCGGCCCTAGCGGACCCCGTCAACTTTGCTGACATCTCTTTGAGGCGCGCGTGGAACACTACGCGCCGTCGACTCGGGCCTGGTCCTTATCGGACGACGAGCTACCCATTACTCGCCGTCCGCAAGCCCGCGCCTACGGCGGCCGGGAATCGGCTTGCGACTCCCGACGCCCGGGGCGTCTCCTGCGGTGGCTAGGGGCGTGAGGTTGTCTCCGTTGTGTCTCCCTCACGCGTTCCGCCTCCTCCTTCGCGAGCATTACTGCTTCACTGAAGGAGGTGACAGCTTCCCATGCCCTCTCGCTCCGTATCATGGCCTGAACCAGGGCCGGACGCGAGAGGTCGCCACCGCTGATCGCCTCTACGAGGACACGGCGGTGCTCCGCCCAAGCGGGGCAGACCTCCACCGTATGCTCCACCGTGTCCTCCAGGCGATCCACACAATGGTGACACCCGGGCGTTTCCTCCCGCCTTATCCTGAACAGGAACCTCCCGAAGCAGCCGTGTCCGGTGAGGACCTGTGTCAGGCGGAAGGTGAGGACGCCGTGGCGCCTCTCAAGCCACTCCTCAAAGAGGGGCAATTACTTATCGCCGCAATTGTGGCGTGCCCAGCACTGGGTTGCGACAGTCGCACTCTCCATGTCGCCATGAGATCCTGCCAGAGCTCTGTCCGCCGAGCCACGATTTGTCGCGGCAACGGAGTTTCGCCCCGGCATTTCGCCTCCTCGCGCCACTCCCAAATGTGCGCGAGGACTTTTGCCTCCAGATCCCATGGCGGCAATCCGGCAAGGAGGCTCGCCGCCTCACCGGAGACCGTGCGGTATCCCCGGACCAGCCGGATGGCCATGACCCTTTGGGACGCGTTCAACCAGCGAGCTGGTCGCCGCCTTAAGGAACGCGCCCACACTGGTGCGCCATAAAGGGCCATAGACCGCACGACCCCCGCGTAGAGCCTCCGGCAGGAGGCGTTTGGACCCCCTAGATTGGGCAGGAGCCGCTTGAGGGCAGCCCCGGCCCGCTCCAGTCTAGGAGCCAAACGTCGGAAATTCTCCACGAAATTCCACCGGCTGTCGAGGACGAGTCCCAGGTACTTCATCGTCGACCCGACGCCGATGTGAACCCCTCCTACCGTTATTTGGGAACCCGGCGGTGGCGCGTTCCGAGGACCATGAAAACACATGGCCTCGGACTTGTGCAGGGCCACCTCGAGTCCCAATTGCCGGATCCTATCGACGACTATCGCAACCCCGCGTGTCGCTAATTCAGCCGCCGCCTGGTGCGACCTCCCCTGCGCCAGGACCAGCGTGTCGTCAGCGTAGCAAATTACGCTGACGCCGCTAGGGAGGTCGGCGCGCAGCACCCAGTCGTACCCGATGTCCCACAGATGCGGCCCCAAGACCGATCCCTGTGGGACACCGCACGACATCTCTCGCCGGTTCCACTCTCCCTGGTGACCGGGGTAGATGACGGCCCTGTCCGTCAAATAGGCCTCGACCACGCGACAGAGGTAGGGCGGCACCCGGTGATACCGGAGTGCCTCCCTGATGCAACTCCAGGGCAGGGTGTTGAAGGCATTAGCGATGTCTAGAGACACCGCCAAGACGACCCCACCCCGGGCCACTGCATCCCCCGTCGTGAGGGCTCGCACGCGCATGATGGCGTCTACTGTAGAACGCCCTCTGCGGAAGCCAAACTGGCTCTCCGCCAGATCAGGCCCCCCCCGCACTAGCTGCCCGACAAGGCGGTCTGCAATTATTCTCTCAAAGAGCTTGCCCACCTCATCAAGCAGTACTATGGGCCGGTAAGCGGACGGAGAGTCCGCTGGGCGCCCCGGCTTCTTAATTAGGACCAGTTTCCCCGTCTTCCAGCGATGTGGGAACTGGCCCCTCTCCATACATGCGCTAAGGAGCCCCCTTAGTCGAGGCCCGAGAGCCTCCAAGGCCAGGACCCAGGCTTTCCCATGTAAGCCATCGGGTCCTGGGGCGGTATTTTTGGCATTAAGCCTACGTACCGCCACTCTGAGCTCTACCTCGGTCACCTCCGGAGCATCGTCGTCGTTGACGGCGGTGTGGTCCGCATCGGGCACCGCAAGAGGCGGAGTCATGGGCGGGGGAGTATGTTCCCCTTGCGACGGGAACAGAGTGCTCACCACGCCCTCCACGAGCTGCGGCCGGAGACTCTGCGTCAGCGGGGGAGCCCATGGGCGGAGTTTATCCCGCACCATTTTGTAGGGGTGCCCCCACGGATCCCTGTTCAGAGTCTCCAGCGACTCCTCGCGGGCCAAGCCTTTGGCCCGCTTGATCTCCGAACGAAGGGTGGCCCTCGCAACTCTGTACCCCTCATACAGCTCCGCCTCAATGGCTTCCGTATCCGGAGGACGAATACGGAGCCTGCGGTGCCTGGTGTACCGGCGTCGCGCAGCAACGCACGCCTGGCGCAGAGCCGTAAGCTCCGGCGACCACCAGTACACCTGGCGCCGGGCGCATCCTGGCTGGACCCGGGGCATTGCCACGTCACATATCTCGGACATGGCATCCCGGAACCACTCCGCCTCGTCGTTGATGTCAGCGGGCCTGTCCGGTGATGACACCCAGGCCTGCACGATCGAGGCTTCCAGGAGGAGCTCCCGGTCCAGCTGTTTCAGCGCCCACCGCGGACCACTCGGGGTCTGTCGGGCCGGCGCGCTCGAGGTCTGGGTGGAGACGTCAAACCGGATATACCGGTGGTCGGAATAGGTCTCCACCTCCTCCATAACGCGCCAATCGACGACACGCGGTGACAGAGCGGGGCTGGCGAATGAAATATCCACCACCGATTCACCCTGCATCCGCACACACGTGGGGATAGAACCCCGGTTGAGGACGACCAGGCCTGTCTCCAGAGCCCAGTCCTCCACCATCCTGCCCCGTGTGTCCGTATAACGGGAACCCCAAGCCACGTTTTTGGCATTGAAGTCCCCAAGGACAAGCACAGGGAGGGAGCGGTACCCAACGACGACGATTTTCAACTCCGCAAGGGAATTGTGGAACTCGGTGAGAGTTCGGTTCGGGGAGAAGTATACCCCCACCACGGCAGTCTCCCCGAACCGTGCTGCTACGCAACCCTGCCCCCTCTTGACACCCTCGAGGGACGGGGTGCCGGCAGCGGCCGACGAAATTAGGGTCACTGAGCCGCTCAGATCCTTCACCCAGTCATCCCTGGGCGGGACAAAGTACGGCTCAGCGACTACGGCGATGTTAATCGACCACTGCGCCATGCTCTGGAGCAATAGATCCTGAGCAGCGGCGCAGTGGTTGATGTTCGCCTGGAGGAGACGTAATGGCGCCGTTATTGGCACTCCATTTCAACCCCTTCCTGAATACCCTGTGAGGATCCTGCCGCGGTGGTCTTCGCGGCAACGACGGCTGTGGGGGCGGCAGCAACGGCGGCAGTGGCGGTGGCAGCGACGGTGACGGCGGTGGTGGCGGGTGCGGCGGTGACGGTGGTTGCGGAGTGCTTACCGCTGCGTCTGGCCTTGGCAGGTGGAGCGCAGGTCTTGCTCCCGGCTCGGTGATCGGCCGGCTTACCAGCAGCGGCACATACGACGCAGTGCGGCGTGGCATTGCACGAGCCGGCCTTGTGACCGGGTTGACCACAGCGGAAGCAATGGTCGCTACGGTCCACCTCCGAGGTACATTGAGCTCCCACGTGGTTGCCCACAAGGCAGCGGAAGCACCTCAGAGGTCTGGGTTCCAACAGTTTTACCTGCGCGGAAACCCAACCCACCAAGAGCCTTCGGCCCTCCCCGGCTATTTTTTGGGCTGCCGCGACGGGGCAGCTCACCGTAACGGCTAGCATCCCCGTGGCGTTAGGACGTATGATGCCTGCCTTGACCTGCTCGGCTAAGCACCCCCCAGTCCTGGCGACGGCGTCCACCACCTCGCCCTCCGTCACAGAGTCGTCCAGGCCCAGAATGCGCATGTCTGCGCACTTGATGGGCCTGGACACTCGGGCCTCGTCCGCATCTAAGGACGCCCTGAGACTTTCGGCCAAAGCGTCGGCGGTCGGGCCACTGGCCGCACCGGGAACTTCCATAATCCGGGCCCCAGTCGCGGTCACCCTAACCCGGATGCCCTCGGTGACGCCGAGCTCCTCCAGATTCACCGCCGCCCTCGCTTTGGCGAGCACTTCGCGGTAGGACACGCCCTTCTTTGCCGCTTCCGGCTGTAGTGTAATCACTACAGCTGCGGATTTCGGGGCGCGGAGCCTAGCCGCGACGCTTCGTTCCTTGCGCCGCTTTCGCCTCTCCTTTCTTTTGGCCGCCCTTGCTGCCTTGCTCGCCTTCTTCTTTTCCCCGGCCACTTGCCATTCGGCGTTGGTCGTAGGAGTTTCAGGAGACGTCAGAGATTGGGGCGCCCGGCCCGCCACCCGGGCTGTGGCCTTCGCTGCCTGTGAAGTCGCTCCGCTCCCTTTGGGTGCCGACTTGCCCGGTTTTGTTGGGGTTGGCCTCGCGGTTTCCGGCATAGCCCCGCGATTAGCCTGTTCTGACGGGCCCGTTTTGGCCGCGGCAGCCGCGGCTGCGGCAAACGAGGCCACCTTCCGCTGGTCCAGAGTCGTCTGGCTTGCAGCTAGCGGGGGGCGCAGGACAATGGCCTCCAGAGCAGAAAACCGACTCTGGAAGGCAGCCAGCTCCTGCCGCACCAGGTTCAGAACCCGGTCTTCCGCAGGCAAAGGCTGACCTTGCCCCTGCTGCGGCCCCCCCTGTGGCAAATCCTGGAGGTCGGCTCCTCGGAGCCCGGCCAAGTCCGCTCGGAGCTTCTCATTCTCCTTTTGGAGAAGCTCCATGTCGGCTTTCAAGCGGGTGACCTCCGCCCGCATTTCGGATATTCCATCCGACGGAGGCCCGACAAGATTTGCCTCCGCTGCCGCCATAATGGAGGCCGTGGCCGCGGATATAGCCTTGCCTTTAGAGGACTTATTCCTCTTTAAGGCCACATCTCGGATTGCGGATCCCACGACCTCTGCGAACCTGGCCGCTCTCCCCGAATCCAAATCCAGCTCGGAATCCAGTTCACCGCCAGAAGACCCCAAAAGGATAGCCCTGAGACTGGTCAATCCGGGGTGGCGCCCCTCTGCGGCAAGCCTTTCGGCTCGCTGGGCAGCCTCCTGGGCGGTGAGCCCCCTCCTCACTCCTCTATCTCGGCCACCACCTCGTTTGCTGGTGGGGATCTTCCGGGCCGAGGCCAGCTCGTCATCAGAGACCGAGCCCAGGCCATCCCCCGATTTGGGGCGTTTACGGAATAACCTTAGGTTCTTCGCAGCAGCCCCAACCTCTTCGCAATCCAAGCTCTGTGAGCCCTTTGCGCCAGATGCGGCGTCGGACTCCGACCCCGCATCACTCCTCACCTCTTCATCGGTTTTGTTTTCAAAGTTTTGTTTTTCCATTCTGTTCCCACGAGTAAATAACATTTTAATTCTCAAAATCTAGTGGTTCGCACTAGAGACTAATTTAGCTACCCATTAATCAAGCTATCAACCTCCCTCACGGTGCGCCGCCGCTTGGAGATTTGGGGTGATTTTTTATAGAGGTTTTCTTCCTCGCGACCCAGGCGGTTAAGCCAAGATCCTCGACCCCCGTCAACAGTCAGAGACATGACCGTGACTATCTTCGGGGCTTCGAGACTAGCGGTGGCAGAAGAAGGAGCAATACTTCCTCCTGCCTGCCTGGCGGCAGGGTAAGTGCACACCGAGCCCGCTCTTACTCCGCCGCTGTGCGTCTCTGAGAGCACAGAGGGACACACGTTGGAGCGTTCTTCCGACCTCCAACCTCTCTGACAGGATATTGGCATACGGGCAATGAGACCCCTAAGGCACATAGTACCTAGTGGGGAGTCATTGCCCGTACCCCAGGGTGCACCGTCCCGGAGACTGGCCTTCCCCCCGGACGCATCCAAAAGGGAACTCCAGCTCACGGACACACGGGGAGGTTTCCTGTCCAAGCACCCCAACGAGAGCCTCCTAAGGTGTTTTTTTATCATTTCCTTTATTAAATTTTTTCTTATTGGTTTCATTTTACATTACATTTATTACCTTCTTTACATTTATTTTATTAATTATTAGCGTAAACACAGATGCATTATGCCCAAAGCTCTTCCCTGGCTCTATTGATCCATTATTATATATTGGGATAGCATCTAGAGATGATCAGTGATAGATCAGGCTTAGGCATAACGTGCATTCTGAGACACGAGGCTCTCATACCGCTTATTTCCAAAACCTGGACTGCCACTGCAACATTCCTAATAAAGAAGCCTAAGTACTTTTACCCTACGCTCAGCACTTGCGACTGCGACTGTGCGACTGTGTGGCGGGGCAGGTTAAGTGATGCAAAACACTTAACTAGGTACATCATGACATTATAATTATAAATGGTCAGTTAAACTGAAACCTCATTCAGTTTTAATGTAAAAGCCAAGGGTCTTGCCTGCAATTAAAGATGATTAAATTATTGCATTGAAAACGACACGACCAATTATATGTAATTTATTGACACGGCTGCTCTATCCTAACCATTATTTGTTTAACATTCCAATGTGTCAGCATAACTTTTTACGATCGCTGTTATCTATCATTATTTTAGTGAATCAGATTTTTTTTTTTTTTTCCTATATGCTCGCGCTTGACCACTATCTCATCTGATGTTAAGCGATGATGTGGTCGACGGTGAAACACGCTTTTTTTTTATTCATAATAGGGTCGCGCTTGACCACTATCTCGATGTCGGCGATACTTTCCGAAGTCTAAATTGTCCAATTTCTTAATCGTTCATATTCTTATTTTCCGAATTCTTATTTTTACTTATGCCTATTTTTTCATATTCATTTATTTACACTTTCTCATTTAACATGTTCCATTTTAGCCCACATTCTGTATTATCCACATTTAAGTACAATCACAATAAAAACTTTGTAACAGATTTTTTTCTACACACAATTCAACTTATGGATGACCAAAATCTGCTTTGATTTGTGGAGTTGTTCTAGTGAACGCCATAGGAAAACCAACGCTTTAGAGGGTTGGCACTTCCGTTTAAATAAAAAGGTAGGACGAATTAATTTATCCTTTTTCATATATTTTCTGGAAAAAGAGGCATCAGAATTTTTTATTAGCCTATACTGTCCCACTGCTGAGCAAAGGCCTATTTTGAAAAGATAATTAAAAATTGCCAAATGCATACGCAGAAAAGCCATTTATGATTTATTAAAAACCGCAACATCACCTGATGAATGTTTAAAAAAATTATAACATGTTGGTTCAATTAACAGTATTGATACGTGAACCAAAACACTTCTTTAAAAAAACAGGTTCCTTTTTATTTCAGACAATCTTTGAAAGGGAATGAATTGTTTTCACCCATCTTTTTATACAAGTACATACGTAGTTTATAGTTTATACTTTGCTCTAGACCTGTTTCTTTTTCTTTCTTTCATTTATTGGCTGAAATAAATGGTTTTGATTTTAAATTTGATTATCTGATGAAAAAGTTTATGGCAATCCGTTTATTTTCCTTTTTGTATCTAACTGTACTCATTCGGAAAATTTTGGTGTCAGGAAAATAAACAATAGAGAAATCTAAGAATTCGGAAATATAAGAATTTGAAAAAATAATAATTGGGAAAAATAATGATGCGTATTTTAAAGAATTCGTGAAATAAATAATTTAGAAAATCACGAATTTGGATTTTGGCGCTGACACCCTATCTCACCTGATGGTAAGCGATGATGTGGTCGACGGTGAAGCCTTCTTTGGATTGGTTATTTCTTGCCTAGAAATAACCAATATTGTGTTGACACAAATAACAGTATAATTTTTTTGAGCACCAATCATTTGAAGTCTTTACAGAAATAGGTAGGAACTGTATATAGTACCTATTTCTGTTCATAGATCTGTGGAAAATACATGCATCGTCTTCTTTCCATCATGCACCACCAATTCGTGCACACTCCACGTGCGAATGATAGAACTGCCCACTGTCCAGATACTGGCATAGCAAAGTTTGAGTGCCAGTCAATCGAAACGAAAAGAGAAAAAAAACTGGCCAAGTGCGTTTCGGACTTCGCACATTAGGGATTCACAAAATACAACATTTTGTAAAATAGCTGACTTTGGTGGCTTTGTATTATTCCTTTGTTTTCTAATATTTTTAAAACACAAGTAAAATTTCAAAAACCCCCGACATATTTATCTTGCGAAAACACCCCGATTCAAATGCCCATGACTTTTGAACGGCTGAACCGATTTTATTCAAACATGAACAAGAACACTCTCGACAAAATCACCTTTCAAACACAAAAAACTAAATCAAAATCGATTCAACCGTTTAGGCGCTATGATGCCACAGACAGACACACAGATACACAGACACACAGATACATAGCAACACACGTGAAACTTATAACACCCCACTTTTTCCGGCGGGGGTTAAAAAACACATTATGTATCAACGAGTTTTAAAAACGATACCCCACTCAATCGGGCAAGCCAAAATGTATTTTTCGCACCCCTCCTTCTTGTATGGGAGGGTTTTTTTTTTTTGACAATTTGTATGGCTTTGGGTCAACAAGATGCTTATACTGTGAAAATTTGAAGACTTTAGCTCCAACCGTTTGGCTGTGTGACAGACGACGGACAGACGGACACGTGAGTGAAAGAAATAGGGCTCCCTTTGGACACTTCGGCTATGAAACCCTAAAATGAACTGTACAAATAATACTAATCTAAGCCTATTCTTTCAGTATTATCAGACCCAGATGATAGTTTGGTGGTAGCCAACACATGTCTAGAGAAACCATACTTCTACAATTTTGCGAAGGAAATGTATAGCAGCGGATTAGTCACAGCTAGCTGTAAGTGAAATCAGCAATATTTAATACATAATTACACAACGTTTTTCCGCGGCCCATTGCTTGTACCAAAGGAACCGAGCATTTTGCAAAGATAAAAAAAAGTTATTATAAAAATCAAAAACCCGACTGATTAAGAATCGAACTAAAAAGCTGTTAACAAGAAAAATCATGTCGTAGGAAACATATTCGCGAACTGACTGACCACCTGATCCTCCGACTGCACAGCATGATTTTTTCTTGTTAACAGCTTTTTAGTTCGATTCTTAATCAGTCGGGTTTTTGATTTTTTTAATAACTTTTTTTATGTACAACTTTTTTGTTAAATTTTTCTTTTTTGAATTACTTTGAAACATATAAGTGGTACATATTTTTGTAATCATCGCTTAAAACCCTTCATTTTGATACCCCACTCGCTGGGTTTGGAAGAAAAAAAAATAGGAACCCGCACAAAATGGCGCCCAAAATCCGCCATGTTTGTTTGTTTAGAACTTCACCTATCTAAGAATACTTGGGCGGTCAAGACTTATCTATCGATGTCTTAATTATATAATTCTGTCAAGTGGTTTAAATTATATGAGGTAATAAAGAATATTACATACATACATACAAGATACGCGCGAAACACATAACCCAGTCGGGTAAAAAGTGCCTACAGGCAGAAATTTACTTCTACAAACAGTGTATCTTTTACCGTTACATTTTATAATATTATTAGTTTAGATTTAGAGAAAAAACTAGCTTCTTCCAGCGGCTTCGCTCGCTTGAAAAGTATTTTCATATCCCATGGACAATTATACTGCGATGAAAAGTAGCTTATATGCTATACCAGACTATAATCTATCTCTGAGCCAAATTTTATCAAGATCCGATCAGCGGTTCTGGCGTGATTGACTAACAAACATATATCAATCCATCCAAACTTTCGTATTTATGTTATTAATAATTAGATGGCAAAGCTTCTTAACAGTGAAAATTATAATTATTACAATTATAAATATATTTTGTCAGTAGGCAGGCTATTTTTCGGGTAGATATGTAATGTATGTTTCTTGGGCTTATTATGAGGTTTAAAATAAAGTGTATAATAAATAAATGTCATATATCTACATTTTCCTTTGGTTCTTTTGCTAACAATAATAAAAATCGACATAGTTATTACCTTACTATTTCCAGTGTCAACATGGAAACCACATCGGAGACTCTTGAACCCAGCATTCAACCTTCAAGTGTTGAACACATTTATGGCTGAGTATAATACGCAGGCTCGCAATCTGGTATCTTTACTTGCTAATGAAGTTGGGAAGGACCCTATTAATGTGCAGCGATACTTGGTTAGCCAGCTATTGAAAACTGTTTGCCGTAAGTAAATTGAATAATTAGTTCTGCAAATCTCAGCGGAGCCTAGCCACCGACGCGGGAGATACGGTCTCTGTGTCCTATCTCTTCCAATTTTTTACAGAATATGTATTATAATGGTATAAGGTATATGTGTAATTTATACATAATTAGTTAAGTTGTAATAGTCTATTTTAAGTTTCCTTGTTTCTTTCTACACACTGTGTCTTCGTCTATCATCCAACTTTCCTGTCGCAGGGCCTGCAGTCTCGACATAGCTAACGATCGTTACGCTAGCTAACATTCGTTAACTCTTACCACAAAATAGTAAGTATACAGAAGGGCCACTCCCGCCGTTTGGAAAATTGACAGCTAAACTTGACAGATTCACTAGGGTTGTAGTGTTCGTGATATTAAATGGATATTTGATGCCCTGTCTACCCTCTAAGGCATGTAAGCATGATATGATGTATGTTTAGACGAATCTATGTATTTATGTTTGTAACTTGGGCAACCTACCCTTTTTTTTTTAATTCGGAATCAATATAGTAGCAACCCTAGTGAATCTGTCAAGTTTAGCTGTCAATTTTCCAAACAGCGGGAGTGGCCCTTCTGTATACTTACTATTTTGTGGTAAGAGTTAACGAATGTTAACTAGCGTAACGATCGTTAGCTATGTCGAGACTGCAGGCCCAGGTCTGCTGGAAGAAATTTCTATTGAAATAAGCAGTACCTTTGTGCTCTTCTATCTGTATTCCTTCTTTTCTCTGTTGTGTACATAAATAAATAAATATAACCCTCGTCTCTTTTCACCGACTTCAAAAAAAAACGTCCAATACGTGTCGGAATTCGCAGATTTTGGGTTCCGTACCAAACCGCAAAATCACATTGATTGTAATAGAAAAAATGAGGGTATATCAAAAGAAAATCTGATTTATCAATGTATTGGTATTTGTTGGTAAAATATACGTAAAAAAGCATAATCACCAAATTTCAAGTTTACAGGTCAAAGGGAAGAAAAAAAAAACGGTTTATTTTTTGTTATAAAAGCAGCTTCTCATTCCTTTGATTTCTAATATTTTTTTAATCAAAAATACAGTACTTATCTACTCATTGAGCTCTAAACAACGATACTCCACTCGATGGGGTAAATCTTTTTTTTTTAAATAACTCTAAAATGATCAAAAATAACTTTAGTTTCGGAAATTGGTGTCACAAAACGACAAAAAATAACAAGTACCAAAGACACCGAATTCTAAAACGAAAGTTATTTTTGTTTTTTTTTAGTGTTTTGCTTTGGAAGTCGGTTTATTTTGTGTAAAATTGTATTTTTATTTTGAATAATATAAATTGCTTTGCTTTGCTCTTTACTTACAGAAACATCGTTAGGTCTTAAAAAACAAGATCGAGCATTGCTAGACACAGATTACGCTCTTGCAACTGAAGACTTATTTGCTCTGTTTATCGAAAGACTTAAAAAAATCTGGTTGCATTTGCCTTATATGTTCAGCTGGAGTTCATTAAAAAGGAAACAGGATAAACTGATGAAAATCACGAAGGATATCATGAATAAGGTAACTGATAAACAATTAAGGGAGTTTACGCACTGCATCCGATTTTATACAAATCCGAGATCCGAGTTCTATCCGAATTAGAAATCTACTCATTTCAGACGGACCGAATTCGGATACAGTGCGTAACCTACCTACAAGAAGTACAACGGCTACTTCTTACTGAAATTACTCGGATTCAGATCAGATGAGGTGCGTGACCGCTCCAAATTATAATGAAAACAGGAGTTTGGAAGAATAGATTTTGATTAAAAATCAAATAAATAAACATTGAAAAAGAAAACACCAGAACAAAAGAGAGGTAGATGATGACCTCCGGCTACGTGGAGGACTAGCATGATGAAACTCCTATTGGAGGAAGAACTGCCCGACCCGACAACCCATGACAGATGGAAGAGCCGACCCCACCTAAAGTAGGATAGTGCTAGGAAGAAGATAACATTGAAAAAAAAATACGATGAATCATGACGATGTTTTAAATCAAACTACTTTTTCTTTTCGAGTCGATGGAAACTCTTTAAATATTACTAAATATTTACAAAGTTAACGTCATTTTACAGGTGATCAATAAACGAAAATTGGAGTTGAAAGCAAATTATGGTTCGGTGGAAAACAAAAATACCGCACAAGGTATTTATTACTTACCTAAATTAATATATGAGACACCATATTGATGGATAATATCAAAACATCAACAAATAAATGAAAAGACTTCTTCTTGAAATAAAGACGTTTCAATAAATTTCAGATAAATTCAAACCACTACTAGATCAACTCCTGGATCTAGCGGACAAGCAGGATGCTTTTACAGACGACGAGGTCAGGGAGCACCTAGACACTATCGTCGCAGCTGCTTACGACACAACGGCTACTGCGATGACATACACGTTAATACTGCTCGGATCTAATCCTGACATGCAAGAACGAATTTATGAGGAGTAAGAATCATAAAATAAATATAAAACTGTTAATTTATTAAGCAGAGCAGTGGTGGCCCAGTGGTAACGCCCCAGAATTACATGTCGTAGGTCGTGGGTACAAACCCAGGCAGGCGCTTTCATCATCATCATCATCCACAGCCCGACTTCGCCCACTGCTGAGCATAGGCCTCTCTCTTCTTGTACCGGCAGGCGCTTTACTTTGTGTAAATTATTTCTTTACCACTGCTCTAAAAACGGTGAAGGAAAACATCGTGAGGAAACCGGCATGTCCTAGAAACAAAAATTCGAAGGCATATCACATACGCGTGGTGTAATAAGGCCGATTTCCTCTCTCACAGAGAGAAGGCCTGTGTCCCAGCAGTGGAAACATTAAAAGGCTGATGATGATGAACTTATTAACTTTTCCATAATAAAGTATTTGCTACTGCTAAGCTTGAGGTCCTGGAGTCGGTCTCTTAGCTTGCAAAGTTCCAGTGAGAATAAAGAATTGCATATAAATAGTGCTTTGTGCCTAATGAATATCCCTATAACTTTAGACTTAGAACTTTAGATTATAAATGTGAAAGTCTATATGTTTGTGTCTCAATCACGCAAAAACTACTGAACAAATTTGGATGAAATTTAGCATACAGATAGTTTATAATCTGGATACTTGTTTTTATCCCGATAAGCTCGGTATTATGATCCCTTTGGTATGCTGTGCCTTGGGATACTAAAACTCTTTTCACGCAGCCGAAGCCGTGAGCAGATGCTAGTAAATATAATAAATGACAAAATTTGGGCTACCTACACCTCTGCCAATCACTTTTACAAATATTTACAGAATGATGTACTTCAAAAGTTCTTATAAAACATTCTTTACTTATGCAGGATACAAACAGTGCTTGGAAATCAAGACAGAGATTTCACAAAAGATGACCTACCAAAGATGGTGTATTTAGAGGCAGTTTTGAAAGAAAGCTTAAGATTATATCCTCCCGTACCTTTAATCGCAAGGAGCGTTGAGTCTGATGTTCAACTAAGTATGTTTTTTTTTAATTATAATTATTAACTACTCATCGTCATCTGCCTCCATTTCCCAATTACTAGTATATCGAACAGTCTCCAGTTTAAAAGTTGTAAACTTTCCAGTTGTCATGTCTTCAGTTTCCAGTTTAAAAGCTGTAGACTTACTAAAATTTTGTATAGAGTTATATTTTATTATGTTTTTTTTTTTTTTTGTACTTTTTTTCTTTTTTGCCTATTTAAGCCTGCCGCTATTTGCATGACATGTTAACTAACAGGCCGAGTCAGTTACTTTTAACGTTTAGAATAAATAGTTATTGCTCTGAGCTTATAACACAGGGGTTAATGACAGCGTTGTCAAGGCAAAGTGGTTTTCATCGAGGATCGAGATTAGTGACGAGCAATGCCTACCTTGTTATTAGATAGTTACTCGTGTACCTATAGTTATAAATACTTATGGTTCTATAAGATTGGTAGGTTTAAGCTAATCATGATTTCTTTCAATGAAAAAAAGAAAGTGTTTATTTTTCGTCTATTCCAGAGAACTTCGTACTACCAGCAGGGTGTACTTGCTTGATAGGGGTGTATGCAATCAACCGTCACCCGATGTGGGGCGCAGATGCAAATGAGTTCAACCCGGAGCGATGGCTGAACCCTGCCAGCTTGCCTGAAAACCCTAACGCGTTTGCTAGCTTCAGTCTCGGCAAGCGAAACTGTCTAGGTAAAAACCATTTATACTTTTCCATTCTATTATTATAAATGCTATGGTAGCTTTTCACGCCTCAACAGCTGAATGAATTAAATAAGACTTAATATATGATGATTTTTATCCCAGTTGTATGTTCCCTTGGAAAGAACACTTTTCAAGCGGATGAAGCCGCGGGCAGAAGGTAGTACCATGAAAACCGAAAAATATATGTTTAGTAGTTTGCTAGTGCCTGATGATAACTAACGGCAGTTAAGCGTGTTTGTTCGCAACGGGGCTGTTAAGTTAATAAGTCACTGCAATGGCATTATCACATAATTATACATATATTACACCGTCTTATCTGGAGCTGATCAAATAAAAGGACGCTGGAAAACCAATGTAACTCATATGTATATCCAAAGTTGGAAAGGCAACAAGCAACGACCTGCGACCTTTAAAAAATTGCTGGGTTAGACTGGATGCGAAAGGCGCAGGACCAAGTATTGTAGCGCAGCTTGGCACAGGCTTACGTTCAACATTGGACTGCAGTAGTCCGAGTTGATTATTTTAAGTCGAGACAACGTTGAGGTCGCAAAACGATTTGACTATATTTGGACATAGCCAGCAGTGGACGTCATTCAGCTGAATGAACGAATACATTGATAGATTCATATTTTTAACACTTCCCAATAATGTTACAGGGCGACTGTACGGCATGATGGTTATGAAGACGATGCTTGCGCACATCATCCGCAGCTACCGCGTCACGGGTGACATCAACACTGTCCAGACACAATGCGACATTTTGATCAAGCCAGCGACTAGCCAACAAATTCGCTTGGAATTAAGAACATGAGATCTCCACAGGATCGCCCGGTTAAGCAGTAGACGATCACTCTGATTAAACTTCGAGACGCCCATAAAAAAAGTACCTTAGATCTTTTCTTAATATTTTGGTTTGTTTTTACGGCCCGTTTTATCATCTTATAGAAAGTAATAAATAAAATAAAAACAAATTTTGTTCTACTAATATCTAGTGTTTTCATTTAAGTATGTCCACTCCCACCTATTATTAGAATGCTAAGTGCAAGTAGGTACCTAAATACAAGGTGAATGTAAATTCAATATCAGATCCCTAGCTTTTTGCTCTCAGCATTATATGTATATTATGTACTAGCAGCCCGTCCTGGCTTTTCTCGGGTAATTTTTCTAAATTATAATATTTTAAAGAAAAAAGAAATAAATTACAATATTATAAAGAGGACTAGTGGATTTTGCGCTTGAACATAAACTCAAAATAATAAAAACATGTTTCAAGAAGAGGCAAACCAGAATATAGACATGGAGATCTCCAAAGGATTATATCAAAAACGAGATTGACTACATAAATATTGTCAAACCAGCCCGAATATTCCAAAACTTCAGTACTATGAAGCTAAATTACCAGCCGGACCATAGGTTAAATAGAGCAACAGTAAAACTAGTCAAACCAAAAATAAGTAGAACCAAATAAACAAATAAGTCTACAAAAAAGCGAAAAAGAAATATTGATCTACAAGGAAAACTTGTTGTCAATGGTGACATGGTCATATTTTCGCCAGGAACCCACCTCTGTTCTAACTTATTAAGATAATATATTAAACTCTATCACCAATAACTTGAAACTTGCTCGGTTAAGAGAGAGGAACATAAATTCCATAAAATATTATCGGTACGTGCAGCAACTCTATTAAAAAGAACTACAGAAAACATAAAATAAATCAAGATCTATGAATAATGAACTCGCCGCACTCTACGAACTAGTCAATAAGTATATAAGAAATGATTATGCAAAATACAGACTTGAGTTTGAGTTAATCTATGGTACCTATCCATACCAACACGTAACAATAGTCAATCTCGTTTTGATATCACCTTTTGAAGCTCTCCATGTCCTTCTTCTGCTTTGCTTCTTGTTGTAACAAGTATTTATTATTGTTAGTTTGTGTTGAAGCAAGAAATCCACCAGTTTCTGACCTCTATAGTTTGTTTTGCCATGTCCGTATTGCTTCATAACCAAGTGTTTTTCCTTTTTGGTAATACCAGCCTTCGCGTTAAAGTCTCCCATTAGTATAATGTTCTTGTGTGTGGTTTCCACTGGTTTGTCAACCGTTTTTTTAAATTGATTTATTTCGTTCTCGCTTGCCGCCTCTGTTGGTGTATAAACTTGTATTATAGTGATCTTGTATAACCTTGAATAATCATGTTTAGTACTGCAACCCTTCTGTTATGTCAACAAAAACAGCAACAAAAAAAAACAAAAATAAAGATTCAAAATAGTATGCTGATATTTGCTTTTTGAATAACCGCCATTTTACGCGCTTGTCGTGACGTCAAAGTCACGACAAGCGCGATAAGAACAAAGAACAAACAACTAGTGAAAGTGTGTGCTAGCTGTGGAAGTGTTTTGGGCCGTAAACTATTCATATTTTGTGTTTTACTTCAATTAAATAATGCAACAGGATAATAAACTGATTTTTAGTACTATATCGTGCTCTTGCGTAAAAACACAAATAGAAATGCACCAAATAAAATGTTTATTCTTGTAGGTAACGAGAGATGTAAAGATACATTGTATATCCATCAACTTGTTTATACTGTTGTGAAGACCATTTCGACGTAAGTATTTATTTCACTTTAAGTATAATTTGTTTGTTTATCTGCTAATCTTTGCAAGTGTCATTATTATAACCTCTATTACAATACAACCTAACTTGAAACAAAAAACTTTTTTGCAAAAAATTTCTATCGACTTCCAAATAAAAAACTACAAAGTGAAAAATAACTTTATTTTTGGAAGTCGGTGTCTTTCTTTTTTTTCCATTTTTTTGTGATATGGACACCGACTTCCAAAAATAAAGTTATTTTTCACTTTGTAGTTTTTTATTTGGAAGTCGGTAGTATTTTTTTGAAAAAAGTTTTTTTATTTCTGCCTTTTTAGTTGTACCTACCTAAAATAGGCAAGTTGTTTAGTAAGTTACCCATAAAGCCAGAATAGATTACCCGAATAACATGAAACTTGAACATAACTGGTGAAATGAGAGATCTGCGTACCCCTTTAGAGCGTACTGGCGTGATTTTATGTTATGAAATGGTATAAAAAATAAACAGACATGCGTTTGCAGCAAACCCGAGTGATTTGCCGTTATTTATTGAATAATTCTGTTTTGTATATCCAAAGTTCTTCATCAGATCTTCACCAAATTAAAATGGGACCAATTTCGAAACAAAATGTTTAAAAAAAAAAAAAAATTTTTCAAAAGCTGTCCACAATTGACGGAGAAATCGGTGAACATACATAAAAAAATAACAAAAAAAAACCTACAAGAAGTCGAACATAGAACCTCCTCCTTTTTGGTAAGTCGGTTAAAAAATCAAATGTGTAACAAAAGACAGTGTGGTAAGAAATTAAAACTAACAATGACCGTAGCAATTTAGCAACGGGTCCCAAAACTAGGCTGTGCGCGTGCACGTACCCCTTGATACGAGTATGATTGAATCAGTGGTAGGGACTTAAGCAGTCCCAATTAACCCTAAGTAGTGACTAGACGTTCTCGCTAAGTCGTACTGATAATCTCGTTGTTCAACTATAATACAAGACCCTAACTAGTGTGATTCTAGTGCACGCTGCATTGGTGACGAGTATAAACGCAGTAAGTAAAAATATTATAGGTCAAATAAGAACAGATTTGTAAGAGATTGCCCCGTGCGATAAACCGCCTATTTGATTTTATAAACGTCCTCCGTTATCCTGTACTTATTAAGTTGTGTACAGTAACGATTTTAACACCCCGATTCAAACTTCAAACAGTAAAACGCCCATAACTTTTGGATGACTGAACTGATTTTATTCAAACATATATAGAACACTCTCGACAAAATCACCTTTCAAACAAAAAAAAACTAAATCAAAATCCGTTTACCCGTTTAGGCGCTATGATGCCACAGACAGACACACAGATACACAGCAACACACGTGAAACTTATAACACCCCTCTTTTTCCGGCGGAGGCTAAAATAAGTGACGGTGAAGTGAAATTCAAGTAGATGAATGTTAATTTTACTGTAATTATTTACGTATCCATGAGCGATCTGAGTCGGCAATCAGCCATGGAATGTGTTGCATAGATCAATGAAATCATTACGTCACTAAATACATAGACATAACCGTATTTCGAAATAAGATTATTATATAAAAACTTAATTTGTATATATCTGCATTCCAAGAAAAAATAAAGATACACAATTTAAACACGATGTCTCATTTCATTACTTTCATCATAAAATTGACCAAATCCATTTGATAAGATATTAAGTATTCAATGTAATTGCGATATGTAGGTGCCAACTGGCAACGAAATGATTATTTGAGCAAAAATAAAAAGTTCCAACGAGTGATATTATCATCAATAAATATAAAAAATCTGTAGAAAAGTTGTTTTTGTACATCGAAAACCCAAAAAAAAATAGCCAGGGTGCTAATGGATAACCAATAGTACCCATTACCAGCATTTTGGAAATTTTTGTTTGTTTGTCTGTTTATTTGTGCACGCATCACGTAAAATGTACGAAACCAATTTATATAACTTTTATATATAAAAATTATGCGTAACTTGAAGTACTTAGTTTTGGGATCCTGCCGTTTTGCCGAAAAGATTTTGACAAAATTTCATTACCCAAACAAATTTCAGCAATCTTTTTTTATACCATTGTAATATTTCGAATGATTTTAGTACGCTTATTTTTATTTGGTCAAATTTTTACATGGCAAAATTTTACCAAGTATAATGTCATTATGGCATTTGGACTTTAATTAAAAGATTTATTACAGCAAACAATCTTCAGACAATAAACGTTTGGTGAAATGATTTGTTAAGACAAAAAGTATTAAGGCAAACATATGATTTTTTGAATTATATAATAAAAAATACAATTTTATTTTTTGATTAATTCTTTCAATTTGTCTGAAACAAGTAAAATTTATGGTTACTTGATATTAATTTATTTATGGAAGTAGTTACAGTAGGTTAATTATTAAAAAAATGGTTAGGTTAGGTTAGGTTAAAACTGTGACCTCCTACGCACGAGCCGAGCGAGCGAAGCGAGCGGTGCCGCGGCAGCGGCCTTGTTTTTAGTAGGTTACCCGGAACTGAACTATCAAGATTAGGATAATTAGTTATTTAAAAAAAAATGGTTAGGTTAGGTTAAAACTGTGACCTGCATTAAATTTAAAAAAAATATATATAAAAAAAGAGAAATAAAAAACTATAAATATTTGGCTTATTTGATTTTGCGTAAAAACTGTTATTCCAAGTGAAATATTTGAATAAATAAAAAATGTTAAAAGTACTAGTTGGTAAACAAGTTATAGTTTAAACGTTCATTTCCCAAACATTATGTTTGCGTTAAAAATTTTCGTGAATAGATTTTTTGCTAAGTAATAATTTGGGAAATGAAATTATGCGAAATTTTTTTTGGTAAGTGAAAATTTGTCAAATTCGTTTCGGTCAAACAAGGGAGACCCCTTAGTTTTACTAGTAGTTACTTAGTTTTTGTATCATCGCAATTGGTTCACTCTTTCAATAGTTAGATGAATTTAAAGTGTTCAAGAAGTAAAATACGCAATTCACATACTCGGTCAGTTGAACTCCATATTCGATAGACGCCATCTATTGGGCATTTGACGTCATTTTCTGAATGACGGTGTTAAGATTCTTTGCGGAAAAATAACACTAGAAAAAAATCGGCCAAGTGGGAGTCGGACTCGCGCACGAAGGGTTCTGTACCCAGGGCCTGCAGTCTCGACATAGCTAACGATCGTTACGTTAAGTAACATTCGTTAACTCTTACCACAAAATAGTAAGTATACAGAAGGGCCACTCCCGCCGTTTGGAAAATTGACAGCTAAACTTGACAGATTCACTAGGGTTGTAGTGTTCGTGATATTAAATGGATATTTGATGCCCTGTCTACCCTCTAAGGCATGTAAGTATGATATGATGTATGTTTAGAAGAATCTATGTATTTATGTTTGTAACTTGGGCAACCTACCCTTTTTTTTTAATTCGGAATCAAAGTAGTAGCAACCCTAGTGAATCTGTCAAGTTTAGCTGTCAATTTTCCAAACGGCGGGAGTGGCCCTTCTGTATACTTACTATTTTGTGGTAAGAGTTAACGAATGTTACTTAACGTAACGATCGTTAGCTATGTCGAGACTGCAGGCCCAGGGTGGCGTCAACTATGTATGTATGGGGGCACCCTTTAATTTTCAACTTTTTTTATTTATTGTATTTTTTCCTTGATTTGTGCCAAGACGGTAGGGAACTAACATAGAGGTTTTCGACCCAAAACCTATAGGATACTTCCGGTTGACCTAGAACTGTCAATTTTGGTTAAAAGAAAGGTCTTATAGCACAAGTAAAGGGAAAATGCCGAAAACTTATAAAAGTTGAAAATTAAGGTAAATTTTGGTACTTACAAGTTTTCGCGTAGATCTAAATTTTATCCATATCTTTTTATCGTGTTGATTCAAAATCTTAATTTTTATACACCTAATAGGGACTATAGACCTCAGTATCTGGTATAAATGTCAACTTGCTAGGTCCACCCGTTCCTAAGAAAATCGGTGGTGACACACGGACCGACAGATAGTGATCTTATAAGGGTTACATTTTTTACCTTTTGAGGTACATAACCCTAAAAATTGGTAGGTAGGTAGCGTAGGTAGTAAGTCAAGTAAGATAGGCAAGGGATGTCAACTTTATACGTCAAATCAACTACATAATTATCTTCAAAGGTTATTTCAGGTTAGCGAGAGTCTATGAGTGAGAGTGAGAGATGAGAGTCCGGCCGTTGTCGCGAGGAGACGTGTTTTTTTGACCTCCGTATATTTTATTCGATAAAAGTTGTTTATAATACAGTAAACAGTGCAATCAACAAATAATTACGTGAACAGCTTGTCAACAAACATATCAGTGAAACTGTGCATAAACAATTACTCGAATTATCAACGAAAATATTTTTATAAAAACGGTTAAAGAGTTGATAAAGTGCAAGTTTTGCGTGGGTATCGGGTTAGTGACCTTTACATCAAGGAACAGGTCTATGATACTTACCGCGGGACACCAGCAACTAATCACTGATGTACAGATATATTATAATTCGATGTTCATAGTGCGACTTTTGTGGTCCAGCGGCGTAAGAGGAGGATTGTAGTGCTACGGGTCGCAAGTTCAAATCCGAGGAGGAGACTAACTTCACTTTTTGCCTTTTACTTTTGTTTTTGTCTTTTCTTTTTATTTGTTGTATTCTCTAATTTGTTACGCTACCTATCGCGCTGAATAACTCAACATGCCTCAAACATCAACAAAGGGTTTTGAAATCGAAAAGTCGGTTACAAGTATATCGGACCAGTCAACTTCATTAACGGTGGTGAGCGTTAAAACCATCTGCGACGATAAGCTCGCGTGGGGCCGCCCAAACCCCGCAGCGCCGGAGCCTTGACAGAAACAATGCTTGCTGCATGTTGCATGCCTGCTTGCTTGCTGCTTGCCTGCTTGCATACTGCATGCCTGCTTGCATGCTGCATGCCTGCTTGTGGAATAAGTGTTGATCATTGTTATCTTCGTCTAATTTAGTTATCAATGTTGCATTACATCCAAATAATTTATCTTTTTGTATTCACATCCCCAATAATAATTCTCACTGCACAATATGTTTTTTTCATATAAAAATCAATCCAAAAACAATTTTAATCCTCCTTTATTATTGACGAATGTACGGCACTGTGTATTATTATCTTCGTTTTCATTCATCGTCAATAAACACAACAATACAAACAAGCAGTATGATACCTAATTAATTACTTTATAGGATATATACACTACTGAATAACTGTGAGGGCGTTTAACGCCCCTCGTTGAGATCGGGAGAAGAGATCAATAAAACTGTCCAGTTTGGGTAATCAAAAGTATTCACTATTGGGTTGAAGTTAATTACACTCGTTGATGCGACAATAATATGATAATATTATACTTGTAAATTATTATAATTAATTCTTACGCTCGAGGCACCGAGCGCGCGCTATAGCGATCCGGTAGCTTGTGTCTGGACAATGTTGCCAACCCAACAAAATTGGGGCGCGTTCAGACGCCACAACTGTAAACAATCTATGCACTTCACTATACATCTTGTTTGAATGGCACCAGATGTGTATAATTTACACAATTCCGCCAATGTCAGGGTTACAGAGAACAATCTATGCAATTATGAGTAGGAAAACGCATTTGTCATTAGTTGTTTTAATTCTACCTCCTCATACTAAACATAATATCAAACTTCTCTCTGACGAGCAATTATGTGTTTATTTGTCTTGCTATTCAGTTTTACAAGGCGTTTTTATTTTGGAATTGTATTAATCGGTATTTTAATATTTTTGATGTTTCGAATTATCATTAAGTCGGACTTTTTGCTATTCGATCTATTGGAACTCGGTATTTTGAGAATAGTTATTATAAACGTTAGGAATATAGAAATTTAGTAATTATAAAAATAATAGTAATGATAAGTCGGATTTGTTATATTCGGATGTTTGAACCATTCGGTATTTTGAAATTCGTATTTGTGACTGTCGGAATAAAGTTTTTCGTATGTATGTAGTGTACCCTGTAAATCATTATGTTCTGCATTGTTTTTTAATTTATACTTTCATTTCTTTTTTATTTTATACCTTTTTTTTTTTTTTGGGTGGGAAATCATCCAATGACTTCTCCCGCTCTGGGTGAAGCGGGAGGGCGTGTCAGACTTTTACTGACTAAAACCCACCCGTGTTCCTTCTTCTTTCCTTCCTTTATTTTATACCTAGATTGCTTTTTTAATTTATACCTGGATTGCTTTTTTAATTTATACCTTGATTGCTTTTTTAATTCGTACCGGTTTTTGTTTTTAAAATCATAGATATGATTTTAAAAACAAAAACCGGTACGAATTAAAAAAGCAATCCATCAATGTATTAAAGAACAGAAATACTTAGTTTCAAGTAATTTTGATGATAAACAATTTATTTGTCTTACAAACTTTAACACCCCTTTTTAACCCTTTAAGGGATGAAATTCAAAAAAACCTTCAACACTTGTTTCTTTAATTGTATTAAAGAACAGAAATACTTAGTTTCAAGTAATTTTGATGATAAACAATTTATTTTTCTTACAAAACTTTAACACCCCTTTTTAACCCTTTAAGGGATGAAATTCAAAAAAACCTTCAACTTGTGTTTCTTTAATGGTATTAAAGAACAGAAATACTAAATTTCAAGTAATTTTGATGATAAACTATTTATTTTTCTTAAAAACTTTACTCCCCGTTTTACCCCTGTAAGGGATGAAATTCAAAAATTCCTTGGGATTTATAAATGTAAGATCACTGAATACTGGCAAAAGTGAACTTCTCTACTCAATAGATGTGTATAAGCCTGACATTCTAGCGCTTAATGAGACATGGTTGAGAGATGGTGAAGGTAGACATGCTCCCGACATGCCTATAAGCTACGTGCTTAAGCACAAACCGCGCCCTAAAGCTGGTAGAGGAGGTGGGGTGGGTTTCTATGGTTTGCGTGAAATCTTACCCAGCATTGGCGCTTGAACAGATGTGGCTGGAGCTCAGCGCGCCTGGCGGGCTGCGAGTGGCAATCGGAACTGCCTACAGATCTGAGCCGGTATCCGCGACTAGCGCTGTCGAGGCACTCAGCGAGTCGATAAGTGTTTTTGGCTACTGTAACCAC
Source organism: Orthosia gothica (assembly GCA_949775005.1). NCBI lineage: Eukaryota > Metazoa > Arthropoda > Insecta > Lepidoptera > Noctuidae > Orthosia > Orthosia gothica. The sequence goes on along the minus strand of OX459047.1, from coordinate 12,068,355 downwards.
ATTATAATCCTGACTGATATTAATGTCGATCTATTACGCTCTGAAATTACACGCGTAATTGATCTTTTTACTTTTCTAAAGCATCATAACCTGGAGCAATTGGTTCACGAACCTACGCGAATTATTGCACAGTCAAAGATTTTGCTAGATCTGATCCTGACAGATACTCCATGCTTATATAAAAATATAAATGTACATAACAATCCTGAACTGAGCGACCACGTAATTAAACGATTAATTAAATTATATCGGAATTTACTATCAGAAGACCAAAAAGAGCCTGTACTTTTATGAATAGGCGCTGCCTACACATTATCGATGAGAAGGAGTTTCTAGCGGACTTAACCCATATGCGCGATATTATATTATGGAAACAGGCCAAGGATGCCTGTAACATAAATTACAAAGTTGAGCATTTCAATAAGATGTTGCTAGCTCTTTTTGATAAGCATGCAGCACTGCGTTGAATCCATCTAAAGACGCAGCCCCAACCGTGGCTCACAGATGTAATAAAAAAGATGATGTCACTACGTGACGTTGCATTAAAAAAAAACACGCAAGACCAGCAGATGCCCACTGGGACTACTACAAAAGTCTCCGTAACCCCGCAAATATTGCCGTTAAACATGAAAGGAAAGCTTTTTTCTCATACTATGTAAACGACAATATCAACAACTCATATAAAATGTGGACTTATCTAAAACGTACCTCGGTCAATGGTAGCCCATCGCTGCCTGACATACTAGTTAATATAATTGACGTAGGCTGGAACAGAGTCGTTTAATTGGTTGATCCTGCGCCACACCACGCCACGATACGTTAATATGGTTCCGACTTAAGAGGAAATACGGGCGGAGAGACTTTTGAAAAATAGGTATTTGAAAAAACTATCGCTGTCGCTCTGCGAACTGCGAGCGCGTGGCCTAAGTCATCTGTGGCGTGGCACCCGGCCGCCCTATCCATGTGTGGGTAAGTTGACAGTGTGTGCGTGCCTCCGAAACGCTCCCGGCCGCGGCTCGCGCATTTCTTGTAATCGCCCCAGTCACTCGTTACTTTTGTAGTTGTGGATTGTGGACAGATATCCAACAATATCTGTTATTCTTAACAGCAAACGCAGAAAATCTTTTTTTGGACGTGACTAATAATACTGTAGAGCAATTTAATAATGTAATTTCTAAATTTATTGGCGGAAAAAGAGTTAACTTTGCAGGAAGTGTGTTCGGGCGCTTTCTACGGCCGGCGGCGCAGGCGACGGTTGGAGGAGGCGGGGGGCGCGGGCGCGCGGGACGCGGTGCCTAGGGGCCCGCCACTTCACTACCGAGCTCCGACGAAGACACACGTGCATTTCATTTATTTATAATATAGTACCTACAATACATCAGTTTATACAGTCCACTGATCTTTAATTTAAAGTGTCCTAGAAAGGTCCCTAACATTTTGGTCCTTCGAGCCTCTTCAAAGTCGCGTTTTGGGATATCATATTCCTAGTACGTTGGCTACTGGCAGTACGACAACTTAAATTTGAAATCGCCCAGTCATCGGAGAAACGGTTTTTTTTGAAGTCACGAAGAACTACGACAACTTCACTGAAGTCTTGAAATACGACGCCGTGCATACCAGATCTGCTGGATTAGTAGATTGTTGCCGAGTCATCGCTTCGAGTGATAAAAATCAGTTCACCCTAAGGATAAGGATCAGGATATTTTGTGAGTTTGTTCCAATTATTTCCCTTCTAGATCCTTTGCCAACATTTCTTAAGTGTTATTTTCCGTAAAATATTATAATCATACTATTTTTCACCATACATTTGAGCCAACACGTGTTTCATCGCAGTAGCTATTCTCTTCACACTTGTATTGCGCTTACGCACTGCTTATCTTGCCAATACCGTTAGTAACGGTCACATCAGCTGAGCGCATAAGTACCTACCCACAACAGCTGGCCGTCGCCGCTAGTGACTTCAAGGTCACGCGTATTCATCGCCGTTATCTTTTTCCTTTGTTCAAATTTAACGACTTATAACGTCTTTATACTTTGCTAACTTTTTAACAGTATATATTTATCTTGCTACTAGCTTTCATTATGGCCACAGAAGAACTTCTTATTAGAAAGCGTAGTGCTTTGAAAGCCAAGTTAACAAATTTCGCCAACTATCTGAATGTACTTCAAAGTTGTAAATCGATTTCAGACTTACAACGCATCGAGTTGGAGAGCCGTTTTAATAAATTTGAGGCTATATACGATCAATTTGATGACTTACAGATGGAAATCGAGGTGCTTTTGGACAAGCCGGACGAGGCGTATGCCGAGCGGGCCAAGTTTGAGGAGCGTTTCCACTCCCTCGTAGCGCAGGCGCGCAGCTTGCTAGCTGTCACGGTCGGCGCCAGTGACTATGGGTCTGTAGCGGGTTCAGTGAACAAGCAAACAGGTGAATCGTGCCAACAACGTAATTTTATACGCTTACCCAAGATTAATTTGCCTAATTTCGATGGTGGTTATCAGTACTGGCTTGAGTTTAGAGATACGTATTTATCACTAATACATAATAGTAGTTGCATAGACGAAATTAGTAAGTTCCACTACCTTCGTGCATCACTTAAAGGTGATGCACTAGAAGTAATTAAAAATATCGACTTTAGAGGTGATAACTATGAGATGGCGTGGAAGTTACTATGTGATCGCTTTGATAACAGTAGGCTTTTAGTAGATAATCACTTGAAGGCATTGTTCGATGTTGAACACATTTTGAGGGAATCGTGCAGTGCTCTGCGTCGATTAGTTGACCTTATTAATAAAAATATGAGAGCCCTTAAAACATTGAACGAGCCTACGGAGAGCTGGGATACGCTGATTGTTTATATGATGTCCATTAAATTAGATCCTATCACCAGTAGAGATTGGGAAGCCCATCGTAACACCTTATCACAGAAACCCACAGTATCACAATTTTGTTCATTCATGAGTAAAAAGGCTGATCTATTAGAAACATTAGAATATAATAAAAATACATGTAATCCAGAGAATAAAAATAACAAGATAGAAAATAAACATAAAGCATTAATAGTAGAAACAAATCATAGTAGTAATCAAAATCAGGATAAGTATAATAAATTAATGTGTCCATTATGCAACAAAAATCATCTTTTGTATACGTGCGAAGAATTTCGTAATCTGACTGTAGACAATCGTATATCTAAAGCAAAACAGTTTAAAGTTTGCTTTAATTGTTTGCGTACTGGACATTTAACAAAGCAATGTAGATTAGCGCGTTGTAAATATTGTAAAGGCAAGCATAACACTCTTTTACATGTTGAAGACTCTAAGCCAACCCAATTTCAAGATCCTATGCCCAGTAGTGTTGCCTTACCTACTGACCTTTCTGGAAGTGGCTCTTCTGAAAAAGACACACTAGATAATGTTGCCTTAACACAGTATACTACTTCCAATGTTTTACTGTCCACAGCGCTGGTGCGAGTGGTGAACAACCGCGGTGTGAAGGTCGCCGCCAGGATACTCCTCGATAATGGTAGCACAGCCAACTTTATTACGCAGACACTATGCGATAAGCTAGGATTGCCTCGACGTAGCACGAGTTCCACGGTTACAGGTATCAATAGTCAGATTACATCTAGTACACAGTCTTGCATTTTAACTATCGAATCCTACAGCGGTAGCTATAAAACAAATGTAAATTGTTTTGTATTACCGACAATCACAAACATGCTGCCGTCTGTTTTGATTGACATACGCAAAGTACCGATACCATCGAATTTGCAACTGGCCGATCCGTCGTTCAATGTTCCGTCAGAAATAGACATACTTGTCGGTGCAGAAGTATTTTGGAATGTCCTATGTGCTGCATCTATCAATTTAGGAAAAAATCAGCCCAAGTTACAGGAGACTAAATTCGGGTGGATTGTATCAGGCTCTGTGGCTCTTCCATTATATCCACCAACGAAGGTACAGTCACATTTTTGTAATGTATCAATTGACGAATTAAATAATAGTTTACATAAATTTTGGGAATTTGATTCCGTGTCTTCTAAGCACTCCTTGTCACAAGAAGAACGAGCTTGTGAAGAGAGCTTTCGCCGTAACACGACGCGTGATAAACATGGCCGTTTTGTTGTTACGATACCTCTTAAGAATGACCCTAGTGTGTTAGGTGAATCTTATGAAATGGCCAAGCGTCGGTTCCTATCATTGGAGCGTCGTTTCCAACGTGATCCTGCTTTCAAGGAGAGGTATGTCGCCTTTATGCAGGAATATGAGAGTTTGGGCCATATGACAATGAATAAATCGCAGAAGAAACCTCATTCAGGTGACCACAATGAGTACTTTTTGCCACATCATGGGGTCATCAGGGAATCCAGTGCAACAACAAAGCTCCGGGCAGTCTTTGATGCATCAGCTGCAACTACATCTGGAATATCGCTGAACGATATCCAAATGGTAGGTCCCACTGTCCAGGATGATCTTTTTTCTATATTGCTACGTTTTCGTCAGCATAAATATGTCATTTCTGGAGACGTAGAAAAAATGTATAGGGCTATTTCTGTGACGCCTTCGCAACGCCATTTGCAACAAATAATCTTTCGCGCAGATTCCAAATTACGTCTTCAGACGTACAGTCTCAACACCGTCACTTATGGTACGGCCTCCGCTCCTTATTTAGCTACGAAGTGCCTGGTCAGTCTGGCGGCAGACGCTACTAATAATATTGTCAAGTCTTCCATTGAACGTGATTTTTACGTCGACGACTACATTAGTGGGGGTGACTCCATTCCAGAAGTAGTAGAGATGGGTAAGGAAGTCGTTTCCATTTTAGCTTCTGCTAGTTTTCACTTGCGTAAATGGCAGTCTAACAGTGAAACCATTTTAACGGAAATCGCAGGTATTTCAGGGCATTCTAAAAAGTTGGACTTATCAGAGAATAGAAACGTGTCTTCTAAAACGTTAGGCCTATATTGGCTATGTGAATCTGATTCTCTGGCGTTTTCAATATGCATCGACACCAACAAACAAATCACAAAACGTCAGATTCTATCGGTGATTAGTCAGATATTTGACCCATTGGGTCTTGTTGGTCCTTGTGTTGTCGAGGCTAAAATAGTCATCCAGAAACTATGGTTGGCTAAATGTGACTGGGACGAGATGGTGCCTGATGACATTCATAGTTTTTGGGTATCCTTTGTAAATGGTCTTTCATGTTTAAACACCCTTAAAATGCCTCGATGGGTTTCATGCAACAACCTTACAATTAATGAAATTCACGTGTTTACAGATGCGTCCGAAAAGGCGTATGGTGCTTGTGTGTACATTAGGTCTATGGACAAGGATGGGTTAGTAAGAGTTCAACTGCTAGTCTCTAAAAATCGTGTGGCACCTATCAGGCCAACAACTATCCCAAGGCTAGAGCTATGTGGAGCCTTATTGGGAGCAAGACTGTGTACTAATGTACTGAAATCCTTCACCAAGCCCGTTAGTAGATGCCGGTTTTGGTGCGATTCGACAATAGTGTTAAGCTGGCTTGCCATGGCACCAAATACATTAAAGCCTTTTGTTCGTAATCGCATCGATGAAATTCAGGAAAGCACTACAGAGCATACGTGGAGCTACGTGCCGTCTAAGGAAAATCCGGCAGATCTTGTTTCTCGCGGGCTGAAGGCTGACCTTATCAGCGAGTGTTCCTTATGGTGGTCAGGTCCTAAATTTTTGTTGGAAGATGAAATATATTGGCCAAAAATGCCCAATGAGAACGTGAAACAGGATCTACCTGAAGTAGTATCATCACATTTCAATGATCATACTTCTCATAATCACTCATATAATAATATAATTTCGGGAAATCAATCATTCATTAAATCATTAATTCACAAATATTCTAAATTTAATCATTTACATAGAGTAGTTGCTTATATACACAGATTTATATACAATTTAAAACATAAATATAATCGTTCTCGTGATCCCCTTTCCATTCAAGAACTTAGCAGCTCCTTCAACTTCATTATGCGTCATGCCCAAATGGATATGTTTCCTGAAGAGTACGCCTTATTGCAATCAGGAAAACCGTTGCGTAGTAAAAATAGGCTAATTTCCCTAAGTCCCTTTATAGACACGGACGGTCTCGTTCGCGTAGGCGGGAGGCTTGATAATTCGCCATATGACTACAACGTCAAACATCCTATCTTGTTATGTGGCAAGCATCACATTACTAAAATAATATTTTGTAAGTATCATTACGATTTCTTACACGCTGGACCTCAGTTATTGTTGGCTAACATTCGGCAAACGTATTGGCCTCTTGGCGGCAGAAACCTTTCAAAGTCCACTGTTAAAAATTGTATAAAATGTTTTAAATATAGATGTCAAATCGTGCAACCCTCAATGGGTCAACTGCCCTCCTCAAGGACACATTTAGAATACCCGTTTTTAAAGTGCAGCGTTGATTATGCCGGGCCAGTATTGATAGCTGATCGCAAAGGTCGAGGGTGTAGGCTTATAAAGGCGTATATTTGTATTTTTGTTTGCCTTGGTGTCAAAGCTGTTCACATCGAACTCGTTACAGATCTGACGAAGGAAGCTTATATGGCTGCCTTAAGTCGTTTTGTGGCTCGTCGTGGTAAACCCGAAAGCATCCTGTCAGATAACGGCACCAATTTCGTAGGTGCAAATAACGAGCTCCGTAAATTCCTACAAGATTCCAACCTTGTCTTCGAAGTTGCTCAACAAGGTATCAAGTTTACTTTCACGCCTCCATACTCCCCTCACTTTAACGGCATTGCCGAAGCTGCCGTCCGATCCACAAAGCATCACCTAAAGAGGCTTTTAGGTTTGACTCATTTTACGTATGAAGAGATGGCCTCGTGCTTGACTCAAATAGAGGCCATTTTAAATTCTCGTCCTCTTACCCCTCTTTCCTCTGATCCCTTAGACTTCTCTGCCCTCACTCCTTCACACTTTCTAATTGGGCGACCACTTATGTCCGTTCCGCATCCACAGGTGACTGATTTCACCATCGGGCGACTGGAGCGCTACCACAGAATGGAGCACATTAAACAGCATTTTTGGAAGCGGTTTCACTTAGAGTATGTTTCTCTGCTTCAGCAAAAAACAAAATGGTCAACCTCGACAGGGCAGCTATCTGTGGGAGCACTCGTTCTCATCAAAGAGAAGGGACTTCCGCCACTGATGTGGCCACTGGGGCGAGTCATCCAGGTCTTTCCTGGGAGCGACGGGACCACGCGGGTGGTGGAGCTGAAGACGAAGAAGGGGACGATGGTGCGGGCCTACAACAATGTCTGCCCACTCCCTCTTACTTGAAGCCTTCAACCCGGGGAGGATGTTCGGGCGCTTTCTACGGCCGGCGGCGCAGGCGACGGTTGGAGGAGGCGGGGGGCGCGGGCGCGCGGGACGCGGTGCCTAGGGGCCCGCCACTTCACTACCGAGCTCCGACGAAGACACACGTGCATTTCATTTATTTATAATATAGTACCTACAATACATCAGTTTATACAGTCCACTGATCTTTAATTTAAAGTGTCCTAGAAAGGTCCCTAACAAAGTGGGTCATATCATATCAGACAAAATGTTATGGAGTAGTAACTCCATGGAATAGCGAAGGGCTATTCATGCACGCATTCAAATACAGGGCTGCAGTCCGGGGCAATATATTAAAAAAAAAAATAGAACAAAAGCAGCGTTCGAAAAAAATCACAGAGATTTTCCGAAAAAGAAAACTGACGTATCCCAAAGACGGAACGAGCAAAATAAAAAGAACTACATAACCTGTTAAAAACTACGGTCGCTTAGAGTTGGAAGAAGATATGCCTTTGGATTTATATAAATTAAAAGAAAAATTATTTCTTGAAAGATTGCTCCCAACTAAGGAAATTCAAAGAAAATAGTGGGGACCAAAGCTATAATAACTTATGGGAAATTGAAAGAGAAAGACTAAAGAGGCTTACGGCATCGAATTTTGGGCGAATAATAAAAAATGAGAAATGTTATTATATAACAAATTTAAAGGAACCGTGGCTACCAATTATGGCAAGGAAAAGGAATCTGAAGCGATCGATCAATATATCAAGCACACGGGGCTACAGGTATTAGACTACGGAATGTTTATCGATGAAAGCAAACCCTTTTTAGCGGGAAGCCCGGATGGCCTGGTAGGTGAAGACTCGATAATAGAGATAAACTGTCCTTATGAAATTGCAAGTATGTCACCTGAAGACGTCATTCATCAAAAATAAATGGATTTACAGCTGTTTTCAAGGGTCATCACTAATCGTCTCCGTAGACCACACTCATACGCTGCGGCAGGTTATACAGAAGACCGAAGAGTACAACCTGCCTCTCTGTTTAGCTTTTGTGGAATACGAGAAAGCCTTCGATTTGATCGACACTTGTGCTGTACTGCAGTCTCTCCAACGGTACCAAAATTGACTGGTACATCGAAGTGTTGAAATGTTTGTATAAAAACGCCACCATGTCAGAACTGGAGGCTTAGCTTAGTCTCCACAGGATAGTCCGTTAAGCAGAAGCCAATCACTTTGATTGAATCTGCGAGACGCCAATCAAAAAAAAAAAAAAAAAAAGTTTGACTTCAGGATCAGACCTCGGAACCCGTCCTTATGCAGCGAGGTGTGAGACAGGGAGACGTAATATCTCCTGTTCACCGCTGCACTGGAGGATGTCTTCAGGGTTCTGGACTGGAAAGGGCTAGGCATAAATGTCAATGGCGAATACATCACTCAACTTCGGTTTGCCGACGATATAGTGGTCATGGCTGAGACTATGGAGGACCTCAGTACAATGCTCGATGACCTCAGTAGAGCTTCCTAAAGAGTGGGTCTTAGGATGAACATGGACAAAACCAAGGTGATGTTGAATTTCCATGTTACACTCACTCCAATCAAGGTCGGATACTCTACACTCGAAGTTGTGGGGGACTATGTCTACCTGGGACAAACGATCCAGTTGGGTAGGGCCAACTTCGAGAAAGAGGTCAACCGCCGAATCAGACTTGGCTGGGCAGTGTTCGGGAAGTTGCGGTATCTTCTCGTCCAACTTACCACAGTGTCTCAAGACGAAAGTCTATCAAATCAAATCAAATCAAATCAAATCATTTATTAAGTGTGTTTTTTGGTGAGGTTACATGGTCTTATAAAATACAAACATTGTGCTCAAAAAACTACCCATAGGGCTTACACTTTTTTAAGAAAATTCGTTCATTATTACTGAAGTATATTATATTATTATGCAAAGTACATGAAGCTATATAAAGTAATGTCAGATAAGCAAATAATCAAATTGTCAATTAAATATTTCCGTCATAAAGAAATTCAGTAATTGAATAATAGCATTTTTGGATTAATAAATTATATAATTTTCGTTTAAACTGCAATAAATTACAATCTTTAACGGAATTAGGCAATTTGTTATAGATTTTAGGTGCCATGCACAGTATGCTATTGTGCATGAGGGCGGTTTTTGAAGGCCTTAAGTACAATTCATGACGATTAACTTGTCTTGTTAATTTAGGATGATGTTCTTTTTTTTTGCGAAATAGTTCAATATTTTTCTTTACAAAAATTGCGGTTTCATATATATAGAGACATGGCAGTGTTAATATTTTGAGCTCAATATAATATGGTTTACAACTATCTATCGATTTCAAACTGCATATGGACCTTAAACAACGTTTTTGTGCCTTGAAAACAGAGGTTTTTTCACAGGAGTTGCCCCAAAAAATTATACCATAGCGAAGTATGGACATCAACATAACCAAAATAGGCGGCAACGACTGCTGATCTATTAGCTACTTTGCTAAGTTTATATAAAACAAATGAATATTTACTAAGTCGTGCCATTAGTAGAGCTGCATGTTCTTTCCAATTCAATTTGTAGTCAATTGTTAGGCCTAGAAATTTAGTGCTTGAAACTGCTTCAATTTTTTCCTTATTTAAAATTATATCAGACGCAGTAGAAGCAGTTCCTTGTCGGAAATTTATAATTTTAGTTTTGCTTAAATTTAAGATAAGATTATTTTGGTCCAGCCATTCAGTCGATTGTTTCAATGCATTTTTTATTTCTGTCTCGCGGTTATTCTCATCAAGTTGTCTTACTACTAAAGTACTGTCATCAGCAAAAAGAATCATCGGATGATTCACGTGCCTAGGAAAGTCATTTATATACACAAGGAAAAGCGGAGGGCCCAACACGCTGCCTTGTGGCACGCCATAAGAATTTGTATATACTTCAGATATATATTTAATTTCTTTCTTGGTCTTTTTACAAATTCGTCTGATTTCTGTGAATTGTTTCCTATTACAAAGGTAGGAATTTATTAACGAGAGTACCTTTCCTCTTATTCCATACATATTTAGCTTATTTATTAATATATCGTGGTCCACTAGGTCGAACGCCTTCGTCATATCCATAAATATTGCACTGGTTCTGGTTCTTTTGTCCATATCTGGCACTACTATATTAAGTAAATCATAAATTGCTACATTCACTGTCATGTTTTGTCTGAATCCTTTCTGCTCCTTTGCTAGAATTTTATTTTTAGTTAGGTAGGACTGTAAGGATCGGTAAATTACCTTTTCAAATATCTTTGATATAACAGGTATGAGCGCAATAGGTCTATAATTCTGCATGTGAGATTTATTTCCTTTTTTGAATAGCGGTTTTATAATAGTCTGTTTTAATCTTTCAGGAAATATTCCAGACGAAATACATAAGTTTATTATATGGCTAATATGACCTGATATTATTTGTGACACGAATTTTAAAACTTTTGTAGAAATGTCGTCAGACCCGACGCTAGTTTTATTTTTTAGGTCTAGAATAATACGATGTACTTCGTATGGGGTGGTAGGGGCTAAAAACATGGACTGACTAAACAAGGGATTGTCCACGTGTGGGGACTTGTTATATTGAGACTTTGTGGTGCTTGAAAGTATTCGTGGTTGATTTACAAAATACTCGTTGAATGCATTTGCAATTTTACTGGGACTTGTTAATGTAATACCATTTTCCTTTATTTCAGTAATGCTTTCAGTGGGTGAGCGATATTTATTCTCCTTTATGATTTTCCACGTGTCCTTTGATTTATTTGTGGATGTTAAAATTTTATGGTTATTTTTAGCTTTTTGAGTTAAATTTATAATTTTTTTAAGTTTCCGTGAATAATTTCTATATTTATTTATGTTATCGTTATTAGGATTTCTTCTTAATTGCCATAAACAACGGCGTTTGACTTTACTGCAACGTTTTATGCCAGGCGTTATCCAATCAGGAACAATCTTTGACTTAATTTTTACACTTTTCATGGGGAAACATAAATCATAAAACAGTTTAAACAAATCAATAAAGTCGTTGTATGCCATATTGGGGTCACTTGTATGATAAACATCCCCAAATGATAATGCAGCTATACAAGATTTAAATTTTAGAAGGTTATCATGGCTGTAGTCACGTAATCTAATAGTCCAACTGTCTAATGTACAAGTATTTCTTACGGGAATTTTTAAAGTTTGAGCTGTATGATCTGAAATGTTAAGATCTATTACTTGATGGACACACTTTCGTTGCAAATTATGAGCAAAGTTGTCAATACATGTGCCACTTTTTAGTCTAGTTGGTTGGTGAATTTGCAATTTTAGGTTGTAGCTTAATAAATAATTTGTAAATTCAAGAGAATTCCTATCCTTTTTCAATGTATTAATATTAAAGTCACCACATATAATGACACTATTGCGCATCTTATAACAAATCTTTGATAGAATAACATTTAATTTTAAGTAAAATGTATCAAGATTACTGGATTTAGGTACCCTATAGATACACAAAATGATGATACTATGCTGCGTTAGCTCGATTGCGCAACATTCAAATACACCTTGGACTGATAACTTCTTGATATCTTCTAGCTCTTTATATTCATGGTTGTGTTTTAATAATATGCATGCTCCTCCTCTTTTTGTGTCTCTGGAGTAGCAAGCTGCTAACTTATAATTAGGAACACATAAAATATCTTCATGTCCAGCTTCCATGAAGTGTTCAGTAACACAAATAACATCCATGGTATCGGTTAATTCATGTACATGCAGTAACAATTGGTCACACTTATTTATTAGTCCGGCGATATTCTGATGCATAATTGAAATATGATTATAGAAAAAACTGATCAGATTGTGCTAAGTGATTTTTCGGACATTTTAAAACGTTAGGTTTTACGTTTTCGTTGTATAAGTCTAGGTCAACCAATATGTTACTCTTGATCCTATCATATATTTTTCTTACCCCGTATTTATTTATCTTGCCATTTTTGTATGAAAACATTTCATGAGATAATTCACTATTGCTGTCCAGGAAGTATGCATACTTGTGGTTCTGCAGGTCTGTATATAGAAGGTTGTTGAATATCTCCACTTTAAAGTTATATATCGGAGCACCAGCTATATACGTAGGTAAACAGAGAACCACATTGGTATGGGTAAGGCTTTGTACTGATTGTCTTATATTGTTTATTATATTTAAATAGTTACCATGTTCCCTGATATCGTCTCCTCCAATAAAAATAATGCAGTAGTCATTTAGGTTAAAATCTTTCAGTTCATTTTCCAAATTTTTCAGAAGATGCTCTATGTTGCAATGGGGCATGATGTAATGGCAGTAATCAAAGCCATTTGAGAAAATTTCTTCAATTAATGTTAATGATCCTATGTTTTTATCGTTGCTCAGAATACATAGTTTGTTTTTTTGTTTCCATCTTCTTGATGTATCATTTCGCTCATCACTTTGAGTCTGTAGATGATCCGAATATAATTTTGACTGAGAGGTACTCATAGTATTATTGTTAATATTGGTATTATTATGCAGACGATGAGTTAGGGATGTAAGTTGTTGTGTGAGGTTTTTAATATCCTGTTCTGCATTTTTTAGTTGCTGCTCCAAATTTCCTATTTTTTGTTCCAGGTGTATTATGTGTAAAGGATCTAAGTTTTTCCTCGATGAAACTGGTGTAGACTCATGTTGTCGTAAAGGAGTTTGAGGATACTTTTTCTGTTTCATGCCCGGAGAGTTATCTATTATCGATGATGAATTACACAACGATTTTAGTATATTTTTTTCCGCGGTCAGCTGGTCTATACGTTTATGAAGATTGTTATTTTCCAATATCATGTTATCCAGCTCCTGTTCCGTACTATTAAGCTTTAAAGTGCGCTGTGTTAAAACTTCTTTTATCTCCGTTATGGAAATTACGTCAGATATTGTACCATCTAAGCTCCTCGATAGTTTATTGGGTGAGATTATTGAGTCTTGTGTTGTTTCTTGGTCTGAAAGAATTTGAGAATCCATCAATGGTGCATTATTTGTTAGGCTCTCTTTGTTGCATTTCTTGGTTTGTTTCGGCGAGACTGTGAGTAGGGAAGGATTCTGTTTTTTTCTCGTTGTGATATTGGATGAATTGTTGTCATTGGTAGTCATTTCATTTTTTCCTCCAATTTTTGCACATTTTTTGCAGCGCCATTTCTTTTTTGATTCCTGGTTTAATAGTCTATATGTTTGTTCAGGATATCCATCACAATCCGGTTCAAATCTATTATTGCACACGGAACATAACGCAGTAGATTTTATATTAACACTTTTCTTGCATTTAAAACATGTTACCACCACTGCCATCTGGCGGTCGCTACTACTGGTGTTCGTTTTATTTGACATCTTAGTAATGGTTGATAGTAGCAGTAGTAAGTAAGCTATTCGATAAGAGATGTTATCTATTCGTTCTCAAGTTGCAATAGTAACTAGTGTCATCCACTGTGCGTTTGCCGTTTATGTTATAATAATATAAGTTTGGTCAATTTTTTGTTCCGGTTTACTCAATTTAATTTACTTTTCTACCACAAGGAAGATTATTTTGTGAACTGGTATCCCCAATCACTATTTAGCGCCCCTGGTGGACAGTAGCGTTATTATTTTAGTTCACTTTTTCGCCACGTGAACCGTTTTGTACGATGTTATGGCGCTAGTGGTCGTTTCAACTGCGCTTAGGTTGGTAGAACTGATATGCTATCTTGTTGTCACTTTAGTACGTCCATTCGCCACTTAGGCGGTTACATATGTCGTTTTGGCGCTAGTTGTATGTTTTTAAATAAAATAAACGAACTCATAAAAGTTAAAGTCTTACTTGAGGTTGATAAAGTGGTTTCGTTCACTGTTTATAGTTTTTATATTTCTTCTTTTGATGCACTAAAAACGTAATAATTGATAATAATTTGCAAAAGTCACTTTTCACTGTTTATTACTGAGTTTTGGTATTCACTATTGTTCTTTTCAGTAACTGTCCTGGAACTCGATAGTTTCACTTGAAAACGTTGTCACTGGTTTATTATGTTGTTAAGACTTTAATGATATTATTGTTCGAGTATAAGCGCATATTAAAGATTTTAATTATTTTTAACTAAGGAGCCTATGTTTACATTTGCCAGGGTTGCCAGCATCTCTTGACTATGACCAGTGTGTGTTGCCAGACATATGGCTCTGAGACATGGTCGCTTACTATGGGCCTCACCAGAAAGCTTACAGTCACCCAAAGGGTAATGGAGAGGGCTATGCATGAAGTTTCCTTGCTTGGTCGAATCAGAAATGTAGAGATCCGCAAGAGAACCAGGGTTACCAACATAGCCCGAAGAATTGCCAAACTTAATTGGCAGTGGGCAGGGCACATTGCTCGCAGAACGGATGGCCGATGGGACAGTAAGGTTCTGGAGTGGCGACCGCGAACCGAAAGACGTTGCATTGGAAGGCCTCCCACCAGATGGACCGATGACTTGGTGAAGGTTCCGGGGATCCGCTGGATGCGAGACGCACGGGACCGATCAATGTGGTGACGCTTGGGGGAGGCCTATGTCCAGCAGTGGCTGATATGATGACGATGATGATGATGAAGTAGATTTATATACGTTTAAAGGCAAAATGTTACAATTAAAACAGAATCACAATTACTTCTACCAAGTAGAAGGCCAACTACACATAACTCGTCTAGATTTCTGTTATTTTATTTTATGGAGTCCCAAAAGCTTTTATTTTTCAAAATATTAAGAGGGACGATGCATTATGGCATAAAAATGGAAACATTATTAGAAAAGTTCTACCACATTAGTGGCAAGCCCAAGGCATTGCCTTTTACCCGAAATCATTAACGGTCGGATACCAAAGAATAAACCAGTGAGAAAAAGCACGTCGTCATAATCTGCCTAGCCTTTTCCCATCTACGTTTGAGTCGGATGCAGCTGAATACCAGTATTTTGATGGATCGACTGCCTATCTGACCTCCACAACCAGTTACTGGGTAATATGCAACCCCTTGGTAAAACGGGTCAACAGCCAGGACCAACGGCTTAACGTGCTTGGCGAGACACGGACGGGTCTTGGTATGAAAAGATGGTCACCCATCCACGGACCAACCACGGCAAGCATAGCTTAACCTGATCTATTAACCCGTGCGGCTGACGTTGAAATAAGTTTAATTTCGCTGATGTACCTAGTAGGCGATCTAGAGATTGCGGATACCTCTATCTATATATCTATCTATCCGATATATAATTTACTGTTTTGTATTGAAAACTTTTTGTAATAAACATTTATAGACATGCACTTTATTTTATTTTGTATCCAATACTTTTTAATACTTCTATTTGTATTTCTCATTAACAGCACATGTAAACAATATAAATGTGTTCATCGATAACTGTTTACAACACTAGTATATCGATATTATTTTCAACTACTACGCATCACCTTTCTGTCTGTGTACGTATTATTCAGACCCCTTGCGTCTCGCCCCGCCCTCAAATTCGTGCGATAAGGACAACTGCAGATTCGACAAATTTTCTTAAGTAAAAAGTCATAATTCGAGGTTTGGCTCTCGTCTGTTTTCTCCTCCAATATTGGACCGATTTAGAAGATATTTCATAAACTGAATAAAAAGGATATTTACTATGTCCCTATGTTTTTCTTTTTTCATTAATAGTTGTCAAATTTGTACACTAGGGCTCTGAAGACAGCGACTCAATACAGACAATTTTGAGCATTTTGAGAGGGTTCTAGTTCTTATACGGATAATAAATCACCAAAAAGGAAAACATAGGGACATAGAAGAAGTTGATATTTATTTTACTGTAAAAAATCATTGCTTTAAGTTCATAAACCAGAGAGAAAACAGACGAGAGCGTTTGTATGGATAAAAGACCACCCCCGTTTCCTCTTAAGTTACGCAACAATCATGTATGTAGGGTAGGGTAGGTAGGACAGATGGGTAGGTAGGTAGCCAGTTGACGGGAGCGAAGCCGCGTGGGACAGCTAGTCATCAATCAATCAAAAAGATGTGCCGGGAAGTTCTGGTCTGGATATTGATACATATGACTACTTAATTCAGAATAGGTTGAATGACAGTGTTTTCAACTTTCAGAAATATATTGAGGAACAGGTACTTAAAATCCTCCGAGACATAAGTACGAACGCTGCGGGACATGACAATATAACAATAAATATGTTACGTATGACGTTACCTCATACTTTGCCAATCCTATGCAATACAATTAACATAATATTTTCCCCGACGCATGGAAATTGGCAAAAGTAAAGTCCTTACCAAAGAGTAGCACGGTTGAAAACCATAAGGATCTCCGCCCAATTAGCATTTTTCCAGTTGCATCGAAGTTAGTGGAAAGAGCAGTGTGTGCACAGCTAACATCTTATTCAGAAAGTAATGGTATGTTACCCAGTGTCCAGTCGGGCTTTCGAAGCAGACATGGTATTGATACGGCACTGACTCATGTGACGGACGATGTACTGTTGGAGTCCGATGCCGGCAAAAGTACAGTCTTGGTTCTATTAGACTTCTCCAGGGCATTTGACTGCATAAATGTTGCCTTTTTACTAGCATAAATGGCGTACTAAGGGATATCACCGTCGGCTCGAGACTGGTTTGCGTCTTTATTGACACAGCGAAAGCAATATGTGGTTACATAATATGTTAAAGGTGAATAAACTTCCTCCACAGTGGGAAATGTTACACGAGGAACGCCCAGAGCTCAATTTTAAGTCCGCTAATATTTATTTTGTATGCCCCCGATCTCTGCAAAATTATAAAACACTGTAAAGTGCACCTGTACGCTGATGACACCCGCCATGGAGCTCATACCATGACTTCGCTGCGGTTTCAGAATGGGCACGAAGGAATAATTCGGTTCTTAATCCTAGTAGTAAATCAAAGTATATTATACAGGTTATTATATAGGTATATTCGAGTCAGTGATGGAAGATGTTTTGGCTAAACTTGCAATTGGTAATAAACAAGTAATTGTCTGTGGTGACTTTAATATTAATATTCTAGAAGATAATTCAGATAGCAGTAGGTTATTAAATCTCTTTAAATCATTTAATTTGTCACATGTTTTTATGGAACCAACACGAACTACATTGACTTCTGCTACATGTATCGATAATGTTTTTTGTTGCTGCAACTACTTTGACAAGGCCATTATTAATTATTGCCTTCGGATCATAGTGGGCTACTGGTGGCCTTTGAGCCCTTTATGCTAAAACAACAAGTGCAGATTCAATCCAGACCAATAACATCCGGTAAATTAAATAAATTTAACAGCACTTTTATCAGTAAGTTAAGAGATGAGGACCTCACAGTAAATGATGGTATTTTGTATGATGAAGTTTTTTCAGTGGTTCAAAAAGATTTCAATTCAATTTTTAAGAAGAAAACTAAAACTATAAACAATAAACAATATTGATTTGTTCAAGGCTTAAACCTAATTACAATGATTGTACCTTAAATTAGAATCATTAAGTTAGTGGCAAGATACAAAATGTGTGCAACTGGGCTTAAACTAGGAGGATTCCTGTGCTATAAGCACCAGTTACTTCCGTCACCACCGTGTTCGAGCTGCCATTACAAGTGTGGTGCGGTGCTAAAGTAAGTAGTAGTAGTGTGCATGTGAGTATGAAGATAGTGTGTGTGTGGTATTCTGGTGTGTGATGTGTTGTGTTTGTGTGTTTGTGTGTATGTGTGGATGTGTATGTGTTAGCGTGCATGGGCTTGACTGGTTTTATTATTATTATTTTATTTGTTTTATTTTATACTTTAAATACGTTTTAGTAAATTTTCAGTGTTTTCATAATTTTGAGAGAGAAGGAAGTTATCTATGGTAAGTTTTAGTTTTTTTGTCGGTAAGTTATGTAACTGTGTAATTTTACTTATTTTATTATATAGGTATGGACCCATGTAGCACGGTTGTCTCCTGAAGAAGTCTGTTTTATACGGTTTCAGTTCAAAGACTATGTCCTTCCTACGTTTGTTTTTCAGTCTTTCTGGGTCATACGTTGAGCCTTTATGGCTTATAAGCAGAACCCTCCTGATATAAAGTTGTCGAACCGTTAAAACCAAACAATCCTTGTATAGCTGCTCCGTTGGATACTGAAAGTATTTTTTGTGTATTACCTTGAGAACTGGTCTCTGGGCTCTTTCTAGGTTTAATATATGAGTTTTGTGTGTACTTCCCCAGACAGAGATACAGTATTCCAGTACTGACTGGCACAGGGATAGATAGATTGTTTTCAACAGGCTCGAGTCGCACACCCTACGTAACTTCTTAAAAACTGTTATTAACTTTCTAACTCTAGAGCTTAGTGTTTTTACGTGGTGGTGGAAGTTTAGCTGGTCGTCTACTTGTATTCCGAGATATTTTATACTGCTTGTTTTTTTAAAAGGAAGACATCTGCATTCAGTGATACTGTTTTGATTACATGTATGTGCTCGGACTTCAACCAATTCAGTAGCAGACGGGGGAGCCTTCTTTATCGAAAACATGAGATATTTTGTTTTTTCTACGTTAAGGGTAAGTAAATTTAGGTTAAGGTATCCAAGAACTGTTCTGAGGCCAGCGTTTGCGAGAGCGGCAACCTCTGACCATGTGTTTCCATGGAAGATGATTGCCGTGTCGTCTGCGTAAGTTATTATTTGACCATTTTGTAGATTTAAGTTACATATCTCATTTATGTAGATTAGAAATAAACTAGGACCGAGTACACTCCCCTGTGGTACACCAAAATCTATATTTGCACTATTACTTATATACTTGTCAATTTTAACTCTGACTTTAATGACTTTAATCTGAGTTCTGTTAGTAACATAGTCTGTAAATAATTTAAGAGGGGTTCCTCGAATCCCTATATTCCCCATCTTTTTCACCAGCCTGGGGACAGAAACGGTGTCAAAAGCTTTTGCTAGGTCTAGAAATACTCCTATGCATTTATTTCTGTGTCTAATTTACCTGCAATATGATCTGTTAGTTTTATTACCGCATCCTCTGTAGATTTGCCTGATACAAAACCATATTGGTTTGGAGAAATTAATTTATTTTTATTTAGATAATTTATTAGTCTGCTATTCATGAGTTTTTCTGTTATTTTG
This sequence comes from Orthosia gothica, assembly GCA_949775005.1. Classification (NCBI taxonomy): domain Eukaryota; kingdom Metazoa; phylum Arthropoda; class Insecta; order Lepidoptera; family Noctuidae; genus Orthosia; species Orthosia gothica. The sequence continues at coordinate 12,048,851 of OX459047.1, read as the reverse complement.
GAAAAAATCGGGAGTACAGAAATTGGCCTGTAGTTGCTTACACCGGCCCTGTCACCAGACTTGTAGATAGGATGGACTACAGAGAGTTTAAATAGTGTAGGAAATTCCAGAGTTAAAGCTTAAGTTGGCAATATGAACAATAGCGGGGACTAGGACATCGCTAGCTAATTTAATTATTTTCACAGGTATATTGTCCCAACCTCTAGCGCAGTCTTCTCTTAGGTTTGAAATAATTTGTTGAACTTCCTGCTCATCTGTTTCAAGCAAAACTAACGAGTTACACACTTGTGGGTCGTTACTGTTTGTAGGGATGTCTCTAGGTACGTTTATTTTGCTTGCTAGAGTTTCACCTACTTTGACAAAAAAGTTGTTTACTGTGTTTACAGCCTCCTCCGGGGTTTCTTCTATTTTGAGTAAGTCTAAATTGGGTTCACGTGTCGAATTTATGTTTGCTATTTCTTTGACTAGCTTCCATGTTTGTTTTGGGTTTTTTGTATATTTACTTAATTCTGATTTTTCATGAGTGTCCTTAACTTTGTTCAGAATGTCGTTGCAGAAGTTACGGTATCTAAAGTAGGTAGTTTTGAGGATGTTATTATTAGGGTATTTTTTATGGTGCAGGTGTAGTTTGTCCCTATGCCTTATGCATCGAAGAAGGCCTGGGGTAATCCATGCCTTAAAAACTCTTTTACGATGAGGAACTTCGGTGGTGGTTTTGTTCGATTGGATTGCGTTGTTTATTATATCGAAAAGATATTGGACCGCCGAATTAACGTTATTTATTGTGAAAAGTGTATTATTATTTAAAAGGTGTTGTCTTATTTCGTCTGTTACTTTCGCATAATTTATCCTTTCTAGAGCTTTGCTTAAAACTTTACGGGTAATGCGTGATTCTAGCGTGAGACATACAGGAAAGTGATCAGTGACAGATGACTTTATTATTACAATATTCGAACTAAATTCGGTTTTTATGTTTATATGATCTAAGCAGGTTTTGTCTCGGGTTGGAAGGCTGTGACCCGGCAAAAGACCGTGTGTGGCAAGCATATTGAGATACATGTGCGAGCGAGCATCCATATTATCAGGGTTGATATTCAGGTTTATGTCCCCAGTTAAGATTATGGTACTATAAGACGATAGTGATTTTAAAACATTATCGCAAGAGCTAAGGCAACTATCAATATTTTGAATTGAGGGAGATCTATATATTGCTACTATGGCGACTTTAGTTCCGAGTTTTATGACTACGCAGTTCGCACCTGTAAATGGTGGTTCATATACTTCATGCATAAGTGATAAATGTATGTAGGTTACGACACCCTCGTTTTGCGTCGCACAGTTCTTAGTTGTATAGCTGACGTAGTCACGCAGGGGTGGTGGTTGAACATTTTTATTCGTCCAACACTCTGTCATAATAATTATGTCGAATTCCATACCAATACCTGCAAGAAAAACCTCGAACTGTGGCATATTTCGACCTATACTTCGAATGTTTTGCGTGATAATTGTTAAGTTATTATCAGATTTATTTATATACCGAGCGGCACTGCTTGTTTCACACGCTATGGAGTTGGACACTCGGTAGTTATCTAGTTCGGTATTTATTTGCTGTGTACACATTATTTTTGTGCGGTTATTATAAACAAAGTCTGATTAATTAGTGCCATGAAATATAACACAAAGTATAATATTATTTCTAGTGTGTTTTTATGATGTAAACCTACTTTCCTACAATCAGTGATAACAGCCAAGCGGCAGACACTGTGCGGGCCCGAGATCATTATTTTAAAATTATGTATGTTTATGCCCTAAGTTTTTATTCAGTGACTGGGCGACTAAAGGACTTAGAAAAAGTAGGGAAAGACTTTACGAACTTTACGGCCTTAAGCCTTGTATTAATACTGAAACGTTTAATAAGTATGTTGGTACTTACTCAATAATTTTTAAAAATACATGTTAGGCAGCTAAGGCCTTGTACATTAGCAATAAGGTTAAATTAGCAGAAAATAAAATCAAGACGGATTGGCAAATTATAAACAATGAAACGAACAGGAATAAAATAAATAATACTGATTACACGCTTGATACCACACACGGACTTATATTGATAACAAAACAGTTACTCAAGAATTTGTAAATTTCTTTACCAACATCCCAATTAAAACTACTGAAACATTAAATTCTTCGCCCTTGCTCGCTTTTGGATTATTAAACGCGAACGTTTCAGCCTGCCCCAATGAATTTAACTTTTCACATATAAACCCCATAACAGTAATAAAAGCTTTTAAGCAAATCAAGATAAAACAGACCGAAGATCTATGGAGAATGTCCATCAAAGCTTGTACCTCCATTATTCAGACTATAGCGCCGTACTTAGCTTTGATTTTCAATTTGTGTGTGGATCAAGGAGTCTTGCCGGATCTAATGAAATATAGTAAGGTTATACCACTTTTTAAATCCGGGGACAGTAAAGACAAAAATAATTATAGACCAGTGTCCGTGTTGCCGGTTTTCAGCAAGGTGTTTTAAAAGATTTTTAATACGAATAACATCTTGCATGATAAACAGTATGGTTTCACCAAAGGATGTTGTACAACTGACGCTGGTGTCACCCTATTAAAACACATATTTAATGCGTGGGAAGAGTCGCAGGATGCCATAGGTATCTTCTGCGACCTGTCGAAGGCGTTTGATTGCGTTAATCATGAAACATTACTTCTGAAACTTGAGTATTACGGGCTAGGTCAATCAGCGTTAAGTTTGATTAAATCTTATTTGAGTGATAGACAGCAATTAGTTCAAATAAACGGTGTGAATTCGTCGGGGTTAAATGTGAAAATGGGGGTGCCCCAGGGCTCAAGTTTAGGTCCTTTCTTATTTTTAATATACATAAAAGATTTACCCCATTTATTGGAAGGCAAACTAAATATGGTGTTATTTGCTGATGACACATCTTTAGTTTTTAAAATAAATAGACGTACTTGTCAGGTTGACGACGTAAATAACGCGCTACGGCAGGTTCAGGATTGGTTCACTGCCAATAATTTAGTTTTAAATGGTAAAAAAACCAAATGCGTAAAATTTTCCTTGCCAAATGTCAAAAGTACTGATTCATTCGTCGAAAAAACGGTTTTCCTGGGGATCACGCCAGACTCAAGGGGGCAATGGGGTCCTCATTTAGTATCACTTGCGGGGCGGCTGAGTTCGGCAGCTTATGCTGTCAGAAAGATTCGTCAATTTATTGATGTGGATACCGCTAGGCTAGTCTATTTTAGTTACTTTCATAGTATAATGTCTTACGGTAACTTACTATGGGGAAGGGCTGCAGACATTGAGTCTATTTTTATTCTGCAAAAACGAGCCATCAGAGCGATATACAATCTTTGCCGGCGCGATTCTCTAAGAAAACTGTTTAAGGACATTAACATCATGACGGTTCCTTGTCAATATATTTATGAAAACATCATGTACGTGAGAAAGAATTTACATCTTTTTAGTACAGACATAATTACATTACTAGAAATAGGGACCAATTAGTTCAACCAGGTTTCAGACTGGCAAAAGTGGCCTCATCTTTCATGGGGTACTGTACAAAATGTTACAATAAAATTCCTCCCCACATTCTAGAAATGAACGAGACGAAATTTAAAAATTGTATAAAACGCACACTATGCAGGCAGGCATATTATAAGTTGGGGGATTACATCACTGATAAAAATGCTTGGCTCAATGCTAGTCCTGCTCCACAACCACTAGGGCGCAAAAACAAATGATATGTTTATGTTTGTGTTGTATAGACTCGATTTCTTTTAGTATTGTATAGCTGCACAGCACGTGTGTGGGTACTATGTATCCAACTGTAAATCTACCATTTGCTATACCTATGTGTCGTTCGTTGACTTGTGTGTGCCCTGGCAGTTGAGTGTGTCATGCTCTCTCAAATGTCTCTCTGACGGTGGCGAGTGTGTTGGATCATTCGGTTCCCCTGGGTGGTGCCGATTCATGCGTCATATTCGTGAACGGGCGCCGTCAGTTGGGATTGGTCATAACTTAACTGCTTCGGATGTTAATGTTTTTCTAGTACATATTATATAACTGCACAGTACATGTGTGAGTACTTTTAATACTTTATACCTTTACGTAGTATAGTGTGTAGTGCTATTCTGGGTGCATTGTCCTCACATATGTGCATTTATTAATATATGTTCTCATGTACCTAAATATTGTAAAAATCTAAAAAATGTGCATTCTTCTCCATAACAAGCTACTTTCCGAATGCACGGTAGAATCAACTTTTATTCCATGTAAATTTAAAAAGTATGGAGTTTCTTGTGCATTCTTCTCCATAACAAGCTACTTTCCGAATAAACGGTAGAATCAACTTTTATTCCATGTAAATTTAAATTGTGACATTCAAAAGTGCCGCTTGGTGGCCCAGTTAAAATAAATATCTTTTGTCTTTTTTTTGTCTTTTGTCCTACTACGCCCAAGGCACCGGGCTCGAGGCCCCGCTATGGATAGTTTTTTTATGATTTCGTTTCGGTGTGGTTTTCTGGAGTGCTACTAGATAGCGCGCAGTAAAACTGTCTTTACTTATTTTATATGAAGTCAATATTCTTCTCCCTAGAGTAAATAATATTCTGTGCAGGTAGGTAAGTTGGGTAGGTAGGTTAGGTAAGACGTAGGTTGGTAGGTAAGGAAGGCAGTTGACAGGAGCGAAGCCGCAGGCACAGCTAGTCAATAATAAATACTTACCTAGCTGTGCGTTCTATTTTCGATAGAACTGTGAAAATTATTAGTTCAAAATAATCTTCCAACGATGAATCGCTAATTAATTTAAATTCATCATCAGAATTTCGGCCGAATCAAATCAAATCATATTTATTCGTAAATGTAGGTTTTAATACAATAGGATGTTATAATAAGGTGGTCAGTTTGCTACATTTTACTCGAGAGCATACAAATATTAACAAAGTTAGTGGTGTCGAAACAACAGACACATATTTAAAATGAAATCATTCAATTAATTACATACTAACACACAAAATCTTACGTATTAACACACAATTACCAATGTCAAAATAACAATAATAATCTAAATGTAATATAGTAATAATCTAAATGTCAGTGGTGTCCTCCATAAACTCAGTTGTGGAGTAATAATATTAATGAATTAAAAATTGTTTCAGTTTCTTTTTAAAAATATTATTATTAAGATTCTTGTGTTGGAATTTTATTGAAAATTACTGGAGCCATTTGGTAAATACTTTTATGTGGGCTGTTTTACTGCGATCAACACAAAGAATGTTTGAATCCCTTTTTCTTAACCGTGGATCAGCGGGGGCTCGGATTTTGAAAAGCTGTGGGTTTGTCTTAACAAACACTGCCACCTCAAAGAATTATAATGACGGCAATGTTAGAAGCTTCAAGGTTTTAAAATAACGCTTACAACTGTCCCTTGAGTGCAAATTACATAAAGCACGTACGCATTTTTTTTGTGCGATGAATACGTAATTCATGTTTGTCGAGTAACCCCAGAAGATGACTCCGTATCTTAGAACTGATTCTACGTAGCTATGGTAGACAATAAGCACAGCGTCACGGTTCACAAATTTGGACAGCTTATAAAGAGCTGTGAAGATTTTTACAAATTTCTTCAATATGCGGTTTCCACGTAAGTTGACTGTCTATCACTAACCCTAAAAACTTTGTTGTATCCGTTTTTGTAACTGGTTGCCCATTGTGACTAATATTTACGGGTAGTTGTTGTCGTTGTCGCTGACTAAAATTCATTATACACGTCTTCTCTAAATTAATTACTAAATTATTCAAGTGCAGCCAATCTATAGTTTGCTTTAGCGTGTCATTTATTTCTTGCTCATAATTGTACGACTCATCTATTTTTATCATAATTATACAGTCATCAGCAAATAATCATCATTATCATCATATCAGCCGAAAGACGTTCTGGACATAGGCCTCCCCCAAGTGTCGCCACATTGACCGGTCCCGTGCGTCCCGCATCCAGCGAATCCCCGCAACCTTCACCAGGTCCACCTGGTGGGAGGCCTTCCAACGCATCGACTTCCGGTTCGCAATCGCCACTCCAGAACTTTTCTGCCACATCGGCCATCCGTTCTGCGAGCAATGTGCCCTGCCCACTGCGACTTAAGTTTGGCAATTCTTCGGGCTCTGTCGGTAACCCTGGTTCTCTAGCGGATCTCTACATTTCTGATTCGATCACGCAAGGATACTCCGAGCATAGCCCTCTCCATTGCCCTTTGGGTGACTGTAAGCTTTCTGATGAGGCCCATTGTGAGCGGCCACGTGTCAGAGCCATAGGTCATCACTGGCAACACACACTGGTCATAGACCTTCGTCTTGAGACACTGTGGTAAGTTGGACGAGAAGACACCGCGCAATTTCCCGAACGCTGCCCAGCCGAGTCGGATTCGATGGTTAACCTCTTTCTCGAAGTTGGCCCTACCCAACTGGATCGTTTGACCCAGGTAGACATAATCTTCCACAACTTCGAGTGTAGAGTCTCCAACCTTGATAGGAGTGGGTGTTACAAGGGCTTTCAACATTACCATGGTTTTGTCCATGTTCATTTTAAGACCCACTCTTTCGGAAGCTCTACTTAGGTCATCGAGCATTATACTAAATTCCTCCATGGTCTCAGCCTTGACCACTATATCGTCGGCAAACCGAAGGTGAGTGATTTACTCGCCATTGACGTTGATGCCTAGCCCTCTCCAGTCCAGAACCTTGAAGACATCCTCCAGTGCAGCGGTAAACAGTTTCGGAGATATGACGTCTCCCTGTCTCACACCTCGCTGCAGAAAGATAGATTCCGAGGCCTGATCCTGAAGTCGGACTGACATGGTGGCGTTTTTGTACAAACACTTCAACACCTCGATGTACCAGTAGTCGATTTGGCACCGTTGGAGAGACTGCAGTACAGCCCAAGTCTCGATTGAATCGAAGGCTTTCTCATAGTCCACAAACGCTAAACAGAGAGGCAGGTTATACTCTTCGGTCTTCTGTATAACCTGCCGCAGCGTATGTATGTGGTCTATGGTGCTAAAGCCCTTTTCGGAATCCGGCTTGTTCGGGAGGCTGGAAATCGTCAAACCTGCGCGCGAGTGTTTCGTGATGACTCTTGAAAACAGCTTGTAGACATGGCTAAGAAGTGAGATGGGCCTATAGTTCTTTAATAGGGCATTGTCACCCTTCTTGAAAAAGAGTACCACCACACCCCTACACCATGCCTGTGGCGTTTTCCCCTCGAGTATGACGGCACCAAACAGCCTCTGAAGGGCCTTAAGTATTGGTTTTCCATCCGCCTTTAGGAGTTCGGCCGTAATGCCGTCATCACCCGGTGCCTTGTTGTTCTTAAACTGTTTAAGAGCCATCCTAATCTCGTACAGGCTGACGTCCGGTATGTCTTCGGTATAGTGACGGGTCAATCTAGCTCTAGGGTATTTTACTAGATTCGCGACGGGTTTACTGGTTGACGTGTACAACTGCCCATAGAATTTCTCGATCTCCCTCATAAGCTCCGCTTTGGCGGATACGATCCTGCCATCGTCGGTCTTCAGTTTCGTAAGCTGGCTCTGCCCAATAGACAGATCTCTTGCAAAGACCTTGGAGCCCTTATTCCGCTCAATTGCGTCTTTAATACGCTCAGTATTATAGCGGTGGAGGTCGCTTTTCAAGGACTTTGAGATCCGTCTATTAAGCTGCCGGTATTTCAACGTCAATCGTCTGAAGACTGCAGGATCATCTCACGCCTCTCCTTCATGAGCTTGAGAGTAGGATCAGAGAGCTTTTTGTTTATATCTGTACGGCGGGTCTTGAAAAACTTAGTCCCGACCGTATGGACAGCTTCCACGAACCCATCACTGTATTCGTCCACGGAGCTCCCTAGGCACTCGAAACGATTCTGGAGTTCGAGCTGAAAGCTCTCGGGGTTATGGATCTGGATCTGTGCTGGACAGAGCGTAGACTTCATCAGTCGAGACCTTTCACGCTTGATATTTATGTTCAATGTGCCTCTTACCATACGGTGATCGCTCCCGGTTTTCACCGAATTGATCACAGAGACATCATTGAACATTTGCTTCTTGGTTGACATGATGAAGTCGATCTCGTTTTTTGTTGCACCATCGGGGCTTTGCCAGGTCCATTTCCTATGCTCACGCTTTCTGAAGAAGGAGTTGATCATGTAGAGGCCCTCCTTCTCCATAAAACTGGCCAGTAGGTAACCCCGATGGTTCCGACGTCTAACTTCAAATTGGCCCACTTGCAGCTCATCCTTGTCTCATTTGCCCAGTTTCGCGTTGAAGTCCCCCATGACAACGGTGAAGTGAGTTTTGAAACCATGCATGGCTATAGAGATATCCTTATACATGGTCTCTACCTCGTCGTCGGGGTGTGCCGAGGTCGGAACGCAGACCTGTATGACCTTCAGCGAATATCTCGAGGATATTCTGAGTATAAGGTACGCCACCCTGGTCGACACACTCTCGATATTCACCATGTTATTTACAAGGGACTTGTGGATGATAAACCCGACACCACCCTGGGACTGCCGGTCACCCTCTCGGAAATAGAGCAGGTTACCGGATTTGAGGATTATCGAGTCCTCTCCCTCTCTTCGGACTTCAGATAACCCTATAATACTCCATCGTAACCTGCCCAATTCTTCCTCGAGTTCGGCTATCTTCTCGTCGGTCCGGAGTGTTCGCGTGTTGTATGTTGCCAGAGCCAGTCGTCGGTGTTTATTGGGGTAGCCGGGTTCACTCCGGGAATTCTTCGCACCCCTTGCCACGCCATCGCCTCGACCGCTACCGTAGTCGAGGGTAGACGGGCTGCCGGGTACTCGGGGCCGTTTTCTCTTTGTGCTAATCATTTGGTTTGGGCGGGTTTGCCTTAATCGCCACGCTTGGCAGGCGGGTTGGCGATCGCAGTGTGTTGTTGAAGAGCACAGAGAACGCTGCTGCCCATTCTCTGGTGTATCCCTTAGTCGCCTTTTACGACACCCACGGGAAGATATGGGATGGTGAGATTCTTTACGTCCGACACCATACGGAGCAAATAATACTGTTGGGTGATTGATACTTTTAGGAAGATCATTTATGTACACCAGAAATAGTAGAGGACCCAAAACACTCCCCTGAGGCACACCATACCTCACCGTTCTAGGTTTTGACCTATATTTGTTTGCCCGCTTGGTATTAATTTTTATATTTGTTATTTCTATGTATTGTTGCTGGTTGCTTAAATATGATGTGATAAGCTCAAGATCATTGCCGCGTATTCCACATCTTTCTTGTTTGTCGATAAGTATAGCATAATCAACATGATCGAAGGCTTTCGTCATGTCCATATATAGGGCACAGATGAGTAGTGTTTTATCTAAATTTGACATCATTTTATTAAGAAAGTCATAAATAGCAACATTAATTGACTTATTTTTCAAAAAATGGATCAATGCTGATAAAAATCCGAATGGCGTCCATTGCTTGCATGCCTCCCCTGTGTCACCACGTCGATTGGTCCTGTGCGTCTCGAATACAGAAGATACTGACAACCTTCTCTAGGTCTACATCACATCAAAACCGGATCTCATTTTTTCGAAAGGTATATCTTAAAAATCAAAAATGTTCCATTGAATATATTATCGTTACTACCAGATTTAAAGCAAAGGTTCACTTTGATAACTATTTAAATTAGGTATTACTTTATTGTTTAAACTAATCTGTTGTCATCAAACTGGAAACGTGGTCGCCCACAATGGGCCTCATCAGAAGGCCTTAACTCACTCAGCAATGGAGAGGGCTTAGAGTTTCCTTGAGTGACCGAATAAAAAATGAAGGCATCCGAAGAAGAACCAGGATATCCGACATTGCCCAAAGAATTGCCAAACTCAAGTGGCAGTGGACAGGGCACCTTGTATGTTTTATGTATATAATATATAACATATGTATGTATTTGTGTATCTATTTTAATATGATTGTATATTTAAGGAAAATATTCGTAATGTTATGTGTTACACCAATGTCAACCCCATTTCATGTCCAGGCTATCACGTTCCATCCCAGGTTGCCTGGAAGAGATCGCGGTCAGCGATAAGGCCGCCCGTTGTATGTATTTTAGTTTTAAGTTTCCTTTTCTGTGTTTAAACTTGGTGTACCTTGTTACGCGGTGCTAATCTATGAGGATCGCCGAGACAGCATCGACCCAAATCAACACTGCACACGGCTCGACCACGCAGTGCAGCATCAGCAGGAGCGTGCCGCGCGACGACGACAACAGAGGTTTCGCAATATCGGAAACGCGGACCCAGATTCACTTTTGATTCACACTTCGATCATTGTCAATCTTTTAGAAATAATTAACTTGTAACTTTTAGTATAATTAAATTCTATTAAATAACCTTTGTTTTTTTTTGATCCTCCGGTTGTAGCCCACGTAATTGGCGCAGTCGGTAGGATACCAGTAAAGTAGAGTCAGTGTCGTATCGAACGATTAGTCTACGGGTATCCGAACCTACGGGAGCTGCAGTCCAAAGGAGAATCCGACTCTCGATTCGTCAAGAAGAAGCAATGCTGTAAGTCCTTGAATCTTTCAAGTCCTTGCCTACCTAACTCTTAAGTCTCCTTGAATATCTCAAGCCCTAAGTTAATCCTTACTATATTCTTATATCCTGTCCAATCTATGTTCATGATATTATTTTTTTTCTTATAATTTTTGCGTGTGTGTAAGTTTTAGCGTTCAAGATTTTCCATCCTATGGAATATCGATCTGATAGGTTAGAAAATAGTGACCGAAGTAGGAGTAGGCTCGCGGCTACAGACGAGAACAGGAATTTAGGCGCGATGTCGAGCGACGACGTAGACACGATTTATAAATCCCTAAGATTAGTGCCGGAGTTCGACGGAAACCCGCACGTACTAACCCGTTTCATTAGCATATGCGACCAGTTGGTAGTTACTTATTTTAAAACCGCACAAGGTTATGAACTAACGAATTTAGCCCTCCTTAACGGAATTTTGAATAAGATTACGGGACCCGCTGCTAGGCATATTAATTCCAATGGTATCCCGGATACCTGGCAGGGTATTCGATCCGCTCTGATCAATAACTTTGCTGACCATCGAGATGAGACCGCTTTATACAGCGACTTATCCTTGCAAACCCAGGGTTCCAGTAGCCCTCAAGAATTCTATGAAAGGTGTCAAAATTTATTTAGCACCATAATGACTTATATCTCGCTTCACGAGACAGTTAACACCACTATTGAGGCTAAACGATTGCTATATAAAAAGTTAACCCTTCAAGCTTATCTGAGGGGTCTAAAAGACCCCCTAGGCTCTAGAATACGTTGCATGCGCCCAGAGTCCATGGAAAAGGCATTGGAATACGTGCAAGATGAACTAAACACGCTTTACCTGCAACACCGCAATGAGGGAGGACCCAGTAGAAAGGACTGGGTTCAACCGCACCCAAATCATCATTTACCCTTGAACAATTTCACCCCCAAAGTAAATCCTTTTAACGTTCCTGTCATGCCTGGACCATCGAGACAATTTGCGTTCAATACGCCTGGCCCGCAGCGACAGCAGTCAATGCAGCCTTATGTTCAAGGATGGAGACCTAGCATGCCTACGCAACAGCAACCCCGTGGCTTAACTCGTACACAACAAATGATGCGCGCCCCCTTGCCAAATTATCACCCGCAAAGTAACGTTTTTAAAATGCCTCCTAGACCTCAGTCACAACCACAATCAAGTTATAATAACGCGCCTAAGCCAATGAGCGGCGTCAGTACTTTTGTGCCCAAAACCTTGCCACCCTCAGGTCACGATTGGAGACAGTATGGTAATCCACCTCCGAACAACCATTTCAGGACACGCGAGATTAATTTCAACGACTTAGACTACGACTATGATTATAGTAATTGGTACTATGCCGATTACGAACAAGATTGCTATTATACCAACGAACAGTACCCCGAACCTGGATATTATGAGGATTCACATCCCTACCACGACACTCCTTCGGTAAAAGAGGTAGACCAAGATACCCAACCTACTGAAAATTTTCAGAAGGTATCCAAATTAGAAAAACCAAAATAGAGCTCAACTTTCATATACAGAGGCAACTCGGGTTTATTCAGATCCAGGATCCACCACTTAAGTTACTAATTGATACGGGAGCTAATCAATCGTTTATAAGCCCAGAAGCCGTAAGCAAATATTTTAACCATATGCCACTAAACTATGAGCCATTCGAAGTAACAAATGTTCACGGGACGTCTAAGAATGACTATTCCATTACTTTGCCATGCTTTTCAGAATTAAACGAACATTCAGATGTTACATTATTCGTTTACAAATTTCATGATTACTTCGACGGACTCCTAGGCTTTGATTTGCTTGAAAATTGGGGAAGTAAAATCGATCTTAACCGTAAATTACTAATAACCCAGAATGCACAACTGCCTATACAGATGTATGATTCACGCAATGCCAATTTGTACGAGGATATAATATCAGCTAATTCATCCAAGTTAGTTAGAGTACCTATTAATACGTTGGACGGTGAAGTAATGATCGAGGATCAGGTCATCTCTAGTTGCTTAATTTCAAACTGCATAACTAGTGTAAAAAATAACCGTGGCTGGGTGGAGATCACTAACCCAACGTGTAACGACATCATCTTTTCAATGGACCGCCCCGTAGAAGCCCAGTTATTTAACATTTAAGTTGAAGATACTGCAATTCCATCAGATCGTGTTAATGCCGTACTTTCTCGTCTTAGAACGGAACATTTAAACCCAGAGGAACTTGCTAACTTAAAAAACCTCTGTGCGAACTATGCCGACGTCTTTTATCTCGAAGGCGAATCATTGACATTCACAAATAAAGTAAAACATAGCATCCGAACAACTGATGAAATTCCAGTACACACTAAAACTTATAGATATCCCTATGTCCACAGACAAGAAGTCAGAGATCAAATAGGTAAAATGCTTGATCAAAATATAATACGACCATCAGATTCGGCCTGGAGTTCCCCTATTTGGATCGTACCCAAAAAGGCGGATGCTTCTGGCAAGGTTAAATGGCGACTTGTCGTGGATTTCCGAAAAGTCAACGAGAAAACGATTGATGACAAGTATCCCATACCTAACATTACAGACGTATTAGACAAATTAGGTAAATGCCAATATTTTAGTACCCTGGATTTGGCCAGCGGGTTCTATCAAGTCGAAATGAACCCTGAAGATATATACAAAACGGCGTTCAATGTGGAAAATGGCCATTATGAATTCCTTAGAATGCCGATGGGGCTTAAAAATTCTCCATCTACATTTCAAAGGGTTATGGATAATATCCTTAGAGACCTAAACCACATCTGTCTGGTATATTTGGATGACATTGTAGTTTTCAGTACCTCCCTGCAGGAGCATATTAATAACCTGGAAAAAGTATTTAAAAGATTGCGAGAATCTAACTTTAAAATTCAAATGGATAAGTCCGAATTTTTAAAGTTAGAAACTAGCTTTCTAGGCCACATCATTTGCAACGAAGGTGTCAAGCCAAATCCAGACAAAATTAAAGCCATAGAAAACTACCCTCTTCCTAAAACAGCAACAGACATCAAACGTTTTCTCGGCCTGATCGGCTATTATAGGAAATTCATCCTGGATTTTGCTAAATTAACTAAACCACTAACTCAATGTTTAAAAAAGGGTAGCAAAATAACTTTGGATCAAAAATACATTAATTGCTTTGAGCACTGTAAAAAACTCCTTACTAACGACCCTATTCTGCAATATCCAGATTTCAATAAAGAGTTCATTCTAACAACCGACGCATCTAACGTTGCGATCGGCGCCGTCCTATCCCAGGGAGTAATAGGCTCAGATAAACCCATAGCGTACGCTTCACGTACTTTAAACTCTAGCGAGTTAAATTACAGTACCATTGAAAAGGAATTGTTAGCAATCGTTTGGGCCACCAAATATTTTAGGCCATACTTATTCGGTAGAAGATTCAAAATAATTACCGACCATAAGCCCCTTCAATGGATCATGAACTTGAAGGAACCCAATTCGAGACTCACAAGATGGCGGCTAAAACTGAGTGAATTTGATTTTTCAATAGAATACAAACAGGGTAAATGCAATACTAATGCGGATGCTTTATCACGGCTTGAAATTAATAATGAAGAACTAATGTCTATTGTAGCTAACCCTACAGAAAATAATCCTGCCCTTGATGACTCTAGAACCATTACGGCTACGGAACCCGCGGATGACTCGGGTACCGCTACAGTCCACACAGATAATGAGAACCCCATCCTAGAGGTTCCCATTTCTGACGATCCATTAAACAAGTTTACGAAACAGATTATTTTTAATATAGTAGGAGATTTAAAGGGTCGAACAATTGTAACTAAACCATTTGACACCCACACACGAATTAACATTCAGGTGTCAGAATCAAATCTAGAGGAGGAAGTAGTTAATGCGATAAAAGAATACGTCCATCCTAAAATTAAAATAGGGCTATTAATAAATCCAGCTTTAGGCATGTACTCAATAATTCCCATTATTCAAAAGAACTTTAAAAATTCATCAATGAACTTAACGTTAACCAAAAAGGAATTGGATAACGTTAGAGAGTACTTGAGGCAACAGGAAATTATTAACAAGCATCATGATGGGAAAACTAACCACAGGGGTATTAACGAAACTTACTTAGCTCTATCTCACAAGTACTACTGGCCGAAAATGCGCGAACATATAACGAAATTTATTAATGAATGTACTATTTGCGGCCAGGCAAAGTACGACCGCAATCCAACCAAACAACAATTTAAAGTAGTTCCACCAGCAAGTAAACCATTTGAAATAGTACACCTCGATCTATTAACTATTCAAAGCGAAAAGTTCCTAACGTTAGTAGACTCATTTTCAAAGTATGCTCAGGCGTATTACTTAAGAGATGGAACAGCTATAAGTGTAGTACAAGCATTTCTTAGCTTCTGCACTCACCATGGAATACCATCTACCATCGTTACTGATAACGGGACAGAGTTTACTAACCAACTAATTGCAGAATTCACAAGGTTACACAAGATTCAACACCATAAGGTAGCACCACATACCCCGAATGAAAATGGTATAGTTGAGAGATTCCACGCTACCATATTAGAGCACCTTCGCATCCTTAAATTTAGTCAAAAAGGTGAATCCGTGACTAACCTCATGCCCTACGCCCTCCTAGCTTACAATAGCAGTATCCATAGTTTCACAAAATGTAAACCTATCGAAGTTATTACCGGACATTTTGATCCCCGCGATTCCTTCGACTTAGATTTATCCGCTCATTTGCTACAGCAGTATATGACTAGTCATAAAGAGAAAATGACTACTGCATATAATGCAATTCACGAGCTATGTATCGAAACCCGCAAGGAGTCTACTGATAGTCGTAACCTTCAACGCGAACCAGAAGTCGACTACCCACCTGAACAACAGATTTTTGTAAAGAATCCATTTGCTTCCAGGCAAAAATTAGCTCCTCGATACACTCATGACGTTGTTATGGCGGACCTCCCTATCCACATCTATACAAGGAAGAAACGCGGTCCTGTTGCGAAGTCCAGGCTAAAAAGGGTTCCTAAAACCGCCCGATTGTTGCAGGAAGCTCCTGATCCTGCACCTGTTTCTGCGAACATCTCTGTCTCAAGAAATAAGACTTGAGAGCCTGGACGATGGACCCGGGATTGTACCCTTTAAATTAGGCCCAGCTAAGATCTTATCACACCACCATTCCTTCATACAATACGTTAATTTAGACACTTTACAAGATAAAATAAACTCTATTGATAGCCAACTACTAACCAGCAGCCCTAATTTTAATAACCAAACCAAATCATTATTCCAGCCTCATATAGACTATCTAAGATCCAAACTCAATAGCGTATCCGAACAATTAAAGTCCTTCGAGATAACTCGTATAAAAAGAGGGCTCATAGATGGCCTCGGTAGTGTTGTGAAAAGCATTACAGGAAATTTAGATTATACTGACGCATTACATTATAATCAAGCTATAAAATCTCTCGAAAACGATGAACACAAATTAGTTACTGAATTCAACCAGCATGTTAGTCTAACAAAAGAGATGTCCGCTCAATACTCTAAAATGATCGACGATATTGCAGATAACCAGGGAAAAATGGCAGCCCTACTAAATAGAATTAACGAAAGCAACGCAGATAAAGATAATGATTTGATAAAGTACGCACATTTAGCCCAAATACTTATTATCCTCAGCGACAACGTAGATGCAATTTTACAGGAACTAAACCGGCTACAGAATGTTCTAGCATTTATAAAGACCTCTACAATGCATCATTCTATTCTCAGCATAGACGAAATACGCGCTATACTAAATAAATTAACAAGTTTATATAGCAGGGAGGAAATAGTAGACATAGATATAAGAGAATATTATAATATAATTAAGTTAGGTTCATATTATACGAGAAATAATATAGTTATAGTATATAAGTTTCAAATATTTCTACCGCAAACATACGATCTATATAAGTTATCAATAATACCTAACAAATATCACGAAGTCCTCATTCCATCCTCTCCTTTCCTAGCCACCTTCCAGAAAGATTCTAAGAACATAGAGGCTGAATGCCCGAAGACCAACAAGTGGTTCATATGCGAGGAGAAACGAAGTCTACAGAGCCATTTCTCACAAGATTGCATACACGAACTCATCAACACGCAAAAGAAAAGTTCTAAATGCAAACCTGTCGCTATCACCTTGGACCAGCCAGCGTACGAGGAACTTGACGACAGACACTACACCATCAGCTTCCCGGTTCCCACGAAGGTTCATCTCTCTTGTGGACAAGACCTGTACAAAGAAGTTCAAGGAAGTTACTTACTCACCATACCGCAGGACTGTTACATAGAGACACCACAGATCACTATCGCCAATAAGAAAAATCGTCTGAAGGATCACGTATTGAAGATTATGGACCTACCTGTAGAAGACGTAGACAATCAGCCTCCAGTCCCGACACTAAAACTGAACTCAATAAACTTGGACCACCTACATGCAGCCAATATGAAGATAATGCAACAACAGCCACATATTCCAGCGACGAACGACTACGGAATCTACCACACTACGATTCCAATGTACATAGCACTAACCGGTGCATGTGCACTCATGGGTTACTTTATCTACCGACGGTACTGGTCAAAAGCCAAGAAGACTCCAGACGAGGAACCACAATGTCACCCAAGGCGTCCAGAAAGAATTTACGCTCTTCCAGAACCTAAAGAGAGGATAAGCTGCAACCAACCCCCACCTCAATTTACTACGAAAATCATCGGTGGTGGCTGCTCTTCGGGGGGAGGTGTTACGCGGTGCTAATCTATGAGGATCGCCGAGACAGCATCGACCCAAATCAACACTGCACACGGCTCGACCACGCAGTGCAGCATCAGCAGGAGCGTGCCGCGCGACGACGACAACAGAGGTTTCGCAATATCGGAAACGCGGACCCAGATTCACTTTTGATTCACACTTCGATCATTGTCAATCTTTTAGAAATAATTAACTTGTAACTTTTAGTATAATTAAATTCTATTAAATAACCTTTGTTTTTTTTTTGATCCTCCGGTTGTAGCCCACGTAATTACCTACAATAAAGCATATATAAATAAATAAATAAATAAACAAATAACATTTATTGAAAAATCAAGAAATCAAAAAACCCGACTGCTTCATTTAATAGCGAACTAAAAATACGTAAACAAGGAGAAAATCATGCTGTGCAGTCGGAGGATACATATTCGCGGGCTGGCTGACCAAAATCTGGTGTATCCTCCACCTGCACAGCATGATTTTCTCCTTGTTTACGTATTTTTAGTTCGCTATTGAATGAAGCAGTCGAGTTTTTTGTTTTTTTGATTTTTTATTTAACTTTTTTATTTATAACGTTTTAGTTAGTTTTTATCGAATTAGGTACATTTAAACATATAAGTGTTATATATTTTTGAAATAACCTCTTACAACCCTTTATTGTGATAACCCACACGATGCGTTTGGATGAAAAAAAAAATTGGGCTTCCACAATATGGCGCCCAAAATCCGCCATTTTTCTTTTGTCCAATTTTAATGTAGCCTGTGACACTCGCAGGATTAAGACGAATCGATTGACGTATGAATTATCAAAATCGGCCAACGCGTTTGGTCTCTGGAACGCCATATAGGAACAAACATACATAGACTGATAAACACATTACCCTCCTTCGGAAGTCGGGTAAAAAGATAATTACACTTATAGCAAATGAGAATGTATGCCTAGGAGTTTGTAGTTAGAGGACTTTCTGCATTCGAACTTGGCGGCAGCCTGTATCTCGGATTGCAGTTTATATCCTTCTTTAAGTAGTTGTCCCCTTAGTAACCTTCCATAATAAAATAATCCTTATTATGATTTATTATTTGAATACCATTTCTTGTATAGGTGTGTATGTATTGTGTGTATATTTGAATTAATAGGAGAGATATTATGAATGATTAAAGAAAGTGTTTAGTAATCTATTTGGGAATGTTCAAAAGCGATTCTGTTTCGTCATAAGAGAGTCCTTGCAGATAGTCCTGAATTTTTGTTTTACAGTGGATTTATTAAATGGATAAAGAATGGATCGTCGATGGCGCCGAAAAGTTTTGGAGTGGCAACCGCGTACCGGAAGATGCAGCGTTGGAAGGTATTCCTCGAGGTGAATCGATGACCTGCCCGGCGAGCATGGCCTACTGTGACATCGCTTAAGTCACACTTTTAATCACAGTTTGGGCGATAAACTCATTTTGTCATAAATGCTAGCACGGCGGCGTGAGATATTTTCTTGACTTGTGGCATAACTTCTTGACGTTTATTTTTTTCTTTTTCGGAAATTTTCCAATTTTATTGCAGTTTCGGTTTAACCTTGGCTATAAAAACCATTTATGTTCGGAGAAGCATAGCCCTACGACGCACTGTTTCCGAATTATGGGCCTCCGTATCTTATTTTATTTTGCATAAAACGCTCTATATTTCTAAAATGATATCTCGAAAACGGTATGTCCTAGGCAGAAAATAACCAAAATTTAGCCCCCCCCTTTGCTATCCCCATGTTAGCAGCATCCCAACATGAATTATACGTTTTTTTTTTTAACATTGCTTGGTTTTCGACTTGAACTACGGTCATGACAAGTTATGATAGAATATGTCATGTCTTACAATTTGTCTTAAATGCTAGCACGGGACAACCATGTGACATAGTGTGCAGTCGCGACTTGATTTTCTTGTTGTTGACTTCATAGTGCGACATAATTTGAATAGACGACCAAATAAAATAATACGTAAAAAAGTATGCCGTTCATACAGCCAAACAACTTTTTTATTTTTCTTTGTTTGTTTGATAACATATTAAGTGTTTGTTAGAAAGATTTACTAAAAAATATAATAGCTTGGACCAATACCGGTAGGCCCCTTTTTTATATTTTAAATGTTTTTTGGGGATTTTATTTAAGAAACATTTAAAAATGTAGAAAGTAAGAAGAATATGGAATACAAGAAAATAATAATAAAAAAAATAATAATCAAAATAAAAATAATAATTAAAAATAAGAATAATATAAAATTAATTGTAGATCCTATAACATTTCAATTAATTAATAAGCATTGATCACCACACACAATAGTTATTTATGCTACAAGTGCGGAAGGTAGGTGATTTCCGATGAGTGGCATTTTTATTCACGAGCGAGCGAAGCGAGTGAGTGGATAAATCGACACGAGTCGGAAATCATCTTACGTACGTGTATCATACAACATTTTACTATGCATTGTGCGAGGAAATAAATTAATTAATAAAATGAAATTAATAAAATGGCGGGCTTATTCAAGCGCGTTCAGCATATCCACAGATTAACTAATAGTTCCTCGGGCATATCTACTGCGCATGTGCGAATAGCTTTCACATCGTAACGCAATAAGGCACAAGCAAAATATACATTCTGCCAAACATATTTAATGAATATTTAAAATGAATTTATTGATCAAAATCTAAATCTAGAGTAATTAAAAACGCCTAAAATATAGTATTAGTTTTATTTTACCTTTTATTTGAATGATAATCAGTACAAAACTAATTTTTAAAACTTTTCTCAAATAATAAAACCTCTATGCGTCGGGCTGACGTTGGAGTTAAAAATTAAAAAAGTACAGGAAAGTAAAAAGCACTAGTGAAAAAAAGTGACACTTTCCGCACAGTTTGGCTGCTTGGAAAACCGCTCTTTTCGAGGACATGCATTGTAAAATAAATTTATTGCCATTTGGTGCAGTAATTAGAAGGAAAATATTTTTTTTTTCAACTGTACAATTTTATCACCACCTCCGAACGAAAGTGATACATTTTTCTCAATCATCTGACAAAATGTGACATTTGTGACAAAATGGGTGCGCCCGTATTAGCAATTAAGACCCGATGAGTCCCAAATAAACGTCACGAAATTTTCTCACGCCGCCGGTACTAGTATTTAAGACAAAATGACTTTATCGCCCAAATTGCGATGAAATGGCATGAACTCAAGCCATGGTACAATAGGCCGTGCTCGCCGGGAAGCAACAAAAAAGACATGTCGCGCCTTTAAAATATGTCACATGGTTGACCCGTGCTAGCATAAATGACAAATAATTGTAAGACATGGACAAATTTTATCATGTCTTGTCACAAACGTCTTGGGTTTGCCATGCTCGCCGGGCTGGTTAAAGCTGTGGGAATCCGGTGGATGTGAGACTCATAGGACAAGTCGGGAATCTTAGGAAGGCCTATGTGCAGCAGTGGTCGTCTTTTGGCTGAAATGATAATGATGATTGTCATCAAACAAAAAAACTAAAAAATGTAAACGATTATGTGAGTGACGCTTAGTAGGTACTTATAGTTTGTACTTGTGTTTGTTCTTGTGTTGTTGTTATCAACGAAAATGTGTTCCATTTGTTAGCTAGAGATAGTTTATTTAAAATGGTATGTAAACATGACCCACTATACTCTAATTTATTCGCCAAGCACTCACAATTCATGATTGAAAATAAACTAAATTGAGTATTATATAATTATCAGATTGATTATTTTAAAATCAAATCTTTATTGCGTAGCTACTTATTATTTATTTGATAGGCATTTTTGGGATCTAAAATAAGAAGCGGTAGTAGTCTTCTTGTATTGCATTCGCCACACGAGCTACCGTTTTTCGTACTGTCATTTCGAAGGTTTTGCCTGGCCGAGGATCATCATCCAATCTAGACTCCCCCTTGCTTGAATTGCAGGTTCCATAGTCAATGAGATTATACCAATATAATCAATAAATAAATCTCATTATAAAGAAATAAAAACCTCGCCATGTTTTACTTTAGCTACCTACATAGGACCTATGGAACTTGGAACTTTATTTCTATCATTGATTAGATCCCAGAGATAAATATAGGACCCCGTTATCAGAAAGAACAAACGTACGTAAACGTAAGTTCGTGTCACGGCCAGGCGCAGGACGGACTGAGCTCACTCAAGCATGTTTACCATGTTTACTAAAACATGGTAAACATGGTAAATATCCCGTTTTAAACGTTAATGATAGTGTTAGTGACCATGACAGTTTAAAAACTTATATCAGCTTGTGTTTGTATTGCCGACGTCGGTAAAACGCATCTTACTCATTTATGTAATATATAATATCATTGCCTATATTAGTAGTCCTCAAATATAGTGCTTCATTTCATTTATGCTCTAATGTAGGTACTGCACAAATCATAAATACAGATGCAAATACAACAAGACAGACCAAACACAAAAATGATCTCATCCAGACATTCAAAACGCCATAACAAAATTAAAAAAAAAACATACTGCAATCAATTTATTTCATAACTAACATTACACCGAAAGGTTACTAAAAACAAACTGGAGGTAATGTTTTGTCGATAATGACAAATAGTAAATATAAAAGTTTTACTGCTACCCTCAAAAATAAAGGATACGACAAGACTTCTTGAACAATCTTTGTTTTTAAGTAACTACCAGTCATTGAGTTTCAAATTAAAAATCGTGTGCCCATCGCACCGCATCGTTTCAAAATTATTTGTAAGAGCCTTATTTTTTTAAGAACTCTTTCATCAATATTTCAAAGATTCAAGGTCTTAATAATAAATTAAAAGAAGTAAACGTGTAGTGTTTTCAGCCAGTGTGCCACAATGCTCAGTGTTTTGTTGTTGTGTGTGGTGTGGTGTGGCTGCGTGGTGCTGGCTTGGCGAGCCTACTCCAGAAAGGGAATCGCGCACCCACTGCCTCCACCCATGCCTGGTGGGATCCCAATCATTGGGCATACGCATCTGATTAGTGGTGATACTGCAAGTATGTGGATTTTTTTATATGAAGTTGTTTTGATTTTTACCGTTTCGTTGGTTGCAACTACGACAATAATTGAGCCTGAGTTCGATCCTCAGGTCGGGCAAAGTAATATTAGACTTTTTTAACTGAAATTTCTTAGTAGTCTCTGTCTTGATTTATTGTCAGTCAATGCTCTGAAATCAATGGCTGCCTCGTTGGTTTCGTGGTCCTGTAGGGTCCTGGATTTGATATCCCGGGCGTGGGTTTTTTCATTAAGGTGTTCTCAGTAGCAACCCGGAATTGGGAAGTCGGTGGTGCCCTTGCCTCGAAAAATACGTTAATCCGTTGGTCCTTCGCCTGATCTCTCACCACTCGTGACCGATTTTCATCCCATTGGACTATGATAGTAAAGAAACAGAGTGTGCGATCTCCGATGATATTGACCACCGTAACTGAAAGTCGATGGAAGGAATTTTTGAATGTCTTCGCCGCTTACTGACAAAATGGTAGTCTTATTAAATTCCTTAAAAAAGTTAATATTTGCTATCAGTCTGAAGAATAATGTATTAATCAAATATCCTCTTTTTCAGAAATATGGGATGTCCTTAATCTAATGACAAACGAATGCATGCAAAACGGTGGAATATTGCATGCTCAAATTGGAACACAGATCTATTATTGTAAGTCGCTTTTATGTCTTCCATAGCTAAGATAAGCAAGCATAGGTAGCCCTGTGGGAACTTCCCCAACTTACGAATTTTAGGTCATGGATTCAAACCCAAGCATGCGCTAAAGTTGCTTAGTCTAGTTTATTTCATCACCACTGCTCTCAAAACGGAGAAGGAAAACGTCGTAAGGAAACCATTGTGCCCTAGAACCAATCATTCTTAGATCAACCAAACCGTACAGGATCCACATCATTTAATAACGGTTCAGGACCTCTCCCAGGAAGGAAGCCTGTGTCCTAGCAGTGGTGGGGCGCATGGTTGGCGCAGTGGTTGAGCGATTGACTGCTGCGCAGCGTGTCGCGGGTTCGATTCCCGCACGGAACAAATATTTGTATGACCTACAGATAGTTGTTCCGGCTCTGGATGTTGTGTTTGTGAGTTTCTATGTTTGTAAACGCACCCATGATACAGGAAGAAATTCCTAGTGTGGGGAAACGATAAAAAAAAAAAAGTTATAAGCTGTTTGTATACATATGGTGATTTTTTCAAGTGGGCGTGGATGGCCAAATCCGTAATTATGAGGAATAGGTACCGAAAAACACTCGAAGTCACGAGGCCGATTTTGATGCAAACTAAAACTGCATTATAGGATTTTTGAAAAATCGTGTCATCTAGTTAGATTTATATCTGTGGTCCGTAAAAACTTCTTTGAGTATTTCGTCGTTCTTCGTCTGTGATCTTTTTGATATGTTACCGGCTGATATTATTATGATAATTGTGTGTCTTTTGCAGTGATTACAGATCCTGATGACGCTTTCACTGTGGCCAATACATGCTTACATAAGCATTTTATTTATGACTACGTTAGATCATGGCTGGGAAACGGACTACTTACTTCTTCAGGTAAATATTGGGTTGGACTTTAAAATTTTCTTTTTTGTTGTCGCAAGTTTCCCAATTTTATAGCAGTATCGGGTTGACCTTGACCATAAAAACGATTTAGGTTCTATGAAGCAAGGTCTTAAGACGCACCGTTTCTGAGAAAAGGGCCTTTGACATTTTTTTTCTGAATCTATTTTCATTTCCAAATAGTAGCTCGGACGAAAAACTTTTCGGGAAAGAAATCGTTGCACTAGCCATAAACTAAGAGATGATGTAAAAAAAAAAAAACTGTCATTGTTAAAAAAATAAAAAATAATTATTATTGAGAAACTGCTTGCAGTTTCATAAAGGGTTGTAAAATTTTGGTAATTTTTTGCCTAGGACGCACCGTTTTCGACTTATTTCATATTTTTTTAACAGAGCCGACGACAGAAATTTTTTACAACGTTTTTTTTAACAGCATCTCATAGTTCCCGTAGGAATACAAGGATAAAAAGTAGCCTATGCCACCCGGGGATATTGTAGTTCCCAACATTGAAAGATTTTTTGAAATCTGCCCAATAGTTTTTAAGTTTATTCGTTACTAGCGGACGCCACGCGGTTTCACCCGCGTAGTTCCCGTTCCCGTGGGAATACAGCGATAAAGAGTAGCCTATGTCACCCGGGGATAATGTAGCTTCCCAACAGTGAAAGAATTTTCGAAATCGGCCCAGTAGTTTTGGAGCCTATTCGGTACAAACAAACAAACAAAAAAATCTTTCCTCTTTATAATGTTGGTATAGACAAACAAAAATACAATTCTTTCTTCTTTATAATATTAGTATAGATATAGATAGATCAGGAAACAATAATTATGGTTCTTCTCATACAAATTTTATAATACTTAATCAAAATCACTGTATATTTCTCCGCTTACTTCTTTTACACCATGCAACATATTTTGATATGGTTTTTACTAAATAGCAAGAACGATATACTTATTTAGTTTGTCCCATACGAAGCTAGTTATTTATAATTTAATATTAAATAATAATAGTAATTGGAATACACATTTTGTAGAGTCAAATACTTACGAACGACATTATGTTTGAAGGACCAATACATATAACAGAGCAACAATGTATGTCAGTAGTATTTGTATTGATTTCTGGAACCCCCAGAACTTTTGTTATGGGTACACAAGTTAAATCTTAACAACTTATGTACTTACAACCTTTAAAACTTTATACTTTCAATAACAGGAGCATTATGGCAACGTCACCGCAAGCTGCTGAACCCAGCATTCACAGTGCCCGTGATACACAACTTCCTTGGCATCTTCAACAGTATGTCCAAACAGTTTATCGATGAAGTTGAATCTCAGGTTGGGAAGGGACCCTTCGAAATTGCCTCGTACTTGAGGCTCATTGCTTTTCAGACTTTTACTAGTAAGTTTTTTCTAATTATAATGCGTTTGATTACTATTTCGCCTAAATTGTGTATTCCTTAAAATAGGAATGTTAACTGAAAATTGATTTATTGTCCGTCAGGTAGATTTATAGTTTCCCTGCATTCTATTCTTTTAAAATATTGTTTTATTAATTGGACAGTGAACACGTTAATAAAAAATATTGGACACTTATTTTTTCTTTTGACACGTAAACATAAAGTGACGAACATATGCGTTGAAATATCGTGTGACTTTACGCTGCTAGTATACTTTATACTGACATAGTGACGTCACAAGCCCCCGCTCCTGAACTTTGATTGTTTTGGTAAAGCAAAAAATACGAGTTCATTATTATTTGATAATCTTACTGACGGACTAAATAGAATTATCATTTTTCTACCCAGGCATCAACCCTATTCTGCTTCTGCCAGTGGCTTTGGATTATCCCAAGGAAACGTACTCGTTTTAAAAAAGCCAAAAAATTATCAAATATTATTCAGCGGTTTGAACGTAACAAACAGACAGATAGAAAGAGTTTATTTCACTTTCATCATACCCATTCGAATAGACTTTTTTTAAGTTTTTCATCAAAAAGCTAAGAAAGTACAACACCAATTCATTAAATAAAAGATTTTTTGCACTTTGTATTTTTTTATTAATATTGTAATCGGTTATATTTTTTGTAAAATTTTATTTTTCTAGGGACCGCATTCGGTATAGACGACGAAAATGTGAAAGACTTCGCACGAGAGTACATGGAATCATCTGACCAAGTAATGAACATGGTCATCTATAGGTTTCAGAATTTCTGGCTTCATAGTAACTTCATCTTCAGATTGACTGGATTTAAGAGTAAGGAAGAACGTCTCATCAAGCATTTGGATGATATGGCAAATCAGGTACTTTTTATGCTTAAATCTATACTATTAATAATATTATAAAGAGGAAAGATTTGTATTTTTGTGTGTAACGAATGAACTTAAAAACTACTGGACCGAGATCAAAAATTCGTTCACCGTTGGGAATCTATACTATCCCCGGGTGACATTGATTAATTTTGATCCCTTTATTCCCACGGGAACTGGAGCTGCGCCGGTGAAACCGCGAGGCGTCCGCTAGTTAATAAAAAATACAGAAAAGTATGTATTGCCACAGAAACTAACATGCCTATGGGGTCGATACTTTTGGGCAGGCAGTGTTTTTGGGTTTTTCCATCTGAAATTTCTTAACTAGCAGCACGGTGTTTGAATTTGTGCTCTTCCCCCTTTTCCTTCACTCAAACGTAAACCTTTGGAAAATACAGGCGTGCTGTTATGTAAAATTATATTTAAATAAGGGGAAGATGTTTTAAAAACATCATGATTCCGGTGTAAGATTGGGACTAATAGCACTATCATTATTCACAACGAACCATGATAGCAATGTCATAATGGTAGTACGACCCAAGGTCATATGTTAATTAAAAGAAATGACGATAAATTGTAAATCTTTGTGCCTACGTAAAATACTATTGTGTTTCGTAACAAGGTAATTTTTATAGCATTCATAATGATTATGATAATTATATAGTCAACAAATATTTGTTTTGATGTCTTTGCTCATAGATAAAATATTTTTTTATTGTAATAGGTGATGGTGACTGTTTCTAACTTACTATTATTTTCAAGGTTATAGAGAGAAAAAAGGAAGATTTGAAAAAATCTAACGAGAAAAAACCTTATGAGTGGGCAACAACAGGTATCTACTTCAATCTATTTTACTTTGCGTTAAAATGTAAAGTAACGAATATAAACTTTTAATTGTAAAGGTGTCGATTATATTATTATTTACTGACTTAAGAGAGTACAATACTCTATGAAATGTATACAAACTGAATTTTTGGGCACTTGAAAAGCGCCTTTTTTAAGTATAAGTTTGAGTTTGATCAGTTAGCCAAAAAGTTGAAGCTATTTGCAGGTTCGAAAACACAGCTTCAATTTTTAAGCTCTCAATGATTGAAATGACAATGTTTCAGGTACAAGATACAAACCGTTAATGAGTCTACTATTGGAGCTTAAGAATGATGATACTCTGAGTGATAAAGAGATAAAGGAAGAGGTAGATACTGCGATAGTAGCTGGTTTTGATACCACATCAAATACCCTTACTTGCCTCTTGATGCTATTAGGAACTTACCCTGAAGTTCAGGAGAAGATGTATGACGAGTAAGTAAGGTTTTATGTAAGTAGTAAAAGACCTCAAATTAGGCAATAGTATCGTAGTAAAAATACATAGTGTTTCAATGAGCTGGTTCTAGTAGAGAATAGATTCACAGCCCACTCTCTATCATAAAAAGGATACCAAGAGAAGTTGCAGAAGTAAACAGATATATATAATTATTTATGTAAAAGAATATGTAATTGTGAAATGGACTTGCATTCCGCAATTACACGTAATCAAGGCTCGATGTTTTCTACCGATCTATGTAGTTGCTGGACAAACATTCCTTCTGCCAGTGCTGTTTAAGGATGGCACAGAAGCGTGGGGACTGTCTCAAGAAAAGAGAAGCCTAAGCTCAGGCCTTGTCATCTTCAGTAGCTTATGTTAATAAACCGTTATTTCTCTTTCATAATTATGCCCAAAGCAATAAAAATAAAGTTATTTTTAGAATGATTGAAGTTCTTGGTCCAGTTAGAGATATAGAAAAAGATGACATCAGAAAGTTGGTGTATACAGAAGCTGTGATTAAAGAAGCTCTTCGAGTGTTGCCTATTGGACCTGCTTTACTTAGATATGTAGAACACGATACTAAACTTAGTAAGTGCTATATAATTTATTAATTGACTGCTGTAAACTCTTCAGCATCAGTCTTGAAGTAAAATAAATGAGTCTTTGCTATTATTTTCATATTTTAGTTGCCTAATCGCACGACTAATTCATTCCCTATCCCTCGACTAAAATTGAACCAATTATAAAGCCATTGTGTCGAACTCGGGAGCCAAGTCCTTGGCAGCGAATGTGTTAAATGTCATCGTGATTGCGATTCCTAAATCGAGCTAAATATACTCGTATGGTTTTGGTCTTCACTGATTCCTTATCCAATCACGAGTTTGTATATGTAGTGGCAATAAGGCGTGTCCTTCATGAGATTGTGTGTTATACACAAGTGAAATATTGTAGTGCTACACACCTCCTTCTAGCTAATAATATTCCTCAAAGACATATTGGAAGAATACTAAAATGATGTTGTGTTGTATTGATTCTTTAATATATTTCAGAGAACTACACAATGCGAGCAGGTTCACAGTGTGTAATCCTACCAATAGGAACTCATCGCAGTGCTTTATGGGGGAATGACGTCAACGTATTCAGGCCTGAACGTTGGCTAGACCCTGCTATAACATCACTTGGAAACAATGCTTTCTACGGCTTCAGTATTGGGAAAAGATCTTGTATAGGTATTCAGTAACTATTACTAGGAAACAATAAGTGATATGGTCACATTAATCTATAATATTATTACAACAAATATAGTCCTAAGATTGCTCCTTGTGAGACAAACATTGGAAAGTGTTATTGGTCCTGTTTCAAATCAATGCCACGTTGGGTCCAGAAAAGTGTTGTTTGGATTTGCTTCAATAAGTGCCTTAGGTTCCCAATGAATGAGGTCCCTTTTCATTATACGGGCCTCATAAAATAATTTGCTTATTATAAGATATCGATTACCTATCTTTACTTATTTTTTTTATTTGCAGGAAGAACATACGCGATGATATCGATGAAAGTAACTCTCTCACACTTCATACGGCGGTTTCGAATAAGTGCCAACGTGAATGACATGAGATTTAAAGTTGACATGGTGCTGAAACCCACGACTGCTAGACTCAGCATCGAGAATAGGAACTGATAAATGATGATATAGAAAAGTCTAAGTAATGATAATGAAGCAAAAGAAGATTGGTTAATCAAATCTTGTAAATAATTATAATCTGTTTGGGATTGTAAATTTAGACATCACTTTTGTGTGTCAAATAATAGAAAAGGAAGAGACATGAGAAAATTAAATAACTGATTTATATTTATTAATTATATAGAATAGAATACTTGTCTATTTTGGTAATTTACCAAATCTTTTTTTAAAGAATGCGTTTTTTAAGATTTAAGTATGCACATAATTATAAAGACAATAGCCATTTTACAAGTGGTGTTTAATTTTTGATAAAAAAATGTATTTATAAACACAAATAAAAAAATCAAGGTTGTCTATTAATGAAAACTTTTGACAGTAAAAAAGCCCTGTATTTATTGTTTTAGATTTTATTTCCATAACTAATATACGACACGTGTCAAGTTGTATTAACAGGGGGGTAACCACAAGCTCTTAGAGTAAGGTTATTTTGAGATCGAGTAAGTGACAGATGTATACAAGTCAGATACATCTGTCCCTTACTCGATCTCAAAATAACCTTACTCTAAGAGCTTGTGGTTACCCCCCTGATATCAAACCTTCAAATTATAAGGTAATGTTACCAATAGTCAATAGGTGCATTGATAAATGATTTAATTCTGTAAGTTGGTTTGTACAAACACTTTTACATGTCGATCATATTTTTTAAAACTAGATGAGGTCGGCGTTTCCTATCTGACTACTCTGAGAAGAAAGGCCAAAACAAACTCAGAGGTCAAAGTCTCTTTTAAAGTCCTGATAAAATCTTGGTTAGATCATGTGAAGACCATGTAGATGTCTGAAATAGTCTTTTGAGGAAAGAACCAGCCAGATTGAGTGGACCTGTCCAGACAACGCACGAATTTGTCAATAACCGAGCAGTTCAACTCAGAATTTAAGGAGCTCAACGATTCGACGAACAATAGCAAAGAAAGGACATTTGGGTAGGCCGCCTCACAACTGACGGGGTCCGTGAGGGCCGATGCCTGTCTGGGTCGCGGATAAATTTGAAAAAGAGTTACCGCGGCCCTGGCTCAAGCAACTGAAGGAACACGGTTGGGTTTTTTGAAATCCCACCACAAAAAAAAAAACCTGTCACTGCATGAAAACCAAAAAAAAAGAAAAATCAAATTTAAACAAAATTAAAAACAAAATTCACGGTGCATAAAAAGTCGCAGCTCAATCCCAAGCCTTTTTAACCGACTTACCAAAAAGGAGGAGGTTCTATGTTCGACTTCTTGTATGTTTTTTTTTTTATGTATGTTCACCGATATCTCCGTCAATTGTGAACCGATTTTGAAAATTCTTTTTTTGTTTGAAATAAGATGTTTCGAAATTGGTCCCATTTTAATTTGATACACCACAGAACTCTTCAATAAATAACGGCAAAACTCTCGGGATTGCTGCAATCGCATGTCTGTTTGTTGTTTATACCATTTCATAACATAACATCACCAGTACGCTCTAAAGGGGTACGCAGATTTCTCATTTCACCGGTTTTGTTCAAGTTTCATGTTATTCGGTTAATCTATTCTGGAGTTATAGGGACCTTAATAAACAACTTTCTATTAGGTAGGTAAAACTAAAAAGGGAAAAATAAAAAACTTTTTTGCAAAAAAGTACTACCGACTTCCAAATGAAAAACTACAAAGTGAAAAATAACTTAACTTTTGGAAGTCGGTGTCCATATCGCAAAAAAATGGTTCCTACGAAAGACACCGACTTCCAAAAGTTAAGTTATTTTTCACTTTGTAGTTTTTCATTTGGAAGTCGGTAGTACTTTTTTGCAAAAAAGTTTTTTATTGTCCTCAACGAAATATTTAATGATATAAAACGCTTTCTGGCACAACTAACGTTTGATGAATGATTTGAATTTATTAAAACTTAGATCTTGTACGTGGCATAAAAGCGTACACATTGACATCTAAACGAGCCACCTATTTTCTTGAGCCTTGTTGTAGGTACTACAAATTTGTTTTTGTTCCTAGTACTTATGTTATGGATATTACTGTATTGAAACAATTTTATATTTTGATGGGCATATAAAAGATATTCATAAATATACTGAGAGGACACAGTCATTACATTAATCTCCTTAAATTTCTCTCTGATAGAGTGTCTTGGGCTTAATTTATATATTGATCGAACAGCTCTTTT
Organism: Orthosia gothica; assembly: GCA_949775005.1. Classification (NCBI taxonomy): domain Eukaryota; kingdom Metazoa; phylum Arthropoda; class Insecta; order Lepidoptera; family Noctuidae; genus Orthosia; species Orthosia gothica. The sequence continues at coordinate 12,017,313 of OX459047.1, read as the reverse complement.
CTGCAAAACAAGCGGCATTTCCCCACAACAGAATACCGTTCGACATTACACTATGAAAAAGTTAAGTTAAATATAGCCTCTATTCGTACGTATTAGAAAAAACTTCCACAAGTCCAGTTTGATCTTCAACAGGTTGGTCACAACGTTCAAGTATAAAATCAGTACTTATAACAGAACAGCTCTCAACCTTAACTCAGCCGATTCGAATCTCAAGCAGATAATTTGTATTGTCTAATGCCTCTGCCTATTTTTGTTTTCGATTTATTTTATTTATCAACTTTTTCCATCCAAATTTAAATAATAAAAATGACCCAAACCGAGAAGTCAATCAATATTTCAATTAAAAGATGTCCAATTGTAGTTCACAATTGGACATCAATAAATGTAGAATTAAATTTAAATTGTGCAAGAATAAAAATTAAATTAAATTACAAATACCTAACAAGTTAATTAATATAAGAGTCAAAGATAAAATTAAATTACAATTAGATCACAATAAAATACTAGTGAGTCAAATATAAATTAAAATTACATGACAAATAAAATAGTATAGAGAGAGTCCTGTTGGACAGTATAAGAAAGCCACCTCATCATCATCATCAGCCTTTGAACGTTCCCACTGCTGAGACCCAGGCCTCCTACCTGTAAAAGAGGGAATGGGCCATAATCCACCACGCGGGCCTAGTGTGGGTGGACGTCAGATGTCTTAATTTTTTTTGGTTCTAAGACATGCCGGTTTCCTCATGATGTTTTCCTACGCCGTTTTTAGAGCAATGGTGATGAAATAATTAACACAAAATCAAGTGCTGGTTCGCCACATTTTGGGTATGTGTATACCTGTATGATTGTTTAATACAATGAACCTTGTGATGTGTCATAAGATATTTGTTTAATTGGATCTTTCCCTAATAAAATATACCATATAAAATTACTTAAGGAACAGTTAATCTGTAAAACGAGTAATCGGGCTTATCCACTGAACCGTAGTCAAGGTTCCTAAGATGAACGCTTAATAATTTCTAGCTCAATCAAATGATAACAGACCTTTTATGGTTGTGCGCATAAAAGGAACATACCGTTTGAGCAAAGCACCCAGAGACACAACCAAAACTTTAAATCTTTAATAACTTTATTACACTGAAATTACCTTAGCAAAATGTTCAGTAGAACTACGGTCACATGGTATCACTCTCTCAAAGTTATGGCTACTACACGTAACGTGATTAGCACTCAGTTTACATATCTCTCAATTGTTTTCACAATTGGTCTATTACCCGCATCATAATATATCCTAATATAAATATGATTACGATGAAAGTACTAAAATAAGTTATTTCACAGATTGGCCTCTAATTACAGTTATTTTCCTATTATTTCTCATATTTCAATAAGACAGTAAAAAAAAGGAATTCTAATGGTATATTCGCTAAGGTTATTATGGAGAAGAACGGACTAGATACTGTAAAGGAAATATCTATAAAGTTTTACCTTATTTGGAATATATGAAATTATGTGTAAGGATGATGCACATACAATAACACTACCATAGATATAAATAATTACTTATATATTAAATGAAACGGACTTAGAGGAAAAATATTTAAAGTGTTCAATCTGTGGAAAGTCTTACCACTACGCCTGTGTTTCCATTAAAGAACCTTCGAATGAAATGAGTACTTGGAAATGTCCAACATGTATGAGTAATACCCCGAAAGTAGGCAGAAACGACCCAACTCCAATTCGAAACTTCTCCATGAGCAGAGGCTCCAAAAGACAAGCCATTACCTCCCCCTCACCTCCCTCGTCATGTAGCGATAAAGAAGACCTTCGCTCAGTTATTAAAGGAATAATAAAAGAAGAATTTAGCGAGATGTTAGTAAAGATAAACGAAACTATTATTAGCACGATCAACCAAGAGCTAGAACCATTAAAGAAGGAAATGCAAGGAATTCGAGATTCAATGTCCTTTATTAATATAAAATTTGAAGACATAAAAAAAGCACAAGAGTGTCAAAAAATTGGAATTAGAAAATATAGAACTCAAGACCACAATTGAAGATATAAACGAGAGACTTGTCAACTTGGAGCAGCAGTCCCGATCTAATAATTTAGAAGTGCAATGTGTACCCGAAAATAAAAATGAAAACGTATATAATATAATTACACAACTTGCGCGTGTGGTAAAGTGTGAGATAAATGATAAAGACATCTCACACTGCACACGAATCACTAAGTCCAATACATCCAGCGCTCGTCCTCGCTCGATAATAGTTCAGTTGGCATCACCAAGACTACGAGATCAACTACTGGCTGCAACTATAAAGTACAATCAATCAAACCCGCAAGAAAAGCTAAATTGTACCCATCTTGGATACGCAGGACCAAAATCTCCGGTGTACGTTGCGGAACATCTATCACCAACCAATAGAGCTCTTCACGCAGCCACTAGGATCAAAGCCAAGGAGATGAGCTACAAGTACGTGTGGGTCAGAAACGGCCGAATATTTGTGAGAAAAAACGATGGCGCTGCATACATCCTAATCAAGAGCAAAAGTAGCCTGAGTAAAATAGTATAGTATAAGTATAAAGAGTATATTTTTCTTCTTATTAAAATTAATGCATGTTATAGGTCTAACTTTTATAAAATTCAAGGATATTTTAATTTATTACCAAAATTGTAGAGGATTGCGAACGAAAACTAAACTTTTTTACTGTAATCTGTGTTGTATGAATTATGATATAATAATATTAACAGAAACCTGGTTAAATAGTAGCGTACTAAGCAGTGAATTATTTGATGATCGTTATGAAGTGTACAGGAGAGATAGGGAAACAACTGGCTTTCAGAGTGGTAAAGACGGTGGTGGAGTGTTAATTGCAGTTAATAAACAAATTAACTCATCACGTATTGAACACTGGCAAAGTAATTGTGAGGATCTCTGGGTAACCATTGATATATCACCATCTCAAAAATCTCATAAAATATCACTATGCGCGATTTACCTTCCTCCACCTGTGAGTCCGGCAACTGTTGAACATTTTGTTGAGCACTGCAATAGAGTTGTTGACTCAACAAATATTTCTACATCTATTGTAGGAGACTTTAACCAAGCTAAAATCGGTTGGGACCTAAACTCAATAAATGATTCTTTGCCTAAAGCTAGCCAAATTCTAGTGGATTTCGTAAATGTAAGTCAGCTAGTACAGTGTAATTACGTAAAAAACTATTCTGGGCGTATACTGGACCTGTTACTGTCTTCAGTGCCCTCATGTTCAGTAAACGAATCCAACTCTTCTCTAACGGTTGTCGATAAACTCCAACCCCCCCTAGACATAACTCTGTCATTGGTAAAGAATCATAATCTGCCATATAACAACTCAAATTGTAGACCTAACTTTTATAAAGCAAACTATAAAGAAATTAATAATTATCTTAATGAGCAAGACTGGAATGGACTTTTTGAAAATAGCGATAACGTAAATAGCATGCTAACAATACTTTACAAACATTTATATGAAGCAATTAAAAAATTTGTGCCAGAAAGAAAACAAAAAAACTCTGGTTTTCCACCATGGTTTAACAAAACAATAATTAAATCATTAAAGGAAAAAAATAAGTTGAGAATACGCTATAAAAATATAATAATCCCATGGATAAAATTGAATTGAATTTAATTTCCAAACGATGTGAAAAATTTGCTATGCATATATATAATGATTATCTTAAGAATTTAGAACAAGGCATTAAAGAGAATCCTAAGCTATTTTGGAGTTATATAAAAGCTAAACGAGGTGGATCTAGTGCTTACCCACAGACTATGACTGACGGACAGATTGTAACATCTAATGGATCTGAAATCTGCAATCTTTTCGCCAATTACTTCTCGTCCGTATACACATCTGACAGTAATAAAGAAATGATTGCAAGACAAAGTTTCTAGAAAATCTACTTAGTAATAGTCAGTGTTTGAATACCCCGCTAATCGATCGCGACTGTTTGCTTAAGAAACTTAAAACAATTAATATTACCAAGGGTCCAGGACCTGATGGCATCCCACCTATATTCATTTCTTCCTGCGCAACAGCCCTGGTTTCTCCTTTATTGATTATTTTTAATACGTCACTAGCCTCAGGGACTTTTCCGCAAGAATGGAAAAAAGCGAAAGTGGTGCCAGTGTACAAGTCAGATAGCAAAGATGCCATTTCCAACTACAGGCCTATTTCAATACTATCCGCTTTTGCAAAGATTTTTGAATCTATTGTTTGTCCATACATCCAGCATCATTTTAAGATCTACCTAAGTGACCACCAACATGGTTTTGTAACTGCGAGATCTACAACTACGAACTTAGCAACTTTCACGGAGTCACTAATTCAGGCAGTAGATAAAAATAAACAATTTGACGTAATATATACGGACTTCAGTAAGGCATTTGACAAAATGTCACATGCCATACTAATCTACAAACTTGCAGCTTACGGTGTATCAGGGTCTTTGCTGGAATGGTTCAAATCATATTTAATCGAACGCGAATTCTACGTCGTTGTGAACGGATTTAAATCGGCAGAATATATAATAACCTCTGGCGCTCCTCAAGGATCGCATTTGGCTCCGATATTGTTTAATATATTTATCAATGACCTTCCCCGATGCTTCCGTTATTCGGAACCCTTTTTATATGCCGATGATTTGAAGTTTGCGCGCATGTTTGAGTTCCCAAAAGATAACGAGCTTCTTCAGAACGACCTTAACAGAGTAATTGAATGGTGTCAAAATAATGGAATGCAACTGAACTCTGACAAATGTTATCACGTTAAATTTACGAGAAAAAATAACTAAAAAATACGAAATACTCCATAAACCAAGTTAAATTAAAAGAACTTGAAATAATCAAGGACCTAGGAGTACTCTTCGAAAGGAAAGTAAGCTTTATACCTCACATTGAACACATTATTAATAAATCATCTAAAATGTTAGGCTTCTTGCTTCGTAATACTAAGGGTTTTCGTAAAAGCAACACCAAAATAATGTTGTACAATAGTCTCGTGCGAAGTATCTTGGAGTATTGCAGCGTTGTAAGGAGACCTCACTATGCCACTCATATGCAGCGGTTAGAACGAGTGCAGAAACGTTTTGTGTGGCATCTGGCTTTTTGTGAAATGAAATCCAAGCAGCTATCCTCCTACAAAACCCGCCTGCGTCATTTCAGAATGCATACTCTATCCACACGCAGACGGGTCACCGACGCCATATTTTTGTACAAAATATTAAAAAATCAAATTGATTGCTCTAAACTATTGAGTCTTATTGGATTCCATGCTCCATCAAGATATCCGAGAAATACCATTACACCACTATGCCCACCACTACGAAGGACTGTACTTGGCACAAACTCACCTATACCAAGATTATGTAAAGTTTTCAATAGCTGCAGTGATCTAGTGGATATAAACCTGGACAGTATTAATAAAATTATTAAAGTAATTGTAAATGATTCACTCACAAAAACTTGATTCATCCAGCACAGTGTTGAATTCAAGTTTCATTTGATTTAATTTATTATACCAAACTTAAACTTAAATAATTGATGAATTATACAATTTTTATTTATTTAAATATGATGATTTTAATTAATGTTTATTCTTTTTTTTTATAATATAATTTATCGGCACTTTTATTGTTCGGGATTTGAATTTGTGTTTGCAGTTTTGATGTGGATATGTTTTTGGCGAATTTGAATGTTATACTAAAACTAACCTAATCTTAAGATAAAATATTTATTTTGTGTATTTGAACCGTTTACTGTACATGCGGTGTTAGCCTATAAGTGATTGTTACACTTGCAAATATATATCTGTCAATCGCAATGTATTTTTATGTGTGTAAACAATTGTTGGTTTACCTAATAAATAAATAAATTACAAGCTATAACATGTAAATTAATTTATTTGATAGCAAGAAAGATTATACTTGTAAATATTGCAATCGTAGGTTTATTATTAGTTCAACAACAATGAAATGGTGTGTTTATTAATTTATATAATTAAATATATATATATATATTATATGAAAGAAGAAACTGACTGGCTGATTTTCTCACTGACTGATCGATCAACGCACAGCTGACACCGCTAGTTTTAGAAGCATGAAATTTTTCACAAATATTTCTTAAATGGCGTATGTGTACACAAAGAAAGGATTTTTGGAAATTCCATCCCTAAGGGAGGTATTCGCAAAAGACAATTTAGGGGCTGTTGAAATTTTTATGGATAAATGATCTTATTTCTTGGGTAAATAAACTTGAAACTTGGCATAAAGACCAAGCTAAGTAAACAATAAATGTTGTGATTATTAGTTTCTCGAAACTACCCCCAAAAGACGATTTAGGGATATGATATTTGTTTATTTGATAGGTATGTAATTTGGCATTTTGCAAAAAAGGTTGACATAAAACCGCTTTAGTAGCATATTATCACTGTTTGATTGCTGCGGTTTTGAGATTAACAAGTAAAATTTCAAAATTTTAAAAACCCCCGACGTTTATCTTGCGAAAACACCTCGATTCAAACAGTAAAACGCCCATAACTTTTGAACGGCTGAACCGATTTTATTCAAACATAGCTAAGAACACTCTCGACAAAATCACCTATCAAACAAAAAAAAACTAAATCGAAATCAGTTCATCCGTTTAGGCGCTATGATGCCACAGACAGACACACAGATACACAGATACACAGATACACAGATACACAGACACTCAGACACACAGATACACAGCAACACACGTGAAACTTATAACACCCCTCTTTTTCCGGGGGGGTTAAAAACAATGCGTAAGAGTGATGCGTGGTTCCACGGATAGTTGTTCTTTTAAATCTGTTGAATGTTGATAGCTTTAAAACAGCTTTTTTTACAATGTTTTTATCAATTGTTTATTAATGTGTATTTTTATATTTATTTATTATTTGATTTGAAGGGGTGTTAAACTTTGCTAAGAATACTTTACTGCACAGGGGGGTGATCAAAAGCTCTTATAGTAAGATTATTTTGAGTATGCTTAAGGGATAGGTGTACACAAGTCATATACGTCTGTCCCTTACGCACACTCAAAGTAACCTTACTTACTCTAAGAGCTTATGGCCCCCTTTTTTTTTTTTTTTTTTGTGAAATCATCCGATGACGCTCTGGGTGAAGCGGGAGAACGTGTGTGCGTGTGACTTTTACTGACTAAAACCCACCCGTGTTCCTTCAGTTGCTTGCGCCAGGGCCGCGGTGATTCTTTTTCAAATTTATCCGCGACCCAGACAGGCATCGGTCCTATCAGGCCCCGTCACTTTTGCTAACATCTCTTTGAGGCGCGCGTGGAACACTACGCGCCGTAAACTCGGGCTTGGTCCTTATCGGACGGTAAGCTACCCATAACTTGCCGTCCGCAAGCCCGTGCCTACGGTGCCCGGGAATCGGCTTGCGACTCCCGACACCCGGGGCGTCTCCTGCGGTGGCTAGGGGCGTGAGGGCGTCTCCCTCACGCGTTCCGCCTCCTCCTTTGCGAGCATTACGGCTTCGCAGAAGGAGGATACAGCTTCCCATGCCCTCTCGCTCCGTACCATGGCCTGGACCAGGGCCGGACGCGAGAGGTCGCCACCGCCAATCACCTCCACGAGGACACGGCGGTGCTCCGCCCAAGCGGAGCAGATCTCCACCGTATGCCCCACCGTGTCCTCTGGGCGGTCCACATAATGGTGACACCCGGGCGTTTCCTCCGGCTGATCCTGAACAGGAACCTCCTAAAACAGCCGTGTCCGGTGAGGACCTGCGTCAGGCGGAAGGTGAGGACGCCGTGACGCCTCTCTAGCCACTCTTCAAAGAGGGGCCTTACCGCCGCAATTGTGGCGTGCCCAGCGCTGGGTTGCGACAATCGCCCACTCCATGTCACCGTGAGATCCTGCCGGAGAGCTTATGGCCCCCAGGGTTTTTTTTTTGGTCTAGAGGAGCACTAAGAAGGAGTTTTAACCTTTAAGGGGTTGAAGAAGGGGTATTTTGTTTGTATGATATTTTTTATTCCTTGTGGATAAAGTAAATAATCATAATTGACATAATAAGTTTTTTTTTAAGTAGGTATCTCCCAGATAGGGTTAAGGGGTGTTAAAGATTTATTGAGGCATTTTACTGCGCAATCTGACTAAGATAAACGAAAAATAAAAAAGAGTGAATAACAAATTTTTGGTTTGTTAAAAACTCTCACCCACTTTCACCCGAACTCTTCAACGGGCGAATCAAATCAAATCAAATCATTTTTATTTGCTCAAACATGAGTATCATACATACATAACAAATTGTCAGCATGAAGAGGTGTTAGGATACAGAATGATAGAACGTCATGTTTACCTTGGAAAATGGCATGCAAATATTAATAAAGAATACAAATCAAAATACTGAATAGAATGTCATATTTGGTAAAATTTAAAAATTAAATAAATGTTGTGTAAATGTCAATAAAATAATACAAGTCAAAATTATGCTTATAGAATGTCAGAGTAAAAATAAAAAAAATAAAGATATATATATAAATCAATTCAAAATAATCATTCTAGAATGTCAATAAGAATTATTAAAAAATGTCATGATATTAAAATATTTAATGTGTAAAATGAAAATGTCGTGAAAAATCGTGCAGATTTCAATAAATAATACAAATCAAGGATGTGATACTAGAATGTCAGAACATAACAAAATAATAATAATAAAAAAAAACAAGATATTAAAACAATATGTCAAAACAAAATAATCATTCCAGAATACAATTTTATAAGAATAACAATACCATAATCAATAACAATAACATAAACATTCAAAAGGAGTCCGTTAAAAAGTCATTTATATTATAATAACACTTGTCTGTTAATAAATTTCGAATCTTATTTTTAAATAGATTTGTTGTCATAGCTTTATATGACTGTGGTATTTTGTTATATATTTTCGGGGCCATACAAAAAAAGCTTTTCCCCATGAGGGCAGTTTTTGCCGAGTGCAAACAAAGTTGACTATTGTCACGTCTGTTGCGTGGAAAAGTGTCAGATAGTCGTGGAAAGTGTTGGGGGTATGCCTTTACAAACGATGCAACTTCAAAAATATATAAAGAGGGTAAAGTCAATAACTTGTATTTTTTAAACAATGGTCTGCAGCTTTCTGTCGATTGTATCTTAAACATAGCCCGAATACACCTCTTTTGAGCTTTAAACGCTATTTCTCTGTCCGTAGAGTTACCCCAAAATATTATACCATAGCGCAGAAGTGATGACACCAATCCATGATAAGCTGTCACCAAAGCGTCTGGGTTAATTTCTGAAGACAGTTTGTACATGACATACGCGGACGAGCTCAGTTTTTTGCTTATATATTCAATATGCGCTTTCCAGTTTAATTTTGCGTTTATCATTACACCAAGAAATTTGGCGTCGTCGACTTTATTTAATACTGTGCCATTGTAGACTGCTTCAATGTCAGCATCAGCATGTATCCGTTGACTAAAATGCATTATTGTCGTCTTATCTAAATTAATTTTAAGATTATTCTTATCTAACCATGCTATTATTGATGTCAAGGTTTCATTAATGTCATATTTATAAACGTCCTTATTATTACATGTTATAGTCACTGTGCTGTCATCTGCGAATAGGGTCATGGGGTAGTCAATAGCATCAGGCAGGTCATTGATATATAGGATAAATAATAGTGCTGCAAGCACGCTCCCTTGTGGGACACCGTTAATAGGCGTTCGTTCGCCAGATACGTAAATTTCCTCTCTTTTTGTCTTAATATTTAGTTTTGTTATTTCCGTGTACTGTTTTCTGTTAATTAAGTAAGACTCTATAAGGTTAAGTATATTTCCTCTTATGCCATATGCCTCTAGTTTCTGCAGTAGAATGTTATGGTTTACATAATCGAACGCTTGCGTCATGTCACAGTAAATAGCGCATACTGGGATTCTAACGTCCATCTTTATCAATACCTTATGCAAGAAGTCATAAATAGCCATATTGGTTGTCCTGTTTTTCCTGAATCCCTTTTGCTCATCGATTAAAATGTGTTTCTTCTCAAGGTATGAGTACATCTCCTTAAAAATATACCTTTCAAAAATTTTTGATATGATAGGAATGAGTGCGATTGGTCTATAGTTGCCCATGTGTTCATTATTGTTTTTTTTAAATAACGGCTTTATTATAGACACTTTTAAGGCATCTGGATATACACCTGAACAGATACACAGGTTTATGAGATAGCTCAAGTGGTTACAAATAATGTCAGATACATACTTGATTACCTTCGTGGAAATTCCGTCATATCCTGTACTATTTGTGGCTTTTAATGATTTTATAATGTTTTTAATGTCTATTGGTATACTCGGGGCAACATAAATTGAATCTCGAAGTTTTGTAATATTTACTGAATTATTTCCTGAACATGGAATCTAAAGGTTTTAATTCTAAAGGTTGAATTTTGTCTACAAAAAAGTCGTTAAATGCGTTTGCTATTTCTTGAGGGTCATTTAATACTTTATTATCTAAGTTGATCTGTCTAATGGGTTCCTTAGGGAAACAGGGTTTTGCTTTGTTTATTATATTCCAGGTAGTTTTTGACTTATTGGTAGAGGTTTTAATTGAATAATTGTTTTGGGCATGTCTAGTAAGTTTCATAACTTTTTAAATCTATTTTTATGGTTTAAAAAACTTGCCTTATTCGTTATATTTGGTTTTAGTCTATAACGCCACAGCAATTGCCGTTTCTTTTTGCTACATAATTTAATGCCGTGTGATATCCATCTAGGTTTCCTTATCACCCTTATAGTTGTCCATTTAAATGGAAAACATAGGTCATAAAACAATTTAAATGTGTCAATAAATATGTCAAATGAATCATTAGGATTAATTGTTTCATAAATTTCTGAAAAAGTCAATTGTTTAAAAATATCTTTAAACTAGCTGACCCGGCAAACTTTGTTTTGCCATAAAAACACCAAACATTTATCTACCCTACCTACCGTACCTTACACTACCTACACTACCCTACCCTACCCTACCCGACCCTACACTACCCTACACTACCCTACATTACCCTACACTACCCTACCCTACACTACACTACCCTACCCTACCCGACCCTACACTACCCTACCCGACCCTACACTACCCTACCCTACCCTACCCTACCCTACCCTACACTACCCTACCCAACCCTACACTACCCTACACTACCCTACCCTACACTACCCTACCCTACACTACCCTACCCTACCCTACACTACCCTACCCTACCCTACCCTACCTACCCTACCCTACCTACCCTACCCTATCTACCTACCAACTTGTTGAACTATTTATTTGAATAAGAAATAATATATATACTACTATACGAATGCAACCAACTTTTGTTTCTACCGGCAGCGTTGATCTAATTAAAATTTAGAACATAAAATTTGCTATTGTGAGTCCACCTTAAAAGATAGACATATGGTGTCACGGACTTTTTTTTAGAACTTTTAAAGAGAAACAATTCCATCATACATGATATTTGCGTAACTTAAACCATTTACGCAGCGCACGCAATGGAAGCTCTCAAAAAGGAATATTTTTTCCCGTTTTTGTAACATTTTTCATTTATGCTCCGCTCCTATTGGTCGTAGCGTGATGTTATATAGCCTATAACCTTCCTCGATAAATGGACTATCCAACAGTGAAAGAATTTTTCAAATCTGCCAAGTAGTTTCGGAGCCTATTCAATTCATACAAACAAACAAACAAACCCTGTATACACACAAAATAACAATACTATACTGTATGAGCTCTACACCGCAACACTCTATTACACCAGTTATTGACAAATAAGCTATCTGTGGCAGCTATTTCCACTGATGCCCGTTTCTAATTAAAATGCACGCACCACCACGCTTACTATTTTTTCTAGAAAACACTGATGCTAAACAATAATTAGGTACATTTAAGAGGTTTTCGTAACCTGACATCATAAAATGCTCTGTAATACACAGTGCGTCAATATTTATGTTCTTTTCTTCTAGTTCCTGTAGGCAAACAGATAAAGCATCTGTCTTATTTAACAGGCCTGCTATATTCTGATGCATCACGTTTATACTATTACTAACGAAAAAACTGTTTTTCTGTTTCTAGTACATGTGTGGGTTCGTGGGTCGTTAATGTAACCAAGTGATTCCTCGAAGACTGAGTGTTAAAACACTGTATGTTCCCAATTAGATTTAGAAGATTAACAAAAACGGGTCATTAAGGGTCGAAAAAGGGTCATTAAGTTTTTAGGGTAGGATTTTACTTTGTGGCAGCAAACTAAAATTTATTATTCTTTGAACGAATCATCCCAAACCCATTAACCCTAGATATCTACGATGCCCCATTTTTTTATTGTTTTATCAATAGCTTTTTTGTCGCTATCTCCAGATAAGAAAGTCATCTGTAGGACAAAATACGAAATCACGCGAACGAAGTCGCAGGTGGAGTGCTAGTTTTAAATGTTTTCCTTGATGCGCAGCTGCAGCTTTGTATTCCTTTTTCAATTAATTACTGGTCTATCGATTTAGTATATAACGCATTTACCAATAAGTTCAGTCGCACTATGTTGAGCTAACCACTGTAAACTTCTGCGTTGTGTTCAGTGTGGCTCTGGTTGAAGTATGGTCGTGTCAAGTTCAGCTCGCATCCATTACCACCAGCTGCTCCGGGAAAACTGTCGAATGTTGCCCATGGATACAGGCTATACCAGGCCCCTCAGAAAGTATTGCGAAAAAAAGTTTTTATATATGGGAGACTGGCCAGTTATAATGTTTTTCGAAAATATGATTATTTATAAGTAAAAATAAGTAAGTTCCAATTTCAAAATTTCCCTCCACATTTTTTGCGAGTTAATTCAAAGTATTGTGTCTCACTGAAATATGGATCTGCGCCGGGAACATTTTAGAGCTATGATTTTATACGATTTCAAGTGTCGCCTGAAACCGGATGAATCGTACGATAGACTTCAAATGGCATTCATGGATGAAGGCCCTTCCAAGGCAACCGTGTATCGTTGGTATAACGAATTCAAGCGCGGTCGACCAACTTTGGGGGATGACGAAAGAAGCGGTCGCCCTTTGACGGCTGTTACCGAAGAAAACGTGCTAGCAGTGAAAAATTTAATCCAAGACAATAGGCGAATTACATATCAGGAGATTCAACACATATTGAAGATTGGATCGGGAAGCGTTCACGAGATTCTACACAGCCATCTTCGCGTGAGGAGGATAGTATCACGCTGGGTGCCGCACAACCTCACCGATGCTCAGAAGCAGGCCCGGGTGGAATGGTGCCGTGATATGCTTAACAAATTTGAAGCAGGCTCGTCTCGGCGTGTTTACGACATCGTTACAGGTGATGAGTCCTGGATTTATCAATACGACCCAGAAACCAAGCGCCAGTCGACTGTTTGGGTGTTTCAAAATGAGCCAACGCCTACCAAAGTGAAGCGATCTAGAAGCGGGGGTAAGATTTTGATCGCTAGCTTTTTTAATTTGACTGGCCGCTTGGTATCAATTCCCTTACGGGATCAAAGAAGCATTAATGCCGAATGGTATACTACCAAATGTTTGCCAGAAGTTTTCTCTGTTATAAGCAACAAGCGACCAAACACAGGGCTCCGCGGGCTACAGCTCCACCACGACAATGCACCTGCGCACACCGCACTCAAAACGAGGGACTTCCTGGACAGCACGCCAGTCAAACTCCTGGGTCACCCTCCTTACAGCCCTGATCTAGCACCGTGTGACTTCTTTTTATTCCCAAAAATAAAAAATCAGCTCAAAGGGATACAATTTTCGTCGCCGGAAGATGCGCTGGCTGCGTTCGAGCAGGCTGTAAACGAGGTGTCTGCGGCGGACTGGAAAAAGTGTTTTGAAAACTGGTTTAGGCGCATGAATCTTTGTATAGAGGCTGGTGGAAAGTACTTTGAAAAGATTTAATAAAAATATATGTACGTATAGAACAATTTTTTTTAGTTTCGCAAAACTTTCTGAGTGTCCCACGTATAAGCACTTCTCAAGTTAGTATTTAACTGTCTTATGAAATCAATTACAATATTATCGACATCTTATTTTTCTCAAAAATGTATGGTAGAGCATACGTACTTGTGAGTAATTTAGTTAAGTTAAATTCAAAATAAATATAAACTAAATAATAAACTAAAATAAACAACCTTTTTAGATTACCGTGCATTGTCATCCAAACCAAACTTGTATGTGTCGTAGGCCAATCGTTGAACTGGGCTGATTGAGGGTGACCAAAGTACAAGCAATGATGAATCGTTGTGTAAATGTATGAATAAAAAAACTTTCTTTTTCAATCAGAAATCTGGGCTATCATACATTTTTTAAGTAAAGACTGCGCAAAGAAAGGAATTGTAACATATTTCAGTTTCGGATCAGAACTCTATTATTGTAAGTGCCTAATATCATAGACCTTTTACATATTTTTTTCATGTAAAATATTTTTTTTGGCGGGAACGTGATGGCGCCTATGTTGCTTCTCTGTTTTATTTTACTAAAATTGTGTTTAACTGAATATTAAAAGTGTAAAAATGGTGGTGTTTTGTTCTAATAATATTAGTGAACGTGCACGAGTGTGGGAAAGTGAAACACAGCAGTAGAACATGAGTTTGTTCATGTTGTCGACAAAACTCCGATGAGGCTTCCAATAAAGTTAACGCCATTTTACTGGGGCCTTACTATTATATATTAGTCTATAACTGGGACATTGGACTAAAAACTAAAGAAACTAGAACTTCTAAACTTGACACTGGCTAAATGCACAAAACTTAGTTACAAGTTTATCTTGGACATCGCTGACATCGATGAAGAAAAACGTCGTGAGGAAACCTGGACTTAAATATTTTAATACACAAATATAAAAATACTTTTTTTTTTTTTTTTTTTTACCTAGTCTGAAATCGCTAAATTAACTTGAGGAAGTGCGGTGATTGATGTTGAGCAGAGGAATACACTGGTCTTCAAAACTTAGTAACACACTTTTGAAATTGCATTTTTTCATAAAGTGGTAGAGACTAGATTATAGTAGAGAGGTACAGTCTATAGTCAAAACTATTGTTATCAAATAGAACCCGTTTTTTAGAAAATTTCATTAATTTCCTTTGAATTTATAGTTTATTAGCAGTTACACGCGACTTCTTCCGCGTGATATTCGGTTTATCATGCACTGGTTAGTCATAATAAAACAAATATTTGTCTCCCATCACAGACAGAAAGTTTACGTTAGTACCTAATAATATACCTATTTTGAAAAAATAGTTTTAGTCGAGTAAGATAGATTGAAAATCAAAATCAAAATTTGTTTATTCAATTAGGCCATTAAGCGGCACTTTCGAACGTCACTAAAAAAAATCTTTAAATACTTGAATAATGTTGATTGTTTTTCCCTCTGGGGCATTCCTAAACCGCGAGCAAGCCACATACAGTTGGCCGTGGGAAAAACAATTAGACCTTAGGTTGACACCAGCGGCCTTTAGGGTGTGCTTTTGACTCTTGTTTATGGTCATCGCGAACTAAGCGGCTACCACAAATTATTTGTGCTTCTGGAAGACGAAGTAGTTGGGGATAGGACAAACCCACTGAGAATTTTGGCTTCGATAATGTTTCTCTGAAGAGCAGTTTCCTTAAGTCGAGTTCCATTGAACAACTTCGGTGGAGCAAGGTTTTAAGTTCGATTTTATGTGGAGGAAGCCGACCCACTCTAAGTTAATTTAAGGACACTTTTAGAAGATGTATATACCACTTAATTCCCAACCACCTTGCTATTTATTTTTCATTAACTGCAGCGGCTTTATAGTTTCTTGGAGCCAGTACATCGCATTCACACAAAGAAAAAAAACTTGGTTTTTTATATTTGACAGGTCTCCGGATGATGAACTTATAAGTTCGTCACCGGAGGAGACAATTCTGCAAAGTGTATCGGGAAGAGTCACCCAACCGTGTTCCTCCACCAACCTTCAACAAAACATTGGCAAACTCATGAGCGTGTAAATGCTGAGCTTGCGTGATAGTTGTTAATCGCATCTTTTCTATTCAAGGCCATAAGAAAGAATGCTTCAGTGAAGCCTTGATCTCATCAGCTCTAGTTCTCCGACTAATGACACGTCAAACTTATAACACCCCTCTTTATCGGTCGGAGGATAAAATATAACCAGAATCCAAACAGACAAAAGTAAGACAACAGTTTAAAACCGGCCAAGTGCGAGTCGGACTCGCGCACGAAGGGTTCCGTATCATTTTCGTATAAAACGGCAAAAAAATCACGTTTGTTGTATGGGAGCCCCCCTTAAATATTTATTTTATTTTATTTTTAGTATTTGTTGTTGTAGCGGCAACAGATATACATCACCTGTGAAAATTTCAACTGTCTAGCTATCACGGTTCATGAGATACAGCCTGGTGACAGACAGACAGACAGACAGACAGACAGACGGACCGCGGAGTCTCAGTAATAGGGTCCCGTTTTTACCCTTTGGGTACGGAACCCTAAAAAGGAGTGTTTTTATTTACAAAGTTTTTAGCCATTCCATAAAAGAAGTTTATTGATTAGAAAGATTTGTAAGATTTTTATTACGAAAATATATTTTTCGTACATTCAAAGTTATTGCAATTTGAAAAGTGTGGTACTGTTTTGAAGGCCAGTGTATTTTAATTTGCCAACGAAAAGAAAGTTTTATGTACTTACCATTCATCGTTTGGTGGTTAATAATTTAAGGTTAATATTATGATTCAAACATTCCTCACACACATTCCTGCTTTTTTGTACATGGCCAAATACAAAAAAGCAGGACCAGAAGTTGACAACATGCCAAAGAGTCATATAAAGGAGCATGCTAGGGTATACAAAAAGAGACTGGAAAAGTGCCACAGACATACGACTCAAAACAAAAATAAAAGACGCTGTTACAAAAGCTAGAAAGCTCAAGTGGGGATGGGTGGGTCATATGCTCCGTGAAAACAAGAACAAGTGGACAAAGAACATAACAGGATGGACTCCTAGATACATAATAAAGCGGGAAAGAGGAAGACAAAGAAAGCGCTAGTCTGATGACATAAAAAGGATAGCGGGTCATATGGCACCGAACTGCTAGAATTAGAGAGGAGTGGAAAATGCTAGAAGAGGCCTTCGTGTCACGCTGATACGACGACACTCGCATAGAGATTGTTGGCAACAGAGGCTATAATAATAATAATAAATTATGATTCACATTCTTAGCATCACAAAAGTCATGAAATAGTCTATGACATAGCAAAAAGTCTAGTCTATTATATGTGGTAATTGTCACTATAATAATTACATGTTATGCCAAGCATTTCAGCCTTGACAATAAAACAACCGGCTATGTGAGAGTTGGACCGGCGCGCAATGGAAACCGAATGAATCATATTATTATTTTCTAACATGTTATATTAATTTTCAAAACCACAGTCCTTCTTATAGGATTTCTTGTTTTTAATTTAAAAGTAAAGCGCTTATTATACTACACGGTATTCAGGGCCCTGAATACCGTGTCTCTGAATGCTACGGTTGCTATTTTGGGGACCCTAACTCCCTAACAGTTAACACCACGATAAATAAGGGTCTAGGGCCATTTTAAAAAGTCACATTGGTTTTTGCCCAGATTTTAAAAATCCCTAACTACGGTAAAATCAAGAAGTTACCGGTCAAACCTAAGTTTTACCTATTCTTACGGGTCTTTAATGATCTGTGACAATCGCTTATAACGGGCTTTTACCAGTAATCATGTGGTAAATCTTAGGATTTACCTCAGTGACTTGTAAATGTTCAGTAATGGCTATGACACACTATGATTCGAAATTATGAGAAGAATAATATTTAAGGACTGGCTGATTATTTTCATTTATTCATTCATTAACAGTAAAATACTAACATGATTTTATTAATTTTTAGATTGAATCATTTTCGAATGCTTTTAACAGGAAATATTTTAAAATAATTTAGGTATTTCTTTTAATCATGTAACAAAATATGTTATTTCTACTTTGGTGAAGCTATGTCCTTAATGTTCTCATCGTTTCATCTCAGGATTTACCGGTAAAACCGAGGTTTTACCGTAGTTCAGGCCTTTACAGTAACATATGTAGTGTTAAGCTATGAGAAGTAATCATTTACATTTTTTTTTTCATTTTATCTACCCATAATTTTTATACCCTTTAAAATGATTGCAGATTTTCCTGCAAATCATGGTGATGACAAAATTTACTAATGTTGTTAGGCTGTTGAACTTTTTTGACGCTACGACGAATAACTCTACTCAACTGGTTGAATGCCGTAATTAACTGGCAGGTTAACTTCTTGACTGCTGGAAACAAACTATGTAGAAACCCTTATATATCAAGTGCAGATAGAAATTTGGATGCAGAAGATGTTTGAAATAAATTATTTACTCTGGGAATCATCTCATAAAAATAAAATAATAAATATTAATAAAATGAATGTAATATTTCAGACAGTACAATTCCATATTACATATTACAACATCCTCTACAAAATCACAAAAATCACTGATACATACAAAAATAATAAAAAAGTTTAAATAAAAATGTTAAACATACAATTCAATGTAAGCTTTTCTAAGCAACATTGAAAAGAGTTTGCTAAGATGGCTTGGTCATATTGCTAGGATGAAGAATACAAGTAGGTATTGACAACGGAGATATAAGTGGTAATTCTGGTAAGAGCTAGAAAGAACTTGTTTGGAACACTGGCCTCATCTCTGTAAGAGAGGATCCAGCAGTCCCAGTAGTAGGAAAATTAAAAAAATGATGGTGATGATGGTGGTGAAGAGCTACAACATAATATTTAAACAAACTATAGTGAGTCAATCAAGTTTGCAAAGCAAAAGTCTCACACTCCGGCATTGGTAGTGAGTACACGAACTATTTCGGCCCTCTTTCCACCTTCCCATAACTTTGTATCTGTTGGAGCTACGTACATGCAATTATGCGTGACAATGAAAATCCCTATTATTATCATCGACTGACTCACTCACTAACTCATCGAAAGTTAAGACTACTTCCACAGGCACTTTATAGTTGTATTTTTTTGTAAAAAAAAAACTTTTTTACAAAAAAATACAACTGACTTCCAAATTAAAAGTTTTTATTTTTCACTTTTTATTCGTGACACATAATTAGCATATTCAATAGTAAGGTACATAAATGCCCAAAAATATGCCTGAATAGATTATCCGAATAACATATACATTGAACACTGTACCAGGGTGAACTCTGCGAACATGATATCGGTATCAGTGTCGATTCGGACCTGAGACTCTTGACTAGTGTCACTCGATGTCAATGATGGCAATGGTCGAAATTCCAAAGTACAAGGGATTGATTAATTGAAATTTCGATAGCGCTTAGCTTTCTACATATTTGACATTTTACCAATCGTTAACGTGACTCTTCCGATGAAAGAATGTCACTTGTCTTTCTGGACCTAAAGTAAACGAATCAAAATGAATTTACATAGGTAAGTACTCTATGTTTTGTCCGATCGTAGCAGGTGGCATTCTATAGTTTCTGCCTACCCGATGGGCAAAATAAATGATTTTATGTATGTGTATGTATGCATGAGTTGATATGAATATCTTCTAGCAGAAAATGCGGTTACTTCCTTCGTTCTAGACTGATCTCATGGCCTGAAATTGGCCTAACCACAAACTCGTATTTCATCTTCAAGTTGCTCTCGTCTGCTTTCACTCGGTACCGCCTTAAGATATGCGCTAGAGTCACCTTCATTGATATCATGGCATATGTTCTACCTGTAAGATATATAGTGTTTTATTGCCTCTTCAACATCATCAATACCTTTAGTAATATTTAGCCTTTTATCCATATACAATTTATTTTAATTACCTATACAAGCTCTCTTGCCCAGTCCAAAAGCTGCGAATTCCTTATTGTTTCTAAAATCACCATCCAGCCATCTTTCCGGTCTAAACTTATCGCTTTTTTCTCCCCAAACTGGGTCAAGATGAGTTGCTAGTGGAAAAATTACGCAATAGCTGCCAGCGCGCATCGTGTAGTTTTCTGAAATAAATAACATACAATTAAATAATGTCATTAAGTTAGGCCGAACACACAAGATCTGAGGCCTGGTAGCATATTCTCCTAGTCCTCTCGTGGCGACGAGTCACATAAGCCTTTCTTATCACTCTAAATGATAAGGATTATAGTAATACGTACAATTACCAACAAAGCAGTTAGGCAATGCCACACTATTGCTAATAGATATGTAACTGTTGAATATAGTTTAAAAGGAGGTGACTATTGAGAAGACGACAAATAAGGATGTATGGAAGAAAGGTCCGCAAATAAATTGGTATAAAAAACTTAACTAATTCAAAAAATCAAAAAACCCGACTGCTTTAAAAGCGAACTAAAAAGTCGTAAACAAGGAAAAAATCATGCTGTGCAGTCGGAGGATACATATTCGCGGGCTGGTTGACCAAAATCTGGTGTATCCTCCGCCTGCACAGCATGATTTTTTCCTTGTTTACGACTTTTTAGTTCGCTTTTAAAGCAGTCGGGTTTTTTGATTTTTTGAATTAGTTAAGTTTTTTTATTTATAACTTTTTAGTTAGTTTTTTTCGAATTAGATACATTTAAACATATAAGTGTTATATATTTTTGAAATCACCTCTTAAAACCCTTTATTTTGATACCCCACACGATGGGTTTGGAAGAAAAAAAAAATTTGGGCCCCCACAATATGGCACCCAAAAGCCGCCATTTTTCTATTATCCAATTTTAATGTAGCCTATGACACTCGCAGGATTAAGACGCATCGTTTGACGTATGAATCATCAAAATCGGCCAACGCGTTTGGTCTCTGGAACGCCACATAGGAACAAACATACATACATACATACATACATAGGTACATACATACATACATACATACATAGACTGATAAACACATTACCCTCCTTCGGCAGTCGGGTAAAAACTAATAGGACGATGATGATGACAATTATGAAGACAAGAGCAACTTACTGAGCCTAACATCCTTATCCACGTATCTTAACAAAACTGGAACGGCAGGATACGTTCGAAGGGACTCCATTATCACCGCGTTTGTATAAACCAGTTTGTTTACGTCATCTTTTTCTACATCTCTGTCTGCGCCCAGTACTTCTATTAATCTGTGAAAATAAATGTTTGAGTCAATATCCACTTTTATCCATTGCAACTTCGGATCAGCACAGCGAGGTTTCTTTTTAAAGGAGATCATCCACTTTCTTTGGAGCTTTGGTACCAAACGTCAAGAACTTTGTACAGCAACAAAACTTACGTCAATTTAAACCTTAATGTACAAGAATACTCTCAGAATTAACTTGATTTTGATAACTAGTGGGATTGTCTAGATAACTTGATTCAAACATTGGTGTAAAACGGCTCTTTTCTGTAATTATTATCAAGACCAAATTCCTTTTAGTTACTTAGTGACAATTTAACATAATTTTTATCAACTATGCTTTAGGGCAATCCGTACAAGTACGGCGTCTAAAGATTTCTGAATTAAGAATTTAAAGTTGAGTATTTGTCAAACTCTATTTCAGCCTAAAAACCAATTTTTTTCTAAAGTACGTTCTTAACTTCATAATATCAATTCAGGAACTCGGAATTTGTCAAATATGTTTTTATTGCTCCTCGTCACAAAATTAAACTAGGACAAAAGTTAAAGTCAATACAATTGTGTTAAGATGATAATTATAGTACTGGATAACTTACTCCTTGTACATTCTCTCTTGAACTTCAGGATGTGCTCCAAGCTGTAGCAAAATGTATGTTAACTGGGTAGATGTGGTTTCAAATCCAGCTGCTATGATGGTATCCATTTCTTCTCTGATCTCTTTGTCTGTCAAGGCTCCGTTTTTCGATAGTTCTAGCAAAAGATCTAGGAAAGGTTTGTATCTGTTTCCTGGAAAATAAATAAAAGATTGACATCATTTAAAAATCAAGGAATGAAATATTCTGATACAGAGAGAACAGAAACTATAAAACTAAAATCTTAGAAAAAGAGATAAATGTTGAAGATGTCATCAGCATCAGTACCTATATAATAATTTGAGAATTCAATTAAATGTACGTAGGCTTCTACGATCACATAGCCCTTAAACTCGATTGTTGGACAGTCTCATCTTAGCTACTATCAGCCATCTTGTGAAGATCATCGCCATACCCAGCTTGATGGCTATTTCTATTACTTTGTTGCCTTTTCGTAAATACGTCTACCTACCCCAATGGTAATCAGTTCATCCGCAGATCTAATCATAATGCTAGCTTATATAGTGTTTTAAAAAAAAAACACTTACCTGTAGTATCAAATGCAGCGTTACTGTTCAAGGCTTCATTTTTCAACGTAGCTTTTTTCTTTTGTAAGACCTGCAAAAATATGTTTATAAATTTGAACCTATCATGTTCTTTACTATTAAGTGTCCTTACTTAATGAGTTATGTTGCGTGCCATTCCTCTTTATTTTCCGGATAAAGATAAAGACTTGGACCCGCCCGACTTCGTTTTACATTACAAGAACACAACCTCTTACGTAAAGTCAAGTCGCTTAATAATTTGTTATTGTTCGAACCTAACCTATCCGAGTCGGGGTGCCCCAAATTACCGAGCTCAAATTAATAAATAAAAATGTCTAATGTATGACAGCTATTAATAAATCATGAAATGTTTCAGAAAATTCAAAATAAATACGTAAACAAACACAAGTCTGCGTGAAGTCGGTTTTGCAGCGATTCGTTTGTGTTACTATATTTTGTAGCACAACATATTGACTTTTTATGACACTATTTCAATTTTAATTTAAAAATCCTACCAAGTAACCGGCTATATATTTGTGAGCATATAATATTCCGTAAAATGTTGTTTCGGTGTGGTGAAAATATGGAAAATGAAAAAAGTTCAAAAGATACTTCGGCCAAAAGCAAAAAGTTATTTTGTAAATCGGCGAAATGTAGTTCGGTAAAAAAAAAACATGCATGAAGTCGAACATAGAACCTGCTCATTTTTGGTAAGTCGATTAAAAATAATACATATGCCACTTGATACTTCAATAATCTGAAAATATGTCAAATAATGCATATAGCAAAAAAGACCTCGGTATAATATAGGTTGTATCTTTTTGGTTGTATAGTTTTCGGTAAAATGAAATTCGAACAAAACAATTCGGAAAAGTGATCGGTTCCCGGTAGTAAAACTAAAGCTGATGGGATCTCACTTACCGTATTAGCCATTGAATGTAGTGTTTCTATTAATTCTTCTTCCTTCTTCTTCAGCCCAGTCAGCGTGTATATGACGTCATTCTGCAGCCAAAATTTGATTGCTCTCTCGATGCCAATATTTATCATTTCAGTTACCGATTTCATGTATTTTTGCGTAAATTCGTTGTCATCAATAACGTTTATCCCGAACGTACCAACTTGAAATATAAATGTCATCATAAGTAATATGTACTTGTATTACCCAAACACTAAACAATTTGTCGAATGTAAACGCAAAATAGTTATGATTGAAACGAAAAAAAAACATATCACGATTTCAGACTTTGAAATTGACCGTAATGATAAGTTTTATGGACCTTTTTTGAGTAACAGAAAATAAAACAATGCCAAAACAATCATAGTTACCACAAAGCGTTTCCAATGCATTATTTTTCAAATATGGAGAATGATCAAAATTCTCGTTTCCAACATGAGGTTCTATAGTATTAGCCAGCTTCTTTGACTGATTGTTGAACACATCTAGGAACCCATGTACCACTGGCAGAGTGAATGCTGGAGTCAGCAATTTGCGGTGACGCTTCCAAATCTCTCCTGTGAAATTAATACATATGTCAAATTATTGACCCACATTTGGCCAGTTTTGTTTTTAAGTCCCATGTAATATTTGGCAAGCCTATTGAACCGAGCCCAAATCCAGAGTCCGGGCTGCTACTGAGAAATTCCAGATGGAAAACCCCATAACACTTTGCCTGACCTAGGACCTGAATCCAGGTCCTCACGCTCAGCAGTAGCACTTGCGACTACTGGACTAACGAGGCGGGTTGTCTAAAAACTCGGGCCTGATAATAATTTCGTGGTAGCTTTTAAGACTTAAGTCACGAATTATGTTTTTTTTTTTTTGTGTTGGCATTAACTAACCTGATGAAATGATAAGTCCATCTCCCATCCAACCTTTGCCTAAATCGAAACCATAATGCTTAGTTAGACATACATTTGCCGCTGTGAATGCATCTTGTGGATCGTGAATCACTGAAATAAGACAATGTCATAAATTATAATAACTACTTTAGATCTCTTAGTACCTACTTTTCGTAAATTCACAAATTAATGCAGTAAAGAGTCCCGCCAAAGTTACTGAGAGCAGGCTCTCGCGACAAGTGGTATTCGATGTCAGCGAAGGCGATACTCGAAATGTCAAAATGTGAGGCCTGTTTCCCAGCAGTGGACACCTTAAAAGGACTGATTATGATATCCTACAGTGAGCTTACCATCGGGTAAGGTAGGTGGCCAAGCGCGAGCCTATCTATAATAAAATAAATCTTTAAAACAAGAAAAATAACCGTCTTCCAAAAAAAACACTTATGCAAAAAATAACTTTCTTTTCCGAAGTCGGTGTCTTTGGAAGTTTTTATTTATATATATTTTTTTGTTTTTCGGCACCGACTTCTGAAATGAAAGTTATTTTTTGATTTATAGTGTTTTTATTTAGAAGTCTGACCACGATTTCCATGGATCCCATCATCAGATGCTGAATTAATGCAAATGGGACCACCTAGGGAGTATAGACATCCACGGGCAGACATGGAATGCTGAAATTCTTTACGTCCGATATCATACGGGATCTATTAAAAAAATCGGGAAAATTCTATTAAATCTAAAGAAAGAAAAGACATTGTGAGACCATTTATCTGTGCTATCGGTTAAACACACCGTTGAATTGTCTTGTGTTGAGCTTGATAAGCATGTTGTGGAATGTGTCTACAGACCTCCAAGTTATCAGAATCTATATGTTTATGACTGTATAATGGCAGATGTCTTGTATAGATAATGTTTTTTTGTAATTGTGATATATCTAACTAAAGAAATTGTAAATAAATTAGCATCTGATCACAGTGGACAAACAGTAACATTAAGCACCTACATACCTTTGCGAAAATGCAAATAGAATTTAGACCAATTACATGTAAAATTGTAAATGATGTGTTCAAAACTTTAATAATTTAGATGACCCAAATGAGTTCTATGGCGAGTTTTTTAAAGTACACAACACGCAATTTAATGACACTTTTCCATTGAAAGCGAAAAGTGTTTACACCAAGTTCGTATTTATTTATAAGAAAAAACGTTGCCCCACACTAGGCATTTCTTCCTGTATCGTGGGTGCGTTTAAAAACATATAAACTCACATACACAAACACCCAGCCGGAACAACTATCTGTAGGTCATACAAATATTTGTTCCGTGCGGGAATCGAACCCGCGACACGCAGCGCAGCAGTCAATCACTCAATTAATGCGCCAACTGTGCGCCTGAGCGACTCCAGGCATTCGTAAAAGCAGGTTAAGCTATATGAACTTTATGGCCTAAAGCAACATATGAATAATACAAGTTCTGATAAATATGTTGCGAAATATTCAAAAACCTTTAAGATTACATGCAAAATAGCTAAAGCGCTGAATATTAACAATATACAGCGCTTTAGCTAGCGATAAAATAAAAGCTACCTGGAAAATAATAAAAATGAAATAGGTAGAAAAAACAGCGTAATACTGAATTTAATTTAGCGACTGCACGTGGCCCCATATACTCAGATATAGAGGTAGCTCTGGTATTTAAACACTTTTTGTTAATATTCCTCTTAAAACTACAACAGCCTTAAACTCCTCACCCGAGTAAATAACTGCCCTTTGGAGTTCAAGTTTCAACATTCAAAACCCCAGGCAATTTTAAAAGCTTTTAAAGCTCTTAAAATTAAATCAACAGAAGATCTTTGGGGACTATCTGTAAAAGTCTGTAAACCAATCTTTGAAACTATTGCGCCCTATTTAGATTTCATATTTAACACTAGTGTCAATCAAGGAGATTTTTCGGACCTCATGAAACACATTTAAGTAGTACCCGGATGTAACGATGGATTCTTTAAATCGGGATAGCAAAGAAGCTAATAATTATATGCCTGTGTCAATTCTGCCGGTTCTCAGTAGGGTCCTCGAAAAGTTAATGCTCAACCAATTGTTGCGGCATTTTAACAAACATTCCATCACAAGTTGGGTACTAGTTCAAGATAAAGATAACAAGTTAAAGATCGCTTTTAGCGATAAGGCCGCCCATTGTGTCCCCCAGTGCAATGTTTTCTTCGTCTATACTTTCTGTAACTTATGTGGTGTACACAATAAAGAGAATTCTATTCTATTCTATTTCATATTTTATGATCAACAGCCGTACTGTTTCACCAAAGGCTGTTGCACAACTGACGCCGATGTCACCCTAATAAAGCACATGTTTAACATCTGGTAGAAAGCACAAAACGCCATTGGAATCTTTTGTGACCTCTCGAAGGCGTGCGATTGCGTTAAACATGATACACTATTGTTGAAGCTCGAGTACTATGGAATTAGACATATAGCCCTTGAGTTACTTAGATCATATTTAAAAGACAGACAAGTTAAAATTCAGGTAACTAGGGTCTGAAATGATAATGGGTGTTCCTCAAGGCTCAATATTGGGTCCATTCATATTTTTATCCTACATTCAAAATTTGCTCCAATTACAATAAAATCAACCAAAGACGGTGTTATTTGTTGATGACACATCTTTGATATTTAAAATAGATCGGCGGTCATAAAATCTTGATGATGTGAATAACTCTATTCATCAGGTCCAAAACTGGTTCACGGCAAACAATTTAGTAATAAATGAAAAAAAAAACAAATGTCAAATGTTAGAAGTAGCGAATGCGACATCCACATTGAATCCATATTTGTATTTTAAAAGAGAGCTGTCAGAGCCATATATAAGTTAAGTTACCGAGAAAGGACATTATTTAAAAATATTAATATTATGGCAGTTTCTTGCCAATTCATTTATGAAAATATTATGTATGAGAAATAAAGATAAGTGTGATCAACCATCTTACAGTTGACGTTCAAAAGTGCCGCGTAATGGCCCAGTTGAAATTTGAAATAAATATAATTGACTTTGACTTTAAAGCACACTTACAATAATAAAGCTCACTCCCAAAATTAAAATGAGTCACTCCTCCTTGCTTTGCACAGTCTTCAGACATAATCTTCACCAACTCCTGAAGATCTGTTAGAGAAAGAAAACAAAAATTAACGTCATTCATGCCTCTTTTTGCCATTTTTTTGTTACATTTTTAAAAGTTAGTCCATAAAAAGTATAGGAAATCATTTAAATATATAAAAACTAGTAGGCCACGTCCGGTAGCGGGAAAAGGGTCCAAGCTACCGGTGTTCAAGGCTTCTGAGAGAGGAACCTTCTAACGACACGCGCCGTGTCCAGGAGTACCATTTTCTGGATCAAGACCATGATCCAACTGTCCAACGAGAGCCTCCTCTGGTGTTCGTCGAGGCTTTTGGCTATTATGCCATTGGCCGTCACGACTATCGGCACAATGACTGCTGTATTCTCATCCTAAATGTCGACAACCTCGCAGATCAAGATACATAGTTTTCTTATCTCTCTCAATTATGTACTATGTAGTACTAGCATTGTACACCAATAACACACATAGACACACAGGACAAATATTCATAAAAACAAATGTACAATGGGCGGTCTTATCGCACAGGGCGATCTCTTACAGACAACCTTGGTATAGTGTCTTAGTAAATCTTTGCATGGCATAATTTTCATCTAAAATGTAAGCGGCCCTATTTGTGATAGCAAAGGAAAATTTGGGTTTCGCCAAAATACGAATAGTTTCCGTTCCTGGAAAAGTTTGTCGATAAGATTATTTGAAAGCTATGTCACTCTATTTCGAAATCGGATTTGAAATTTTACTTTATTTTTCAGCATCCCAAAAATTATACAAGTGAAATTTCAAAATTTAAAAAAACTCCGACACAGTTCTCTTGCGAAAACACCCCGATTCAAACAGTAAAATGCCTATAACTTGTGAACGGCTGAGCTAATTTTATTCAAACATAGCTAAGAACACTCTCAACAAAATTACCTTTCAAACAAAAAAAAACTTAATTAAAATCGGTTCATCCGTTTAGGCGCTATGATGCCACAGGCAGACACACAGATACACAGATAAACAGTTACACAGCAACACACGTGAAACTTATAACACCCCCTCTTTTGCCGGCGGGGGTTAAAAAGTAACATCCAAAGACACTTGTTTTGATACAATTTCAGTGTTTAAAAATGATCGAAGCCACCACCATCTATAAGTGAACAATATTGATTCTTGGGGTTAAAACTCTTGATCCGTGGGGTCTATTTAAATAAAAATAAAATAAATAAAATTCGTTTATTTACCTTACACGCAGTTACATTTTAGATATTTTTATAAGTTTTGTATACATTAATTGAACTAACAATGAAGTTGAAATATTAGCAACGGGTCCCAAACTAGGCACAGCCTGTATCTTGGTGACCTGTTAAGGTATGTACGTTTAGATAAAACGAGGCAATGCTGCCAGTCTTTTGGACTTAATAAACTAGTCTTATATAATTATGGCGTCAAAAGCAGAATACTGTGTACATTTTTATGTAAAAAAATTCCTTTATATGGTCTTAACATATTATGAAGTTGCAGATATAAGAAACATTAAAAAGGCATAAACATTAAACTCCCTTATTTATAAAATACGCCATACTGGTAAACGATTACTTAGCACATTCTATAACTAGATATATATATATATATATAACATCTTCTTTAGAGAATAAAAATACAAAATCAGCGAATCAGCCAAGTTGCTAAACAGTTCTGTGAATGATTTTTATAAATATTTTTATTTCTTCTTTAAATGAGTTCTTCTTTTTTGTTTTTTGGGTTTTGCTTTCTCTATAATATCGCCATATTTATAACCTTAGAACTTAAAATTCCAAGTCTATCTGTTGTTATCTATTCAAAGTAACCTGTTCCTTAAGAACTACAACTGTCATTGATAGATACTTAAAATTATAATGTACCAAAAACATAACATTCCTTTTTGCGAAGTTGTGTAAAAAGACTGTCTGTGTCGACTTTCAAAGCAAAATCTTTGCTTTGAATGTCTAGATTATCTATATAATTTCCGTGTTAATGTTTCCTTTGCGTGTGATGTTTCCTTTTATTTGCCGTGTGTAAATTGTTTATCATCTAATAAGAGTATATAGTATATTTCTAATGAAAAATAATATTTATTCGTTACATATTTGTAAATGAAATTCGATGGCTCCTGAGCTAGTCTAGAGTCTTACAGGTCAGTGCCAATGTGGATATTATAAAAATGTATTTCCAATAAAAAAACTTTACATGAACATGTTTTTTAGCTTACGGAGCATTGTGATCCTAACCAAACATGGAGGTAAGGAAAATTTCCGCAAAATCGGTCGAGGAAAACTATTAATTTTAAGTTGCAGTTGTTTGACCCACACGTACTAACTAAAAAGGCAAGTTAAATAAAATCTTGTAATATAAAGGTAAGAACGTAAATAGTAGGGTTCTTTTTAAATGAGCTCGTCCGTGGCAGTACTACGCCCTTCTCTATATCTGCTGTCGAGCAGTGTCTGAACCGGAGTGATAGGTATATAAAACATTGCAGCTCTCTATGGTGTAGCTACGGTGGTGTCCACTAACTATCACTAGATCAGACATGGACAACTTTGCCATTCATCATCTTCCCATCTTACTTGGGGTCGCCGCAACACTTTTTCTTCTTTCATACCGTCGTATCCCCCGTCACGCCATGACTGACTCCCTTTTCTTTCATATCACTCCTCACACAGTCCATCCATCTTTTCTTTGGCCGTCCCCTCTCCATCCATCCACATTTTAGTTAAAACTCTTTTAGTAACATGTTTTCATCCCTCCTCATCACATAATCATACCAAGACAAACGATTCCCTTTCAACTTTTTTGTCACTGGCGCCACTTTCAATCTTCCTCTAATCATTTCTCATTTTATCCATTCTCGTCACTCCGCACAACCATCTCAACATTCTCATCTCTGCAACTTTGCCATCCAATAACTTAAAAAAAACTATTTTTTTTTTACAAGCCACACTATTCTCAACTACTGCAACTGCTGACAGTCAGAATCAACAGTAGTGACAACCAGAAAATCGCCGAGTCAATGAAGCTCGACGATCCCTGGAGAAACGGTTCAACCGTCTTGGATCCCGCGACGAATTTAATCAGAAAATAACAACGAATGAGTAAGAAAAAATGACTAACTGACTTTTAAGAGAAAGACAGTTAATAAGACGGAATGTAAGAAGAAAACGTAATGCGCCGACCCCAATTAACATGGGACAAGAGCAGAAAGATAATGATAAACTGGCAAGAAAAAGGAATACTAACTTGTAAAGTATTTAAACAGTTTATGCGTATGTCCAATAAACGGTAATTTTCCGGGCACAGCCGGTGGTAACGGAATGCTCGACTTATCCCGAACATATTTGTACCACACTAACACTGCACACAACACACATAACAATGCGAGGCTCAACATTGTACGACTGAACTTGGTCTAAGCGATGGCTTGATGCTGAGAGAGATATATACCCTTCCTATATAGAGATCGGTAATTGTTTAGTTTGACGTAGTTGTTAGACGAAAAAAAGGAATTTTATGTAATTTTGGACTAATTGCTAGATCATTGAAAAATTTAATAAGTAAACAACCCGCGAATGATTAAAAAACAATGCCTCTGTTGTAGAAAAGCTTTCTCATTAAAAGTATTTCCACCACAGATTTATCATAATTCACTTGCCTTTATGACAATCTTTTGTGGTCGATCACCCACACTCCTCTTCTAGTTACATAATTATATATTTTAACAGCTATTGGATATCACAAACTATTACGTCCCCTATTCCGTAAAATTGATTCAGGATATATCTCCCATCCCAATTCAAACACTTTGAATTTTTTATTTAAATTGCGTTGAAGTGATAGACTACGATTGACTACAGCTATGACTACAAGTATGAACGTAAATAAAGCAAAATGAGTATGTTAGTTAGTGAGTTTGTTATCGTAGCTGGTGGGGTTGTTTCTACCTTATGCAATACTAGCTTCTGCCAGCAGCTTCGTCCGCGTGATTGTCGGAAATTATCCCACGGGAATATATTCCTGGGATAAAAACAATCGTATGTGCTATTCCAGGTCAACAATAATAAAATAATAATAATATTATATCTATCTCTGTGCGAAATTTCATCTAGATTTATCCAGCCGTTTGAGCGTGAAGAAGTAACAACTATACAAACACAAACACACACGCACTAACAAACTTTCACATTTATATATATATATATATTTTTCTTTGCCCCACACTAGGAATTTCTTCCTGTATCGTGGGTGCGTTTACAAACATATAAACTCACATACGCAACACCCATAGCCGGAACAATTATCTGTAGGTCATACAAATATTTGTTCCGTGCGGGAATCGAACAAGCGACACGCGGCGCAGCAGTCAATCGCTCAACCACTGCGCCAACCATGCGCCATTACACTTATTATTACATTACAAATATTAGTGTGATTATATAGTGTGACAGGGGTTTTTTTTGTTGATTGTAAATCGTCCATTGACTTCTCCTGCTCTGTGTGAAGCGGGAGGTCCTTCAGTTGCTTGTGCCAGGGCCGCGGTAACTCTCTTTCAAATTTATCCGCGACCAGTGGATAGATATTTGTTGCATGTCAATTGAAAAATTCAAGCGCCAATTCCACCAAAAATAAACACAACACTGAATATGTAATATGTAATTGACAACTAGCACTGCGTTCAGTTATACAGAAAGCCGAACCCAATAGTTGGAAAAAGGCTGGACACAGTAATATTATACATTTGGTTTGCATAATGACCTGTATCTGATGAAGTTGTTTGAGAAACCGTCCAAAAAACTGCGACTGAGATTAGGGTGATCCTGACTATCGCACGACAGGTAACTTTCGGGATAAAAGTACTAAATACGCAAAGATGGCGAGCTCAGCCTGATTTCTACTAAGATAGAAGTTAGAAAATTGAATTTTGAATGTGGGTTGGTCTTAAAAACAGAACTTGTTAGAAAAGGGACAGTGAAGGAGAAATTATATTTCGTATTTAAGAAAACTGTTCTCATCTCTGGGATGGCATCTGACAAATACCAGCTTGATGCACTAGAGTCGATTGAAAAGCGGGTAAAGTTATTGAAAAAAAACTTTAATAAATATGTAATGCAAAACTGGTTAGTCTTAGAATTTATTAAAATTTAATTGAATTTTGAAGTTTATTCGCTATGGCGACATTTTGAAATGCATTTGAATGTACAATTCCACATTTAAAAAAAAATTGTTGGTGGGCTTTTGGAGTAAGCTGGGGCGATTGTTGGTGGGCTTTTGGAGTAAGCTGGGGCGATTGTTGGTTTATGAATGGAAAATTCTGGCAATTCGGTATTATGAAAGTGTACCTAAGAAATTGACAATATTTAATTATAATATTTATTGATAAACTGATTGTTGAAGGAATAAATCGGTGTGTGATTTTAAAGTGAGTATTAAAATTTATTATTAGCTTTTTGAGTATTCTTTTATCCGCTGTCCTTGACACAATTGGTTGCTTACTATACTAGTAAGGAAAAACTTTGCAAGTTCTAATTTATTTTTTCAATTCCTGCTAGTTATATGTGATTCGGAATCACTGTTTACTATTATCATAATCAGACTTTTAATGTTCTCGCTGCTGGGACAAAGGTCTCCTCTCTGTGAGACTCTGTGAGAGGGAATAGGCTGTAATTCAGCATGCGGGCTCAGTGCGGGTTGGTGGATGTTACAATGTCTTTGCCGATTTCCTCACGATGTTTTCCTTCACCGTTTTTAGAGTAGTGGTGATGAAATAATTTACACAAAGTGAAGCGCCTGCCTGAGTTTGAACCCAAGACCTACGACACGTAAGTCGGGGCCGTTACCACTGGGTCACCACAGTTCATCTCTGTTTACTATACTAACCGATAATATTTATTTATTTATTATATGCTTTATTGTACACCATAAAATCCATTAACAAAAAGAAACTTAAGTCTAATACACATACAATGGGCGGCATCACAGACCCTGGAGCAAAGCCCTTATTACCTTAGCCAGATCCTTGGCCAAGGGCAAACACCATGTCACAGTCATGGTAATGCGTCAGATACAATCATCACGTGACATCCCAACACTTACCGCATACCTTTTATAATTATTTAACAAGAACTAAAACAAAGACTTAATTAAAAGTCACGTACCTAAGTGTAAGAAAAACCATGGAATTTTCCAAGATTGAGTAAATTGTCATAGCTTTTGCAATATTGTTCTAGTACTGGTCATTATTATTGTATACAGAAAAACAATAATAATCAATCATCAACCTGGTTCACTGCGTAACGGTAATTTCCGGGCTTGACGCAGAACGTAATGTAAAAATAATATGTGTATAAATAATAAATATCTATGTAAATGACACCCTATTCATAAAACCATGTTGAAAAAAACGATTTCGATCTGATTCCCAAAACATGTAAAAATAGTTATTTATGCTACAAGTGCGGAAGGTAGGTGATTTCCGATGAGTGGCATTTTTATTCACGAGCGAGCGAAGCGAGTGAGTGGATAAATCGACACGAGTCGGAAATCATCTTACGTACGTGTATCATACAATATTTTACTATGCATTGTGCGAGGAAATAAACAAAATTAATAAAATAAAATTAATAAAATAGCGGGCTTATTCAAGCGCGTTCAACATATCCACAGATTAACTAATAGTTCCTCGGGCATATCTACTGCGCATGTGCGAATTGCTTTCACATCGTAACGCAATAAGGCACGAGCAAAATATACGTTCTGCCAAACATATTTAATGAATATTTAAAATTAATTTATTGATCAAAAACTAAATCTAGATTAATTAAAAACGCCTAAAATAAAGTATTAGTTTTATTTTACCTTTTATATGAATGATAATCTGTACATAACTAATTTTTAAAACTTTTCTCAAATAATAAAAACTCTATGCGTCGGGCTGACGTAGGAGTTAAAAATTAAAAAAGTACAGGAAAGTAAAAAGCACTAGTGAAAAAAAGTGACACTTTCCGCACAGTTTGGCTGCTTGGAAAACCGCTCTTTTCGAGGACATGCATTGTAAATAATATTTGTCCATACTTACGCACAATCAAAATTTTTTGTTTGATTTTATAGTCTACTAGCTGTTACCCGCAGCTTCGCCCGCGTTAATATAGATATTATCATTCAATTCTGGTTGTCGACATACAGGGTGAGAAATATCCAATGTTACAGTTTCAGTTTTAATCAAAATCAGCCTCTTGACTCCTTTGATTGTTTTGTGCTATTCTTCATAGTGATGATTTGGCCATCCACGCCCGCTTGAAAACTCAGCCTGTATAGGTATAGGAAGCATTGAGGTAAAAACGATTAAATTATTTAATTGAAAACGTTGGTCAATACACATAAAGGTTAAATAGTTACAAAAGGAAACAAATAAACTACAGAGTCATTTATTCTGCTTTGCTGCGATTTTAAGATACCACTCTTATCATAATTTTTATCTACAGATAATTGACATTCCTTAATTATGCCGTTCATCATGGGTACAACATTTTAGGACGCTGCTATATACTATGTTGTATATCCTTTCATTTGGTGCTAATACATACACAATCTGGGCCGTGGACATACGCGAACATCAGTAGCTAAATGTAGCTGGATATAAGTAACGCATGCCTTTATCAAATGCGCCCCTGCTACCCTTGAGCAAATAATATTAATAATAGTAATAGCAAAACTAAGTTTGATTGGAATCTTGAGTCTTCTGAATTGAACTGATAGTTCAGTGGGGATTATTGGGATCCGACGTATAAACATGCTTTCCCCTTTTCTCATACCTGTTAATATATTGGCACCTATTATATTTGCACTAATTGTGTAATGCAAATTGTGCAGATAGATCTCAATCATTTGTTATCAGGATGCAGGCATGTTTGTGGCCTGCAAAGTTTCAACCAAATCGGAAGCCGCAATTAAAAGTTTCATACAAAGATCAGCTTTTTCCATTTCATCATCATCATCATCATATCAGATGAAAGACGTCCACTGCTGGACATAGGCCTTCCCCAAGCGTCGTAACATTGACCCTTTTCCCATTTACCCCCTTAAAATTCAAATTTACATAAATCCTTTCTTAACTAACGTTTACTATCTTTATATATACTATCACCTGCCAAGATTCAGCTTCATGAAGAAAATTTGTACATCTAATCTTTACAACTCCAACCCCTTTTTAGGGGTATTGAAAACAAACAATACACTTTAATTATTTGTTATGGAAGTATTGCCGCAAAGTTGGAAGCGAATTGATCTCTATAATAAGAAATTTCATACAAAACTAACCCCTTCCATTCCCATCCCTTCGATTTTTATGCACAAAGAAGTAGCCTCTGTCCTTTTCAGGGTCTCAAACTATCTCCATACCAAATTTCATGTAAATCGGTTCATAATAAGGACAAAATGCATTATAAGAAGTTACAAACAAAATTAACCCTCTCTCCATTTCTCCCCCTTCATGTTTTATGCAAAAAGGAGTAGCCTATGTTCTTCTCATGGTCTCAAACTATCTCCATACCAAATTTCATCTAAATCTGTTCATAATAAGAAGGAGTTACATGATAAAAAGTTACATACAAAATTAATCCTCCCCTCTTTTCACCCCCTTCGTGTTTTATGAAAAAAAAACGTAGCCTATTACCTTGTCCGGGTTCCAAACTATCTCCATGCCAACTTTAATCTAAATGTTCAGCGGTTTAAGCCAAAATAAGAAGTTTCATACAAAACTACCCCACCCCCCATAGCTCCCCCTTAGTGATAACAACCAACAAGCTGGCAACTCGGCGACGATTTTAAGGCTCTGGAGGTTTAACTGTGCCTCATTGCCAATGAGTCTCTTGGCCCGCTTTTCGATCGACTCGAGTGCATCACGCTGGTATTTGGCAGATCCGACCCAGAGGTGAGAACAGTACTCCATGCATGATTGAACTTGCGCTTGATACAAGTTGAGCAGCTGTTCCGGCGTGAGTACCCTCTCACCTTCGCCAGGATCCCCAACTTTTTTGCAGCCAGCTGAGCCTTTGCCTCAATGTATGGGTCAAAATGGAGAGTCGATGTCAACGAAACACCAAGAAGCTCAAGATGGTTCGTTATCGACACGGTCACACCACGGAAAGAAGGAGCCGGGTGGAATTGGCTCCATTTAGCGGAAAAAAATATACGCCTGGGTTTTAACAGCATTAAACCTGACCAGATTGGCATCGCCTCATTCGGAGACTGCTTGCAAGGACAGGTTCAAACGCTCCACCATGGCCTCTCGGAGAGACCGGATCTGCAGCCCGGTACGGTTGTGCGTTGGACAAGTATCTATCAGCAACAGGGCTGTCGTCAGCATACCCAGAGGTAGTTTTGGCAGATCGTTAATGTGCAACAAGAACAATGTTGCTGAGAGTACTGACCCCTTAGGGACCCCGGCATTAATATCCAATTGGTCAGAAGAGCAGCCATCGATAACCACACGAATGGACTGATCTCTCAGGAAGTCTGCAAACCAATCACACAGATCACCGGGCAAACCGAATGAAGGAAGCTTACCAATGAGGCTTTCGTGCCAGACCCTATCGAAAGCCTTCGAGATTTTGAGGGAGTCGGCAAGCGCTTCCCCGTGTCTCTCCACGGCCTCACTCCGTGAATGGCATACGCTAGAAGATCCCCAGTAGACCGATTTCGGCGGAAGCCGTATTGGCGGTCGCTAAGGATATCGTTAGTTTCTAGGTATGCCAGGACATACTCGTCTCGCATCCAACAGGAGAAGGAGGGGGCCGCGAATCACCAGGATTCAGACGCGAAGATTCCGCAAAAAGAGATGCAAATAAATTTGCCTGCTCCTCAGCGGAGTGGGCCAACGACCCGTCGGGTTTCAGCAGTGGTGGCAGTGAAGGACGTCAGAAGTTCGACTCGACCAACTTAGCCAGGGACCAAAACGAAAGAAAAAGATTTGTAACGAAAGTTTTTTTAATTTAACATCGTTATGTCAAACATTTTAGTAATGTCCAAGATAAACTTGATTACTTGTGCCGTTTCTGTACAAGAAGAGGCCTTTGCCCTGTAATGGACCAGTTACAGGATGTCTCCTGATTTTTTTTTTAACCGATTTCCCAAAAAGGAGTGAGAGATCCCCCTCTCTATGTTCTCAATTCGGATGTTATTTATATCTTTTTTTACGTGTTTTTGGGCATAACTCCGTCATATATAAACGTATTTGCAAAAGGTCGCATTCAAATTTGGTAAAGATTTGATGAAGAACTTCGGAGATATACAACAGAACTCTTCAATAAATGACGGCAAATTTCTCGGAATTACTGCAATCGCATGTCTGTTTATTGTTGACACTATTTCATAACATACCATCACGCCAGTATGCTATAATCGGGTACGCAGATGTGTTGTACAGTTCATCCTGGTACACTCTCATTCCACCGGTTATGTTTAAGTTACATGTTATTCGTGTAATCGTGAAAACAGCAACATCGACTTCCAAAATTGAAGTTTTTTTTATCATAAACTGCATCGCCAATTACATTAAGAATACCAAAACAAACTATTAACCTCCTTATGTAGAGAAAAATAAAATACAAACTTCTAGAATCTCTCATTAAGTACGTTGGTAAAGCTTTAGATAGCGATCATCGCATAAAAGGAAATTCCTGCATAAAATTACTATCAAACCATGCAATTTGAGATTCTCTTGCCAAAGAACATTGTGTCAGGTATCCAGTAACCCCCTGGTTCACCCCTGCATACGCTGGCAGAGTGTGTCGCTTGAGAGGAGCCGCGTCGTGCCCTCGTCTTGAGAGTAGTCAAGTTGAAGGTCGGCAGCAAGGAGTTCTAGGAAGCGAAACAGTCGTCTCACAGAAGGAGACTGCGTAAAGGGAGAGGCAGATCTCGTTCACTCACCTAGGCCCCAGCAGACTTCCAGCCCCCCAAAATGGGTCCAGGATTGCCCCCCCCCCCACCCACATCAGGACCCGAGGTGACGGCGCGTAGAGTTCCACTCCCCCCTCCCCCCCGACCCGAGGTCGAAGCCCGCGAACGCAGGCCGGTAAAACCAGCCGGGAGTTGCGGCAGTGTTTTTCGAGCAAAAGTCAATTTGCGTAAGTGTCCCGAATTCAAGGTCGAGACTCACTCTTCGTCGGATTTTGTAAATTGTTTCAGTATGCTCACAACTTAGAAAACATTTAGCTACTCAATTATAGTGTGTCATCCATGTGCCATCTGGAACGCATGAACTAAATTAGTGTGATCATCTAGTTATAACTTTTTTGTTTTTAAAGTGTTTATGTATAGACTGGCTGTGCCCGCAGCTTCGCTCACGTACTCCAACGACTGTTGATTTTGATAATTTACAAATCAGTCCATAAAAAAGAGCCCACAAAACCAAAAAAAAACTTAATTAAAAAAATCAAAAAACCCAACTGCTTCAAAAGCGAACTAAAAAGTCGTAAACAAGGGAAAAATCATGCTGTGCAGTCGGAGGATACATATTCGCGGGCTGGCTGACCAAAAATGTTTTAGTTCGCTTTTCAAGCAGTCGGGATTTAGATTTTTTGAATTAAGTTTTTTTATTTATAACTTTTTAGTTTTTTTTAGAATTACATACATTTAAACATATAAGTGTTATATATTTTTGAAATCACCTCTTAAAACCCTTTATTTTGATACCCCACACGAAGGGCTTGGAAGAAAGAAAAAAATTTGGCCCCCACAATATGGCCCTCAAAAGCCGCCATTTTTCTATTGTCCAATTTTAATGTAGCCTATGACACTCGCGGGTTTCAGACGCATCGATTGCCGTATGAATCATCAAAATTGGCCAACGCGTTTGGTCTCTGGAACACCATATAGGAACAAACATACTTACATACATACATACATAGACTGATAAACACATTACCCTCCTTCGGCAGTCCGGTAAAAATACGCTCAAACTTAAAAAAAAATTACCTATTGCCTCGGGTGACTGCAGCGGCACAACTTTCAGCAGTCCAACTATCAGCAGTCTGACTGACCAACCGCCATATAAAGCGATCGGAACGTGAACACGACGCGATTGGTCAGTCGATCTTTGTGTCGAGTGACCAACCAATCGCGTGCTCAGAACGGTTCTAAACGTTCCCCGCGTCCGCTTTGTAACCAAAGAGACCTAAAAAAAGACTTTTGCGCATCTATCAACTCTTGCCAAGTTACGTGCCGACAATACCGGGCTGTCATTCGTGGTTCTTTGAGAGTTGTTCTCGTTCGGAGGTCGTGAGAACTCGAAAGACTGAGGATGAAACCGACTACTGCGTTACCAAGGTAACACAGAACTCAGAATTTGATATTAATTTCAACATGATGCCTCCTCGCGTTACTGCGAAAAAGATCTTGACATACAGACAACGATGTGATCCTATAAGGCTGTATATTTTATTTTTGAGGAAGGGAACCCCAAAAATGTTTCACATTTTTGGTTTTGGTTGGCATTTCAGCCTTGACAATAAAACAACTGGCTATGTGAGAGTTGGACCGGCGCTCAATGGAAACCGAATGAATTATATTATTATTTTCTTACATGTTATATTCATTTTAAAAACCACAGTACTTCTTATAGGATTTCTTGTTTTTAATTTATAAGTTAAGCGCTTATTACACTACACAGTATTCAGGGCCCTGATACCGTGTCCTTAAATGCTGGTCGCTATTTTGGGGACCCTAACTCCCTTACAGTTAACACCATGATAAATTAGGGTTTAGGGTCCTGAATACCGTGAAGTGTACTATGCGCTTAAAGAATTTTTTTTTGTCCAAATTATAGGTTGAGTATGTTTTTGAATAACTAACTTTAAAATTACGAAAATTATGTATAATATGGAACCCCCACAATAAGCCCTTTCATTTGTTATATCACACGGTACAGTTTGTAAAAGTGTTACTTTAATTAAAAAGTAACCTCATTTTCAAATTGTATTTATTTACGTTACACATCCGTGTAGATTAGAAGATTATTATGTCTACCCAACTGACTCGGTCTAGTAGATCCGTAGCAAATTGGCTGGGAAAGACAGACAAACACTCACTCGGGTGATCCTATTAGGGTTGCGTTTTTTTCATTCTAACATGGAATACGAAAACGGGCATAAATTTAAAACAGTGGTTTGCTCACGTTTATACAAGTTAGAGAACAAGATTAATCATTCACTAGTACGTTTAGGTTTTCCTCAATAGCAGTGACATGTTATCAGTAAGACAGTAACCAACTAATTTATAAATATCACATAACTACTTACTAAATATTTGACCATTTGCATTACGATAGTATAAATATTTTACATTGTAAACAGAACTATTTTACAACGATTTTCCGTAAAGATAGAATAAAGAGTCGGCAACATTATTCCTCCGCAGGGGAGGAGGAGTGTCGGTATTGCGTTAGCCGCTATCCCTATCCCCTGCGGCTGAAAAATGGTAGGTGGCGGCGTCATTGACCTTGACCTGTCACAGGGTGATCAAGGGTTCCATAGACGGGGTCGTCTGGCACACTTGTGCAGATTTGGTCCCTGGGGTGGTTACGGCGTACAGTGTGTTCTGATGCGCCGGTGATGGGGGGTACTAACGCGTGCCCGTGTTCACGCCATAAGCGGCACAGGATGACACCATGGAGTTTTAGTGGGTTAGAGTCCCAAATAACTGCACTATCTTCCCGTGGTAGTGTAATACGCATGAGCATTTCTTTGGCATGAAAAAAAAAATGTGTCATTGGTACATCCTTTAAATCTGCCGGGAATCTGTATTGCGTTGTGACATGAAAACAGGATAAATCAAAATTGTTCAGAAGTTTTAGTTATAAATTAAATAGACACATATTTCAGAATCACTTCCGTATTTGTTGTAAGTCGGCTGAGACCCACTGACCCAGATATTTAAAATTTGCAACTCTTTTTAGAGGTCTGCTGCACAGCACAACTGGTGGAATTGTGCTGTAGCATTAAAAGCTTTAAATATCATGTGTTCGTTCTTTGCTGCATTATATTTGTGCCCATGGGTCCCAGCGTACGATTCACACACGTTAATCAGTTTCCTTAATGCCCATATCGATAGGCTCAACAGAACCATATCGTCTGCAACTTATATTATTAATGCATCATCAATATGACAGCCGATTCCAGTACTGATAAGCTCATCGATCTGATTATTCATGAACAGATTAAGCAATGCAGGCGAGGGCAGCCCCTCTGCCTCACCACACACTCAAGATAAGTTTGCCCATCAGACACGGATCTATTGATTAGCGTAACAAAATTTAAATAAATGTAATAGTTCCCTGGGCACATCTGTCTCATGCTGCAGTTTGATCCAAAGCACATTATATGATACAAGTTCAAATGCTTTTGACAAATCTAAGTAACACGGAAATATTGGTGTCTTTCTTGCTGTATAGTACTGCACCGTCTGCTTCAGGCTAAGGATAGCACTTTCTGTAGATAACCCGGGCCGACACCCGAATTGAGCGTCGTTTATTTTTCGATGCTTATCAAGCTGGCATACAAGTAGGCTGTCCCAGCACTTTAGCAAATATCATCGCTAAAGAAATAGGTCTCAAATTTGATAGCACAGACGAATCACCCGTTCAATTTTCAGGTAAATTAGAATGACCTAGACATAAATTTAAAAACAAAAATTAGACTCGTGGCAAGTAGATCCCAGCATGCTGCAGGAGTACCGTTTTCTGGATCAACCCCTTGATCCAGCTGCCCAACGAGAGCCTCCTCAGATGTTCGTCGAGGCTCTTAGGTATTATGCCATTGGCCGTCACGACTATCGGCACAATGACTGCTGTATTCACATCCCACATATCGACAACCTCGCGAGCCAGATCAAGATACTTGCTTTTCTTATCTCTCTCAGCCTTCACGATGTTATCGTCATGGGGGACCGCCATATCAAAAATCATTGAGCGACGCTCTAGTCGGTCTATCACCATTATGTCAGGCTTATTGGCAACAATAGTTTTGTCAGTGATGATAGACCGATCCCAATACAACGTGACATTGCCATTTTCGAGAACTGGGTCGGGCACATACCTATAGTAAGGCACTTCCAATTTCCCAAGATTGTATTTAAGGGCAAGTTGCTGATGGATAATCCTGGCTACAAGGTTGTGTCTATGCAAATAGTCTCCGTTAGCCAGACTAGAACATCCGGAGATAATGTGACGGATTGATTCCCCCGGCCGATGACATGCCCGACAGATGTCAACTGTGCCGTCCATCACAATGTATTTCCGGTAGTTGTTCTTCATCATAACTTCATCCATAATTGCAAAGACAAAACCTTTGGTTTCCTCGAAAAGGTCATCAAATCACAGCCAGGCCACGGACGCTCAATAGATCTACATTGGGCCTATGTAGCCTATGCAGGACCCGGTAGAAGCACCCTCACAGACAGGAGGCCTGTGTCCCAGCGCAGTGGGAACATTAATAGGCTGATGATGTGATGTGATGTGAAGGAGAGCGGGGTAAGGCCCTTATCCAACGCT
Source organism: Orthosia gothica (assembly GCA_949775005.1). Classification (NCBI taxonomy): domain Eukaryota; kingdom Metazoa; phylum Arthropoda; class Insecta; order Lepidoptera; family Noctuidae; genus Orthosia; species Orthosia gothica. Next base: position 11,974,329 of record OX459047.1, on the reverse strand, counting down.
ATCACATCTCGATGCATACCCACGTCAGTGGCCTGGAAGTATTCCCTAAAACTGCATACCAATTTTTTACTACAGGCCATTGATAAAGCTCAAGATATATGATATTCTGTCATCGAAACCGTGGCGATAGCGATTCGAAAATTGTCAAAAATATAAGAAAATATCAAACGCTAACGAAATGTCACGTGATCAATCCCTTACATTTTGGCATTTCGACCATCACCATTGCTGACATCGAATGACACTTGTTTAGATCCCCAGGGCCTGCAGTCTCGACATAGCTAACGATCGTTACGCCAGCTAACATTCGTTAACTCTTACCACAAAATAGTAAGTATACAGAAAGGCCACTCCCGCCGTTTGGAAAATTGACAGCTAAACTTGACAGATTCACTAGGGTTGCTACTATATTGATTCCGAATTAAAAAAAAAAGGGTAGGTTGCCCAAGTTACAAACATAAATACATAGATTCGTCTAAACATACATCATATCATGCTTACATGCCTTAGAGGGTAGACAGTAGGAGTGAGGCATATTTATCGAAACAGTAAAAAAAAACAGGTATTTAAAAATAGCAACATGGAACAGATATCCATAAATTGTAATAACAGTTCCTGCTTCTTTTGCCTGTTCCACAAGTTCCACGACCCACAACAACAGTCACAGTCGCAGTAACAGTCACAGATTACTGATATGTAGGTAACAGTCACAGTCGAAGTAACAGTCACAGATAACTGTTATGTAGGTAACAGTCACAGTCGCAGTAACAGTCAAAATCTGTTCCGCGTGGTCACAAGTCAAAACATACCTTTGGCGTAACTAGTGTGTGTGTGTGTGTCTGTGTAACATAACAAGCTCTTCTCTCGTCTAGCTTAGGGATGTTTACGTTGTTAGAAAGAGATTAAAACAAAAATGATCTGCGCCTGTACCAGTTTGGGACTGGAACAAGCTATTTTCTCTTCTGACTTATTGTAATAGAAAGAGATAGCGTCTGTTCTCTGCATGTCACTGTTACCCATTCGGATACACAATTATGAACTTACCATTGAATAAAAAAATGTGTAAACCATCGATTTTATAATGTAATATTGATTGTATTTTATTTATAATATTTTATGTAATGTAAAAATATGATGGTGAAATATTTATTTTAAAAACACAGATCACATTGTCGTGCTAAAAATAAAAATAGAACATAGTGTAATATCGTGCGTTTATCCAAAAGTGCAATAAAAGTCACATAATCTGTGGTTCTTTTCTGTGAATGTATATCCAGATTGGGTATTATTGCCCAATTTTGAGGAAAAAGTGCAAACTATCGGGGGAAAAGGAAAAGTGGGTTAATATTGGGCATTTTTGTTCACAATATTTTCAAATATGTATGCCATTGAAAAATTATGAGCAAGTTTATAAAATACATATTAAAGGTAGCCAAACTACATAAATAACTTTTTTATCGCAATTTTTTGTGTTTTGCTCTTGTATGCTTATCATTTATTTATTATAAGCTTTTTTTATTACAAAATGCCACCACAAAATATGAGGAAAATTTTATAAAAGTGATATAATTTTGAGGAAAATTTATCAAGTATGGGGAGATTTCACAAAATGAATCTGTACACTGCTTTATTTATTAGTACTAGTAGCTGTTGCAAAATAACAGGCTGTTATTTTGGAACAGGATTTTGGAACTGCTATTTCCCTGGAACTGGAACAGGTGTAACAGATACCTAATTTAACCTATTACATACCACCTCTAGTAGACAGGGCATCAAATATCCATTTAATATCACGAACACTACAACCCTAGTGAATCTGTCAAGTTTAGCTGTCAATTTTCCAAACGGCGGGAGTGGCCCTTCTGTATACTTACTATTTTGTGGTAAGAGTTAACGAATGTTAGCTAGCGTAACGATCGTTAGCTATGTCGAGACTGCAGGCCCAGGGCAACCAATATCTCACGCTCGGCATTCGCGTTTGCGACCACGAGACCAAAGGGAACAATTATTTCAAAGAACACTAAAATGCAGTTATTTCAATTGAAATCTTCTTCTTTGATTTTTGTCCTTTACCGTTGCCTATGATGTCTAAGATAATCTTAGAAAGTACATTTGAATTTGATAAACTACATTGGTACTTGCCCGGATTTTAAAAAGTCCGAACTACGGTAAAACCAAGAAGTTACCGGTCAAACCTAAGGTAAAAGTTTTAAATGATCTGCGAAAATCGCTTATATCGGGCTTTTACCAGTAATCACGTGGTAAATCTTAGGATTTACCTCATGTTCAGTAATGTCTATGACACACTATAACACGAAATTATGAGAATAATAATATTTAAGAACTAACTGATTAGTTTCATTTATTCATTCATTAACCGTAAACTAACATGATTTTAAATCATTTTCGAATGCTTTTAACAGGAAATATTTTAAAATCATGTAGGTATTTCTTTTAATCATGTAACAAAATATGTTATATCTACTTTGGTGAAGCTAAGTCCTTAAGTTCTCATCATTCATCATGTAGAAAGTAGAAGTTGTATGAAATAAATGATTTACTCTGGGAATCATCTCATAAAAATAAAATAATAAAAATTAATAAAATGAATGTAATATTTCAGACAGTACAATTCCATATTACATATTACAACATCATCTACAAAATCACAAAAATCACTGATACATACAAAAATAGTAAAAAAGTTTAAATAAAAATGTTTAACATACAATTCAATGGAAGCTTTTCTAAGCAACTGTTATTAAAAATTGAAAAAGTTTGCTAAGATAGCTTGGTCATATTGCTAGGATGAAGAATAAAAGTAGGTATTGACAACGGAGATAAAAGTGGTAATTCTGGTAAGAGCTAGAAAGAACTTGTTTGAAACACTGGCCTCGTCTCTGTAAGAGAGGGCCCAGCAGTCCCAGCAGTAGGAAAATTAAAAAGCTGATGGTGATGATGGTGGTGAAGAGCTACAACATAATATTTAAACAAACTATAGTAAGTCAATCAAGTTTGCAAAGCAAAAGTCTGACACACGAACGTACGTAATGAGTACACGAACTTCTTTCCACCTTCCCATAACTTTGTATCTGTTGGACCTACGTACTTACAATTTTGCGTGTCTAAAAATCACTTTTCTGATTATTAAATCCCAATAAATTTAAAGTTTCTATAAGAAATAAACCCTTTCCCATGTATGAGATAATGACATCCGAAAATCCCTATTATTATCATCGACTGACTCACTCACTAACTCATCGAAAGTTAAGACTACTTCCACAGGCACTTTATTATAACAAAAAAAACTGTTTTACAAATAAATAAAACTGACTTCCAAATAAAAAGTTTTTTTTTTCACTTTTTATTCGTGACACATAATTAGCATATTCAATAGTACAACATTACATTTATGTACATTTCTTGTACATAAATGTCCAAAATTATGCCTGAATAGATTACCCGAATAACATATACATTGAACATAACCGGTGAAAGGAGACTGTACCAGGGTGAACTCTGCGAACATGATATCGGTATCAGTGTCAACTCGGACCTGAGACTCTAGACTAGTTCATTCGATGTCAATGATGGCAATGGTCGAAATTCCAAAGTACAAGGGATTGATTAAGTGACCTTTCGATAGCGCTTAGCAATCTACATATTTGACAGTGTATGTATGCATGATTTGATATGAATATCTTCTAGCAGAAAATGCGGTTACTTCCTTCGTTCTAGACTGATCTCATGGCCTGAAATTGGCCTAACCACAAACTCGTATTTCATCTTCAAGTTGCTCTCGTCTGCTTTCACTCGGTACCGCCTTAAGATATGCGCTAGAGTCACCTTCATTGATATCATGGCATATGTTCTACCTGTAAGACATATAGTGTTTTATTGTTTCTTCAACATCATTAATAGCTTTAGTAATATTTAGCCTTTTATCTATATACAATTTATTATAATTACCTATACAAGCTCTCTTGCCCAGTCCAAAAGCTGCGAATTCCTTATTGTTTCTAAAGTCACCATCCAGCCATCTTTCCGGTCTAAACTTATCGCTTTTCTCTCCCCAAACTGGGTCAAGATGAGTTGCTAGTGGAAAAATTACGCAATAGCTGCCAGCGCGCATCGTGTAGTTTTCTGAAATAATTAACATACAATTAAATAATGTCATCAAGTTAGGCCGAACACACAAGATCTGAGGCCTGGTAGCATATTCTCCTAGTCCTCTCGTGGCGACGAGTCACATAAGCCTTTCTTATCACTCTAAATGATAAAGATTATAGTAATACGTACAATTACCAACAAAGCAGTTAGGCAATACCACATTGCTAATAGATATGTAACTATTGAATATAGTTTAAAAGGAGGTGACTATTGAGAAGACGGCAAATAAAGATGTAAGGAAGAAAGGTCCGCAAATAAATTGGTATAAAGACTAATAGGACGATGATGATGACAATTATGAAGACAAGAGCAACTTACTGAGTCTAACATCCCTATCCACGTATCTTAACAAAACTGGAACGGCAGGATACGTTCGAAGGGACTCCATTATGACCGCGTTTGTATAAACCAATTTGTTCACGTCATCTTTTTCTACATCTCTGTCTGCGCCCAGTACTTCTATTAATCTGTGAAAATAAATGTTTGAGTCAATATCCACTTTTATCCATTGTAACTTGGGATCAGCACAGCACGGTTTCTTTTTAAAGGAGATCAACCACTTTCTATGGAGCTTTGGTACCAAACGTTAAGTACTTTGTACAGCAACAAAACTTATGTCAATTTAAACCTTAATGTACAAGAATACTCTCAGAATTAACTTTATTTTGATAACTAGTGGGATTGTCTAGATAACTTGATTCAAATATTGGTATACAACGGCTCTTTTCTGTAATTATTATCAAGACCAAATGAATTTAGTTACTTATTGACAATTTAACGTAATTTTTATCAACTATGCTGTAGGGCAATCCTTACAAGTCGTCTAAAGATTTCTGAATTAAGAATTTAAAGTTGAGTATTTGTAACTTAACTTCACAATATCAATTCAGGAACTCGGAATTTGTCAAATATGTTTTTTATTGCATTGTGTTGCATACATTTGTGTTAAGATGATAATTTTAGTACTGGATAACTTACTCCTTGTACATTCTCTCTTGAACTTCAGGATGTGCTCCAAGCTGTAGCAAAATGTATGTTAGCTGGGTAGATGTGGTTTCAAATCCAGCTGCTATGATGGTATCCATTTCTTCTCTGATCTCTTTGTCTGTCAAGGCTCCGTTTTTCGATAATTCTAGCAGAAGATCTAGGAAAGGTTTGTATCTGTTTCCTGGCAAATAAATAAAAGATTGACATGATTTAAAAATCAAGGGGCTACAAAATGTAATATTCAGATAGGTACAGTAAATGTTAAAACCAAAATCTTAGAATAACACATACATGTTCTAGATGTCATCAGCATCAGTACCTATATCATAATTTGAGAATGCAATTAAATGTACGTAGGCTTCTACGATCACATATCCCTTAAACTCGATTGTTGGACAGTCTCATCTTAGCTACCAACCATATTGTGAAGATACACAACTTGATAGCTATCTCCATTAACTAGTTGCCTTTTTCTAAATACGTCTACCTACCCCAATGGTAATCAGTTCATTCGCAGATCTAATCATAATGCTAGCTTATAGTGTTTTAAGAAAAAAACACTAACCTGTAGTCTCAGATGCAGCGTTACTGTTCAAGGCTTCATTTTTCAACGTAGCTTTTTTCTTTTGTAAGACCTGCAAAAATATGTTTCTAAATTTCAAAATATCATGTTCTTTACTATTAAGTGTTCTTACTTAATGAGTTAGGTTGCGTGCCATTCCTCTTTATTTTCTGGATAAAGATAAAGACTTGGACCCGGCCGAATTCGTTTTACATTACAAGAACACAACCACTTATGTAAAGTCAAGTCGCTTAATAATTTGTTTTTTTTTGTTCATATATAACATTAGTTTTCAAAACTTATTGTGGTATTAAAGGTTATCATAAGTTCGAAAAATATTTGACCGAATTTCATTTTACCTAAAACTTTTCAACTTTTATGGTTTCGTTTAATTTTTATTTCATCGAAGTCACGTCTGCCACTGTCTCAGTTGACCTATTATCAATTCGATTTTTTTCGTTACTCCGACGTTCCATTTGGTCGAAAAACTTTTTACCAAAGTTACACTTAGCCGAAATAATATTTGTATGAAATATTTATTTTTATACGCATATTAAAATACTAAGTGATTTTAATATGCGTATAAAAATAAATTTGATTCTGTCTGCAGGGTCTAAAGTAACGAAAATGAAGGAGACATCAGACAAACGCTCGCTTAGCTCGCTCACTTCAGCTCCCGTCATTCCCTTCGAACCTAACCTATCCGAGTCGGGGTGCCCCAAATTACCGAGCTCGAATTAATTAATAAAAATATCTAATGTATGACAGCTATTAATATATCATGCAATGTTTCAGAAAATTCAAAATAAATATGTAAACAAAGACAAGACTGCGTGAAGTCGGTTTTGCAGCGATTCGTTTCTGTTACTAAATTTTGTGGCACAACATATTGACTTTTTATGACACTATTTCAATATTAAATTGAAAATGGTACCAAGTAACCGGCTATATATTTGTGACCATATAATATTCCGTAAAATGTTGTTTCGGTGTGGTAAAAATATGGAAAATTAAAAAAGTTCAAAAGATACTTCGGCCAAAAGCAAAAAGTTATTGTGTAAATCGGCAAAATGTAGTTCTGTAAATAAAACATACATGAAGTTGAACATAGAACCTCCTCCTTTTTGGTGAGTTGGTTAAAAATAATACATATGCCACATGATACTTCAATAATCTGAAAATATGTCAAATAATGCATATAACAAAAAATATGTCGGTATATAAGTTGTATTATAGGTCTAATAGTTTTCGGTAAAATTAAATCCGAACAAAAACAATTCGGAAAAGTGATCAGTTCCCGGTAGTAAAACTAAAGCTGATGGGATCTCACTTACCGTATTAGCCATTGAATGTAGTGTTTCTATTAATTCTTCTTCCTTCTTCTTCAGCCCAGTCAGCGTGTATATGACGTCATTCTGCAGCCAAAACTTGATTGCTCTCTCGATGCCAATGTTTATCATTTCAGTTACCGATTTCATGTATTTTTGCGTAAATTCTTTGTCATCAATAACGTTTATCCCGAACGTACCAACTTGAAATATAAATGTCATCATAAGTAATATGTACTTGTATTACCCAAACACTAAACAATTTGTCGAATGTAAACGCAAAATAGTTATGATAGAAACGAAAAAAAACAACATCACGATTGCAGGATTAGTCGTCTTACAGAAATTGTCCGTAATGATAAGTATTATGGACCATTTTTGAGTAACAGAAAAAAACTTTATGTGCTATAAGATGGACAGAAATAAAACAATGCCAAAACAATCATAGTTACCACAAAGCGTTTCCAATGCATTATTTTTCAAATATAGAGAATGATCAAAATTCTCTTTTCCAACATGAGGTTCCATATTATTAGCCAGTTTCTTTGACTGACTGTTGAACACATCTAGGAACCCGTGAACCACTGGCAGAGTGAATGCTGGAGTCAGCAATTTGCGGTGACGCTTCCAAATCTCTCCTGCGAAATGAATACATATGTGACACACATTTGGCCAGTTTTGTTTTTAAGTTCCATGTAATACTTGGCAAGCCTATTGAACCGAGCCCAAATCCAGAGTTCGGGCTACTACTGAGAAATTCCTGATGGAAAACCCCATATCACTTTGCCCGACCTAGGACCTGAATCCAGGTCCTCAAGCTCAGCAGTATCACTTGCGACTACTGGACTTACGAGGTGGGTTGTCTAAAAACTAGGGCCTTATAATAATTTCGTGGGAACATTATAGACTTTAGTCACGAATTATAGCTATTTTTTTCTTGTGTTGGCATTAACTAACCTGATGAAATGATAAGTCCATCTCCCATCCAACCTTTGCCTAAATCGAAACCATAATGCTTAGTTAGACATACATTTGCCGCTGTGAATGCATCTTGTGGATCGTGGATCACTGAAATAAGACAATGTCATAAATTATAATAACTACTTTAGATCTCTTAGTACCTAGTTTTTATAAATTAACAAACTAATGCAATAAAGAGTCTCGCCAAAGTTACTGAGAGCAGACGCTCGCGACAAGTGGTATTCGATGTCAGCAAAGGCGATACTCGAAATGTCAAAATGTGAGGCCTGTGCAGTGGGCACCTTAAAAGGACTGATTATGATATCCTACAGTGAGCTTACCATCGAGTAAGTGGTCAAGCGCGAGCCTATCTATAATAAAATAAATATTTAAAACAAGAAAAATTAATCGTCTTCCAAAAAAAAACACTAATGAAAAAAATTACTTTCTTTTCCAAAGTCGGTGTCTTTGTCAGTTTTTATTTATATATTATTTTTTTGTTTTTCGGCACCGACTTCTGAAGTGAAAGTTATTTTTTGCTTTAAAGTGTTTTTTCAAAACCCCATGCTATTTTAAAAGCTTTTAAAGCTCTTAAAATTAAATCAATAGAAGAGCTTTGGGGACTATCTGTAAAATTCTGTATACCAATTATTGATTATTGATAGAAACTATTGCATTTAGATTATATATTTAACACTAGTGTCGATCAAGGAGTTTTTTCGGACTTCATGAAACACAGTAAAGTTGTCCCCAGATGTAAACAATGGATTGTTTAAATCCGGGGATAGCAAAGAAGCTAATAATTATATGCCTGTGTCAATTCTGCTGGTTCTCAGTAGGGTCTTCGAAAAGTTAATGCTCAACCAATTGTTGCGGCATTTTAACAAACATTCCATCACAAGTTACCCAATTTGTGATGGAATGTTTGTTAAAATGCCGTAGAATGTTTAAGTACCCACTAATTCAAGATAAAGATAACAAGTTAAAGATCGCTTTTAGCGATAAGGCCGCCCATTGTGTCCCCCAGTGCAATGTTTTCTTCGTCTATACTTTCTGTAACTTGTGTGATGTACACAATAAAGAGAATTCCATGCTATTCTATTTCATCTTTTATGATCAACAGTACGGTTTCACCAAAGACGTGTGCAAACAACAGACGCCGGTGTCACCCTAATAAAGCACATCTTTAACGTCTGGTAGAAAGCACAAAACGCCATTGGAATCTTTTGCGACCTCTCGAAGGCGTTCGATTGCGTTAAACATGATACACTATTGTTGAAGCTCGAGTACTATGGAATAAGACATACAGCCCTTGAGTTACTTAGATCATATTTAAAAGACAGACAAGTTAAAATTCAGGTAACTAGGGTCTGAAATGATAATGGGTGTTCCTCAAGGCTCAATATTGGGTCCATTCATATTTTTAATCTTCATTCAAAATTTTCTCCAATTACTATAAAATCAACCAAAGACGGTGTTATTTGTTGATGACACATCTTTGATATTTAAAATAGATCGGCGGTCATAAAATCTTGATGATGTGAATAACTCTATTCATCAGGTCCAAAACTGGTTCACGGCAAACAATTTAGTAGTAAATGAAAAAAAAAAACAAATGTATTAGATTTACATTGTCGAATGTTAGAAGTAGCGAATGCAACATCATATTGAATGGAGAAAAGCTAGACTTCATAAATCAAACACTTTTCCTAGGAATAACTCTAGACGACAAATTGCAATGGGGTCCTCACATAACATCTCTTGCAGCTAAGCTCAGCCGCTTATGCTGTTAGAAAGATAAGACAGTAAACGGATGTAGAAACCGCGCGTTTGGTCTATTTTAGTTACTTTCAGAGCATTATGTCATACGGTATTTTGCTGTGGGGTCAAGCGGCTGATATTGAATCCATATTTATATTTTAAAAGAGAGCTGTCAGAGCCATATATAAGTTAAGTTACCGAGAAACTCTCAGGGAATTATTTAAAAATATTAATATTATGGCAGTTTCTTCCCAATTCTTTTAAAAAAAATATTATGTATGAGAAATAAAGATAAGTCTGATCAACCTTCTTATAGTTGACGTTCAAAAGTGCCGCGTAATGGCCCAGTTGAAATTTGAAATAAATATATTTGACTTTGACTTTAAAGCACACTTACAATAATAAAGCTCACTCCCAAAATTGAAATGAGTCACTCCTCCTTGCTTTGCACAGTCTTCAGCCATAATCTTCACCAACTCCTGAAGATCTGGTAGAAAAAGAAAACAAAAATTAACGTCATTCATACCTCTATTTGCCATTTTTCTGCATGATTTTTATGGAATATTCCATTTATTCATTTTATATACATATTTGTTACATTTTTAAAAGTTAGTCCATAAAAAGTATAGAAAATCATTTAAATATATAAAAACTAGTAGGCCACCGGTATCGGGAACAGGGTCCAAGCTACCGGTGTTCAGGCTTCTAAGAGAGGAACCTCCTAAAGATAGGCAGCGTGTCCAGGAGTACCATTTTCTGGATCAAGACCATGATCCAACTGTCCAACGAGAGCCTCCTCTGGTGTTCATCGAGGCTTTTGGCTATTATGCCATTGGCCGTCACGACTATCGGCACAATGACTGCTGTATTCACATCCTAAATGTCGACAACCTCGCGGCCAGATCAAGATACTTAGTTTTCTTATCTCTATCAATTATGTACTATGTAGTACTAGCATTGTAGACCAATAACACACATAGACACACAGGACAAATATTAATAAAAATAAATGTATAATGGGCGGTCTTATCGCACAGGGCGATCTCTTACAGACAACCTTGGTATAGTGTCTTAGTAAATCTTTCCATGGCATAATTTTCATCTAAAAATAGGGCCGTATTTGTGATAGCAAAGGAAAATTTGGGTTTCGCCAAAATACGAATAGTTTCCGTTCTTGGAAAAGTTTATCGATAAGATTATTTGAAAGCTATGTCACTCTATTTCGAAATTGGATTTGCAATTTTACTTTATTTTTCAGCATCCCAAAAATTATAAAAGTAACATCCAAAGACGCTTGTTTTGATACAATTTCAGTGTTTAAAAATGATCGAAGCCACCACCATCTATAAGTGACCAATATTGGTTCTTGGTGTTAAAACTCTTGATCCGTGGGGTCCGAGTGCTCTCACATTATATAAAGAACTGTCTACACACCTAGTTGACAACTTTGTTTAACCCAAAAGGCTGGCTTATACTGTTAAGGTATGTACATTGAGATAAAACGTGGCAATGCTGCCAGTCTTTTGGACACAATAAACTAGTCTTATATAATTATGGCGTCAGCAGGCAAAGCAAAAGCAGAATACTGTGTACATTTTTATGTAAATAAATCCTTCATATGGTCTTAATATATTATGAAGTTGCAGATATAAGAAACATTAAAAAGGCATAAAAATTAAACGCCCTTATTTATAAAAACCTCCACACTGGTAAACGATTACTTAGCACGTTCTCTAATCAAATCTTCTTTAGAGAATAAAAATTCAAAATCAGCGAATCAGACAAGTTGCTAAACAGTTCTGTGAATTTTTGTAAATATTTTTATTTCTTCTTTAAATGAGTTATTCTTTTTGTTTTTTGGGTTTTGCTTTCTCTATAATATCGCCATATTTATAACCTAAGAACTTAAAATTCCAAGTCTATCTGTTGTTATCTGTTCAAAGTAACCTGTTCCTTAAAAACTACAACTGTCATTGATAGATACTTAAAATTATAATGTACTAAAAATAACACTCCTTTTTGCGAAGTAGTGTTAAAAGACTGTCTGTGTTGACTTTCAAAGCATTTCCGTGTTAATGGTGCCTTTACGTGCGATGTTTCCTTTTATTTGCCGTGTGTAAATTGTTTATCATCTAATATATTTCTAATGTTATTATACGAAAAATAATATTTATTTGCGATAAGTTCGTTACATATTTTGTAAATGCAATTTGATGGCTCCTGAGCTAGTCTTGAGTCTTACAGAAGTCAGTGCCAATGTGGATATTATGAATATGTATTTCCAATAAAAAAACTTTATATGAACAAGTTTTTTAGCTTACGGAGCATTGTGATCCTAACCAAACATGGAGGTAAGGAAAATTTCCGCACAATCGGTCGGGGAAAACTTTATTAATTTTTTGTTGCAGTTGTTTGACCCACACGTACTGACTAAAAAGGCAAGTTAAATAAAATCTTGTAATATAAAGGTAAGTACGTGAATAGTAGGGTCCTTTTTAAATGAGTTCGTCCGTGGCAGTTCTACGCCCTTCTATATATCTGCTGTCAAGCAGTGTCTGAACCGTAGTGATAGGCATATAAAACATTGCAGCTCTCTATGGTGTTGCTACGGCGGTGCCCACTAACTATCACTAGATCAGACATCGACAACTTTGTCATTCATCATCTTTCTGCCCTTGTCCCAAGTTACTTGGGGTCGCCGCAACACTTTTTCTTCTTTCATACCGTCCTATCCCCTGTCACGCCATGACTGACTCCCTTTTCTTTCATATCACTCCTCAGACAGTCCATCCATCTTTTCTTTGGCCGTCCCCTCCCTCTCCATCCATCCACATTTTAGTTATAACTCTTTTAGTAACATGTTTTGCATCCCTCCTCATCACGTGATCATTCCAGGACAAACGATTTCCTTTAAACTTTTCTGTCACTGGCGCCACATTCAATCTTCCTCTAATAATACTCATTTCTCATTTTATCCATTCTCGTCACTCCGCACAACCATCTCAACATTTTCATCTCTGCAACTTTGCCATCCAATAACTTAAAAAATAATTATAAAAAAATGGGACAAGCCACACTATTCTCAACCACCGAACTGCTGACAGTCAGAATCAACAGTGGTGACAACCAGAAAAGCGCCAAATCAATGAAGCTCGACGATTCCTGAAGAAACTGCTCAAGCGTCTTGGATCCCGCAATGAAATTAATCAGAAAATAACAACGGATGATTAAGAAAAAACGACTAACTGACTTTTAAGAGAAAGACAGTTGATAAGACGGAATGGGAGAAGAAAACGTAATGCGCCGACCCCGATTAACATTGGACAAGAGCAGAAAGATAATAAAAAACTTGTAAGAAAAATAATACTAACTTGTAAAGTATTTAAACAGCTTATGCGCATGTCCAATAAACGGTAGTTTTCCGGGCATAGCCGGTGGTAACGGTATGCTCGACTTATCCCGAACACATTTGAACCACACTAACACTGCACACAACACACATAACAATGCTAGGCCCAACATTGTACGACTGAACTTCGTCTAAGCGATGGCTAGATGCCGTGAGAGATATAAACCCTTCCTATATAGAGATCGGTAATTGTTTGGTTTGACGTAGTTGCCGATTTTGCGAAATCGAAAAAAAATAATTGTATGTAACTTTGGACTAAGTGCTACATCATTGAAAAATTTAAGAAGTAAACAACCCGCGAATGATGAAAAAACAATGCCTCTGTTGTAGAAAAGCTTTCTCATGAAAGTATTACCACCACATACTCGTATTTATCATAATTCACTTGCCTTATGACAATCATTTGTGATCGGTCACTCTCACCCCTCGTCTTGTTACATAATTATATATTTTAACAGCTATTGGATATCACAAACTATTACGTCACCTATTCCTTAAAATTGATTCAGGATTTATCTCCTATCCCAGTCCCAGCACTTTGTATTTTTTATTTAAATTGTGTAGAAGTGATAGACTATGATTGACTACAGCTATGACTATATCTTCTTCTCTGTCGTTTCGCTCTTAGCAGAGCGGTCGTGGTCACGTCGAGGCGTCCACGTCGGTGGTAGATGCAGACACAGCTTTCCGCACGATCTCCCGCCATCTCTCCCTGTTGGCGGACTGTTTGGCGCAGTCAGATATGCGGCCTCCTACTGCGGATTTCACTTCGTCAGTCCAGCGCATAGGTGACCTGACGCGCGATCTGGTTCCCTCCACTTTTCCTTGGGCGACCAGCCGCTCTATGGAGTCGCCATCCCGCCCAGAGACGTGTCCAAAGTATTGCAGCATGTGTGACTGTACTACGTTCGACAAACGCTGCGTGATGTCGAGTTCCTGGAGTATGGACACGTTAGTTCGGAAATCCATCCACGATATTCCGAGCATCTTTCTCTAGCACCACATCTCCAGGGCATTTATCTTCCCCCTTTCCAACTCACGCACTGTCCAAGTCTCGGCCGCGTAGAGAAAAATGGGCAATACAATTGTTCGTATGAGCCTGATTTTGGTGGCTTTGGTAATGTTGCGATTCCTCCACACTTTTCCCAGCTTCTCCATCGCAGTTCTGGTCATGGCCATACGTCGTTTCACTTCATCTACGCAGCCGCCGTTGTTTGAGATCTAAGCCCCAAGGTAGACATAGGTCTGAACCACGTCGCAGTTCGCGATACGTGTCACTTCGGACGAGTTGTCGTGGACGCGGTACACGATCATAAGTTTGATATTGGATCGGTTTATTTTCAAACCAAACGTGAGGCTTATGCGCTCCATCCTGAGAAGTAATTCCTCCATAAGGTCAGCGTTACTCGCAAAGAAGGAGGTGTCATCTGCGTACCGCAAGTTCACGATTTTGCATCCACCAATCACAACACCATCGGTTCAATCTTCGAGAGTGATTCGCATTAGAAGCTCATTGTAGACGTTAAATAGTAATGGCGATATTATGAATCCTTGTCGCACGCCCGCACTTGGATGGAAACTATCTGTGAGGAGGGGTCATCCATCCGCACTGAAGCTGTTCCCCCATCATACAGCTCCCTGAGTGGTACACAAGGTGTTGACGTGTACCCATGTGCAGTAGTGTTTTCCACAACATTGGCCATTTCACTGAGTCGAACGCTTTGGAGAAATCAACAAAGCATATGTAGATCGGCTTGTTGAATTCTCAAGCCTTCTCAATGATTTGGCAAACGATGAGAATTTGTTCACGAGTTCCTTTTCCTTTTACAAATCCGGCTAGTTCATGCGCAATTTCTCTGGACAAATATGCCTTCAGTCGCTCGTTTATTATATGTAACATTATTTTGCTGGCGTGTGTTATAGGGCAATAAGTCGAAAGTTACTACACTTCTTCGTGGAATCTTTTTTATGAAGGGGAGTGAAGACGGTGTGAGCCCACTCGGAGGGCCATTTGCCTGTGAGCCATATCTTGTTGCAAATGACGTGGAAGATATGAACGCCACGCTTTCCCAATGCACGTATTGTTTCAATTGGGATCTCATCATCATTATCGAGATGTTGGATTGCGGCTCTCACCTCAAGAATATCCGGCTCGAGCACATCACTCGCAGGCTCCGTGGGTGCAAAATTTCGCGACTGAGGATCTTGGTACAAGAACTGACAGTAATTCCTCCAAACTCCCGAAATTTTGTCCAGTTCAGTGACTACTTAGCCATTCTGATCTTCGATGGCCCAGGTTTTGGACGACAAATTTTTCGTTATGAGACTGATTTAGTGATACAAGTCTCTGGACTCATACCTGTCTGCATGATACTCAATATCTTTGCACATATTACGTAGGTAGATGTTATGGTCTTGTCTACATTTGCGCTGTATTTGTGCCGACATTTTATTGAGAGCCTTAATATCGGCACCCGCTGCTTCCATCTTCCGGCGTTCTTTGACTAGCTTGAAGGTGCCATCAGTCATCCAATGCTGTCTTTTGTAACTTGTAGTTAGTGGTGTGGTATTCGAAACAGTTGCAGTAATAAGTGACTTAGCTCTATCCCATAGTGCATCGGGGGTTTCGTTAACCAGATCCGCTTCAGACCACTGTGCCCAGTTCTGCACGACAACCGATTGAAATCCCAGAACATCTTTTACTTCAAACTTCCTCGGCTTTTTAAAGATTCTGGCTGCTGTAAGCTTGAGCTTCAGTTTAGAGATCAAAAGATGGTGGTCAGATCCGCAGTCAGCTCCAGGTATGGGCATTTGTCACAAATGATCTCCATCGCGACCGAATCATGATGTAATCTATTTGGTTGCAAATTTTTCTATCGGGAGATACCCAAGTGTACAACCTTCAAGGGTGGTGTTGGAAAAGGCTGTTTAAAATCAGCGGGTTATTCTCTGAAGTAAATTGCATTAAGCGTTCACCTTGCTCGTTCCGCTTCCCGAGTCCAAATCTCCCCGCGCTTCTGCTCAGCTGATGAGCGTTTTCTCCGATCTTAGCGTTCAAGTCTCCTATGATTATTAGTAACTCCCTGTTGGGCACCTTCGCTATTGTAGATTCTAATTCGGCGTACAACTTCTCGATTGCCTCGTCACTTGCGGTAGAGGTGGGAGCATATACTTAAACTACGTTAGGGTTCATTGTTGAAGCCTTTATTTTAATGCTGATAATCCTATCATTTATCGGCTGGTATCCCATCACACATTTTCTCATATGAATAGGTATTAAAAAGGCCACACCGTTGGTGCTGTTGATTTCGTTGCCAGAAAAAAAAACGACGTGGTGGTCTGTCAATAAGTGTCCGCTGCCCTTTCGCTTAGACTACAGATGTTCACACCGGTTCTAATTACTTCTCGCTCCAACACGGTAAGTTTTCCAAGTTGGTTTCGGCCGCGTACATTCCAAGTTTCTATCATCTGGAGACGCTGTAGTCTGATGGAGTTTACAGTAGAAGAATTTCCATGGCGGGCCTGGTTTCCTACCCCGCCATGGCCGGTAGCCATCTTCACATCACGGGACGCAGCGCAGCGCCGGTCGCTAATCCGTTCGCAGGGCGATCGTATTTAGGGTTTGCAATTCGAATATTCAATTATTCGAATAATCGCTCCAATTTCAAATTCGAATAGCTCATTGTAATTCTCCGAATATTCGAAAAGTTAATAAAGTAATAAATAAAGGTACTGAAACCATTTTCTAATTCCAATCCTGCACCTGAGTTCCACCCTGTTGTATTCTATGTAAGATTTAAGTACAGAAAGTAATGATGACAACAGTATGTCTATGAAAGATCAGCTGCGCCGCAAGCTACTAAATTACGCAGCCGAATCTTTACAGCTGCGACAGTCCGGAGAAAAGGTCTTGGATCTTGGCATTAAAATCCAAGTGGAGATGGCTTTCTTTGACAGCGGTGGACAACGTGGTACACATTTTACTCGAGCATATAATTTACTACTCTGCATCCAACCCTCCAGTGTCGAAGCTGAGAGGGTATTTTCTTCGCCGAGTAATTTGTGTCACCGCTTAAGAACAAAGATAAATGCCAATACTTTGGACGCCCTAAGTTTTTTACGCTCATATTATCAAAGTTTAAAATGTGTTGATTGTTAATTTGTAATGTATATATTTGAGCCTAAAAAAAGACGATTTTGTTTTATTATAAAATGTAACCAAAGTTCCTAATAATAATTCTATTTATAGTGAAGATGAATATGGATATTTAGTGCTATTAAGTACAAATCAATAATGCTGACTATGTTACTTAAGCAAGTCTGAATTAAACCCTAATTATAAGATAACTTACCATAGTCAGTTAGTCTATTAACAAATTTGGATTGTGATAATTTATAATGATAAATAAACCTAAACTAAATCCTATTAAAAGATTAATTACTCTAGTTACTAATTAGTAATGTTGATTCTGACATAAAAGAGGAACCTATAACTGAATTCCTGAACTGAACCCTAATTTAAAGATTACTTACACTAGCTGTAGCACAATTAGCTAAGCTACTTTTGACCAGTTTTAGTAACTTTCTGATTACCTATCCTAATCATTTATATCCCTAAGCTAAGATTTACTTATCTAAGCTTACTCTGTAAAACTATAAAAAAATAATTTTGACAGGAGCGAAGCCGCGGGGGTCAGCTAGTAGACAATAAAACTAATTAAAATTCAAACCATACCTCCCCAGTCTAGCTGTTCCTTTTTATTATTTTCAATCATTGTTATAAAAAAACTTTCGAATATCCGAATATTTAGCTCTAGAAATATTCATTTTATTCGAATAATAATATTAAACGAATAGTGTAAAGCCAAATCGTATCTCATTAATCTGTGCTCTCATTTGGGAACGTAACCGCAATGGTTTACTCTTACCTTCTGCGTCAGACATTTTAGAGGTTATTTGGATCCCAAGGCCGCTGTAGCCTCTTCCACCCGGTCACCCGAGTAGGTTAGTGGTTATCCCGCCACAGCTCGGTCTGACTACATGTATGAAAGTAAATAAAGCAAAATGAGTATGAAAGGATCGTAGCTGGTGTGGTTGTTTCTACCTTATGCAATACTAGCTTCTGCCAGCGGCTTTCCCGCGTGGTTTTCGAAAATTATCCCAAGGGAAAATATGCCCGGGATTAAAAAAAGAAGGTATCCTATGTGCTATGCCAGGCTCTTTATCTCTATGCCAAATTTCATCCAGATCCGTCAAGCCGTTTATATTTGTTTTATATTTTTGTATTATATCAGACGCAACAGGCTTTAGTTTCCGTACGTCACATCCTAGGCAA
Source organism: Orthosia gothica (assembly GCA_949775005.1). NCBI lineage: Eukaryota > Metazoa > Arthropoda > Insecta > Lepidoptera > Noctuidae > Orthosia > Orthosia gothica. The sequence continues at coordinate 11,955,817 of OX459047.1, read as the reverse complement.
CCACTGAAAATCAGCGCCGTGCTGTGGGTCTCCCACGGCACAGCATTATGCTAAGTGGAAGCCTTCTTGCCACAGTTACAGCATGCATCTGCTTTTACTTATCAATCATCCTACTAGGTACTCAAATTTTGTATTTTACTTTAATCTTACTTTTGCTTTACCAACATAATTTAAGTATTTACTAATACTATCGTTAAAGGGTTTAATTTAAGGAAAAATAACAATAAAGTATTTTGTTTTTGTGGCGAATAAACACTTTTTCTTTCTTTCTTCTTCACACACACACACACACACTCATAAACTTTCGCATTTATAATGTTAGTGTGATTATGTAGAGGATTTTTTAATTATTGAATTCTTGAATCGGATTTCATACATTGACTTCTCCTGCGCTAGGTGAAGCGGGAGGGCGTTTACTGGGAGACTTTTACTGACTAATATCCACCCGAGTGCCTTCAGTTGCTTGTGCCAGGGCCGCCGTAACTCTCTTTCAAATTTAACCAGGGGATAGATATTTGTTGGATGACAAACGAAAAATTCAAGAGCCAATGCCACCAAAAATAAACACAACACTGAATATATAATATATAATTGACAACTACCGCTGCAGTCAGACAGGAAGCCTACTCCAATATAGTTTGGAAAAGGCTGGACACAGTAAAATTGTACATTCAGTTCCCATAATGACCTGTATCTGATGAAGTTATTGTAGAAACCATCCAAAAATCTGCGACCGAGATTAGGCTGAACCAGTCTATCGCACGCCAGGTAACTTTTGGGATAAAAGAACTAAATACGCAAAGATGGCGAGCTAAGCCTGATTTCTATTAAGATATTTGACGATTTTTTTTTTGTGGTTTGTTCCTAAAAACAGAATTTGTTACAAAAGGGACAATGAAGGAGATCTTCGTTTTAAAGTGATCTTGCGAACTTATATTTCGTATTAAGCAAACTTAAGTTAAGAGAAAATAAACTTTAATAAAATATGTAATGCTAAACTAGTTTTTGTTGCTAGTCTTATGATTTATAATTTTATTATTGAATTCATTTAATTTTGAAGTTTATTTGCTATGGCAACATTTTGAAATGCATTTGAATGTTCAATTCGGCTTAGTAGGCGTTTCGACCGATGAGTTTCGCCCGATTCGGTCGAAACAGGAATTTAATTATTATTAATATTTTTGAGTGGTGTTTCTAATAAAATTATAAACTGATTGTTGAAGGAGTAAATCGGTATGTGATGTTAAAGTATTATTCAAATTTATTATTTGATTTTTGAGTATTCTTCTATCCGCTGTCTTTGACCACAATTGGTTGCTTGCTAGTTAATTAATGTATCCTAGTCCTGTTGATATCCTGTTGGTAGCCTTATTATGCTAGTAAGAAAAACTTCGCAAGTTCAAATTATTTTTTAGTTTTATTTGATGCGGAATCACTGTTTACCATAGGAGGAGCTCGTGGCTAAATAATAACAGCCGCATGGGTCGATTTTCAAGGTTAAGCAACGCTTGACGAGGTCGGTCCGTGGATGGGTGACCATTTTCATCATACTGAGTTTCCTCCGTGCCTCGGAAAGCACGTTAAGCCGTTGGTCCCGGCTGTCATTTGAAGATCTTTGACAGTCGTTACGAGTAGTCAGAAGCTTGAGATCTGACACCAGTCTTGCCAAGGGGTACCGTGTAAGTTACTGGGTTGTGGAGGTCAGATAGGCAGTCGCTCCATGTAAAACACTGTTACTCAGCCGAGTCCGGTTAGACTGGAAGCCAACCCCAATGTAGTTCGAAAAAGGCTAGGCAGATTGATTTAATGCGGAATCACTGTTTACCATACCAACCGATAATATCCTAGACCCTGGAGCAAAGTCCTTATTACCTTTGCCAGAGCCAGTAGGCCAAGGGCAAACACCATGTCACAGTCATGGTAATGCGTCAGATACAATCATCACGTGACATCCCACATACCTTTTATAATTAATATACTAGAACGAACTGAAACAAAGACGTCATTAAAAGTTAAAGGTTACAACTAACGTACCTAAGTGAAAAAAAACCATGGAATTGTACAAGATTAAGTTAAAAGTCATAACTTTTGCAATATTGTTAGTACTGGTCAAAAGTCATTGTATAGAGAAAAACAATAACAATCAATCATTAACCTTGTTCACTGCGTAACGGTAGTTTCCGGGCTTGACGCAGAATGCAATGTAAAAAAATGAGTGTGTAACTAATACATATCTATGTAAATGACGCCCTATTCTTAAAACCATGTTGAAAAAAAACTATTTTCAGATATCTGATTCCTAAAATATGTAAAAATAATATTTGTCCATACTTACACGCAATTTTTTTTTTTTGTTTGTTTTGTTACGTCTATAATGAATGCAGTTATTTGATTATGTTAATGGTATAAAAGTGAGTATAGAGGAGCTCGTGGCTAAATAATAACAGCCGCACGGGTCGATCTTCAAGGATATGCAACACTTTACGAGGTCGGTCCGTAGATGGGTGACCATTTCAACATACTGAGTTTCCTCCATGCCTCGGAAAGCACATTAAGCCGTTGGTCCCGGCTGTCATTTGTAGATCTTTGACAGTCGTTACGGTTAGTCAGAAGCCTGAGATCTGACACTAGTCTTGTGAAGGGGTATTGTGTTGCCCAATTACTGGTTTGTGGAGGTCAGATAGGCAGTCGCTCCATGTAAAACACTGGTACTCAGCTGAATCCGGTAAGACTGGAAGCCGACCCCAATAATAATTGGGAAAAAGGCTAGGCAGATGATGAATGGTATAAAAGTGAGTACTTACCTATATCTATATATATAAAAGAAAGTCGTGTTAGTTACTTCACTTATAACTCAAGAACGGCTGAATCGATTTAGCTGAAAATTGGCAGGGAGGTAGCTTAGAACCAGGAGAAGGACATAGGGTAGGGTAGGGTAGGGTAGTGTAGGGTAGTGTAGGGTAGTGTAGGGTAGTGTAGTGTAGGGTAGGGTAGTGTAGGGTAGGGTAGTGTAGGGTAGTGTAGGGTAGTGTAGGGTAGTGTAGGGTCGGGTAGGGTAGGGTAGTGTAGGGTAGGGTAGTGTAGGGTAGCGTAGGGTAGTGTAGGGTCGGGTAGGTTAGGGTAGGGTAGGGTAGGGTAGTGTAGGGTAGGGTAGGGTAGAGTAGGGTAGGGTAGTGTAGGGTAGGGTAGGGTAGGGTAGGGTAGGGTAGGGTAGGGTAGTGTAGGGTCGGGTAGGGTAGTGTAGGGTAGGGTAGGGTAGGGTAGTGTAGGGTAGGGTAGTGTAGGGTCGGGTAGGGTAGGGTAGTGTAGGGTCGGGTAGGTAGGGTAGATAAATGTTTGGTCTTTTTATGGCAAAACAAAGTTTGCTGGGTCAGCTAGTTATAATAATAAAAGAAAAAGATTTATAAAAAGTTATTTTTTCATTTAACATCATTATTTCAAAAATGTCAGTAATGTCCAAGATAAACTTGAATGCGTGTGCCTTTTCAGTATGAAAAGAGGCCTTTACCCTGCAATGGGTCAGTAACAGGATCGTAACGCTATGTCTCTTGTTTCTTTTTTAACCGAGTTCTCAATTCGGATGTTAATATATATATATTTTTTTATGTTTTTCCGTGCATAACTCTGTCAGATATAAACGGATTTGCAAAATTCTTTTCGAAAGAAATTTACTACGAATTAGTCCCATTTAAATTTGGTAAAAATCTGATGAAGAACTTCGGAGATATACAACAGAACTCTTCAATAAATGACGGCTGCAATCGCATGTCTGTTTATTGTTTACATCATTTCATAACATACCATCACGCCATTATGCTCTAAACGGGTACGCAGATGTGTAGAGTTCATCCTGGTATACTCTCTTTCCACCGGTTATGTTCAAGTTACATGTGTAATCTATTCTGGCATCACTGTGGGCATTATAGATACCTTACTGGCACTATAGAACTTGTCCATTATGTACCACTAAATAGTAAAAAATAATAAAACTTTTTAACAAAAAAAATCAACCGATTTCCAAATAAAAACACTACGAAGTCAAAATAAAGTAAAATTTTAAATTTTAAATTAAATTTAAAAACCCCCGACACATTTATCTTGCGAAGACACCCCGATTCAAACAGTAAAACGCCCAGAACTTTTGAACGGCTGAACCGATTTTATTCAAACATAGCTAGGAATACTCTCGACAAAATTACCTTTCAAAAAAAAAAACTAAATTGAAATCGGTTCATCCGTTTAGGCGCTATGATGCCACAGACAGATACACAGATACACAGCAACACACGTGAAACTTATAACACCCCTCTTTTTCCGGCGGGGGTTAATAACTTCAATTTCGGAAGGCGGTGTCAAAAAACGAAAACAGCAACACCGACTTCCGAAATTAAAGTTATTTTTCACTTTGTAGTATTTTAATTTGGAATTTGTTTGTTTTACCCGACTGTCGAGGAGGGTAATGTGTTTATCAGTCTATGTATGTATGTATGTATATATGTATGTATGTATGTAAGTTTGTTCCTATATGGCGTTCCAGAGACCAAATGCGTTGGCCGATTTGGATGATTCTTAAGTCAATCGATTTGTTTTAACCCTGCGAGTGTCATAGGCTACATTAAAATTGGACAATAGAAAAATGGCGGATTTTGGGCGCCATATTGTGGGGGCCTAAATTGTTTTTTCCAAACCCATCGTGTGGGGTATCAAAATGGTTTTAAGAGGTGATTTCAAAAATATATAACACTTATATGTTTAAATGTATCTAATTCGAAAAAAACTAACTAAAAAGTTATAAATAAAAATAGTTAAATCAAAAAATCAAAAAACCCGACTGCTTCAAAAGTGAACTAAAAAGTCGTAAAGAAGGAAAAAGTCATGCTGTGCAGGCGGAGGATACACCAGATTTTGGTCAGCCAGCCCGCGAATATGTATCCTCCGACTGCACAGCATGATTTTTTCATTGCTAACGACTTTTTAGTACGCTTTTGAAGCAGTCGGGTTTTTTGATTTTTTTGATTTAAGTATTTTTTTTTATCATAGACTATCGCCAATTACATTAAAAATACCAAAACAAACTCTTAACCTCATTATGTAGAGAAAAATAAAATATAAACTTCTAGAATCTCTCATTAAGTGCGTTTGTTTACCAACCTACGTTTAGCTTTAGATAGCGATCATCGTATAAAGGGAAATTCCTGCGTCAAATTACTATCAAACCATGCAATTTGAGATTCTCTTGCCAAAGAGCATTGAGTCAGGTACCCAGTAACCCCCAGTGTCATCACTGCGTCGACCGCCGGGAGGACACGGCGAAATAAAGTGTCTTGAATCCTCGGTGGGCGAGTCCGACTCACTCTTCGCCGGCTTTTTTAGTTTTTTTCAGTATGCTCACAACTTAGAACCCATTTAGCTACTCAATTATAGTGTGTCATCCAAGTGCCATCTTAGGAAGGCATTAACTATATTAGTGTGATCATCTAGGTATACCTTTTTTATTTTTAAAGTGTTTTTGTATAGACATGGTGTGCCCGTGGCTTCGCTCACGTGCTCCACCGACTTTTGATTTTAAGAAAGAAAGAAAGAAAGAAAGAAAGAAAGAAAACACATTTATTTGACACAAGCCATAGCACACAACATAAAAAATAAAAAAAAACTTAGACTAAACAACTATAACATAAAAAAAAAAGAAAATAATATATTTGTAACATTGTGTGTCCCACGGCTGCGCCAAAAAGGACCAGTTCAGCAAAATGGCGGACAGCTAGTGCCCGACGCTGGTTTTCAACTGGACCTGTGACCGATGACGTGACGGACGCAAAGCAGTTTTATAGTAACTAAATGTGTAGGTATGTGAAACAGGTACTTACTTATATGAAAGATAAAAAAATAGATATGTAGAATGTGTATATTACAAATAATAAAAAATAAAAAATGTGTACATTTAGTATAGGTATATAAATAAGGTGAGTCTGATAATAAATGACGTGTGGGTAGGTAGGCTAATGCGTCATATTATCGAGGCATTCAGTGCGACCATATCCAGCTTACGCTGCGCTTCCACCAGATACTGCCGTAAACGTCTCCTAAACGTGTCCAATGTGTTGGCTGTTCTGATCGGTGGTGTGTAATAATGTACAAATCAGTCGATATAATAGAGGTTCACAATGTGGAACTTGGCTCCCTGAAACTCAAGGTTGTCGACGCCAAGGACCTCCTAAAATCAGTCAAAATGGCATGGAAGAGTCGCAACTTGGTGTTACAAGACTCTGCCTGGGCCATTCGATTGCTCCAGTGGCTTAACTCTGCTTTGAGGACGGACGACTGGACGGTTGTGAATACTCTCACTGAGCACACCGGCGTATCTTACTCATGGATGAGGTGTCTGCTGGGGTCATAAAGACCATGGGCTCTTCTCTTCAGTACCCACTGCCGAAGCAGGAACGGAACCCTTCGAAAATGGACCACCACAATGCGAGGAGGCTATCGCCGTAATTCCTGTTCACGACGTTGCGCAGGAGTCGGAGATACTCAATAGCCTCCATACCTTGGGGATTGAGTCACCAACTGCTCTCGAGGAGAGCCAGGCAATGGAGGAGGAGCCTCAAAACTAAGGCCCTCCTATAAAAATGCAAACCCATCAATGTGAAAACAGCATCCAATTTCATGCAGTCGTTTTTGCATCAATCGCGTAAAACCATCCTCTGTGACAGACAAACAAAAATACCAAAATAGTTATTTGTGCAACAAGAGAGCAAAGTTGGTTTTTGCCGCGAGTGTTGATTTTGAATCCCGAGTAAGCGAAGGATTCACTATTTCTATATTTGAATCACGAGCGTAGCGAGTGATTCTAGGTTAGAATCCTGAGTGCAGCGAGGGATTCAAAGACACGAGATGCAAATAACTTTGGTCTCGTGTAGCACATACAACTTTTCACTTCAGCAGCGAGAACAAATAATCTAAAGGTAAAAAATACAACTTGGTAATATTTAAACCACATGTATATATGTAAAAATTAAAAGTTAAAAGTAAAATTATTGCAGTTTTGCAAATTAAAAGTACCTACCAGTTTTGTTTGGAACCAATGGAACCGATATTGTTGTTTTAGCGACTTCAGTTTGAGTATTCACTGATTCGCTTTTTACATACTGCTTCAATTCTTCCGGTGTTAAATTGCAGACATCATCACTGGATTCACTCATATTTATTTATTATTATTTTAATAATATCCAACGTGTATCGCACTTTGTAGCTAGCGAACAGAAGAAGAAAACAATAAAAATTTAAAGCCCGCAATTTTTTAAAGATGCGTTCGGAAATTGCACTATTACTAAATTATTCTGTCACAATAAAGATTGTTAAAACTTTAAATAATTATGTAGATACATGATAAACTTCGTATTTTTTACTTCAACATCTCTTTATTTGATTATAAAAAAATATAATTAGATTATTAAGAGAAAAGTATAATAATTACATTTAAACCTTGATTTGAAATTTTATAGATGACGTGTTTCCGAACGTTTTATTGTTGGTTTCTTTTTTGAGCCTATTATACCAGGCCCCTCAGAAAGTATTGCGAAAAAATGTTTTTATATATGGGAGACTGGCCAGTTATAATGTTTTTCGAAAATATGATTATTTATAAGTAAAAATAAGTAAGTTCCAATTTCAAAATTTCCCTCCACATTTTTTGCGAGTTAATTCAAAGTATTGTGTCTCACTGAAATATGGATCTGCGCCGGGAACATTTTAGAGCTATGATTTTATACGATTTCAAGTGTCGCCTGAAACCGGATGAATCGTACGATAGACTTCAAATGGCATTCATGGATGAAGGCCCTTCCAAGGCAACCGTGTATCGTTGGTATAACGAATTCAAGCGCGGTCGACCAACTTTGGGGGATGACGAAAGAAGCGGTCGCCCTTTGACGGCTGTTACCGAAGAAAACGTGCTAGCAGTGAAAAATTTAATCCAAGACAATAGGCGAATTACATATCAGGAGATTCAACACATATTGAAGATTGGATCGGGAAGCGTTCACGAGATTCTACACAGCCATCTTCGCGTGAGGAGGATAGTATCACGCTGGGTGCCGCACAACCTCACCGATGCTCAGAAGCAGGCCCGGGTGGAATGGTGCCGTGATATGCTTAACAAATTTGAAGCAGGCTCGTCTCGGCGTGTTTACGACATCGTTACAGGTGATGAGTCCTGGATTTATCAATACGACCCAGAAACCAAGCGCCAGTCGACTGTTTGGGTGTTTCAAAATGAGCCAACGCCTACCAAAGTGAAGCGATCTAGAAGCGGGGGTAAGATTTTGATCGCTAGCTTTTTTAATTTGACTGGCCACTTGGTATCAATTCCCTTACGGGATCAAAGAAGCATTAATGCCGAATGGTATACTACCAAATGTTTGCCAGAAGTTTTCTCTGTTATAAGCAACAAGCGACCAAACACAGGGCTCCGCGGGCTACTGCTCCACCACGACAATGCACCTGCGCACACCGCACTCAAAACGAGGGACTTCCTGGACAGCACGCCAGTCAAACTCCTGGGTCACCCTCCTTACAGCCCTGATCTAGCACCGTATGACTTCTTTTTATTCCCAAAAATAAAAAATCAGCTCAAAGGGATACAATTTTCGTCGCCGGAAGATGCGCTGGCTGCGTTCGAGCAGGCTGTAAACGAGGTGTCTGCGGCGGACTGGAAAAAGTGTTTTGAAAACTGGTTTAGGCGCATGAATCTTTGTATAGAGGCTGGTGGAAAGTACTTTGAAAAGATTTAATAAAAATATATGTACGTATAGAACAATTTTTTTTAGTTTCGCAAAACTTTCTGAGTGTCCCACGTATATGGAATTTGAAAATCGAAATTCGAATCGACTTGTTTCTATCTCTCGCTCTTTTCGTATCGAAGTGAAAGTGACAGAACAAAGTGAAGTTCAAATCTTTCGAATGTTGTGAGTAGACCCAGCACTGACTCGGCATTTAAAAAAATAATTAAAAAGTTACTTTGTCTCACGCTCGCAGCAAAATCGAATTTTGCTCACTGTCTTTAAGCAGCAAAACCTGCTTGTTTGAGGTGCTGAGGTGAAAATATATTTTTGGCATCTATTGCTGAAATAAAGACGTATAAAATTTTCTTAAATATCTTCAAAATACAGACATCACCGAGTTACAATTTTATTATTATGTTTAATTTTTAATATGAAGAAGACGGGTGGAAAGCTATGGGGGAAACCTTTGCCCAACAATGGGACAATATAGGAATAACAAATATAAAAATAATAGTATAGTGTTTATGTATAGATAAATAAGATATGAAAATAAACACCTGAATGGTGTCCAACAGACCATTAACTACGGAGACATGAAATATCATTATAATAATAGCCTGCCCGATTAGCGATAGGTAATGTACTTAAATGTACGTCCGGGGAACTCTGGGTAATCACAACAGTACCGTCTTGTTGACTAGCAAATAATTGTATTTACCTACGGAATAAACTATCGAGGTACTTGCCGATTCGAATGAAGAATGCCCGTTTTCTCTCATGGAAGTTAGGCAACGCCTAGATAGGTAGGTAATGTCTAATGTAAGCAGCAAAAGCATAGCATGATCAGACTTCTATCTGTGAGAGGGGATGACCTGTAATCCACATTCAGTGTGGAATATGGTTTGGTAGACATAACATGCCTTTGAAATAGAAAAATAGAAATAGAATTACCACTGCTCACACAGTATGCAACTTATGAAGGTCAGCTCACACCGGGACACACAAGACGCTGCATGCACTTTTTAACCGACGTACCAAAAAGGAGGAGGTTCTATGTTTGACTTTATGAGTGTTTTTTTTTTAATTTGTGTATGTTTACCGATATCTCCGTGAATTGTGGACCGATTTTGAAAATTATTTTTTGTTTGTAAGAGTATGTTCTGAAATTGGTCCCATTTTAATTTGGTGAAGATCTGATGAAGAACTTCGGAGATATACAACAGAAATCTTCAATAAACAACGGCAAATATCTCGGGATTGCTGCAATCGCATGTCTGTTTATTATTTATACCATTTCATAACATAACATCACGCCGGTACGCTCTGAAAGTCTGAAGGGGTATGCAGATGTGTACTGTTCTCCTTGGTACACTCTCATTTCATTGGTTATGTTCAGTTTCATGATATCAATCAATACATATAATAAATCTGTAGAAAAGTCGTTTTTGAAAACGTAAATATTACCAAAAAAATAGCCAAGGTGTTAAAGGAGAACCAACAGATCCCATTTCCAGCATTTTTGGATTTTTAGTCTGTTGATCTGTTTGTCTGTTTATTTGTGCACGCATCACGTAAAATCTACGAAACCAATGTAGATAACTTTTATACATACAAATTGTGCGTAACTTGAACTTACTTAGTTTTTGTTTCATCGCAATCGGTTCTCTCTATCAAAAGTTAGATGAATTTAAAGTATTCTAGAAGTCAAATATCGTAACACACGCAATTCAGATACTCGGACTGTTGAACTCCATATTCGATAGATGGCGTTGTGCATTTCGTGTCATTTTCTGAATGGTGGTGTTAAGATTTCGCGGAGAATGACCATAGAAAAAAAACAGGCCAAGTGCGAGTCGGACTCGCGCACGAAGGGTTCCGTACCATTATCGCAAAAGCGGCAGTAAAATCACGTCTGTTGTATGAGAGCCCCACATAAATATTTATTTTATTCTGTTTTTAGTATTTGTTGTTATAGCGGCAACAGAAATACATAATCTGTGAAAATTTCAACTGTCTAGCTATCACGGTTCATGAGATACAGCCTGGTGACAGACGGACTGACAGACAGATAGTAGTATATAGACAGATGGATCGAGGAGTCTTAGTAATAGGGTTCCGTTTTTACCCTTTGGGTACGGAACCCTAAAAATTGGTAGTTAGTTACCTACCAACCCTAAAACCCGTCCGCCGCGCCCCAATGCGGGGACGCAGCGAACCAGGGGATCCACTCTCTATGTCGAATCAACGATATACATTCAAGGGCTATTTCAAGTGTGGCTAGAGTAAAAATAATAATTCGGGACCTAATAATGCACGAGACAAAAAAAAACGTTTTATGATATTTTAGGTCTCTCATCATAATCATACTTCTAATACAAAAACATGAAAATAATGACGTTGACGTGCGTGGTTCGTAATTTCGCTGCCGCTATTGCCCGCCTGAATAGCCTAATGATAAACGTTCGAGTTCATTCGGATAGAAGGTATTTTTAACCGACTTTCCAAAAAGGAGGAGGTTCGACATTATGTTTTATTTTATTTATGTTCACCGATATCGCCGTCAATTGTGGACCGTTTTTTTTTTGAAAGAATGTGTTCCCAAATTGGTTCCATTGTAATTTGGTGAAGATCTGATGTAGAACTTCGGAGATATACAATAGAACTCTTCAATAAATGACGGCAAATCTCTCGGTATTGCTGCAATCGCATGTCTGTTTATTGTGTATACCATTTCATAACATAACATCACGCCAGTACGCTCTAAACGGTACGCAGATGTGTACAGTTCACCTTGGTACACCCTCATTTCACCGGTTATGTTCAAGTTTCATGATATTCGGGTAATCTTCTCTGGTACTATAGGTATTCGAAAGAACTTGCGTATTAGATTTCTATCTAATACGCAAGTTCTTTCGAATACCTAAAAAGTGAAAATAGAAATTAAAAAGAAAGGTTTCCATAACGAAAAAAATTGGTACCTACCAAAGACCCACTTCCAAAAAGAAAGTTATTTTTTTTTTTTTTTTTTTTTTTTTTTTTTTTTTTATCGTCAATAGGCTTGCGCTTGACCACTATCTCACCTGATGGTAAGCGATGATGTGGTCGACGGTGAAGCACGCTTGCCTAGAAAAAACCTATTCACTCTTGACTTAAAGACCCCAAGATTGTAGCTATCGGGAAACACAGACTCCGGCAGGGAATTCCACTTATTTTTCACTTTGTAGTGTTTTTATTTGGAAGCAGATGGTATTTATTTGAAAAATACGTTTTATATTATGTTTTCGTTTCGGTGTGGTGTTTTGGAGTGCTACTAGATGGCACGCAGCAAATCTGTCCATACTTTGTAGGGTTCCGTACACAAAGGGTAAAAACAGGACCCTATTACTATGTCTCCGCGGTCCGTCTGTCTGTCGAAAGGCCTCCTCTCATGAACCGTGATAGCTAGACGGTTGTAATTTTTTACAGATGATGTTTTTTTTACATTTTAGCATTTGTTTTTAAAGCGGCAACAGAAATCTGTTGCCGCTTTAAAAACAAATGCTAAAAACAGAATAAAATAAATATTTAAGTGGGGCTCCCATACAACAAACGTCATTTTTTTGCCATTTTTTGCGATAATGGTATGGAACCCTTCGTGCGCGAGTACGACTCGCACTTGGCCGGTTTTTGTATGAAGTCGATATTCTTCTCCCTAGAGTAAATAGTATACTGTGCAACGAACGCTCGATCTAGGTAGGTAGAAAGGTAAGTAAGGTAGGTAGGTCTAGGTAAGTAGGGTAGGTACAGGAAGGTAGGTAAGTAGGGTAGGTACAGGTAGGTAGGTAAGTAGGGTAGGTACAGGTAGGTAGGTAAGTAGGGTAGTATAGGCAGTTAACGGGAGCGAAGCCGTGGGCACAGCTAGTTCGGGTAATATAATCTGGCATCATAGGAACCTTACTAAACTACTTTCCTATTAGTTAGGTACAACTAAAAAGTGAAAAATAAAAAATCTTTTTTACAAAAAAAATCTTCCGACTTCCAAATAAGAAAACTACATAGTGAAAAACAACTTTATTTTTGGAAGTCGGTGACCATATCGCAAGAAAAAATGGTAGGTACCTACCGAAGACACCGACTGCCAAAAATATAGTTATTTTTCACTTTGTAGTTATTTGGAAGTCGGTAGTATTTTTTTGTAAATCATCATCTTCCTGCCCTTGTCCTTTTCTTCTTGTTACTTGGGGTCGGCGCAACACGTTTTCTTCTTCCATACCGTCCTGTCCCAAGTCACTCCAAAATTTTTAATAATAAAAATGTAAATGGTCTGGTCTGTAATGTATTCTTCCATATATTTTTATATATTTTTTGTAAATGTATGTGTATTTAATGTAAATGGTCTTCTTCATCAGTTCTTTACCAAATGATACTTTCTGAGTGCAAATGATTGCATTTTTGATTAAAATACCAAAATCGCTATATGTATGCCTTCAATTCGACCGCTGGACGTTGAGTACAAAGGACGTGTGTCGTTTGCTCGTGCATCATAATCTGTGATTGGCTAATGGTTGTTAAATTCATTTCCTTGTCACACCTAGAGTGATCTTACCTGAGGGGCCCTCCCACTGGGTGGTCCTAGAGAGAGACATTAATAATAGTGTTGTTTACACTTCAAAGTGAATTCGAACAAGTGACTGTGATTCGTCGGACTCGAACCATCGACCAAAGTGATTAGTGACCGAACCGCTTACCTGACGCGCCATCGAGACAGTTGCGACAGTTCTCAAAACAACGGTGCGCTACGAGCTGTGTGCGAGTGTGAGTCACCGCTGCTACGCTCCAGCCGCGCGCGCTGCTACGTCGTGCGCCTGTGCTACGACTGCTACGAACCGACAACGAGAACTATATCGGCTACGCTCTGACGCTGCTACTTGTTTTTGGCAGTGCTGCGCAAGACCGGTTTTGCCTGTGTATTATTGTTTACATTTGCCTTCAACCTATTAATAACTTCGGTTGTAACATGGCAGGGATACATCGTACCCCACCGAAAACCCCCAAGACACCGATTGGTAATATAAGCCAGACTCAAACACGCTCGGAACCGGATATCACCACGGCCATAACAGCGGCGTGCGACTTTGTAAATACAAAAAGGAATAAACGTCAGCGTAATAATACTTCACCGCAAGGCGGGTCGGCAGGGATGAACTTCCTAGAACCACAGGAGCTACAAGATATTCTTGCAAAGTGGAAGAGCGAGCAGGATGCTAGAATTGCGGAACTACTGGCGGACCAGAAAACTTTAATGGCTGAGCTCTCTTCGAATATAAAAGATATTAAAACTCAAAACGTTAAAATACAGGCATCAAACTCTGAAATATGTAAGTCAAACGCTGGTATTGTTCAATCAATAGAATTTTTTAATAAACAGTTCGAAGACTTGAAGATGGAAGTAGATACTTTGAGGAAGGAGCGACGCGAGCAGCAAACCCACATTGAGTCTCTCGAACGGAAAATACTTGATCTTCAACATAAAGTGAGATCGTCGGCCATAGAATTACGTAACATCCCGCAAGTAAGCTCGGAAACGGGTAGCAGTCTGTTGGGGACGGTATGTGGCGTAGGCGCAGCCATTGGTGTACGCATTAGCGAAACAGAGCTGCGTGATATTTATCGTCTTCCAGGGAAATCTACCACGTCAACATCGCCGCGCCCGATAATAGCGGAATTCTCGACTGTGCAAACTAAACAGAGCGTCCTGTCGGCTGTGCGTGCGTACAACAAAGGAAAGAGGAATGACGATAAATTAAACACTGCAGTCATGGGCTTGCCTGGAGTTCCTCATCCCGTGTACATCTCTGAACACCTACCAGCAAACACCAAAAAGCTTTTCTTTCAAGCCAGAGAATTCGCCAACAAAAATGCCTTCAAGTTCTGCTGGATCTCCAATGGCAATATATTCCTGCGCAAGATAGAGGGAGACAAGCAGATTCTTGTAAGCTCTGAAAAATGCCTCACTAACCCGGATAACCCAAATCACGTCATCTGACCATCACTGTCTGTTCCCATTTTTTATATTTTTTCTTCACTTTTCATTCCAATCTTATTTTTTATTAGAGTTTTAAAATTAACTTTTACACCAAACAATACAATCTTGCCTACGATTATTTTATACACCATTCACAAAACACAACAACGCACACACACTTTCTATACACAAGCCTACATACCAAAATATACAATACTTTATCCCATCACCATACACGCAAATACAATATGCACCTATCAAACGGCTACCTACCATATAATATCGGTGGCTCAAGCATTATTGTTAATAAATATCTTTGTCAATAAGTCTGCTACACAGCATGTAATACTAATCCTTTTACCTGACTACGACGAAGGAAGTAAAGAGGCTTTAATTTTTTACTCACGATCTCCATTGTTTTTCCTTCTTCTTCGTTCAACTCTCTGGCCTTTACTAATAACAAATGGCTAATCTAGATGTGATTAATGATGAAATAGACGCGCTTCACATTTCTAGATCGTTCAAGTGTCAACCTGAGAGTTGCGTGCAGTTTATGAAAGACCCGACAAAAGGTTTAAAAGTATTACATCTTAACATACGAAGCATTTCTAAAAATTTCGATGAGGTTTCTGTGCTTATGCGATTGTTGGGTTTCCAGACCGACGTACTCGTTCTCTCCGAGTGTTGGTTAAGCAAACTTTCACAGTTGCCGACCTTGGATGGCTTCACGTCATACTACACTAAAAACACATACAACCAAAATGACGGGTGTGCTATCTACGTTAAATCTTCCCTCAATGCTGACGTTAAGGAACCACATTTTGCTGACGCGAACTGTCTTATTTGTCGCATAGAGGACGTTACAATAGTGGCTATTTATCGCCCTCCTTCTTTTAAAAACATTGATAATTTTATTGATAGTCTCGATAACGTACTCAAATTAACAACTCCTTCCGTGGTCCTGATCGGTGATATCAACATTGATATTAAGACTGACAACATTGATAGTCACTCAGATGAGTATTTAACCTGTGCTGCCTCTAACGGACTTCTCCCAGCTCATCAGTTTCCAACACGGCTCACAAACTGCTTAGACCACATTTTACTCAAAACAAATAAATCCGCTACGACTTTCGTTATTGAATCATCCATAACAGATCACGAACCGCTGCTATTGTTCCTACAAACAAGAAGTGCCAATTCAGATGTGATCCGTACTAGATCAAAAATAAACTACGAGGTCGCGATAGAGAATATCAAAACACATGACTGGTCTCCAATGCTGTCAATCTCAGATCCTAATGATGCTGCAGATGCGTTAATAGGTAATCTCTCTTCTATTGTCATAAAGCACACCCAGGAGCAAACGGTTCCAAGAAGAGAACGTAATTTGAAGCCCTGGATTACGCCGGGCCTTCTCCGCTGTATACGACACCGTGACCGCATGCATGGCAAACTTAAAAAGTCGGATGATAATTTAATATTAAAAACCACCTACACTCGCTATCGCAATTTTTGTAATTCCCTTCTGAGAAAGCTCAAACGCTCGTTTGAAAAAGAACAGTTTCGAAATGCAAAAAATAATGTCAAAGCTACCTGGAATGTTATCAAGAAGGTCTCAGATCTTCAAACTCAATCTTCTCCCCCTTTTGACCTGTTACATTCGTTTGATAGCCCTAAATCCTCACTTAATCATATCAACCACTTTTTTGCAAATGTAGGCAGTAGTTTGGCGTCGAAATTTAAATCACCCTCAATAGTGCCCAATTCTGTGTCGAACTCAAACACGTGTAACTCAATGGCCCTCTTCGAGGTAACCGAAGACGAAGTTGACTCCATTATTTTGGGGCTTAGGTCTGACTGTGCAACGGGGTTAGACTGTATACCGTCTAAAATAATAAAGGCCTCGCGATGCGTATTAGTTCCGGTTATTACACATATCTGTAACTTGTCTATAACTACAGGTGTTTTTCCAAAGGCGTTTAAAAAAGCAGTAGTTCACCCCATTCACAAGTCTGGGAGCAAAGATGACGTCAATAACTACCGCCCAATCTCGATTCTAACAGCGATGTCAAAGATCCTTGAACGGATACTAATCAAGAATCTGACCAGTTTTCTCGACGCAAACAACATCTTGGCAAGTAACCAATATGGTTTCAGAAGTGGGGTTAGTACTGAGGACGCAGTCATGGATTTGTCCAGCCACGTGGCTAGAACGCTCGATGGAAAACATAAGTGCCTGGGCATCTTCCTTGATCTGTCTAAGGCATTTGACACCGTTTCTGCCCAGGCCTTATTGAATAAAATGGAAAGTGTCGGAATACGTGGACACGCTCTGAAGATCTTTGCAGATTATCTCAGCGATCGTACCCAAATAGTTAAAATCGGCCCACACGAAAGTAATGAGCTACCAATCACATACGGCGTTCCGCAGGGCAGCATTCTGGGGCCTACTCTTTTTCTCATCTACATTAATGAACTCTGTAAACTGCCTCTTGAAAATTGTAGGATATACGCGTACGCAGATGACACTGCCCTTGTTGTACATGGTGATGACTGGCCCCTGACATTCCAAAACGCCGAGGCTGCGCTGTCCGCCGTTATGAAATGTTTAGCCGACAACCTGCTCACCTTAAATATAGCTAAATCGGTGTATGTCCCATTTTCCATTCGGTCGAATCTGTGTCCTCCAAACTCCTTTACTTTAAAAGCGCATGCCTGCGGTTCCATGACGCAGTGTAACTGCCTCTTCCTAGCCAAGTCCACTAGCGTAAGGTATCTAGGAGTTCTCATCGATCAGCATCTCAACTGGCACTCCCATATAGACAAAGTCACGTCCCGCATACGTAAGCTAATATATGTTTTCAAGAAGTTACGAAACTCTGCTGACAATGATACGCTAAAATTAGTATATTTTGCCCTATGCCGGTCTATCTTAACGTACTGCTTACCCGTCTGGGGCGGTGCCACCCAAAATGTATTTATCCGCCTTGAGAGAGCTCAGAGAGCTGTCCTTAAGGTAATGCTCTCTCTTCCACGCAGGTATCCCACTGTGCGGCTCTATTCCGGTTGCAAGGTACTCACAGTCAGGCAACTGTATATCCTCCTGTCGACCCTACGCATACACTCTGCCCGCCCTCCAAAGGAACCGCCTGGTAGGCTTAAGCATAACGTTTTTCCCCACGAACGCCATAGAACTGCCTTTGCCAAACGCCAATTCTACGTTAGTAGCACTAATATGTACAACCTCCTAAATAAAAAGTTTAAAATCTATTCGTGCCATAAATACAAATGCAAAAACGTACTTCGTGATTATCTCCAAACACTAAATTATGATGACACTGAGGATCTTCTGCAGGGTAAATTGCAGTGATAATGTACTACTAGTATACCATACATACATAATTATATTAGTCTAAATCTTACCATGAACAAGTTGTGCAATGGTCACCTCATTCTCTCTACACGCGCCCTACACCTACACACCACATACGCACTTACACACACACACCTTACATTTAGTCACTACACACACACATGCACACACACGTACAGACCCTACACCTATTCACCTCAGCACAGTTAAACGTTTTTCATTTTATTTCTCTTTTACATAGGTTATATTCTGTTTTCTTTTACACCATTTGCTAATTGTTTAAACGTCCCGTTGTTATTATACTATGGCTTTGTATTGTTTCTTACGGCGAATCACTGACTCCTAAGACACAGGCACATACACCTAGTTTAGGAGTCAGGGAATTAAAATTATTGTGTCCTAGTTTATAAGCCTTATTATACTCTTGTTTTTGATCCTTGTATTGTGATGGCTTTTGGTGAAATAAAGAATTTATTTATTTTATTTATTTATTTATTTTTATATTTAAGGAGTTCCCTCGATTTCTCTAGGTTCTCTATTATTATAGTACTACCCTTGGGATATCTCCTGTCCAACAAAAATGAAATCATCAAAATCGGTTTATAAACGACAAAGTTATCCGAAAAATGTAAATATACGGTCGAATTAAGAAACTTCCTTCTTTTTGGAAAGTCGGTTACTAAAATATAGTCTAGGTTATTTTTATTGTATTGTGTATCTTCCAGACATTAGCATACTTATCATAGTAAATATCTCGTTCTTTTAAAACAATCGCTGTAAAATAATCCTATGTTCGATCAATAAAATAATACATATTATAAATACGAAAGTAACTCTTTCTGTCTTTCTTGTAACATTTTCACCTCATTACGGCTGCACAGATTTAGATGCAACTTGGCACAGGGGTAGACCATGTCCTAGATTAGGACAGAAGATACTTTTTATCCCAGGAGTATGTTCCCTTGGGGTAATTTTCAACATTCATGTTGGCGAAGCCACTATCAGAAGCTATAAGGTATTTGACCATTAACAGTTATTTGAACATTTTCCTATGCAGTTGGTTCTAAATCTCGAAGTTCAGAAATAATCAGGGATATTTTGTAAACACAAGCTCTGATAACGATCCTTGTTGTTGCTTATTGCGTCAACAGTTTACATACTCTTAACTAATTGTTCATAATGTATAACCATTCAGCATTTGCGCTGCTGCTTGCTGTTGGCTTGGTAAGTAATAAAAATATTTTATATTTTTTATTTTAAGTTATTTTTATCCATCCAAAGCTTGTCTGGTAGATACCACTGTCAGCTTTTAGACTGCCATTCTACCTAGTAATAACTTGAAAAAAGAGTTGATTATCTAATAATTTAAGTTTACCTACCATAAAGTTTACGTATATTCTTTATATCTATTTTGCTAATATTGTGTTTTTTCTTGTTATTCCCTTCATCCTTTTGGTGAGTCATAGAAAAAAAAAACTCTCCGTCATTATTCTCATGCAAAAACGGCAGCCTAATTGTGTAAGTAAATTCGGTTGCCGAATTTACTTACACAATTAGGCTGCAGGTCCACTGCTGGCTATAGACCTATACTACTTCCTGTGTCCTGTGCTTTCTCGATTCAAGATCCAAAGTTGCCTTTTTAATTTACTTTAAAAATTTAACTTTAAACTAAAAATAATCTTATAGTATAAGATCCCGTTATAAAACGACCTTCACCGAGATGCTTATTTAATGAAACGTATTTTATATTTAATTTAATATGTCAATAAATATAATCCATATGGGTTGCCTAGCAAAATATTTTTTATTCAAAACGGTCACTTTTTTGTAGCACGTGGTATGATAACCTACAAATTGAAGAGACGCACTGGGTAGCTCAACAAAATTGTATTTAAAGTGTTTTTTTTTACGAAAAGCTAACTTTAATACACAGTTTTTAAAAGTTTCATCATTAAAATCAATTATTTCATCATCCGATTCACACAAAAACACTTTTTTGCCATTTTTTCCAACAATAAATAGTAGCACGTTTTTTCAATTGTATTTATAGCGACACTCTACTCCAAAATGATGCATAGTATATACGAGTCTATCGCTATCCTTTTATTTTCCAAGCCCAAATAGCATGCGCACTCTCTTTCTTTAAATAGGCGGACTTTAAACAGCTGCTATGCTGTGTCTTCTTCTATCGCATGGGGTGGTCGGTTGGGACCTCTCAGTCGCACACATTCACTAAGAGCAATATTTTACTTTTTAAAATTCGACAACCGCAATTCTGGACTGATTTTTCGCAGGCAACCCTATACCACCGTGTTCAGAATAAAATAATCTTTAATTTCATTTAAATTTCATTCAATAAACAGACCGTTGCAAAATGCTAGTACAGATTTACCTGTTTATACCTGGCAACCCGATAGTTGTGACCGGAAAAGAATAGGCAACCTTACGTTTGCATATTCTATGGGCTTCATACTTTCGATTGGTATAGAATTTATCTAATAATCATACCGGTGAAATGTTTAAAAAAAAAAAAAATTTTAATTATTAATTAAACATACTCTGGACTGAAATTTGCTAGGCAACCCATATGGATTATATTTATTGACATATTAAATTAAATATAAAATACGTTTCATTAAATAAGCATCTCGGTGAAGGTCGTTTTATAACGGGATCTTAGATTATTATAAGTAACTTGCTTTTCCCCGCGGCTTCGCTCCCAAGTTCTATCCCGCAGGTACATTGCATTTTTCTAGATAATAATATCCTACAACCTTAAGCAGTGGTGGCCCAGTGGTATCGGCCGTGACTTACAAGTTGTAGGTCGTGGGTTCAAACCCAGGCAGGCGCTTTACCCTGTGTTAATTATTTCTTCACCACTGCTCTCAAAACGGTGAAGAAAAACATCGTGAGGAAACCGGCATGTCCTAGAACCAAAAATTCGAAGACATGTGACATCCACCAACCCGCACTGGGTCCGCGTGGTGGATTACGGCCCATTCCCTCTCACAGAGAGGAGGCCTGTGTCCCAGAAGTGGGAACATTAATGGGCTGATGATGTGATGTGATGCGACAACCTTAAGTGAAAAATGTTTAATAAAGAATCAGTACTTCAAAATAATTATTATATTTTAAAAACATTTATTAAACCAGAGTCGCCAGATTTTTTTTTTGGCTATTCTTGTTCAAACTTTGAAACTTTTTGAGTGAAAAAAGCGGGCTTCTTTCGACGAAAGCGGGACATAATAATTTTTTTTTATTTATTCAGAAGTTTTTAAATATTTATCTTTGTATTTGAGTTTTAAATTACGTTTACATGACAATAGATAGCAAAAATAGCCATTGGAAATGTATTTTAATAAAAATGAGATATTTTAAATCAGATATGCTCTATCGTTAGGTAGTTGAATCTTCTCCGTCTACTGAATTAAAAAAAAACATGTCAAAAAAGTTTCATTGATTAGAAAAATGTAGTGTTTCAAATAATAGTCTAGGTGAACGAATGTAGATTAAACTGGATGAGTAATTCTGCTTTCATTAAATTTAAAGAGCATTTATTTCTCGCATCCGACCATTTTAAATTCATCTGGGAAAAAACGCGTTCAAGATAGCAGTTTGTTGTTGGGATTCCCATTCCCGCGTTCCGGCCGCGCTTCCACAGCATGCTGCACGCACGGTTGAGTTATCCCCGAAAAGCGGGACTGAGCCTATCCCGCGCGGGACATCCTGCCCGACACATAAAAATCGGGACGTCTGGCATTTAAACATACAATTTTACCTCCTTATAATATTAGCTAAGTTTGACTCTACTATTACTTTTAAAGATAACGCATTACGCATATATTATTTACGCATTTAAGCAAAACATATGACGATAAACTTTCCTCGAAAATCTGTATGACCATGTCCTTTCACCTTGAAGCAGGTGCACCTAATCAGGTGTCAGTCATTGTGCCAATAGTTGGCATTCGGCGACACTTTTCCCTCTTTGAATATCAGTAGCATACACTGCATGCCAAGTAGCCAACGCATTCTGTTTTTCTCTAATTATATATTCTACAGTCATACCGAAAGGCATTAATATAAATGTATTGTAGGCGTACGAATTTCATTTTTATGGGATCGTGATCCCATTTTTACTTCCTGCTTACTTTCAAGCAAAATTAACTCGTATTGTTGTTGGGTTGAAGTTTTTTATGGGTTAGTGGCAGATGAGAATTTTAAAGAAATCCTCGCAGTACCTACTCAAGTGAAGTATGAAATAGCCATACAGATCAGTGTATAAAAAGTGTTGACTTAATGTATTGTTTTTGATTACCAGATATTAGGCTACAGTGGCAGCCACTCAGCGACCTCAAGCAGAAAAAGCAACGCAAATGACACAGTCTTCAAATTCCTACTGGGATTATACAAAATAAATCCTTTGAAACGCTCGCCAGTGTTCCAATCATTTTCAAATGATTTACTATTAGGTATGGGCCGAGGCAAAGACCGTGTTGTCTTGAATTCTGAATCAAATGAAAGTGTAATTGTAAATAAACATGTGAAAACGAAATTTAATGAAATAGAAAAGATGATACACACAAAGAATAAAAAACCAGCCAACAATTACGAAAAACCTGCATATGATCTGGGTGACATCGTGAGTACTGAAAATTTTAAAGCAGAGGTAGTGATTAACGATAAAGTTTTATCAAAGGAGGAATTTCAAAGAACCATACTGGATAATCAAAATATGATGGACGACGTCAGCTCTTTATTAGACCATATTGGAAGCAATGAAACTGATAATCAAATACCTGTTACGAAACTACTGCCTGTCAAATTAAACGTTGTCCTGCCAAATCAGAATGAGGCAGTATTTGAATTAGCAGACAATAAAGGTAAATCTGATAATCACATCGGCAGGCTGCCCGAAATCCGTGATAGAAATCGAGAAGATAGCATTCAGATGAATAACTTTTTAGAAGAAGATATGATTGTGTTCTAAAGTTTCTTGGGGAAATAAACAAACTCTCGATCGGATGTGAAACTTACTTTATACAGAATTTTATTTACATTAAATTAATAAATAAATAATAAATTAAATAATTTAATCAGAGGTCCGTAGTTTTAAAGCTATTTGTTTCATTTTGTTTATATTTGTGCGGAGTATGCCATTTCTTGAGCGTCTTCGTAGCTCCTGGCCTGGTATGGGCCATGCGCGTCCCAGGCTGGTGCATGATGGTCGACGTGGTGCTCAACATGGTGCTGAGGGTAATGGATGACTTCGTAGTTCACGACCTTGGGTTTCGTGAATTTAAAGATGACCATGGCACCTG
Source organism: Orthosia gothica (assembly GCA_949775005.1). NCBI lineage: Eukaryota > Metazoa > Arthropoda > Insecta > Lepidoptera > Noctuidae > Orthosia > Orthosia gothica. The sequence continues at coordinate 11,932,336 of OX459047.1, read as the reverse complement.
TTGGCAGAAAAAATGTTGTATATTATGTTTGTCTTGTAAAAAGTATAAGAATGTAAAGCATAAGCCTTACTTCGGTTCAAGTGCATCTTGAATTAAAGAAACATATTCTTGTTGTTGCTATTAATTTGTTATTCATAAGATGATACTGGATTTACTTCGGCATCGTTTTAAAAGATCCAATTATTACTACAATTGAATTCTAACTATCTTGTTTACAATAATTAGTAAAATATTACTCTAGTATCTATCATAAACTGCTCATGCTTTTTTTTGTAAGTTATCGCCAGACTAGTTGCAACTGTTTTTTTAAGTTTTCAATAGACAATACAGCAGACATGATTATTGTCTGAATAAATGATCGTACCGGATAGAACAAGGGAGATGAGGCCGAGGGTCAGAGCCTTCCAGGTCTTGAGGGCGATGAGAGCAAGTGCCAAAGGCACCAGTACTGACGCCTTGAACTTCAGACCGAGGAGGAAGGGCAGCAGCACCTTCTTGATGAAACCGTGCTCTGAAAAATAAACAATCCATTAGAATCTTGATCATATTAAATCATGTTCAACTGGAAAAGCTGGGCAGTTCTACTAACTGCTCTTGATCCTCAAAGGCTTGGGGAGCTTGATCTTCTTCTTCCTGCCCTCGAACACCTGGCCGTCCTCTTCACCATCCAAAGGCATCTCCAACTCCGAAGGCAGATCTGTGAGCAGAGACCTGGGCACATACTCAGATGCGGCACTGTTCGAGATTTCCTCAGGAACTTTCACTCTGAGCGTATGTGTCTGGAGGAACCGGTCTACTTTATCCACGATCTGGTAAGCAGGGTCCTGCGCCATCCTGGGGTCCACTCCCATGTCGTCTTCCAAGGTTCCAGTCTTCACAATGGAAAGGTCATCCGTGATCTTGATCTCGCCATCGTTGGACACTTTCGAAATCCACTGCAGGGTCCTCGGTTTCACACATTCCACCGAATATTGGCTCAAACATTCGTTGTAAATGTTATTTACTAATTTGGAGGCGGTATATGAGTTTGCACTGGCGACAGCCGCGAGGGTAAGGAACACTATTAGTTTAGCCATGTTGCACTTTTCACTAATTTTTATTTTTTTAATTATTTGATGGCAGACGACTTACTGCCATCCGATGAACGATCACAATGTATGCCAGGGTACTCCTGGGCTTGGTTTATATACGAGCATTAATACGTGACGTGTTATCAGAATGCGCAATGGTGCTACTATCTTTGGCGATACTCGCGTACGTAAGCTTGTGGTAATTTTTTGTTGCATGTGTGTGTGAGGCTACACTGTATTGGAAAACTATCACTTTGTTGCCTTAACGATGGTCCTGAGGACTTGAAATTTGCGAAGGGAAATCGAAAGAAAATTGGACGCTTATGCCATAAGCATTAGGTAAACAACAAACAAATTGTACAAACATATTTAAATTATATTAAATATGCATACCAAAATCTATACTATTTTTAAGAATGTTTTTTATCCTTTCTTCGTTTAGTTTCAAGAGTTTATCATATGTAGAATTGTATTGTAATGGGTAAAATTCATCAATCTTCTACAAGCGCATCTACAACTAGAAAAAGCTTTGAAAAGCTGCTCAATACAAAATGGATTATAACAAGAACGATCTTGAGGGTTAAGTTGGAGTCATGAGTATCAACTATCAGATCATACCCATCTATTACCAGAAATACACCAAGAATATTCTTTACCCATACAACTTAAAAATATATTTAAATAATGCAAAGTCTATTGATGGTGGAGCCATTTAAATCTTATAGTTTTTTTTTTGTAAGTTCTCAACAGACAATACAGCAGACATGGTACATCTTACTACTATTCTAAATGCGAAAGTTCGTGAGGATGTATGGATGGATGGATGTTTGTTGCTCTTTCCCGCAAAAACAGTTCAACGGATCTGCATGAAATTTGGCCTAGAGATAGATTTTAGTCCGCAATTGCACTTTTATCCCTTTTCATCCAGGAAATATGTTCAATTGGCTGAATTTTCGACATTCACGCGGGTGAAATCGCTGGCAGAAGCTAGTCTGACTAATATTATAAATGCTAAAGTTTGGATGGCTGGATGTTTGATATTCAATCACACCAAAACGGCTGCACGGATCTGGATGAAATTTGTTACAGACTTGGATTAAAGTCTAGAATAGCAAATAGGCTACATTTCATACCCGTGCAATGTTCCCTTAGGTAAGAATACACTTTTCACGCGGGCGAAGCTGTTGGCCTAAGCTAGGGTCTTAAAATGATTGTACCAGATAGAACAAGGGACATGAGGCCGAGCGTCAGAGGTTATATAAGCTGTATTGGTTTGATAGATAGATTTTAAAGTTTTTTTTTTTTATGATCCGTTGATGTCCTACTGCTTGGTGATGATCTTCCCATAGCCTTCCACTCTGCCCGGTATGTAGCCTTTTCTGAATAATCCGGTCGATTTGTAAAATTTTAAAAGTACTACATAATAATAAACAATTTTTAGCACAAATTAACCTCCAATAAGCTCTTAGGATCGTTTTTTCTATTAGTCTTGTAAGTACCTACTAAGATAGACCTTAGATCCACACTAGCTTTTATGTTCTTCAATTTAATGCCTAAAATACTCGCAGCATGAAAGTAAATTTTCTGCTAATGTTTCTACTACGATTCTGTGCGCGTATCATAGTGATAGATGACTCTTACCTATTTGACCTTTATCAGACGTGCGTAGCTAGAATATTTTTCAAGTATATTGGTAATATATTGGCCTCCCACCAGGTGGGCCGATGACCTGGTGAAGGTTGCGGGGATCCACTGGATGCGGGACGCACGGGACCGGTCAATGTGGCGACGCTTGTGGTAGGAATATGTCCAGCAGTGGACGTCTTTCGGCTGATATGATGATGATGATGATGATAACATAGGTATTGGTGACAGGACGTAATGGAAAAACAAAATGTTGCGCCGACAACAAGTAACATGGAACAAGAGCAGGAAGATGATGATTAACTAAGTAATTCATTTTGGCCGTTGGGATGGTGAGGCATCTGTGATGCTCCTAGATTTTATAATAATAGTATTATATAGCCATTATGCCCGATCTAACAAAGCATGGTTTATATAATACTAGAATATAAGGTAGGTACATAAAAAAGGTTAGGTTAAGGTACTTCAAATTTACAATCTTTTTTATAATCAATTGAATTTACAATAATTTTTAATAGTATTCTTGATCTGACATTGTTTCAACTGACATCGGTAAAATAATGTAACTCTGACATCAATTAATTAATTTGTTCTATAAGAATCCTAATGCATGAGGTATTTTTGTTATTACTGTCTATTTTCTTAATTTATTAAAGATAAGCTTAGACGATAGTACAAGCTAAAATTAAATATTTGCACATCATATTTAATGGTAGAATGTAAAGGGACCGTCATAGATTTAAGATCATACTTTGTGAAACTAGATTCTGCAAATAAATGAATTTGAATTTGAATTTAATGTATTGTCAAATTGTATTTACTAATATAAGTAATTTATTTGAAATCGGTATTAAGATTGATTTGCGTTTCCGCAAAGGCCTCTCCTACCATGCCACTTTCTCCTGACATATGGGTCATCCTCCCTCAAGTTACACCAGCCGTTTGCCGGATATCGTCTGCCCATCTTTCAGAGTCTGTCTCCTTGTCTTTCTTTTATTTTGACTTGGACAACATTCGGTTACAGCCTTCGCCCATTTTCCTATCTAACTCATCATCTGCCCACCTCCATTTAATTATTTAATGCAGTATCTTACGTCGTTGGTTTTCGTTTGTTTTCTTAATGTTCCTAGTTTTTTTCTATCTAATAATGGATAACGCCGCATTCTTTACATTTCTGGATAATTTGTTTTATGGTGTATAGTGGTCAATTGTTGAAAAAGTCGCTGCGAAAACCCGATTGTTGTCGGTGTGGATTTTTAGCATTTACAGATGTCTAAAGATGGCTGCATGGATTTCATCAACCTTACTTCTTTTCTCAATAATGTTTTACATCGAGTAAGTTAGTCAGATCGTCTTTATTTTATTTTTTAGTTCGTGCACTAGCTTATGAGATGGAACTTTACGTGAATTAAGAGATTTTTTTGAGTCATTAGTTCACTATCAATAATTTGCATCTTAATTTACATTGTTTATTTTTTTCGAGTGTAAAGCCTAAGAAGCTCCAGTTACTCGTTTAAATCAGTTACCTTTTCTACAAAAACAAACTCATTGAAATTCTTGCAGCATTGTATAATGTCTATAAACATCCCATCTTTATGTAGTCGTTTCTTTTTTTAGCTTTTACAACAATACTATAATGTTTGTTGTTTTATCGCCTATGCCATATGCAACATGGGAATTAAATGCAATCAATATTATAATATCGGCGTTGTCGTCGTGTCGTATTGTGTAAATTTATAGCAAACCAAAATATTTTAAGCAGATTAACAAAGTCAATCGCTCGGAACTCCAAGCTTAAGAAATGTTGCGTGATGACAATGGCAATAAAACGGCAAAATGACATGACGGTAAAATGTAAACAAAGCTAAAACTTCTTCTACCAAAGGCAATAAAAGAAAGTGAGGCAACAGATGATCATTCTAATACCGTAGCTTACATAACAGGCCACGTTTCAAACGATCTTCATTCCGCACATACATCCAAGTGAAAGATGTTGGTGCAAAACGGATGCACGGCACGTGAGACGAACGTTAATTTGACGGACCGGCACGCGTTACCATCCGGTGTAGTGGACATGAAAATATGAACAGCTGATTGGATCTATGTTACGTCAATTTAGGTTGGGGTATTGGCGTCATCGAGTTTCATTTTAGTTGAGGTCCAGTTATAAAGTGGTACGGAACCGTTGAAGAATCCTTTGGAGTTAACTTGGGATCGGCTCATTTTAATTGAGGTAATTGTATATGGCTATGTATGTAATTGTTGTAAAATTAAGTTTCCTTTTATTATTACCTATATTATGTATATCTGTGTGTGCCAAATAAACTAGTTTTCTTCCTTTCCATCTTAAAGTTGTACAGAACCGTAGAAGAATCCTTTAAGGTTTTGCTAGGAATCGGCGTAACATGTCTTTTGCTTACATACTTCTCTGTTAGTTGTTCTTTCAGTAACACCCCCTTTTTGTGTCATTTCTTACTCTTATCTTACTTAAAGTCCTATGTCCCCTGGATGGGCAAAGGGCGTCCAAAGTATGCCTCCATCACGATCGACCTTGAGCTTCACGCTCCATGTCATACTGATGCTTGTCGCTTCTGCCAACACGGTACGACGCCAGGTTTGACGGGAACGGCCACGCTTTCTTTTGCCTTTGGGATTCCAATACAACGCTTGCTTGGGTATATGATCAGAATCCCTTCGCAGCGTGTGGCCAATCTAACTCCACTTTCGACGCTTGACCTGGCGGTCGATCGGGCTTTCATGGCATTTCTACAACAGTTCTACGCTGGTGGTGGTCTCGGATGAACACAATTACACTTACCGGTAATCGTACAGAGGATCATTATATTATGTTGAATTTTAATTTGTACATAAATTTGTCAAGCGCTTAAATGTCTGAGCACATTATTGGCAAATTAATGACTTATCATCTCGTATCCATACTGTTCGTTACTGTAATGTTGAACAAGAGTATGTGTAAGAAACAGACTTTAACAAAATATTTAATTAGTAGCTTTTGCGAGCCCGGATTCTGTCACGTAAAAGTCGAAAATCAACCCATGGGTACACAGATACTAGGCAATAAGTATGTTTCAATAATACCTAGGCTAAGGGTATACCGGTGTTTCAAACTTCAGTCGTTGAGGTGAGATTGGTTTTCATGAATATTTTTACACATTCAAAGATGATCTTTACCTTTATAATAGGAAATTATATTGTAATCATTACTGTCCTTTTCTTTTCAAAATAAATCCTTGGGTGTATCAGCAATTAATGTCGAAGAAACTATTCCTACGCAGGTACCAGGAGGTCATAGACGTTCAGAGTCCTTTTACTCTTAGCTATAAATAAATCGAGCTTTAATTAGGAACGTTAGTAGGTCTGTGTGTTTCTAGGTGTCTGTTAACAAGGTTTGTCCTTCATAAGAGCGATAGTTTGTCGTCTATTCTCTGTCGCTTGTATCTTCTTGCACGAAGAGAATTTTATTATCCTCCGGCCATGCTTATTCTTTTAGAATTGTTATAAAAGTGGATTTTGATTGATATGCTTGACCTGCACAATATACCTTAAATATCTATATTTTCTGTGTAGTTGAATAAAAGGTCATGTAGGTTGCTACATGACCTTTTATTCATGCGGCATCATCATCAGTCGGTTGTTCTACATAGGTGTCTCCAATAGCACCTCAGTAAGTCTGCCGATGAGTGACCCTTTAAAGACTGTGTCTCTCCACCTAACCTGTCCAACATTACGTTAGCCAAGACAATCTCATCTCATCTGACAAAGCAATTGGGCAAAGCTCCCTCCTCCTTATCCATACAATTCAGTTTTCTACTAGGAGGGGCCCAGTGGAAAAGATAGGCTAAAATAACCACGCAATTGATCCCAAACCGCGAAACGGCAGGCCCAGAAGGAGGTGGCGGAATGAGCTATACTCGCAAAAACTGGTCTTTCCACTTTTCTCAGTTTGTGCAGAAACGCAGCCCTTTGCCCAGAAGATAGACGACACAGGCTGATAATAATAGGGACCCAGTCCTTGCAGTAGGATTGTATTTCTCCACAAACCAAAATGTATTAATCTGTTTAGCATTTTCTCTGGTTTCCAGTTAAACCGGATACAGCTGAACCCCCACATTTTGCATAATGCGACTGCCTATCTGACCTCACAATCCAGTAACCGGCAAACCATAAATAAAAGTATAATGATAATAGTCTTGTTTCAGATTACTTACAATACGAAAGTCAACCAATAAAACACAAGGACGTCACAAATTCCAAAACCATAATCAAGCCTAATATTATTTAATTAATTTTACTGAACGAATAAGTCTTGACCGCGAAACTGAGTTACCTATTTCTGAAAGAGGGGCTGCCAACACTTTCATTGACAATGAATAGACTACTATGGACTTACGGACATCGCGGCGTCTGCATGTAAATGGGACATTAGCTTGATTTATGGCACGAACAGATGGCTAAGTCAAATATGTTTTAAATTAATTCATTAGAATTTGGCCTTGGTTAGACGAAAGATACAAAAAAAAACGTTGATGACAGGACTTAGGCACAGGGGAAAAATCGGTTCGGACGTTTTTTTAAAGTGGTTAAGAGGTTGTTGATTGTAACGATGACTGTGAAGAATTTTTGCTTTTTCATCTAGGGAGTGGTTAAGTTAACTATAATTTTGACAAATGCAACTTCTAAATGTCATAATCGTAACTTTTGCAATACGTATGATGACTAAACATGAACGATCCAAATTAATGCCACGATATCCGCGCTTTCAAGATATAATTTATCATTCATCTTATGCCTCCGTTCAAGGATTGCCACAACGGCTGGTTCAATACTTCATACAGTTAGGGTATTCCTGTAAACAACCCTCTCTAGGCACCACTATTGGCCCATCTTGTCGAAGACCCAAATCTACGCCTGGAAATAAAATAGGCCTCAGCCTAACATAATCGACTTGTGCAGTTGATTATGATTATAAACACATGTCACAAAATGAAATTAGAAATGAAACTCAGTCGGCATGCGCATGAGTTTAATTGATATAAGTTGGAGGCTACACTATCGCTCGCTTAGTATGCAGCGAGCGAGCGAAGCGAAATCGTCCTGAATAGCCGGTGGGGCGTCGTCGGGCCGCTAATCAATAAAGGATTTTAATATGATTACTTTGTGTTACAAAGTATCGGTAGGCAGACGTGGTAGTACTGCCTAAATTAATTGTTACTTAAAGAAAAAATCGATGGTCTCTGCAGTACTGGGTAGAAAGGGCGACTGCAAACCATGCGGTCTTGCTTCTTCAGCGCGATCATTAGGCAAAAATAAAACCTTATTGGGTTTTTCCTAATGGAATTCGCTAGCCAGCCAGAAGTCTGAAATTGGGCGTAGTTAAAAGGTCTCAAAATTATATCTCATAACATACCTACATACTGTTTTGTAATTAAACACTGCACGTTAATAGCTGTTGGTTTTATTTTCACGGTTTTTGGTTTTACAGATACGTTACAGACCAATTCCCAGTTGGAATCTTCTAGAACACCGATGGGCGGGGACTCTATGACAGTCACAAACTGACATAGACAAAAACAGATAACTTAACCATAAACACATAAATAACTGGCGAAATTTATTCGGCAAGTCCGGATTCACATAGACGGAAATCAACATCGCGTCTTTCATCTCGCATGTGATTGGTCGATTGATGACGGTCAACGGACGCTTGATCATTCTTGCTTTGAAGGCCGAAGGCTTAATGCTGGTAAAGTTGCAATATCTTACAGTACGAACTACAATTTGTATTAAATAGGTAACTAGTATGTTTAACCTACAAATAAACTATCTTAAAGAAACAGATAACAATTAAAGTATTAAACAGATTTGAATAAATAAATAAGACAATACCGGCGCTAACTGCAGAATGTTCCACAATTTCGCTGTCGCTTTGTCGTGACGTAGTGAGGTCATTATCGTGACATAGCTAATTGGCTGATCAAGTGTAGGAAACGCGGCAGCGAATACTGAGATAAGGACTTGTCCCCATCACCACGTCACGATGTCGTCAACTTTGAACGGTGCGGTGTCGCGGCGCGGCTCGTTGGCATGACTTGCAAATTTACGTTAACGTGTCGTGCAGATAAACGTCACGATGATGCAACGTAACACGTTGTCGTGCCTTGAAAGATTCTGGTACATTTTTCAGCATTTCTGACAGAACGAAACAACGTTTAGAGTCTGGCAAACGAAAGTAGAGACTGAAAAAGCGCGGCAAATTTAAAAAATCTCGGCATAGCAACCCCAAAACTAGTATGAAATACTTGGAATAACCTAATTTGATACTTTAGAATTAATAATAAATAATTTGATACTTAAGAATTAATAATAAATAATTCTAAAGTATCAAATTAGGTTATTCCAAGTATTTCATACTAGTTTTGGGGTTGCTATGCCGAGATTTTTTAAATTTGCCACGCTTTTTCAGTCTCTACTTTCGTTTGCCAGACTCTAGTTTCGTTTCTTGTAGTTTCTTACAGTTACAGCATTTCAGACATCTGTTTTGCACAACTAATCACTAAGACATTGAAACATCAACTGAGCGAGCGCATCGCCACGTAGTGCTGCCAACGACGTACGACGCGTACGTAGCTCCGCGGTAACGTTGCTGTACCTGCCGTGCCTTAACACGTCTCGTCAATGCACCGGACCGCGACACTGCACTATTCCACGTTGACGACGTCGTCGTGACGTAGTGATGGGGACAAGTCTAACGCAGAACGGAAGAGAGAGCTGTGAGGATATTTATCCAGCAGTCAAGAACAGCACTATTTCCACCCTACCACAACAACAACCAGATAAAAGTAATGAAGCTGGACGGGCCCCGGCAAAAAGATTTCTTGAGTAGGTAATGGATTCTACACAAGCTAGAATCTAGGCAGCCTATTGTTTCGTACCTAATTTACGAAAGCCTTGACCATAACCGTAGCAAGCTAAAAAAGGCCCACTTATGTCTTTAATTGAGTACTTATATAATGAGGCAACCAAACGGTCAACCTAACAATTTTGAAAAAAAAACCGGTTCATTATCTAATAAAAACAAGTTAATTTGTATATTAGTGTATAATTTTAATTTTGAATAAGTTACGTCATTCATTGACGACACGGTTGGCGCAGTGGTTGGGCAATCGACTGCTGCGCTGCATGTGAGCGTTGTCGCGGGTTCGATTCCCTTAAGGAAAAAATATTTGTAGGTATGGCCTACTTAATAGCTGTACCGGATCTATTGTCTTGTGTATTTGAGATGAATTGTTTGTAAACGAACCCACGATACAGGAATAAATTCCTAGTGTGGGACAAGGTTTAGGTTCTTACCTTATTAGCAGGGAGTATGGTAACTTAGACCTAATGAGGAAGAATTATAATCGTTGTAGTAAAAAGCCTGTAGTGTACCTACATATGTAACATAATTAGGGAAATAAAGGATACCTAGATAAACCAAACTGCAAAAGTACATAGATAATTAAGATAGATACCTGTCAGTCATGGCAAAAAAAATGTGCCTAAACAAAAAATAGAAGGCCTAACAACCTATCTAGAAGCAGGCCAGTTGTTTAGTAGTCACTTCTAAAAATACCAAGTTCGATATTTTCTATTTATCGGTTTCTCAACTTCACCATCAATAACTTCACTAACAGAATCAGAGAAGATTAGGAATCACCAGTCTTCACAATACAAGCGAAAAACCTTCGAAACATAACGAAGCGCCATCTGCCGTTATTGGAATAAACTATACATCTAAGCCAGTACAATACTTAAAAGTAACTTCCGTATGTCTATCGCATTCAGAGAGTGATTACTATACAAACTCTCTGATAGCATTTGCTATTAAATGCTTTTCTTTTTAATAATAATCATTTATTAGTTTTTAAGTAACAACTTTTAAGGAGAAAATTAAAAATAAGTTTCTGAACGAATCTTTTTCTCTATGGCAAAAACATGTCTGCCTGACAGTGAACGTCAGATTGTCAGTCTCTGACGCACGTCATTGTACTTTTATCGAAATAATCGCGAGAAAACAGAATTCTCCTCGTATTTCTATCTGTTTTACAATCATGCTAAAACTATGATACATTCATAACACAAAGCATTCCTTTAGACTTATTTCTGTGTTGATGGACTTTAGTTTGTGAGTTCTTAATGATGGCAAATAATCGTATACCTTCGGGTCCGAATACGCCTGGAAGTCAACAGACTCCCACACAGCAAGGAATCAAGATATTTATACAGAGGGACTATTCTGAAGGGACGGCGGTGAAGTTCCAGACTCGTTTCCCGCCAGAACTGGAAGATCGAGTAAGTGAAAGTCAGTTGTTTACGCGATGTCTAAACCTTGGGTCGTGGGCGCGTTCGTCGACTTTCCGAGTGTCTGTGACGGCTAAGAAATGATGTCAACTTGTACTTATCCTTGTTCTGACTTAACTTTTAACGTATTGAGTGACTTCGATGTTTTCAGTGTATTTAAGTCTCTGAAATGGAGTTATAGTAAAATCAGTAGAAATATTGTGAAATTCTGTTTACTTAGTTGTGATAAAAATTAGTGCTCTGTAATTTGGAATCAGAAAGTTATTCTGAATGATAATGTTTCTTGTTTTACTAGTTCTATTACTAGTCAGTCTCATACTTGGTTCCTCTAGCCATTAGAAATTAGTGACCTCATTAATAATTAAGCCAATAAAGCATGAGCCACACATGACCTATTGAAAACATAAAATAATCATATTTAATCAACTGGTGAAGCCGAGGTGCAGAGGTCATTTAGCTAATGAAGTTGTCTACAGGTGGACTAGCTAGATGGATGTTTTATGTTGAACATACTTTTTCATGTAATAAAGTGATTATGGAACTTGACATCATGCCTGCATTCCTTAAAGGATTTAAGGGGATAGTAATTCCAAATGGAAAATCACAATAACGATGCCTTAACTGAAAATAAAACTCAGGAACTCCATCTTAGCAGTAGCATTTGAGACCACAAGACTAGAAGGCAAACTGTAGAAGCAACAATTAACTGGCCTATAGGTAGATTCTAACTTAATGGTGGCTATGAAGTGCAACAAAAATGTGTTTTCACTGCACACTACACCACCCCCAACCCCGCCTTCACTGTTACCTGAATTTATACTCAATAAATTTGTGTTAACTTTGTTATCAATTATGTATTAGGTAGTTTGTTTTTGTATGTTTAATTTGTGTATTTTATGTATGGGCTTTAGTTGCCTGAAAATAAATAAATAATAATTAGTACCTAGGTAATCTGGAAAACAAGTTGTTTATTTCTAGGTTGATACATTGATTTCAAAATGAGTTGGTTCAAACAGAAATATTACCTACCTGTTAAACTTCAGTTTACTAACAAGACCTTCAAATAAATTAAGTTTTCAATACGTTTGCTCTGAACATGTCTGATTGACAGCGTTGGTGTGAAAACAATAACAGTAATTTGAATAATAATAGCCCATTATGAAGTTATCAACGCTGGCAACATGTAATTATCGAAAACCTGTTATGAAAGGCTTTAGTGGATATTAGCGTTTTATGAGAAAATATTAAATAAGTAGGTAGCAAATTCTGAAGCCTGTTGACTGAAATTATTTAAGTACAGTACAACTATTTTCTTTATGTCCCTCGGCAATCATCGGGTGCCTGCAACTTTTGCTTCTTACATTACCTTGTGTAAATAAATTAGGTACTTGCCGATACTTTACAGATTTCTTAAATAAATGATATTTAAGAAATCTGTTGGATATCTCCCAATTTCTTCATCACATTTTCACCAAATTAAAATGGGACCAATTTGGGAACATACTCTTTAAAACAATTTTTTTTAAATCGGTCCACAATTTGACGGATAAATCGGTGAACATACACAAAAAAAAACAAAAATAATGTCGAACATAGAACCTCCTCCTTTTTGGAAAGTCTCCTCCTTTTTGGAATGTCTCCTCCTTTTTGGAAAGTCGGTTAAAAATGTACCGAATCGTTTAAAAATGTAAGAGTCATACGATTTCAGAGAACTTTATTTTTCGTCTGTACATTTTGTTAAAAATAAGGTATCTATTTCCTTAAGGTCATTACTTGTACCGACACTAGGGATCGTGTAATAATCACCGTGTTATTCTTTTCAAAATCAATAGGTTCTATTCCTGGCTAAGAATATTGAGTTTTAAAAAGTCCCAAATGCAGTTTTAGTTTTCATCAAAACGGTCCCAAGACTCCTTTCAGTGTTGTAGCTTTTCCTCATAGATTCGGATTTGGCTCACTTGAAGAACTCACCCTGTATACGATAATTTTATATTATTTAGACATTCCCATGACTCACATTAATGTGATTAATGCCATAGTAAATCAGAGCCATATATCAATACATTCTGTTTCTTCTTTTTGTGTGAGGATGTGGCCAGCTCCTATGTCAGAGGTATTAAGACGTCTATGGGAACCCCATAAGCCTCTGACTTGGCTGTTTCAGACTTAAATTAACTATATAAGTCTAGGTTTTCGCACAATGTTTTTTTTCATCATTGCGTATTATTTCCAAGGTAAACTTATAAAGTACATATGAATTTGACGAAGTCACATTGGTATGAGTACTTGCCCAGATTTGGACCCACAACCTCAAGCATGAGAGGCGAGGTCATAGTCACTGGGCCACCACAACATTCAAAAAACAACCTACCGTGTTCTTAGACTGGTGTAATAGTGGTCCAGTGGCAACTATGTGTCAAAGGTTGTGGACTACCCTGCAGCACCACGACTGGCTAGAAAAATGACAGTGACATCCATTGTTGGTTGCTCAAATGAGTCCAAGAGGAATTATGATCCACTGTCTCCTTTAGAGAGGCTTGGGTCGCAGTTGTAGGAATATTATAGTTTGATTATGATATACTTGTACCTATAGTTTTAAATCCCTAATTAAATGAAATATGTTATCAAACCTCTGGAGACAATTGGTTAGCTACTACATTTTAACTGGACTTTATGAATCATACCTCAATCAATAATGAATCAGTATTTCATTAACTAATGTAAAAAGGTAGCTGTTCTGAGTCATAGTGCACAGGATATTGTGATGTAGTATTCAATTAATTACCAGTTATTAATTCATTGTTTGTTTGTTGATTATAATGAAACTATGAATTATGTAGTTTGGTACAACCTTATAACCAAGTCAACCTTTGGTAAATATATTTTTTTGTTAGGTAGGTACCTACGTGTAATGTCCCATTCTTTTTTTATGCAGCCGTTGCTGTCACACTACTGCGCAAAGGCTTGATTTCCTTCACAATATTCTTCTCCCTCGCCGGCTTGCCTCTTTTTCATCTTCATCTTCAGATCTTGTCACTGTTTGTCTATATTTTATTTGAAATCTAGCTGATCCCGTGGCTTCGCTGCCGTCAACTGGCTACCTATCTACCCTACCTATCTACCTACCAACACTACCTACCCTACCCTACCTACCCTGCCCATCTTACCCTACCCTACCTACCTACCTTATATTTTAAGTTTTTAAACCTTCCCTGTATTCTGTCATGTATCAGAGATGGCGCTAATAGTTATTCTGTTAGTCGGTACGGAGATAAAAATAACTCAATTAAAAATAATGTAAATCAGTCCAGCCGTTCTCAAGTTATAAATGGTGTAACACAAAATTGTATAAAGATTTCTTAAATTGGCTTTCAGCTGTATTATGTTATTGCAAAACTAATAAATTTATCACGCTTGTTTTCCCTATATGGTATGAAGAGTTGTTTACCTCCTAAGCTGCTGTTTTGTTACCTGCTAGTGAGATTTTTAATCACCACTGTCCAAAAACGGTGAAGGCAAACCGGTCTTAGAACCAAACATTCAAAGATATGTGACATCCACCAACCCGCACTCGGCCCGCGAGGAGATACCGTCTCTCACAGAGAGGAGGCCTGTGTCCCAGCAGTGGGCACATTAGAAAGCTGATGATGATGAAGAGATGAAAATATTCAACTTTACCGCTCAGTCTTGGATCAAATCCTAGCAGTCGCACTTGCAACTAGTACACCAACAAGCCAGCCTAATAACTAAGTAATCATCTCAAAATTCCAGATAGACAGACAAACCTTCGAGTATACGATGGAGCGCTTGAACGAACACTTCGAGATGGCGGAAACAGCTGACTGTAGCACGTACTGCGAAGGCTGCCTGGCCTGTCTCACTGCCTACTTCATCTATATCTGTACAGAGACGCATTATGAGAAGGTATGTACGAGTATTACGTTCCACATACCTTATGTGGAACGTTTTGTTGATCTATTGAAAAATAAAGTCTACAACAATTGATTAATTTTCAAATCAGACGAGAACTCTCAACTTTAAGTTAAGCTCGCCTTTGTATATATATTAAGTCTTTGTTTTATATTAAGTAATAAATTTGTGGAGTACAATAAAAATTAAGAAATTTTTGATTCGTCGCCACACAAGATTACACCCGAATAAAGCATGGACGGGCAGCCCTTGTTTCGTTTTATGGAATGTCTATTCCTAGAATCTTTCTTGATCTTTTATGTCTGGAATCAAGTTTAGGTTGACTACTATTTTAAACGGATGTGGCAGAATGTTATAATTATATTTATTTTTCAAGTAGGTAATACACATACATATTATTCGGCAAAACAATATTATCAAGACTGGCCAACATCTAATCTTAACAAAAGTACAAACTATAGGGGTGTTAAGAAGACCATCCAACACCTGATCTTAAAATACTACAAACTATAGGGGTGTTATAAAGACTAACCAACATCTGATCACAAAAGTACAAACTATAGGGGTGTTATGAAGACTGTGGCTAACATCTTATCTTAACAAAAGTACAAACTAAAGACTATGAATGAAGACTGGCCAGCATCAGATCTCAAGAGTACAAACTATAATCATGTGATGAGGACTTCCCAACATCTTATCTCAAAAGTAATAACTATAGGGGTGTTATAAAGACTAAAGAAGTACAATCTATAATCGTGTGATGAAGACTTCCCTACATCTTATCTCAAAAGTACAAACTATAGTGGTGTTATGAAGACTGGCCAATATCTGATCTCAATAGTACAAACTATAGGGGTGTTATGAAGACTGGCCAACATCTGATCTCAAAAGTAAAAACTATATGGGATGTTATGAAGACTGACCGACATCTGATCTTAAAAGTACAAACTATGGGGGAGATCAATATCTCTAGATTAGACCAGTAGTCAAGTCTTTCAGGCTTCTGATCAACCTGGCCGTCGTGTGTATTCCTATGATATCAAGATTCTTTGGTTTAACTTGATATCCGATGCACAGGTTGACCCCTGCCACATATGATCATAAGATACTGTACTTGCGTCACACACTATCAACCGGAGATTCAAGGTTGTGGCTTACTCGTATTAAAAGTACCTACTATTTTTCTGTGCTTATGAAACGGTAATTGTCATATCACCATCTGAACCTGGTTTGAACAGTAAGCCTCCTAAAGGGATAGAACATATTACCGAATTTTGGTTATTCATTTAGCTAGTTGTTGTTGTATTTTGAGGCATTTTTTATAAATATAGCAAATTCATAATATTCTGCTGCAAAAATGAAACTTCTATGAAAGACAGTAGATTTCGTTCGTAATTGAAGGAAACCACGACACTACCAAGGTCAATTACTTGGACAAAAACTGGTCATTAGTCAATGTGCCTAGATTGTATGGTTTCTATGGTGTATTTGCATAGTCACACAGAATTTGATTTGTTGCGGAAATTAATGGGTCTGTTGTTTTGTCTTGCAAATAGTTGTTTAAGTACCGGAACTCTTATTCAGGGTGTATTTTTTAAAACAAGGTAGAATAGATTATGCACAAATTAATAAATTATCTATTGATTGCCCCCATGTAAGGTCATAGAAATCAATGTCAATAGAGGTGTACAAATATGGTTTACAAAAATTTCATTTAGTTTGAGACTATCTAACTGTCACAAAAATTAATAGACCTTAGTTTATAACGTGCTGTAGTAATTTATATTATTTAAGTCTTTAGTAGACATTCAATCTTAATCATAAAATTATTATTTTCCCTGGCTGTGAATTTATGACACAAAAATACCATTAATGGATGTTAGACTAAAATTACTTTCAATCAATAAATTAAGTTCTCGAAAAATTTAATTTCGATCGAACGTAGTTGGTTTTAAGGTCTACACTAGTCAGTTGGTAACACCAACCACGAACTACCATCTTGAGCTGGCTTAGCGTAGTTTAAAGTTCCCATAGAATACGAGTCCAGCTTATAATGGTTTTGACAATACTACTGTAATAAAAATTTAACCTGTCTCTTTCTTCTCCACAGCACCTCAGAAAAGTATCAAAATTCATAGCGACGCAGAACGAAAGAGTATACAACCCCCGCGGAATACATATCACAGACCCGATCTTAAGAGGTCTACGAGTCATAGAGATCACAGTTATAGACGTACCCAACTGCCAGAGTCCGACTGGGAACTCAAACAACCAGATGAGACACACATGACCACCACAGGAAAATAGGGAGTTCTTCATGTAACCAACAAGACTCTTCTTGATGTAAGGATTTGGCTCTTATATGGTGTGAGAAAAGGTTTGTTTTTCTGTGTTGATTTTGAGGTTGTTTTTTTCAAAAAATTTGTGCAGTCATTGTAGATGATTGTGCAAGATTTTTGATGGGTGGTTATTTTTTTTTTGTAGTTTTTGTCCGTGTGCCTAGTTTGTTTTGGCACTGCAAAGAGATTGAGTATTTTTCTAACTTAATGTAAATAAATATGATTATTGAATTTGACATTATTGAGGCAATGCTGCCGTAATAAATTGGACACTGTTTAAATAATTTATTTGACTGGTTTACATAAAGTAAAACAAAATTTGTTTTCTACATAATTTAATGTTATTAATGCAAATCAAATAACGAGAACTTTTAAGAGGAAATGCGGTTAAAGAGGTCTTGCTGAAATTCCTTAGTAAAAAAGACATAATTCGAGGTTCGGCTCTCGCCGGTTTCCTCCTCCAGTACTGGACAAATTTAAAAGATATTCCATAAATTAAATAAAAAAGATATAATGTTGTGACTCTATGTTTTACTTTTTTCATTTATAGTTGTCAAATTTTGTACACTAGGCCTCTGTTGACAGCATAATTTTGAGCATTTTTGATGGTTCTGGTGCTTCTAAAGATAATGTATCATCAAAAGGAAAACCTAGGGGCATAGTATATATCTTTCTGTTTCAGTCCAAACCTCGAATAATGACTTTTTACTAAGGATAACCAGTCGGAAGTCTGCGACTGCATTTCCTCTTAAAGGTGTCAAAGCTTATGCACATTCCTGTGTGGGCACCTAGTTAACCAACTTAAAAAAAGGCAGAGGTTATGCACATAACAACAAGTTTTCTATATTATCTTAATAAAACTTCCGTTACGAATTAGTTATAATTCAGCAAGATAATTATACGACACGTCTTTTGCTATATCATGAAATTACGTAAAGAACAGTAAAATAAAAATGTTATCAGTTGTAACGTAATCTGATAATTTAACATTTTCTTAGTGACGCATTTTGAATTTTTTGACGTATCCGTCAGATAAGGTATCAGACACACTATTATGACAAGAGTTGATTCGGTTGCACAAGCAGAGCTAAGTTATTTTATAGTTTAGCTCGCATAGCTGAGGAAAAATTTTCATAAGTCTGTTGACCGCAAACTGTGAAAACTAAAACTAAAATTGAAATCATAATTCAAAATAATTATCAAATTTGCAACAGTAAACTCTATGTCATACAATAGAAAGTTCATATTCCATTGCAATGCATACTTTATTGATCCTTTTTAAAACAAATGGTTATCTAAAAATCAACTTAAAATACACAGTGCTAAGGTCGATACTTGAGGTATTGATTTAAAAGTTTTGCATTATAAATATATGTGTGTTAGTTTGAAAATGGAACATCAACACAACAGCTATGCGAGATAACTTAAACTAATAGTTTAGCTCTGGGTATACAACCTACTTAGAGAAAATGCGGGCAGAGAGCTCCTACTGATTTTCCTAGATAAAAGTCATAATTCGAGGTTCGGCTCTCGCCTGTTTCGTCCTCCAGTATTGGACAAATTTAAAAGATATTCCAAAAATAGAATAGAAAAGGTATGTGTTGTGCTTCTATGTTTTCTTTTTTAATTTACAGTTGTCAAATTTGTACAATAAGCATCTGTTGACAGCGCAATTTTGAGCATCTGTTGAGGGATCTAGTGCTTCTAAAGATCATCAAAAAGGAAAACATAGGGGCACAGTATTTTTTTTTTTCAGTTTATGGAATATTTTTGAAATTGGTCCAATTTTGGAGGGGAAAATAGGCGAGAGCCAAACCTCGAATTATGACTTTTTACTTAGGAAATGCAGTCGAATGTCTGCAACCGCATTTCCTCTTTGAGATTATTTTTATTTGATAATTTGGTGTAGTAGAAAAGTTTATAGAAATGAGAGCTAAATCCGTATGTCATCGAGATGGATTTTTTACAAAGTTTATATTATAGACTGTCTTTTTAATAAAAATTCCTTCGAGTCTTAGTGAAATGTATAAATGTGTAGATAGGACCACCGTGTGGTTTTCTATAATGAACGTAATTTTTCTACCTAGCTGAATTGTTTTAGAACTTCCACGGTCGCTTTGAGGGGTATTAAAAAGTAATGGCACACTTTTGGCAAGTATTATTTAAAATACATTGTAAATGCGGGCTTTTTTAAACCAGGCAGTTTTATTTTATTTTTATAAACGACTTCTTAGGAACCTTCCTGATGGCGCGACGCAATTTATATTACATCGCACGCGATATCGTACAATTATTTTCTTAGAAAATTTTAAGTGCAAATCTGTCAAACTCTATTGCATTGCGACCATGTTAACGAACTTGCAATTTCGCTTAGTAAAAATCGCTTATCGGTGTCACGGGGTCCCAGCGCTAAGAAAGAAAATTTGATTCATATAAATCTCACTAGATGGCGCGACATGCACCTAGTTGTTATTGAATTGTGTGTAAAATTAACATTTTCTGGAATTGCACAAAAGTTCTTGTTTAATCAACTCTCCTAAGTACAAAATTATGGAATATTGGGCTCTTAATTCACATTTCAAAGATTATTTGAACGGATCATTTAAAATTGATACCAATAGATGGCGCAGTTTTAAATGTCTGAGTCATTCCAATCGATTGTTTAATTTGTATTGTAGCACATTTTGGTGACTGAACACAATGAAACTGTAAAAACATGCAAAAAAGTACTATTAAACATGTTTTCACTGTATTTAAAGAAAACCATATTTATGCAACGAGTAAACTCTTTTACTTGCAAGTTGCTGCTAACACCATCTATCTATAGCCATGGAAAGGAACCAAACGCCAACGATGTACACAAAAAAGTCGGTTTAAACAGACGAAAAACGCTAGTTACTTCGGCACGGTTTCTTTGTATGGGATGAGGCATCTGTATGCTGTATGATATTATCTATGTCGATGTGATATTAATCGAATCGCGTCGAGCCAACAGGACGGTCGGTTTTAGCAAATATAAAGTAAAATAAAAAGATCGAGTGACGTTTTCCGATCTTTAAATCTAGCACTTAATATATCATCAACAAAAATGGACACAGTACAAAATTAAATTTTACAAAAATAGAAGGTCCATCATTACTTTTTAATTCCCTCATCCATTAGTAGATCACTCCAAATTAATTAAGTACATCAAGACTAAAAGTGACTCAATTTTCATATATATATGACTGATTTTAGTTTAATTTTCGTTTGCATGACCGAACTCCATTTGCCAAATTGTTCTTCCAATGTTTATGAAGAATGTTGTTGTAGATTATTTTATTAATATTTGAAACTATGTATGTTGGACGAGGTGGCTTATTAATCTAGGGTAGGGGAATGTACTAGCATTGACGATTTGAGTTTCTTGCTGGGATAATTATACAAAGAAAAAGAAATCTGGGGAATATAGTATAATATATTAACAATGTTGTCAGCCATAAAAAAAACACTGTATTTAATGGTATGTATGATTTATCAATATTTATATCCCTAAAAGTAGGTATTTATACAAAAGTTTGTACACGAGAATTCGCAGCGAGATAACTCGAATCGATAAGAAAAATAGGTGAATTGATAGGCGATAAAACAAATTGTAACATACAGATAATTATCTATAACATCGCTTGTGGCATTTTATCTACGAATTTTATCAATGTTAGTACATTTAAGCCCACTTGCACAACAAATCACTTAATGTATGTATCGCTAAACTTATTAGAAAGGTCATTCGGTCTCTCTAATCTTTCTTCAAGGTCAAGGCCATTACACACCGAGTCTCAAAGGGCCTCGGAAAGCACGTTGCGCCGTTGGTCCCGGCTGTCATTGGTAGATCTTTTACAGTCGTTACGGATAGTCAGAAGCTAGTTAATCTGACACCAGTCTTCCCAAGGAGTATTATGTTATCCAGTTACTGGATTTTGGAGATCAGATATGTAGTCATCATCATCATTTCAGCCGAAAGACGTCCACTGCTGGGCATAGGACACCCCAAGGCGTTGCCACACTAATTGGTCCTGTTCGTTCTGTGGTTTGCGGATTCCCGTAGCCTTGATCATCGCCAAGGTCGTCGCTCCACCTAGAGGAAGGCCTTCCAACGCTGTATCTGCCGACCCCAACGGCCATCCGTTCTGCGAGCTATGTGCACTGCCCTCTGCCACTTAAGTTTGGTAATTCTTCGGGGTATGTAGGTAACCTTCGTTCTCTTGAGGATGTCTTCATTTCTGATTTGATCACGCAAGGAAATGCCGAGCATAGCCCTCTCCATTGCCCTTTCTTCTTTCTGATGAGGCCCATTGTGAGCAACGTCATCACTGGCAACACACTGGTCATAGACTCTCGTCTAGAGTCACTGTGGTAAGTTGGACGAGAAGATACCGCGCAACTTGCCACAAAAACAGACAGATAGGCACTCCTTAGGATACTCCTTGTAAAATACTGGTACCCAGCTGCGGTTAGACTGGCAGCCGACCCCAACGTAGGGAAAAGGCTTGGCAGATTGATATGATTTTGTCATCTTTAAACAATGAGGACTAACGTTTTTGCGCTCACCAGTTGGCGCCACTGTTAAACGTTGTTATTACGCGCACGAAAGCAAAGTTTGAATTAAAATCATTTCTAATACAAGTGGTCAAGCACAAGCTTATCTAAAATAAAAAGCACAAGCTTATCTAAAATAAAATAATAATCTGCCATATTTGGAAAATATGCACAACAATAAAGGGTAGTAAATTAACTCGCGCTAATGGCCAAAAAACTATCAAATTTGACACTTTGAAGCCCTCACACTACACCAGCGCCCCTTTCGGAAAATTCAAACGCGGCAGTCCTTATTAACAGAAACGAAATGAGGGTTTTAATTCATTTAGTGCTAAATTATTTTAGTGATTTGCGGTGCAAGTGAGCCTCAGTCTTAGTTCATGTGGGTATAATGTATTGAATAATAGTTCGGTGAAATAGATTTTTGTTATATAAATACTTTTTAGTACTATAATCACCATTCCATGTAAGTTATGTGCAGTAATGTTTTACGATTTAGTTACGATTATGAAACATGTGTTTTCTATAACTGTAAGTTGTTTCCATTTATATTTTACCTTTAAAATCCTTTTGCACACAATTTTTTTTATATTATTATTACCTACCTTGATTGCATGTGTGTTCGGCAACAAGTAACCCATTTTTCAAGCACTTCCTGGCATCAGATTAAGCTGAAACTTGGCGTACTTATGTAAATTTGGAAACATTGAAATAATATGGTACTATGGAGCTGGTCTCACGATGAAGCCGGAAAGTGGCCATAACAACTCCTCAGCCACACAAGATAACACAATCGTGTTTAGGCTAATTGGATATGTATTGACAAGCGATATTACATTTCATACTTTTAAGTCAATTGAAAGCTTGTTCTAAAAGGACTTTTTTTTTTAATTGTTGTTTGACGAATTATAAAAATACTAACTTTTTCTGAGGCTTCGCTCCCGTGACCCTTCCATGCATTTCTACGGGATAAAAAGAAACTTGTGGCACTCATTGGTTGTATACGTTTTATCACTGAGAGAATTTTCGTAATCTTTCAGCACCCCTAGCCAAGTTACAAACTTTTCGTATCGAATCTCTTTCTACAATCGTTAACGCCTTCTATTTGTTTGGTTTGACCACGTGACTTAACGTTCAGATGTGTCATTCCCATACATTGATTCGTTTTCTACTAGCGTTATCGATTGTAGATTGTCAACTTGGCTACAGGTGCAGTACTGCCAGAGATTTCGTCTACCACATTAATAAAATAAAATTTTACCACATTTTAATATTAGTCAAGATTTTGATATTATAAGTGAAACAAAAGTTTAATTGGTGATATAAATAAGTTTCATGTACTCCTCAACCCATTTTGAACCCTAAACCTAAACCACATGAACTAAGACTCAAAATTGTGATTCAGTTGTAGGTCATATTATGCCGAACATATTGTGAATAACCGAAACATACGCTAAGGTATCTTTGTATAAAAAATACCTAATATACAGGGAGACTTTTATTTTCTGGGCAATCTTTTAGAGGGTAGTAAGAAAGTACTCATGAATACGAACTACTTTTACTAAGAGATCGATTTAGAAATATGAAAAAAAATCTGCTGTTCAGTACATTTATTGCACGTTACGCAAACATCCCTAATTTTTCCTGGGTAGAAAAATGTTCTATTTAATCCGTCAGTGAGATCATCAAATAATATTGGACACGTATTTTTTGCTTTACGAAATCAATAAAATAACACAAAGATAAAGCGCATCAAAGTTTAGGAGTGGGGGCTTGTAACGTCACTATGTCAGTATAATGTGTACTAACGGCGTGACGTCACACGATATTTCAACGCATTATATCGTCGTCACTTTATGCTTGCGTGTCAAAAGAAAATACGTGTCCAATATTTTTATTTATCTGCCTGACGGACGATAGACAAATTTTCAGTTAATATTTCTATTAGGGTAGTTTAGATAATAATGGTTTCTTATATTCATGATCCTTCTAAAACATTGACTACGAACTAAAAATCACCCTGTATTCTGGCCCCTATATTAATATGCGTTGTATTTTTATTATTAGTACTAATTATAAAGCTATTCACTAATTTAATTATTATTTTACGTGTAAATTGAATTTTAATACTATGTGCGGTTGGCTTTAGGACTTGTATAGCGAAAATCGGAATTATTCTTATATTTGTGTCGGTGTTGTACATAATATAAATTGTA
The DNA here is from genome assembly GCA_949775005.1 of Orthosia gothica. Lineage (NCBI taxonomy): Eukaryota > Metazoa > Arthropoda > Insecta > Lepidoptera > Noctuidae > Orthosia > Orthosia gothica. The sequence goes on along the minus strand of OX459047.1, from coordinate 11,908,198 downwards.
AGCTCTAAAGGGCGTTTTAACACATTATTCTAGAAGTGTGAAATTTTATTGCGTTTTGTTTTTATGAGAATTTTGTTAGATTTTTGCGTGTACACTCGATGAAGTTGATTGGTGACCCATCTTATTTTACTTCACTTCTTCCTTTTCACAGACCAGAAAATATGTATAATAAAAAGAATAAGATCAGGAAGTCCAGGATTTTAAGGGTTTTTGACATAGATTGTTGCTATAAACAGACAATATTACATCAATGTGTCAGACTTCAAATGGTCGTACGTGTATAATTATCTACTAATTTAACTTACCTATGCAATTGTGTAACTGGTTATTGAAAATTGTGACTATCCGCCTTGGTTGTAGTTTAATCAAATTAAGTGTGCAGTGTGTTAAATGTAGATAGTAAGGTTCACACACAGACTATCACACCACACACACAATTGTGCACATACGTAATTTGTGTGCTGCACTGAAGTTTGTACCTTGACGTTAAACTGAATAGTACAAAGCGCATCATCATCATCATATCAGCCGAAAGACGTCCACTGCTGGACATAGGCCTCCCCTAAGCATCGCCACATTAACCGGTCCCGTGCGTCCCGCATCCAGCAGATCCCCGCAATCTTCACCAGATCATCGGTCCACTTGATGGGAGGCCTTCCAACGAAGCGTCTTCCGGTTCGTGGTGTAACTTTTCTGCCCCATCGGTGATCCGTTCTGCGAGCAATGTGCTCTGCGCACTGCCACTTAAGTTTGGCAATACTTCGGGCTATGTCGGTAACTCTGGTTCTCTTTCAGATCTCTACAATTCTGATTCGATCACGCAAGGACAAAGCACATACATAATTTCTAAACTATCTTATTTGATATGACAAGACAGTATTTTTTTTATCGCATGGACCATTGGCAGCCACAGAGCATGGATGCGACTCGGCGACCGCTGCTAAAGAAAGCACTGTTAAAACTTACCATACAATACAAACCGAGCTTGTCGGTGAGTTTTACTAATCAAACAAAAACTGACGGCTCTTGACAACTATGCCTGTGACAGATTAAACTTGCGCTCATCGCAACTTGCGTGGACACGAATGTTATTAGTAATGGCTTACTGGCTCCCGGCGCTCGTTCCTTGTGCTATAAATTAAATTAGCTTAGTCATCCATTGTCCAACATTACTCACGAATGTTTTGTTGCAAAGACGTTTGAGTTTTCTTGACTCACGTTTACGTATGTCAGTGCACACAACTTCAACAACATTTGGTTAAAGTAAGTTCAATAGAAATGGATAAAATTATAGGAAAAGACATCACACTGTTATGCGAACGAATGTATGGAAAATGAAAAATTTGTCTTGGGTTTGAATTTTAAACTACATTTTCAACTAGGTCATGACCTTGGTTTCGATCTCATGGCCCATTGGAAACGTGTTTTTTTTTTCCGAAAAAAAAAAGCCTATGACACTTGGATAATTAAATCAGGACTTCGCAAAGAAAAGTAGACTTTTTCTATATACCTAGTTCAACTCATCTCTGCGCGCGGTGTTAAGTGTGGGTAAGCATGTATAGGTGGCTGTTTGCTCGGACAACGACTGCCGCGTCACTGTCACACAAATGCATTATGTATAATTACAAGCGCACGCACACATGGCGCCGCGCGCACTGATAAGTTGAACTATCTACATAATATTATTTTAGATTAAGATGATAGTGACGAATGATTCGAGTTGACTGATAATAAAAATACTTCCAGAACTATTTTCAGAAAATTATAATTCATTTTTGCGGTGGTGAAGTTTGTAATCGCTTGAAACTTTGCGTTTGAAGTAAAAATAACAAAAGAAAATGTAGTTTATAATCAAACCAGAGCTAATTATAGTTTTGTATAGAGTAAATAAAACGCTGCGAGAATGAAACTTAGATTAAATCACGGTTTATATTTCCATTACGTAAAGATAAAGTCATAAATACATTATTTTAATTCAAGATTTTACATGGAGCGTCCTCACTGGGAGCATTCTTTCGTGAGCATTTGTAAACAATCAATGCTTCCCAGCGAGCCCAGTATCACTTTCGAGCAAAACTATGAACGTTCGAGTCGAACATTACCTTGCGAGCTTGGAGCATTCGAATACGATTTCGTTAAATGTCATTCATTCGATAATACGATTGACCAAGAAGGTCACAAACACTTAAGATCAAGGGACTGTTCCTGGCCAGTAATATTCCTATATACATACTCATTGATTTCATTATCTGAGTACTCGCTTTCGAGCGTTTTATTTGCGTGAACGTTCAAATGCGAACCGTTTCCGCAAAAATCGAAGCGGCGTCCACACCGGCCGAAGTTCGTGCTTGCGTGTAAGCTTTGTAACGCTCGGCTCAACGTCCTCACCACTCGAATATTCGACGTCGAATGCTCATTACACGTGAATGCTCTCAGTGAGGACGTTCCTTTATATATTTATAATAATAAAATACATAGCTTAGAGACCCTAGGTAAATTGTCATTCTAAAAGTGAGGACGATGGTTCAAAGGCCAAAATGTGAGGGAATGTTATCACGTGACATTTTGATAGCGCTTGGCAATTCCATACATTTATGACATTTTCCAATCGCTATAGCTTCGCTTTCATTGAAAGAATGCCACTTCTCTAGAGTCTCAGGTCACAAACTTCAATGAGCACGTTTGTCTCTGAAAAATATTATACAATGTCTACACTTTTTATAAATTGAATTTTGACTTGTGTTAGTTCAGCATTTATTTCTTATATTTATTATTATTTCTTAGGGTAGGATTCACAATTATTTATAAATCTTCTAATGTAATAAAGATACACACTGTATTTCTGTTTGTTTTAATATCGCCTGCGAGAAATGTTTTTAATTTGTTCCCAAAAAAAGTGTATAATTATGTTCATATTTATGAAAGCTACAATAGTCCCATATCATCATCATGCAGATTTTATTTATTTAACCATTAATGTACACACAAAATAAAGAGACAAGAAGAACAAGGAACAGAGAATAGGTACTTGTACTTGCGATTGGAGAGACCTAAGTCTGGAAGTAGACTTCTGCTCCTGTAGCCAAGTTGACAATCTACAATCGATAACGCTAGTAGAAAACGAATCAATGGGAATGACACATCTGAACGTTAAGTCACGTGGTCACCATACATATAATTATATAGAAGGTGTTTACAATTGTAGAAAGAGATTCGAACAAAACGTTTGTAACTTGGCTAGACGATGATAATGGAAAAAAACGATTTATATTTTAACTAAACTATTTGCGATAACATTAGACGTTTAAATTAGCACGTTCAACCGATTTTGACTTCTATTGCGTTGGTGATAAACAGTTGGTTTTGGTAACAGTTTTATGCTTTTTATGTCATCCTTATGTTTACGGGATAGAACTCAAAATCGGTTGAACGGACTGTAAAAAGATTTGGAACATGTCTGATGTTATTTCAAATGGAGTATACCTACTTACATATACGTTGACAAATGGCAGTATCATTGCTAAGCTATTTTTTCGTAAATTGAACATTGAAATTATATATTTTAACCTGAAATTAGGGTTGTCCTACATTGTTAAATGATGTTTAAATATAATTTCAATATAATTTCTCTCTGCTCCTTTCACTTAAATGTGTGTAAATCTTTTTATTAACTGTACGTAATTTCGCCTCCATTTTAACCATTAATTTAGTGTTCAATGGAAGCATTTTGTCATTTTTATACGAGTAAATGATTTGTTAGTTTGTGGTACATCTACAGGACTTTAAACTTTATTGTTAGCAACAGAAAACAGATTTTTATTTATGTGTCAATACTTATTTTCATATTTCAATTTAGCCTATATTTGTCTACATAAGTCGAACCCTTGCGCTAGGTACAGTGTGTTGCGACCGAAAATTGGATTGGCTGGGATTCTGAACTGAACATGAGTTGATAGTGTTAAACCCAACTTTAGTTCAAAAGTTTGACAAGTTTTGCGACTAAAGAAGAGATTGACAAATACTCAACTCGAAATTCTTTATTCACAAGTTCTTAATACGTTATTCTCTTTTGGTTGGATCGTAACTTTAACGGCTATTTTTCAAATGTGCGCGTCCAAGCAAAAAGTGTCCAATAGTGGGGTAGGTATTGAGTTAAGACTACATTCGGACTATTCGGAGACAATTCAAAAACTGGCTTTTTTATCAGACATTTGCAGTTGAAACTGTACAGTGTTTGTATGAGGGCAATTTTACAAAACTGCTTACAACATCTCGGAAACTAAACGCCGAGAACTTGACCCTTTTTGCTTAGACGGCCACAAATATTGTCTCTCATCTACCGGCATTAAAGTCCTGTAAATTTAGTAATTATTCTAGCGAAAGAATTAATAATAGTTTAGACTAAAATATCAAAACCGTTATCACATAATTTTGCATGTAACTACTAACTAGGTATATGTATAAAATGCACAGATAAAAAATGATATTAGAGTGTAAATGTTGCAAACAAATAAAACTAAATTGGAGATCGTAAGAAGTTATCTGTTAGAGTTAAGTTATAAGAGTATATTGTAAAATTTATTATGACTATTATTAAATAATTGGAGTTACGTATGTGAATATTTCTTTTTATAATAAAATTATTGTAAAAATGTTCTTTGTTTGTTTTGGCATAACCCACATGTGCTGCTTTCTTTCACGGACAGTTGTTGTTTTTGTTTAGTTGTTGTTGTTATATAGATTGGATATAATATCTATCTTTTAAATAATAAAATTAATTAAGGAACCGTGTACTTACAGAAAACCTGTCTCTCACTATCCTGATAAAAAACCTAGCGCCACATAACAGCAGTTTTAATTTTTCCCCACTGCTCAACTGAGTTGTGCAGGATATATTTCTAGGTAGCTATTTATTTTTAATTATAGTTCGGCTCGCACTTGAACACTATCTCACCAGATGGTAAGCGATGATGTGGTCGACAGGTAAGGACGCTTGCCTAGAAGTAACCTATTCACTCTCGACTTTAAGATCCCCAGGTTGTAGCTGTCGGGAAATAGACTCCTGCAGGGAATGCCACTCCTTAGCTGTACCCACAGAGTACATTGAAATATGGCTGTACCTACGCATAATGAAAGTATTCCCAAAACGTTTAGTGCATATGGAGGAGATGTCCACCGTAAGTTAGCTCTCACATCTCATCACGAGTTAGCTCTCACACGGATCACGGACACGGACGTGGTTTGCGTAACCGCCCTACACGTACGTGTAGGGCGGTTACGCACGTGTAAGTACGTGTCCTTGATTTGAGTTCTGAGGCCTTGATGCGAGTTTTCATTTACGCTCAATCGCGTTAACGTATACGATCTCTTATGTCGAAATGTATACAAAAAAAGATTTTTCTCCTTACCGTCCCCAGACGGTGCTTATCCGGTTTCATTACAAATTGATGTTTCCGTTAACGCGATTGAGCTCGAGTAAACATTCGCACTAAGGCCTCAGAATTCAAAATGTTCTAAATTATGACAGTTTGCTGCGGATAGAGTGCGGATGTAGTGAGTAAACTGCCCTACAATATAAGTACTACGGCTACTTCAGAACCGAAATTTTACGGACACGGATCGGAGTAATGCGTAAGTTAATATAGGCCAATTTTTTGTTAGTTCGTAAAAACAAATATGATATTGGAACAGTTTATTTTTGTAATTAACGCTGCGTAAGATAACCAAAATATATCTCTTCTTCTTCAAGGCAGAATGATAGATGCAAACTTATTCTAAATAACCAAAATATATCTCTTCTTCTTCAAGGCAGAATGATAGATGCAAACTTATTCTAATCTACATATACGCCTAATAATAATAGTCCTCCAGACCGAATTTCGGCGGAATATCGACGTGGTGTATTGTAGTACACAAATGGGTGTCCAAACATAGATAGAGTCACCCACCACTCCATTAAAGTCCCAGGAGACGGAAATCAGACACGACCAGCGAGAGATCAGGCGCAGGGCTTTGGCTTAACGTACTTTCCGAGGCACAAGGGTATCACACCACCGACGTCCAAACCCTGGGCTAATACTAAGTAGGTAATTACAAATGAAAAAAAAAACAATATCATTTTGCCCGACCAATTGAACCCTAGGTTCACGCTCATCAGTCGTACCTACTTGCGACTGGCAATCTACATACGAGCAACTACGTAAATAAGACATCAGCATTTTAATGTTCCTACGGCTGGGACACAGGCCTCCACGCTGTGAGAGAGGGAATGGGCCCTAATGTCACATGTCTTCGATTTTTTTGTTCTAGGAACAGCTGGTTTCCTCACAATAATTATCTTCACCGTTTTTAGAGCAGTGGTGATGAAATAATTTACATATACTAAAGCGCGTGCCTGGGTTCGAACCCACGACCTACCTATGACACGTAAGTCGGGGCCACCACTGCTCCACAAAATAAGTAGGTTTTACCTAACTTTTTTTTACAAAACCTTACAAAACCCTGGGAACGGAAACATCTCGAACAACGGAAAAGCTAAAGTAATTACAGGGGTCGTAAACAAAAACAATTGAGTCTTTACGACTTTCGGGAATGCGAACTGACGCGTTATTCTTGGAGGGGCCGTAAACATTCGGTTTATGTGCCTAATTACATGGGGTTATTACTTGGTAGGCTGCCGGGGTCGCGGACAAGGGGCGTTGGCTTTAGGGGTGAAGTATGGGAATTTGCTTAAGACTTTCTCAAGGGTTTCAATTAAAATAATAACATATCATTGGGTGGATGTGCACTTATAGCACTATATTTTACTTTCTGCCTTAGTAGATAGGTACACCCACTATTCTTCAGTTATGTCTAAGACTACATGGGATAGGGGCGAGCCTATTGCCATCAACCTTCGAATTTTTGGTTCTAGGACATGTCGGGTTCCACACGATGTTTTCCTTCACCGTTTTGAGAGCAGTGTGGGGTGTACCCCATTGTTGAAGTTCATTACCGCGATGTACGGTACAGCGAAAGTTTACTATCGCGACGTTCGTTGTTGCGAAAGTTCTTAACTGCGATATACGTTACTGCGAAAGTTTACCATTGCGACGTACGTTGTCGCGAAAGTTCTTAACTGCGATGTACGTTACTGCGAAAGTTTACCATTGCGACGTATTTTGTCGCGAAAGTTCTTAACCACGATGTACGTTATTGCGAAAGTTTACCATTGCGAAGTACGTTGTCACGAAAGTTCTTTACTGCGATGTATGTTACTGCGAAAGTTTACCATTGCGACGTACGCTGTCGCGAAAGGTATTTACTGTGACGATTGCAGTAATTCGATAACACGCTATTGCGATTTAGGACATCTAGGAGTGTTGCTGATACTGGTGATAGTGTAAATATTATATTGTTGGACATGACTAAAAACTGAGCAAAAATTGTGAGCAAATTTAATTATAAATGAACCAAAAGATAATAATAATAAAATATACATAAACAAAATTCATGTACCTATCTATCTAAGTCAACTTATTAAATAAATAATGTATTTCTTTAGGTTAAGTGTATTTACAGAGATAAACTATGCGTGTTTATTTCTTATTTATGTAGATACCTTTAAACGAGCAATTATAGCATGTGTGTTTAAAAAAAAATATGTTTATTTCTCACCACAATATTACACAATACGTCATTTAGAATGTCTTAACAAGCTTATTACTATTGTGGGAGACTGGTGCCTAAACTAGGCTGCAAGCCTGTATTTCAGGATAAGATATATAGATAATCTGAATTTCGGAAACGGCGCCAACGATTTTCATGTAATTTAGTATGCAGGGCCTTTCGGGAGCGATAAATCGATCTAGCTAGATATAATTTAAAAAAAAATCGTTTCCAATGTTTTCACCCGAGTAGAGCTCGGTCGCCCAGGTGCTGTAGATTAAGTATCTAGTGTGCGATATACTTAGACAGGCACCTACATGAATTTTGTTTATGTTGATTTTTCTTTTGTTCCATATAAAAGAACCTACATAAATTTTGTTTATGTTTATTTTATTATTATTATCTTTTGGTTCAATTCTAATTAAATTTGCTTACAATTTTTGCTTATTTTTTTGTCATGTCCAACAATATAATATTTCCGCTATCACCATTATCAGGAACCCTCCTAGATGACCTAATTCGCAATAGCGTATTATCGAAACTGCAATCGTCACAGTAAATAACTTTCGCGACAGCGTCCTTCGCAATGGTAAACTTTCGCAGTAACATACATTGCAGTAAAGAACTTTCCTGACAACGTACTTCGCAATGGTAAACTTGCGCAGTAACGTCCATCGCAGTTAAGAACTTTCGCGAAAACGTACGTCGCAATGGTAAACATTCGCCATAACGTACATCGCAGTAAAGAACTTTCTCAATAACGTACATCGCAATGGTAAACTTTCGCAGTAACGTACATCGCAGTTAAGAACTTTCGCAACAACGAACGTCGCGATAGTAAACTTTCACTGTACCGTACATTGCGGTAATGAACTTCGCAACAATGGGGTACACCCGTGGTGATGTTATACTTAATTTACACAAAGTAAAGCGCCTGCCTGGGTTCAAACCCACGACCTACAACTTGTAAGTCGCGACCGTTACCACAGGGCCACCATTGATCTCTTTTACCAGGTCTACGACCAGTGTGTGTTGCCAGTAATTAGGTACACAAAGCAAATCAGAAAGGTTTGCAGAGCACACCAACATAGATGTTTGTGTGTATAAAATCAACAGGTGTATTACTTCGCCTATTTATTAGTTTTTGCTTCACAATATATTTATAAAGCAAAGAATATGAAGCATACATTTAATTATGTAACTGACTGGTCACGTTGACCGACTGACCCGTCCTTGACTGTCCCGTTGGCTGACTGTTGCTTTTGGCTTTCAGGAGTTGCAGTGGTTTGGGAATAGTGCGGTGGGATTGTCCCCAAAACCCGCAGCCTAATTGCGTAAGTAAATTCGGCAACGGAAACAATCTGGTTCTTTAAAAACACACACATACACAAAAAAGTTGAATCTTTATTCAACTTTTTTGTGTGCGAATTCACTTATACAATTAGGCTGCCGTATCCCGTGACATGAGTGTATAAGCTCAAGTCTGGTAAATCAGGTCTTAGGATCGAATCTCACCAACGCACTATAAACACTGGAGAAAAATATATTGAAGTAAAAATTAAACGATATTAAAATAAGAAATCAACAATATTTATTGACTAGGCTTTTTTTTTAAATTATGACTACAAAATATAAAGGTTTATTGTGCATGACAAATATTCTAAGTCGGACAAGAATTAACGTTATTTTTGACACTCAAGTGGTTAATTATTTATCTATTTGAGATATGAATAAACATGTTAGTAAGTTAGATTTTAAAATACAAGTATCCTTAATTATTGTAATGTAACTAACAATAACATCACTCACATAAACAAAATTTAATCACAAGACTTTTTGATAGCCATGCAATCACAGTAAAATTTTCTTTGACATTTAACCAACGTTGCACAAGTCAATGAGTTTCTGCGGGTATGCGGTGTGCACAGTTGGTGGCATCATGTTTTGTAAAACGTCCAAGTAACCTTTACTGGTATTGCGACCCCCTACTGCACTAATTCACCGGGACCCATTGATGGCATCCATCCGCAATATCCCAAAGTAATGCGGACATTAGATCTGCATTAAAGATTTTGTTTTTTATAAAACCCTTATCATCTTTTCGCCGCGACTGTCCTTGTCTGACTTAAAACATTTTACATCGCTAAATATAACTATATTATTACACCAATCGAAATCCTGATATTCTATTGCAAAGCTTACCCGGTTTTGCCTGGGGATATCTGTAAAATTTTCTGCACGCAAGTGGTTCCGTACAGTTTGTAATGTCACGTCATGTTTAGTCACCCTGGAACGAGTACGAAGAACGAAACTAGTAAACTAGTAAGGAAGGGCTCAGCCATATGCCAAGCCACTATATCACGGTGCCGCGCTTTGGCATCTGTGTATGCAAAACCTTTGGTCCCGGTCGGCGAGGATCAATGCTTCCCGAATCTGCATAACGATAAAACTACAATTGCACAGTTCTTCTCTGTGAACCATAATAAAATGTTATGACAAAAAACAACAATCAATAGCATGTGAATTATTTAAATTTATTAAACTTCTAAACATAATAAAAAAAATTGTTACTCACCGATGGCGATATCATTAAACGCCTCGCAATTTCACTAATTGAAACGTTTTGCTCATGCAAAATAATTATCTCAGCTCTTAAGTGTAGTGAAGTGATTAAAAAATAAAAGCACTTCACAAAACTTGCAGGGTATAATGCCTAAAAACGTAACGAAAGCCCGATAGTCAATAGCAGTATGACGATGAACATGTATAATGATTTGTAATTTTTAGAGTCTAGACAATTAATATATTCCAGCTCAAATATAAAGAAGACTTGCAATGAATTGAAGAAACAAATGTAAAATATGTTATTAAAACATACAAAAACATTCGGACAACACAGTCGGATTCAATCTTACGGCGTAAGATATAATATACCGTACGCTCGAGTAATGTGCCACGGAGACGATTGTTACATTAGCTAAAGGAGATGTTCCAGAAATGTATGAAGCCTGGGCCAGCTCTATGTACACTATAGGTAAAAATCGCTATGTAATATAGTTGTAATATATTAATTGAGTATTTAGTCTATGGTTTTAGAATATGATGTAAGTCGTCTATGGTAAGCCCTCTCTTCTCTCTGCATCCTGGAACCACAGCAATGTCGTAGGTTGAATTAATAATAAAAGTGATTCATCTTAATGCAGAAACCCTTTTATTTAAACATATTTACATGGCGCAGCCGGTAAGTGACAAATGTTTATGAAGTAACCTAGTAATACTATCATTGTCACAATAAAATGGAAAACCTCAAACAACCTCCGCCATTGCAATTTCATGGCGAACTTAAAGAAAATTGGAAAAGATTCAAGCAAAAATTTATGCTTTACTACAAGGCTAGTGGCTATGAAAGTAAAAAAGTTGTTACCAACGACCAAAAGGTAGCACTCCTATTACACACAATTGGTGATGAAGGTCTAGAGGTATACAACACGTTTGAAAAGGAGCAGGGAGTGGATGAGACGCTTGAATGGGTACTGGAAAAATTCGAGTCCTACTGTACACCATTTCAAAACGAAACAATGGTGAGACATACATTCTTCAAAAGAGAAAAGAAAGACAATGAAACGTTTGACGAGTTCGTGACGTCGCTGAAGTCGCTATCAATGGATTGCTGTTTTGGGGATTTAAAAGAAAGTCTCATAAGAGATCAAATAGTTAGAGGCATTAGAGACGCAAAAATCGCAGAAAGATTACTCAAAGAACAGAATCTGGATTTAAAGAAATGTATACAAATATGCAAATCCTCAGAAATGGCTAACAGACAGGTGAAACAATTACAAGACGAAGAAAATACAGTTGGAGCAGTGATAAATACAAGAAAAGCAAAGAAGAATACTAAAGGGATACATCAAGAGACAAAATCAGATATTCAGCAACAGTCAACTTCTAAAGAAGAAAGAACTTGTTACAGGTGTGGCTACAAGCATGGTTTTAGGTGTCCAGCCTACAAAGCTCAGTGTAAATTCTGCAATGGATACGGGCATTATGCTAAAATGTGTAGAAATAAAAAAGTGAAAATGATTAATAGAAATAGTGAAAGTGAGTCTGACGATGATCCTGTGTTAGGTATGATCATGGTAGGTAGTGTAACCAAATGTTTAACAGAAGCTCTTCAGATCAATAACAAAATTATAGACTTCAAAATAGATACAGGGAGTGATTGTGATGTGTTACCCCTGAGTTATGTAGAAAAGTTGAAATGCAAGGGCATGATTAGAGAAAATTTGAATAAGTTATATAACTATGATGGTTCTTTAATAAACTGTGTTGGTACTATTACGTTGAAATGCAAGTTAATCAATGGTAAGAATGTGACACTATTTTTTCATGTAGTAAATAACAAACAATCTTGTCCAGTGTTAGGTCATAGTACAGTATTAAAATTAGGTATTATAGAAAGAAAATACTTGAATAAAATAAAAAAGGAACAAATTGATAGTAACTACAGTGAGATGATTAGTGAGTATAAAGAGTTATTTGATGAAAATAGAATTGGTGCATTGAAGGGAGTAGAATATTCTATAAAATTAAAAGAAAACAGCATGGGAAGAATCTGTCCACCAAGAAGTATACCGATAGCTTTACATAAACCTCTAAAATAAGAACTGTTAAAATTAGAAAAGTTAGGTGTTATAGAAAAAGTCACTGAACCCACAGAATTTGTCAGCAATATTGTGATAGTCAAAAAGCCCAGTGGTCAAATTCGTCTATGTTTAGACCCTAGTACTTTAAATAATTGTATTAAACGTGAACACTTTAAATTGCCTACTTTTGATGAAGTGTCCGCTAAGATGACAGGGGCAAAAATATTTAGTAAATTAGATGCTTCAACAGCATTTTTTCATGTGAAATTAAATGAAGATAGTTCAAGGCTTTGCACTTTCTGTACTCCTTATGGAAGATACTGTTTTAAGAGACTACCTTATGGTCTGTCATCAGCACCAGAGATTTTTCATAGGCAGTATTGTCAGTTATTTGAGTCAATTGAAGGCTGTGAGGTATTTATCGATGACATTGTTATATATGCAGAAAATAAAAAGTTACATGATAAAATACTTAGACAAGTACTAGAAAAAGCAAAAGAAAATGGTATTCAGTTAAACTTTAGTAAATGTCAATTTGGGTGTCTGAAATTACATATCTTGGTCACATTTTGAGTCAGGAAGGAATAAAACCAGGCCCAAAGAAAATAGAAAGCATATTAAATCTAGAAAAACCTAAAAATGTTAAAGAACTTCAAAGAATATTAGGGATGATAACCTATATAGCAAAGTTTATTCCATCTATGTCTCAGGTGTGTAACCCATTAAGGCAATTAATTAAAAAGGGTTCAGAGTTTAATTGGACCAGGGAACATGATGTGGCATTTTGTGAACTTAAGGAAATATTGACATCTGAGCCAGTATTACAATTTTACAACCCAGATAAAACATGTGTTGTCTCTGTTGATGCTTCAAAAGATGCATTAGGAGCAGTGTTATTACAAAGCAACTTGCCAGTTGCATATGCTTCCAAAGCTATGACCAATACACAGAAAAATTATGCTCAGATTGAAAAGGAACTACTGGCCATAGTCTTTGGTTGCACTCGTTTCCATCAATTTATTTATGGTAAAACTGTTCTAGTACAAACTGATCATAGGCCATTAGAGTCCATATTTAATAAACCTCTGTGTGAAATACCATTAAGGTTACAGAGAATGAGAATGCAATTACAAAAATATGATTTGGTTGTAAAATATAAGCCAGGTAAAGAATTACTTTTGGCAGATACATTGTCTAGAGATGTTAATAATATGTCAGAAGAAAACATTGTTATTGAAGATTTGTATGAGTGTCAGGTTAGTATGGTGAAAACTAACTTAAGTATATCTAACTATAAATACAATTTATTTAAAGAAGAAGTTAGAAAAGATAAAGATTTACAATTACTACTAGAATATATAAATAATGGTTGGCCAAATAGAGTAGATAAAATACCAGAACCTCTAAAACCATATTTCAATTTTCAAGAACAGCTATTTGTATATGACAATTTAATTTTTAAAAATAGTTGTTTAGTGGTACCAAAGTCTCTGAGAAATGATATGTTACAAAGAATCCATTACAACCATCTAGGCATAGAAAAGTGTAAATCAAGAGCAAGGGAATGTATTTACTGGCCTAAAATGAGTAAAGATATTGAAAAAAGTGTTTTGGAATGTTCTGTATGTGAAAGATTTAGAAAGAATAACAGTAAAGAACCAATGATTATAAGAGAAATGCCCAATAAACCATGGTCTATAGTAGGAAGTGATGTATTTTATTATAATGGAGATCCATATATTATAATTGTAGACTATTTTAGTAAATATTTTGAAGTAATTAAACTTTCAAACTTGTCAACAGAAAACACAATTAAAATTATCAAAACCAATTTTTGTAGATTTGGCATACCAGATATACTATATACAGATAATAGTACTAACTATGTTAGCTATAAATTTAAAGAGTTTGCCAAAGAGTGGAATTTTGTTCATAAAACCAGTAGTCCATATCATCACCAATCTAATGGGTTAGCGGAAAGATTTGTACAAACTGTTAAAAATATATTTAAAAAAGCAGACTATGAAGGAAAAGACAAATATTTAGCATTGCTGGAATACAGAAATACACCTATTTCTAAAGAATTAAATTATAAGTGTCCTTCAGAATTATTAATGGGGAGAAAAATTCAAGGATTGTTGCCTACTATATGCCATAATGATAAAGAAAATTATGAAAATTGTAATGTGCAGTCAAAATTGTATAAGAATGCATTGAAACAAAAAGTATACTATGATCAAAGAAACACAAGAAAATTGAAGCATTTAGCTAAATACCAAAAAGTTCTTATATCAGATGAAACAAGCAAAAAACCATTATCATATGCTCAAGTTCTACATAGGAATGAGCGTCCAAATTCATACACAATTTTGACTGAAAAAGGTAAAAGGTTAGACAGAAATAGAAGGGATATAATAGAGAGTAAAAATACTGATAAATTTATTATAAAAAAGGAAGTAGATATAGATGAGAGTCATACTGATTGTAATGAAGATAACATAGATAAAGTTAATGATACAGAAATTACAGACATGACATCTGATAGTAAAATTGATTCAGAAAATACAGTTAGTAATTATGTAACTAGATCAGGCAGAAATGTAAGAAAACCTAGTTATTTGTCTGACTATCTTTAGTTTACTTTGTCTAATTGGTACTTATGTTTTTGTTTAATTGCATTGCTTGATTGTTACTAGTAGGTAGATGATACACAAACTTAAATCTACAGCAATTATATTTGATAAATACATAAGATAACTAATTGAATTATACTGCTATAAATATATATATAAAATACTATTATTCTACTACTTATAAAAATATCATCTTTACTCTAACTGAAGAAAAGGGAGATGTAATATATTAATTGAGTATTTAGTCTATGGTTTTAGAATATGATGTAAGTCGTCTATGGTAAGCCCTCTCTTCTCTCTGCATCCTGGAACCACAGCAATGTCGTAGGTTGAATTAATAATAAAAGTGATTTATCTTAATGCAGAAACCCTTTTATTTAAACATATTTACAATAGTAACCGTTTTTAATTGTTAGTTTTCTTTAATTTAATTTCGTTTCAAAGTAAACTCAAATTAACTTTGTCAAGTAGAGCAACACAACATCTAATTAGACATGGTGGAACAGATCAGCAATATGCCAAAATTTTCATTTTGACAACGACATTTATTGAAGGACTGCAGGAACTACTCCAATAAAACTTACTGGTTCTCACTTATCAGGTTTATTTCTCAAGACTTGTTTGTAACACGGTTGGTAACTGACAGCCCCTTCGAAAAAGCGCGCTACACAAGAATTCAAAAAACAGGAAGTCAGTGTAGCACGCCAACTCGGCGGAAACAGTAAACAATTTATTTAAGACATGTCATGTTAACAACCAAAACAGTTCTAACAAATATTAAATTCTCCAAACCATTTGGTTAAATATTACACCTTAATGCAGGAATTAATTATTACATAACTCTTACCCCGAGTTTCCCAGTTTAAAATTAACGGAGAATTAATGTGACAAATTGTCAAGCACGCGTTATCTGCTGTGATTGGTTGAAAGAATTTTCAACAGCCAATCACAGCAGATAACGCGTGCTTGACAATTTGTCACATTAATTCTCCGATAATTTTGAGCTAGGAAACTGAGGGATAGTTTTATATAACAAAACAAATAGATCATCAACAAATCCAACTAGCGCCATTTGCAATATGCGACGACGGTCACCCCTAACGTCAAACTGACCGTCGTCACATCCGCAGTGCAATCACAAACAGATTAATAACTAACTACCCATAAATCACCATTCTTATTATAATCATTAAGCTCTAACACAAAAATGAAAGGAACAATTAATGCGTTGCTGTAAATATGAAATAAATATTTAACAAAACAAATTGATTAAGCATATCTTACTAACGCCATCTAGTGACATAAAACGACAGTCATTTCTAACGTCAAATGACTGTCGTCATACCCTCATAAGTAGATTAACAACAACTCAAAAGTCAAACCATATATCTCAATAAAATAACGAAACTCCAACACATTTGATTGACGTGTCATCGTAAAATCTGCGAAAATAATAAAACAACACGAATTCAATTGCAGCAGAGAAGCAATCAATTAATGTTCCTTAGTAGTAAAGTGGGTTGCAAAACTAAACCAACTACTAAAAACTCCGAAACATATCCAATTCAAAGCCAAAGCAAAAAAAGACTCAAAGACGTCACTTCTTAATACAAAGCACAGAGTACTTTTATTATATATACAAAGTCGTTGAACGTCATGTCAAACACAACGTGGTGTGGTGTACATAGTGATGGCCCAAAATCAAACATCTCCTTATGCTTCATATTCCCCGCAACATTAAAGTGACAAGAAATTGCAAGTGTGTGTGGGCAACAGTTTATTGTGAAGCAAACACTAAAAATAGCAGTAAGTAATAGAACCCGTTGATTTTACGCACACTAACATATATATTGGTGTGCCCTGCAAACCTATCTGATTCTGTGTGTACCTATGGGACCGAGACGTGGTCGCATACAATGGGCCTTATCAGAAAGCTTAAAATCACCCAAAGGGCAATGGAGAGGCCTTTGCTTGGAGTTTCCTTGCGTGATCGCATCAGTAATCCGCAGAACCAAAGTTGCCGACATAGCCCGAAGAATTGCGAAACTTAATTTGCAGTGAGCAGAGCACATCGCTCGCCGAACGAATGGCCGATGGGCCGAAAAGTTCTAGAAAGGCTACCGCGAACCGGAAGACGATGCATTGGAAGACCTTCCACTAGGTGGACCGATGACCTGATTAAGGTTTCGGTAATGCGCTGGGTGCGAGACGCACGGGATCGATCAATGAGGCGACGCCTGGGGGACGTTTAGTGGATTCGGGTAGAAAATCCGGCAAACATGTCAAACTGTAGCTTTACAGTACAAGTACCTAACAATTTCTTAACTACAAATTATAGGTTAATACAATAAAGACATCGGCCTTTAACTACATAATATTTCACTAACTAAATATAATAACACCTACGGGTAACTGTCCCACTGTAGGGAAAAAGTCCACACTTCACATAGGTACCCGTACAGAGAAGGCACGAGCATTTATCACCACGCTTGCTAGAGGCTGGTTGGTGATTTCAGACTTATATTAACTATCCCTTATTCCATGTTTCCTCACGACATTTTTGTTCATCGACATAAAAGTTGTCAAAGATAAATTTATAAAGTAAATAATGTGTTTAAAAATGGATTTGAACCAACAAATTCAAGCACGAGAGGCGAAGTCTTAGCCACTGCGAAATCCCAAAACTGTTACATTCTTCAAGGAAAATATTCGCCATATCAATGATAAAGGGCGTTAGTTCCAGGCGCCGCATCCAAATAGCATGGCCGTTACCATTCGTGTATTTCATCGCTATACGTTATCGCAAATCGATGCCAATAGAATATTTTGATGTGATCTTTTGTTGCTTTGATCAGAGGTTCTAGACATGTGAAATTCTATCAATAAAAGCGTCACGATAGCGCTTCGTAAAATTGGCATTTTGGCATTTCAAACATCGTCATCGCTTGTGGAATAAAACTTTGCTTAGATCCTAATAAGAAATGAAGACTAAACTGCGTTTGACAAACATCTATCTACCCCACCTCCAAACCAAATTGGAATTCTTGATATAAAAATCGCTTTTAGGGATTTTACTACCGCCGCAGTATCAAATATGTTGCAATCACTGGGTTCAGGAGGTCAAATTATGCTTTTTTCTAGGTCTCTAGTTGCAAAAAGATCAGGCAGATTTTGATCCTGGTCTGCAGTTAGGTATCTACCTTCTGCACCAACTTAAAACAATCGTGATCCCAATAGCTTATTAATTGTAAACCATTGCTCCAAATAAATTTGGTCAATTTGTCACCTCTTTAGTTACATCTGCGCAATTGGTGTTCGAGACTGACTTCGAGAAAGAGGTCAACCGTCGAATCCGACTCGGCTGGGCAGCGTTCGGCAAGTTGCGTGGTATCTTCTCGTCCAATTTACCGCAGTGTCTCAAGACAAAAGTCTATGACCAGTGTGTGTTGCCAGTGATCACCTATGGGACCGAGACGTGGTCGCTCACAATGGGCCTTATCAGAAAGCTTAAAGTCACCCAAAGGGCAATGGAGAGGGCTATGCTCGGAATTTCCTTGCGTGATCACGTCAGAAATGATGATATCCGCAGGAGAACCAAAGTTACCGACATAGCCCGAAGAATTGCCAAACTTAAGTGGCAGTGGGCAGGGCACATTGCTCGCAGAACGGATGGCCGATGGGGCCGAAAAGTTCTGGAGTGGCGACCGCGAACTGGAAGACGATACGTTGGAAGGCCTCCCACTAGGTGGACCGATGACCTGGTTAAGGTTGCGGGAAGGCGCTGGATGCGAGAAGCACGGGATCGGTCAATGTGGCGACGCCTGGGGGAGGCCTATGTCCAGCAGTGGACGTCTTTCGGCTGAAATGATGATGATGATGATGAATTGGTGTTCTAATATTGAACCTTCCCCTTTGCTGCCCATGTAGCATGCATTAGATAGGTACGATCTGCTCCTTACGGGATTACAACAAAGTTAATGAATCAATCATAGAGCTTTACCTAAGTAGCTAAATAGTGGCCGGACAAATCA
Source organism: Orthosia gothica (assembly GCA_949775005.1). Taxonomy (NCBI): domain Eukaryota; kingdom Metazoa; phylum Arthropoda; class Insecta; order Lepidoptera; family Noctuidae; genus Orthosia; species Orthosia gothica. The sequence continues at coordinate 11,889,244 of OX459047.1, read as the reverse complement.
ATGATGTTTCTTTGAGTTTGCTCAAAGTCTAATAATGGTTCTTAAATCTAACTCTACAATGGCTTAGCTAAGTGAATTGATGAATCTCTCTTTGAGTTTCCTCGGCTTCATTCACTACCGCTAAGTAATTCATGACTATTCTTATGATAACCTCGAGGCCAAACCATCAACTTTATGGTTCTTCCTCATGCATGCAAAACTTAATCCATCAATTTCCCTCGTCGCTGGAGAGGCTGTAAACTTTTATGTGCAACATTCAACAAGCAGATCGGATGATAAAATAAAACGACGACGTTTGTTTGATTACTCTGTTTAACCATAAGAATAAACGTTTGATAGAAATATCGGCATGTCATAGCAGTCACTCCCCTGAGCTTAGTTGCAATCAAAATACAAGTAAAACTTCAAAATTCAAAAAATCCTCGGTACATTTTTATTTGATGCTACATAATTTATCTAGTACATAGTAGATACGCTTTGATCGGCAATCTATTGAACACGTAATTATGACACGATATCTTGCGAAAGCACCCCGATTCAAACAGTAAAACGCCCATAACTTTTGAACGGCTGAACCGATTTTATTCAAACATGGCTAACACTCTCAATAAAAACACCTTTCAAACAAAAAATAACTAAATCAAAATCGGTTCACTCGTTTAGGAGCTATGATGCCCCAGATAGACACACAGATACACAGCAATACACGTCAAACTTATAACACCCATCTTTTTCGGTCGGGGGCTACGATATTATTTTCCAAAGGTTGGCAGGATAGGATAGTGGTAGATGTAGTAGGTACCTACACCCTAATTCCCCTTAGTTATAAGTAGACTCAAATCTAATGGTGGCTCAAAACACTCCGCTAATCGTTGCACAGTAGAAAATTCATGTGACGGCGGGGGTGGAAAGTGGGATACTGCGCAGTGAAAGAATTGACCTATGTTCTTCCATGGAGATGAGGTGAGCCTAGTGCACCGATCACAAATCCAGACAGTCTAGCTTCTATTGATTATGGGTCGGTACTGTAACGATACGTCCGAGGGTTCGAACCCTTGGTCTAGTTTTCAGCCACCTTACGACCACAAAACTACCGAGGGATGTGATGACAACACGTCACACTAGCTATCTCGTCGTCGTCTCGTTTTTCATTAATATGTCACTTTGTACATGTAGTCAGTTTCCCAACTCGTCTCAAGCCGTATTTTGTCTCTTTCCCAACTCGTCCAATTCCGTTATTTTCAATGTACGTACAAAATTATAGAGTAAATGGGTCCCCGATGCAATGCAATACGAGGTCAGATCAAATGGATATTAATGCCGGGGTCCTTCAGGGGTTGGTACTCTCAGCAACATTGTTCTTGCTCATAAACGTTCTGCTAATACCCTTTGGGTATGCAGACGACAGCACTTTAGCTAAGAAATACATGTCCGACGCATGGGCTACTGGGCCTCAGATCCGGTCTCTCCGGGAGGCCATGGTTGAGCGCTTGAACCTGTCCTTGAAGGCAGTCTCCGAATAAACCTAAATATTTTATTTACATATTTTATGCTTAATTGTACATAAACGTCGGACGAGTTGAGAAAGAGCCGAAATACGGTTTGAGACGAGTTGGGAAACTGACTACATGTACAAAGTGATGTATTAGTGAAAGAGAACTATTAGAGGTAGCGACGAGATAGCTAGTGTGACGAATTGTCATCACAACCCTACCGAGGCAGATCCAAATTGAAACTTATTAGAAAACACGCAAAATCATGCTACTTAAATTATTTTTGTACTTTATAACTACTTACTTAAAAAAATACGTTAGAAAACTGAAACAATAACCGTCGGTCTCGCGTCTCCAACTTTTAATATTTAAACAGCAAGTGGGCGAAAGGTATGATTATAAAAAAAGTTATTACGTCAAAGAAAATTTTGTGCCTTTGGGTATCAATTAGAAGAGCTACAAATTCTCTTAGACCTTAGGTACTCTGGCACTTAGGGTTTATTTCGATGGTATGATTATGTACCCGGGATTTTTGACACCAAGCTTTAAATGGTGTTTCCGTGAGATTGACTTTAAATTAACATTACGTCTGTTTATCAAAAGGGTTAGACAGAGTTATATATTTAGTCATCTATCTATTTACTATGACTAAGCATTCACTGCTGCACAATCTGTCAGGAATTATTTTTGCTTCATTCATGGACACTTTTTATATGCTCGAAGTTTATAAAAAAAATGTTACACATAGGCCGTGGCTTGATAATCCGATAGGGTAAGTGTGTAAACGCTCTTTAGAAGTAACGATGTCAATATTATGTAACCAACGGTGCCTGTAGTTCTTTTACAGTTATGTGTTTAATTTTTTTTAATTAATATATATCTAACTATAAGATACCGCAAGTCCCTCCATCTTTATGAAAACCAAGCGTGCCACTTTTTCACACACAAATTAAAAACAAATGTACTTACCAATAAAAGAAAACATTTCCAATGTCTCGGCCAACTTTTCCTGTACAGTCTTTCGGATTTCGGTGCCGAAAATGTTAAATGAACAGCTCAAATTACGTTCATTGATCGTACTTTTACTCCGTTTTTTGACACAATGGCGTCGTCTAGTTAGATTTATATTTGAGTCCATGACAATAAATTATATAAAGTCATAGGTAAAATAACTGCGAAAGGTCTATACTTATAGTCGTATACCTAATTGCGTAAGACCCCAAACAAGTCGCTCTACATCTTATTTATCCTCCAAAATTACTTCAAAAAAGAGACTGTTTCTCAAACTCCAGATATTAATATTAATAAGTTGCGGCCATTTTCTGGCTCGGTACTGTTTTCTTTTTCATAATTCCTTGAGACAATGCGCAATGGAGGAGGGAGGGAACTTTTTACTTTTAAATGGTATTATTACTTTCAGTGCTGTGTTATGCTTCATTTAAGTTTTTAGTATTTTTTTGACAGTGAAAGTCGGCAATATCACGGGAGATGTATTGGGATAGTGAACGATCAAAAGTATCATGTCACCTTATCAAGTTATCTGTTCGCTAAGTATCATCCAAATTCGGTCCACCTTTAAGGTGATATTGGTTTAGTAGTGAGTGTCACATCGCTACCAAAGGCGAGTGTGTGACCTGTTTTAATTCGTTTGAAAACACGCCGACAATTGTATTCCGAATCTGAATTCGGCTGTTTAGAATAAAAATCAAGTTTAAATTTCCAATGACGAACGTCACGCGCACGGCATTTCTCAAAAGCGTGTGTACACGTGGCACGTGCTGCACTTTGTGTTCTACCATTACATGTAATTTTGTGAAGTAAGCCTTGACGCAATGGGTTTAGTATTATATTTGAGTAAACATGTAAATAAGAAGTAAATCAACCTTTCTTTTGAGTAAAATATACCTATTAAGTAAGATTTGTTATTAGCTGCCACAACTGTTGCGACTTTCAGCGGAGTCAGAGCGTTTAAATAACCACAAAATTATATTCTATTATTCTTGTCACTCGTTCCTATCTTAAAATACTTTTTACCCGTGTACAGTGGCCCTCGCATTAAGTTTCCCAAATCTGTCAAATGTTCCCAATTGATATTGAACTCTGTTCGTATGACATGAGGTCGTAATTAGTGTTCTATCAGCCAGAGAGCGGTCAGACGGTCAAGCGTTCAAGAGGTCAGTTTTGCGTTCGTTCGTGTAGTTGCTCACGAACCCCGTGCTGTTGGACGGTCTACGCGGTACCACCTATTGTCACCATGTTTTTTGACGATAGTTCTTCATCGCAAGACAAATTAATGATTTAGTGGTATTTATCAGCATCGAGGCGGAAAAGGAAATACTGGGTTTCGCCCAGTAAATATGGATAGAAAACAAGATGGAGATTTTCATAGCCTCTTTTTCTAAATGGGTTAAAGATGATGAAATTGTTATAACTCTTTTCGGATGACAATTAATTCCTTCAATGAACTATATGAAAAAGTTATAAATGATTTAGATAAACAAGATAAAACGAGTAACTGGAGGAAATCCATTTCAGCAAAAGAAAGATTAGTGCTACTTTTCATCGGTTTTTATAATCGTTATCCTTCGCATCGTTTAAAAAACGCCTTTAACCGCCATAATTAACTTTATTTTTTTTAAGCAAGATGGAGACCATCTTGAGTCCGACTCGCACTTGACCGGTTTTCAACTATTAATATTAGGTAGGTGACACATAACATTGCCCTGTGCGATAAGACCCGCCCTTTGTACACTTTGTTTGAAAATATTTGTTCTTTATGTATATTTTTATGGTGTACAATAAAGAATATAATAAATAATAATAATAAACATTCAAGGCTTCACCATTATTATGATTCTTCCTTAAAAGACAGTGTATAGGTAGGTATCCACTCTACGCATTAGATATCTTACCCAATCCATTATGCATCACTGAAAACAATCCCCTACATCCGAAAGCAATAAACGTCACGAACCGAACGGCGTGGCAACATAAATGCCACAAAACTATTTATATTGCTAGTATTGCCACGCGGACTGAGACAAAGGCTTTATTGCCACAACAGCGAGATGCGAATCGAATCGTAATACAATGGACAGTGGCATTAAAGTTTTTATAACTGTACCTACTCCAAATTGTGGAATTAAATTAAATTTCTGTATTTAAACCTTTTTTCTTATAGTACTTTTAGTAAACAACAACACAAACTTGTCTTATAAAAAGGTAGTCAAAATAAAAACGATTACCTTGGATTCTATCTGGATAGTCGCCTGTCGTGGAAAAACACGTATTAAGGACGTTATGGAAAAAGAAAACGTGTTGCGCTGACCCCAAGTACTCGTAACATGGGACAAGGGCAGAAAGATGACGAATGTAATATTTACCAAGCGTTGGGCAGCATCATTCCGAAAAGTGAGTGTACTGGATCTTCAACAAAAAAATTAGGCTGTCGCTATAAAATAAATTACTGTTATACAAGTGCATACTGAAACCTGTCTGGACTTACGGAATACAGCTCTGGGAAACCGACTCCAATTTAAATATCGTAATACTACAGAGGTTCCAATCAAAGGTGTAGAGAATTATCAAGAACGCTCCTTGGTTTGAACAAACTTCTCTCGACTAAAAAGTAAAACCCTTGCTGACCTGTAGGGAGTATGAGAAAATATAATTATGGCGTATGTCACTGGACTTCTTGCACTCCAGGCTCAATCTTACGTTCTTAACCGTTTGCTGAATGTTTTAGGAACAAAATACCATTGTTAGGTACCTACTATTCTGGGCACGCCACAATTGCGGCGATAAGGCCCCTCTTTGAGGAGTAGCTTGAGAGGCGCCACGGCGTCCTCACCTTCCGCCTGACATAGGTCCTCACCGGACACGGCTGTTTCGGGAGGTTCCTGCTCAGGAAAAGGCGGGAGGAAAAGCCTGGGTGTCACTATTGCGTGGTTCGCCCGTGGTACGCAGTGGAGCATACGGTGGAGGTCTGTCCCGCATGGTCAGAGCACCGCCGAGTCCTCGTAGAGGCGATCAGCTTAGGCGACCTCGCGCGTCCGCTCCTGGTTTAGGCCATGGTATGGATCTAGAGGGCATGGGAAGCTGTCACCTCCTTCTGTGAAGCAGTAATGCTCGCGAAGGAGGAGGCGGAACGCGTGAGGGAGACGCCCTGGGCGTCGGGCGTTGCAAGCCGATTCCCGACCACTGTAGGTGCGGGCTTGCGGACAGTCAGTGATGGGTAACATGCCGTCCTATAAGGGCCAGGCCCGAGTCGATGGCGCGCGCCTCAAAGAGATTTCAGCAAAACTGACGGGGTCCGCTAGGGCCGATGCCTGTCTGGGTCGCGAATAAATTTGAAAGAGAGTTACCGCGGCCCTAGCACAAGGAACTGAAGAAACACGGGTGGGTTTTAGTCAGTTAAAGTCTGACACACCCTCCCTCTTCACCCAGAGCCGGAGAAGTCATTAGATGATTGCCAAACCTAAAAAAAGAAATGGTACCTACTACCTATTCGCCGGGAACTAAGGCCAGAACTGGATGAAGATCTTGCACGGGTGCTAAGGCGAGCGCGAAGTATCAAACAAATGAAAAAACCGTTGGTATAGTCATGCCCGGCACGTAAGTTGGCAAGGTTTTGGTGTAGTGGAAGTAAGTTCGCGCATATTCCGCGAACTGACCAACCACCATATAGAGCGGACGGAACGTGGACGTGACACGATTGGTCAGTCGATGCTTGTGTCAACCGACCAACCAATTGCGCTCTCGGAACGGTCCTAAGTGTTTCCCGCGCCCCGCTTCACTACCAGAGACACCTAAAAAATTACTGCTGCATTTTGCTCTCTTCGCATCTACGTAAGATGCAAGAGTAGTTACTCTTGCAACTTACGTGCCGGGGATTATATCAACATTGAATTGACTATAGCTAGCGACTAGCGTGACATGACGCAGCCTTGCTAGCGAGCGGTCGTCTATTGTTTTACCTTGAAGAATCACGTCTGAGGATCTGGAAAGAGGGTCTATCAGGAAAGTCGATGGTCGAAATGCCAAAATGTACCTAAAGCCTGGTGTACACGTAGTCAACTAGCGTAATACTCTACCAATTCCAAGTACGCTACCAGTTTCAATAGAGTAACTAGTGTTTCTTAGAAGGCCACGTACGTCTCTCAAATATCCAATAATCAAAACAATGAACGCTCGCACAACAATCCAAGTCCACCTACCTTGCTACTTATACAACACCCGCGAACGTCCTATTCTTAACAAATTAACAGTAAAAGTCAGAAAACGGAAGAGGACCGTTAAAGTGATTTACTTGTCAATTGAGTATGCGTCTTTATTTGTTCCAACTTGTGTCAAATAAATCTAAAGAGGAGTAAAAGTCTACTGGTTTACGATCTCTGCTTTTACTGGGACTTCCATAGGATAGGTAGTGTTTTGGGGGAGTGGTTACTGAGTTGAATTGTATTGAGATGAATAAATAGAATAAGCAATAATTTCAATAGATAAGACAATATTGAAGCCGCTAACTGACGATCAAAGTATGATTCCTAATTCCTATCATTTACACTATACATACTGATTGACTTAGGTACTTGAATCCACTATGAGGCGCAGATAAGTAGCTGATTTTTAAATGAGAATCACGTTTAAGCGTCTCGTTGTATTTTTTTGGAAAAACATGTGTTTAAACCATTAGACCAGTTTCTTAATAATTTGACCCAAGAATTTTACCTAAGATTTTTTTTAGTTTTATTCGTATAGCATAGTGTAATTTGTATGGTTATTATCTAACACGGACAAAAAACGACAATCGCACCAAAACCGCCGAGCGTATTTAAATTGCCACCATCTCTAAAGGCTTTTTTAAATCATAGAATAATAAGGAAAGTACGAGAAACTACTGAATTATGGATCGAGCGGGTGTGAAACGAGTGCTCCTTTTGTTCCCTCAAGGTCGTTGGCAACTGTCGTCGTCTTAATATAAGCTTCTTAAAAGAGAAATTCTGATATAGAAAATGCAGGTGTCAATTTGATCAAAGAACTTTGTTATTTGCAATTTTTAAATAAGTTTGTTATTTCTAAGAGGAACCTTTTCTCAATCCTTAATTGCGTCTATCACTAGGATCACCAAGAGATAGAAACTGAAAAGTATGTTGCCTCTATTAGTGGTTTCTAGCTATTAGAAAAAAAAACATAGGCTGTTTGGGCGATTGTGTTCACCAATGTGATGATTAATTGCGCCATCTAATGACAGACATCAAAGCGTTACAAACCACACACCACAAAGTGGTACAGTAAAACAGTCAACCAAATTTTCTAGCAGCATCCCTCAGACTAGGTGATGCGAGGGGTACTGCTCTTACCTCTGGGTCCGCGGATCTGCTAAATACCAGCTTGATGCACTTGAGTCGATTGACAGACGGATCAAGTGGCTTATTGGTAACGATGCACTGTTCGTGTGAAAGCTCCAGAGCCTCGAACATCGACACAGAGTTGCCTGCCTGTTGATTTTTTATCGGTTACATTTTGAGGAGTGTGCGACGGCACTGCACAATTTGATTCCGCCTAGCCCTTTCTATCATTGGAGAACAAGACGTATGGCAATGCGCTATCGGTACATGGTAGACATCCCACCCAAACACACAAAGCGTTTTGCGAATACTTTCATTGTGCGCACAACCAATTAATTATTTTTTTCTTTGTTTGCTGATAGCTACAACCTTGGGGTCATTCAGTCAAGAGTGAATAGGTTACTTCTAGGCAAGCGTGCTTCGTCGTCGACCACATCATCGCTTACCATCAGGCGAGATAGTGATCAAACGCGAGCTTTATATAATAGTAATACCTATATATAATCGTTAAATAAAAAAGACTTTTCTAACGAAAATAAATCTGAGCTAGCTGTACCTAAATTATCACAATGTTTCAAACTGTTTTGATTATTAAAAATCAATATTCCGTTGATATAAATGGTGAGCTAATCTAAAAATAGATGGGCGAAGTGAACAAGATAAATGCTTTAGGCTTTGACACTTAAAATTATTTGGAGAAGGCTATTAGCACATTTATTTCAGTTATCAATTTGTGAATGTACCTAAAAAAAAGAGGTGTCTTATGGGGGGCACCCATAAGATACCTCAAGGTTGTAACGGAGTTTGATTAATTAAATGTACAGTATTTTTGTTTCGTAACATATTATGACAAAACTGAAATAACAACAACACTCACTACTGTGTGTTTACACTGATGCTCAGTGTTAACACACAGTAGCGCAGTATAAATAGTAATCTTTGCAATGGCGGCTGCTAGATTCGATTGAAAAAGTTGTCTTTAGTAGCCTAGGTGATCACAATGTGCAAAAAGGTGTTGTTTTTTTTAATTGTTACCCTTTTTTTTGGTCCAGCTCCTCAGCCCGCAAACAAATCAGAACTATAACATGCAATAAGGAACTCTGTTCTAATTATATATAGGTAAAATTTTGTGTTTCACTAGCTTCTGTCACCCTGCCATTGGTTACGTCCGGTTGAACCTCACTTGAACCTGAAAAAATTATGAGAATGTCAAACGCTTAAAGTCAACCATAGTGCAATGGAGAGGACTACGCTTTGTGTTTTCTTGCGTGATCCCATCAGAATCGAGGATATTCGCAGGAAGACTAAAGTTACCTACATAGCCGGAAGAATTCCCAAACTTAAGTGGCAGTGGGTAGGGCAAATTGCTCGCAGAACGGATTGTCGATGGGGATGAAAAGTTCTTGAGTGGCGACCGTAAATTGGAAGATGCTGCGTTGGTAGGCCACCCACTGGGTGTACCAATGACTTGGATAAGGTTGCGGAAATCCGCTGGCTGGATGCAAGACCCACGGGATCGGTCGACGCTTAGGGTGGACCTATGTTGGGAAGTGGACGTCTTTCGGCTGAAATGATGATAACGCGGATAGCTTTGCACGCACAGTAGATACGACGGTGCACGCACTGAGGCAAGCGGTTCATACGGTTAATACAATACAATATTCGGGCGCACGGTTGGCGCAGTGGTTGAGCGATTGACTGCTGCGCTGCGTGTCGCGGGTTCGATTCCCGCACGGAACAAATATTTGTATGACCTACAGATAGTTGTTCCGGCTCTGGGTGTTTGTGTATGTGAGTTTATATGTTTGTAAACGCACCCACGATACAGGAAGAAATTCCTAGTGTGGAGCAACGTTTTTTCTAGAAAAAAAAAAATATATATATTAAGTTCGCGCAAAGATTAGAGGTATCGTTTAAGGTCTGCTGAATGCGGGACGCACAGGACCGGTTGATGTGGCAACACTTGGAGGAGGCAACCAGTAGTCTGATGCAGGGTGTGTTTCAACTGAAATGTTGATGATGTCACAGTGTTTCGTAAGTATCCTACAGCAGAAGCTCTGCTAAGTGCTCTGCATTTTTAAGGGTCAGACTCCGCTTGAAAATATATTTTTGTTTATCAGTCAGTGATGTGAGTATCTAGAATACAAAGCGCTGCTTTATCTAAATATCATTTGAACTTAAACAATTTAATAAAGTAGTACCTATGTGTGTTGAGTTGTAGTTCGCGTGTTCAAACCCAGGCAGGCGCTTTACTTTGTGTAAGTTATTTCATCACCACTGCTCTCAAAACGGTGAAGGAAAACATCGTGAGGAAACCGGCATGTCCTAGAACTAAAATTTTGAAGACATCCATTAAATCCGCACTGGGCCCGCGTGGTGGATTACGGCCCATTCCCTCTAAAAATTCGCCAATTAAAGCTCTCTCAATTTGAAATATACTTTCGACCATACCAAAGCGAACAATACAGCTGATTATAATTTTCTATGCAAATGACGAGGGACGTGGGTTCGAGTCCAGTGCAAATTACTTCGTCTAGTATTGTTTGTTTAGTCCTTTGTCCTTGATTAGGGACTGGCCTTTGTCCTTCAATGAGGACTGGCATTCAATGGGGACTGGACTCGACTGAATAATGTGGGCTATTAGTTGATTGCTTTGATGCGTAAACTGAGTTAGTGAAATAGGATTAGTCGGATTTGTGGCCATTTTTATTGCGGGTTATTTCTACCACGCTTATTGTGGGTACGATTGGGACACGTAAACACGCCTGTATTTTCTAAACGGGTAGACAGTATTGTATAACTGATATGATATCTAAATGATTTCCAGTTATGAATGATTGCCTCGTGTTTTGAATTACATGGGACTTTAGCGTATTGTAATTTATTTATTTTATTCACTTTAAAAAAGGCAAAGGCCAATTACATTAGTTAAGGCACAGATAATATAATACTAGCATACAGATGCCTCACCCCATACAAAGAAACCGTGCCGACGTAAATAGCTTTTTTATCTGATTATACCGATTATTTTTAGGAAATCGATCGCGTTCGGTTCCTTTCCACGGCGATAGATAGATCACCATCTATATTCAAGGAACGGAACGGAACGGAACCGAACGCAGTGGTTAAGGACATGTTTATAAAAAAAAGTTACGGTACCCTGACCAAAAAATCGGCATGAGATATAAGCGTTCCTGTTGGTCTAGCGGCACTGGTGGCGCATGAATTACAGTAGTGAATACGCCCAGATTTTAGAATAAAATCTTTATAAAATCGAATTTTGGTCTTTTGAAAAAAATAAATATACAAAAATGTTCGTTATTAAATTGTATATCCATTAGTGTTAGTACAAAAAATAATCAATGAACACTTTACGAGGAGATGCATAATATCAATAATTATTTCTCATTTTTATGTTTTTTTGGAAGTAGATTAGTGAAATATATACAACATTTAAAAAAAAACTAAATCTACCATTTTAGAATCAATATTATGTAGAAATTTAATGTATTTTTATTAATTGATATTTCTTTTTAAATAACGAGTAGATAGCCTTAAATCAAAAAATCAAAAAACCCGACTGCTTCAAACGTGAACTAAAAAGTCGTAAACAAGGAAAAAATCATGCTGTGCATTTTCGCGAGCTGGCTGACCAAAATCTGGTGTATCCTCCGCCTAAAAGTATGCAAGAAAAAAAAATTTGGGCTCCCACAATATGGCACCTAAAATCCGCCATTTTTCTATTGTCCAATTTTTATGTAGCCTATGACACTAGCAGGGTTAAGACGAATCGATTGACGTATGAATCATCACGCGTTTGGTCTCTGGAATGCTATATAGGAACAAACATACATACATACTTACATACATACATAGACTGATAAACACATTACCTTCCTTCGGCAGTCGGGTAAAAAGTATTAAAAATGGGTCCTTTTCGGGCTAGATGTTAAACAAACGAGCTTCTTTGCTTGTATGTAGGGTCACAATGTAACTAATCACGTTATGTATTGAGAATAACGTAAACGACATTCCACTAAGCACGTAATTTGATCTCCTCGAACAATCGGTAACTGTCACTGTATTTCTCCTTAAGTTTTATCACCAATTCAAAACTCAATCAAACCCGCCATCTTTTCCTAGATCTTCTCTAACGTTGCTCCTTGTCCGCGCCAAAAACTAGTACTTAGTGTTATGTCAAATTGACATCTGTCAGAGTCATTCGAAACTATATAACTCTTTAGAGCGAAATCTTTAGAAGTGCCGATAATTCTATAATTACACGGCAGTCATACGCTCATCTCAAAATACGCCAGAAATACAAAACAAAACCTTCTTCCATTCGTCCGCGAACACATCACAATGGGGGCTTAGCATCCAAGAGAGCGTTGAGCGCGGCGAGTGTCATGCACTGGGATTCCAAACTTACGGCTTTTACGAAGAAATTATTAATTTATTTGGATCACCAATAATTGTATACACTGGTATAAGCAAATGAAAAGCAACAAATTAGAATCATCATCAACATATCAGCCGAAAGACGTCCACTGCTGGACATAGGCCTCCCCCAATCGTCACCACATTGACTGGTCCCGTGCGTCTCGCAACCAGCGGTTCCCCGCAATCTTCACCAGGTCATCGGTCCACCTGGTGTTAGGCCTTCCAACGCAACGTCTTCCGGTTCGCGGTCGCCACTCCAGAACCTTTCTGTCCCATCGGCCATCCGTTCTTCGAGCAATGTGCTCTGCCCACTGCCACTTAAGTTTGGCAATTCTTCGAGCTATGTCGGTAACCTTGGTTCTCTTACGGATCTCTACATTTCTGATTCGATCACGCAAGGAAACGCCGAGCATAGCCCTCTCCATTGCCCTTTGAGTGACTTCATCAACACTACACCAGTGAAAAATTAGAATAAAGTTTAACAATCACTTACAGGTAAACTGATGCACACAAAACATTACGTTACAATCACAATTTTTTTTCAGTATGGCAAAAGGAGCGGGCTTAGCAGATGTTGAGCAGTGTTCAGCATGGCATATGGCGTAACTATAGAAAACTAAACTATACTAACTTATACTAAACCTAACTACTTACATTTACACAAAAGAAAGGTCCATCAAGGTAACGAAGTACTATACATATAACTTAATTAATACCTTACCCGCCCCAAACACAATTTTTATTAGGCTTCAGACTGTCTGTAACGACCGTCATAGAATTAATTACCAATAACAATTTGGAGCTGGGACAAAAGACCCTTTCCGAGACACGAAGGCATCTTTAAAAGTAAAGGTTGGACACCAATCCACGGACCATCCACGGCAAGCATTGCATAACCGCTGTTATTAATGCGCTGAGCTCCAAACTAACTCAGAAATAGCACATTTGCACTCGCAACTTACTTCACTAGAAGCTCTACAACTACTACTGAACTTGGACAAACTCACATGCTGTAACTAGTTTATGAACAAAGTGCATAATTATAATAAGCACTCCTGTAGGGTAGTTATAAATAGCTGCCTTTGAACCTCTCATTTCTAACTCTTCTATATGTGCAACGGACATAACTTATAAGTTATGGGGAAAGTAGGTCTTAAATAGATCACTCATTATATTAAGTTTATATAGGTAGTATTACTGGCAGTGGGCATGGCACATTGCTCGTAGAAAGGATTGCCTTTGGGGCCGAAAAGTTCTGGAGTGGTGACCGCGTACCGGAAGACGCAACGTTGGAAGGCCTCCCTTTAGGTGGAGCCACGACCGGGCGGGTGAGCTTGACCTACTGTGACAGGCTTGAGTCACACATTTTTATCACAGTTTGCGAGCAAAAACCGTGATACAATGCGTGACTCAAGCCTATCACAAAGGCCGAGCTAGCCCGGCTGGTCAAGGATTTGGGAGTCCGGTGGATGCGAGACGCACAGGACCGATCAGTGAGGCGACGCTTGGGGGAGGCCTATGTCGTAGTGGCCGTCTTTCGGCTGAAATGATGATGCTGATAGATAATATGGTATATTTGGGAATTTTCTGCTTGAAAAAGGCATACTCCAAGCAGTCATGAATTTACTTCTGCAGACCTATGACCGTTTGCTTTGAAGTGCAACAGATATTACTGTTGGTACAAAAAAAAGTTGCCTGTGACAGAGCTAAGTGGAAACCCACATCAGTTTACTATAAGCTAATGATTATGCATAAAAAGGGCAGTAATGTATGAGTAGATAAACACCCAGAGAAGCTAAGGCTTAAGTCTTAGGATAACATAAGTCCATGTTATCCTAAGACTTAAGCCTTAGCTTCTCTGGGTGTTTATTGAAACCAATTTGTCGAGGCTCAATAACAGTGGATTTCAACTAGATTAATCTATTAATTGTGATGATGACATCTATACAACTTCATTATAGAAAAAACTAGCGGACGACTCGCGGTTTCACCCGCTTTGTTCCCGTTTCCGTGGGAATACAGGGATAAAAAGTAGCCTGTGTCACCCGGTGATAGTGTAGCTTCCCAACAGTGAAAGGATTTTTTAAAACGGTCCAGTAGTTTTTAAGTTTATTCGTTACATACAAAAATACAAACATAGAAAATACAAATCTTTCCTCTTTTATTAGTATAGATTAGATTAGATATTTTATTAGCAGAGATATAGAAATTGATAAATTAGTATAGATATAGATGCAGTACTGGTAATGCCTTGAAGTTTATGCAGTATCGTGAAACAATAGACTGTAATTCACACAACGCTGCACATTATAATAACTTCACCTACAAATTCAAAAAGCTTTAACCTATTCAATGTCTCCTCTGCACAAACTCACGGCTCCAGCCCATTCTACTAACAGTATAATAAGTTGTGATCCCGAAGCGAACTCTATTTTGTTTAGCCTAATTCCTAACAATATGCGGACGAGTTGATTAATGCCCAAAATAGTTTCCGTGTTGAATTAAATAATAGGTTTTTACCTATGAAATTGCCGTTCTGCAGTAATGGTCATTTCAAACCAAAATATTTTTTGTTTGGCTATGAATTCTAATTTCAAATTACTTTTATTTTTAAAACATCAGATTCTTGTTTCAAAAGTAGTCATTTGTTTATTGATAAGCGTTATGTTTTCATCGCATTTGAATCTTTTTCGTCATCATGGATACGTTTAAAAATCGAGTAATTATGGAATATGCGTACCGTCGTGGCAGCAACGTGGCACAAGCTGCATGCAACATCAGTGACGTTTACGGAGCGAACACTACAAACGAACGCACCACGTACAGCATGTGATTGGTCGATTGTTCATAATCTCTGCCCTTTGCTTTGCCACATTCACTTACGCAATAAGGCTAACAGTAGTTATTGGTTTGCCCGCTTCCGTTCTGGAAATTTCAACCTGAAAAATGAACCCCTTGGTCGTCCGAAAACTTTGGTCGACTTTGGCTATTGTGGAAGCCGATGAATGAGATGATACTCAATCTATGGCTGAAATAGCAGCAGTTATTGACGTAGCATCAAAACAATATTGGTCCATTTGCGTCAAATTGACAAGGCAAGAAATGCTTGACAAATGGGTGCGCCACGAACTCAATGATCACCAGCGCGATGTAAGGGTCGAGACGAGCCTTGCACTGCTCAACGAATTTTTCTTGCGACGAAAAACAATCGCAAGCGACGGAGTGGAAAATCCTCATTGGATGTCCTCCCTGAGGAGGGCGGAGGTGTCTGTCAGACTCCTACTGACTAAAAACCACGCCGATCTTCCATCTCACACCTACGCCGGGGGTTGAGGGAACATACGATTCTTTCGCAACTCCCACCTAGTGCCTCACCTGCGGGTCTTGACCTCGGGTTGAGGAAGGACTATGGGAACTTAACACAATGATGGAGAAGCTCGCACGTCTCCAACCAGCTTTGGTGAATCAGTCGTCTCCGCTGCTCCTGCACGAGAACCTCATATCGCACAGCAGACGGTCTCCAAGTTACAACAACTGAGATTGGAAGCTCTTTTTCATCCGCCATACTCACCAGACTTTGCGCCAACTATTACTTTTTCCCGAATTTGGATAACTTCTTGGTGGGATAAAAATTTAATACCTGAGAAGCAGAACAAAATGCCTTTTAGAAATTTTTGCCTTCCGTCCAGCTGATTATTCCATAATTTTTATTTCTATTTTTATTACTAGGGTGATTACTTTGATTAACCGGTCATCTGTCCACCAGACCGAATCGGATTAGAACAATGGTAATTTCTATTGTGTCTGGAAATAGACAGTTGAAGGTTTAATAGAAATAAAAAATATAGAAAATTACGTTAACTTACTTAAAAAACGGCAATTTTATAGGTAAAACCCTTATATTACCTTAGTTGTTTGTTGTGGTATGTTACTCGTGGATAAGTTTTGGGGGTTCAACAGGGTAGTCCGAATCGTTTGAATTTCCAAAATTGACATCTAGTCGTTTGTTAACATAGTGGGTTACCGTGTTCCCCAGTTACATTGTTGTAAAGGTCAAATAAGCTTGGCAGTCACTCCGAATAAAACACTGGTATTCGACTGCATCCGATTAACCTGAAATCCGAATATAAGATATGCAGTATAAGTAAAAATTACTCCATTAATCTGAAGTCCAGAATAATAATGCTTCAAAGATTTTCTTCCTCATTGCAAAATAGCAGAACTTTTGTGTTCAATTCGGTATTTTCAAGAGAAAAACCAGAACTAATTTCCCAGTTAAGAATATAGTCCATAAAGATTCATACAAGCTGAATGCAGCCACAACTTACAATGACTCAACAGTTTAATAAAAAGGAACGAATTTAAGACTTGCTATTTTATTTTATATCAAATGACATTCCGTAAGTAAATTGCTTTCACATTTCTAGCAGGCGTCGTGGAGCGTTGCATGCTGTACCTACTCGTAACGTGTGCTTATTGAATTTGCAAACAAGAGTAGTAAGTATTTTCTTGTTTTTTTTAACCTTTTTTAAGTAGATGTATTAGCTACGGCTAACCAGTTACTTACTGGGTGCTATTTCACTCCTCATTACTTCCAGCTTTTTCAATCCAAGGCTAATGTGGACCATTTTACGAGCCTGTAATTAATTTTAATTACAAGAAAAGTACGTTATAGTATATTATTATGTGGGCCAAATATTGCAACTGAGTTTAAAAACAGTTATCCCCAAACCATAAATCTCAAATTTTGCACACATATTTAGTTTGGATGACAATACACGGGAAGCTAGTTTAAAAAATTATGTGTACGAATTTATTTCTTAATTATGTCTCGCATCATCATCATCATCATCAGCCTTTTAATGTGCCCATTGCTGGGACACAGGCCTCCTCTCTGTGAGAGGGGGAATGTGCCGTAATCCACCACGCGGGCCCAGTGCAGCGGGCTTATTACGTAAGGAACAGCAAGTAGCAATAATTGTACAATTATTGTGCGATCAATTTAGTGACCTGGCTAATGAGGCCTTTAAGTCAAGTCTTTTTTTTGACAGTCACTTTTAACAGAAGCTATTTTATCTGTCCGATGATTTATAAAATGTATCGGTTGATGAAAAAGAGCAACACTTGGTGGAGGCTGTTTTTTTACAATAGTCAATTTCATTACAATTTAGCTCCAATATTCCGATAAATTAATATTCGGAGATGTAAAGTATTTGAGTAAAGTAAATATGGCAGTAAGGATTTGATATTTTCATTTTATTTACATAATATAATAATTGATTTGAAAAATTGGATGACTAAAATGTCAATGTGTAAAATCCATTAAAATTTCTTCGTATTGTCGATTGTTATAAAAAATCAAAACGATAACGCATTAGGACATCACTAAATAAACTACATCATCTCGTATTTAAGCTATGAAACGTAAAATCACTATCATCATCATCATATAATAGAAGATACATATTGCGGATTTATCACATTCTAATGTATTTGTAAGTATTTAGTATTAAACATATAAGCTTCGCTGAGGTAGCCAACACTACAGTATAAAAAATCCTCCACTTTACCGAGATCACGTCTGTTTCAATGATATAATAAATAGTCCAGTTGCGTAGACTTTAGAGACACAAAACAACACCAATTTGTCATTACAATATTCACTAGGAATTTGTTATTTCAATAGTTACTTTTATATTATTACTAGCTGACCCAGCAAACTTTGTTTTCCCATAAAAACACCAAAAATGTATCTACCCTACCTACCCTACCTTACACTACCTACCCTACACTACCCTACCCTACCCTACCCTACCCTACCATACCCTACACTAACCTACCGTACAAAAAAAAAACATCTTTGAACTTCAACGAACATTAAAAAATAAGAATTGGCCAAATTGGTCCAGGCGTTGTGAGTTATGCGCTTACAAACACATTTTGCGATTCATTTTTATATTATAGATTCTAATTTGCGGATAATTAAAGTAGCCCCAAAATAACACACGAAAATCGCCGCCAAAATATCAAAAACTTCTGTACCTACTCAGCCATCAGCGAGCGATTTGCAATCGACCAACAACAAGGGAAAAAGTAATCGCGATTTGACAGCCACATTTGCTCACCGATGGCTGATGCTGTCAAAAACCATACGTAATACGAAATGATGGCGATCACCTTGCGATAAATGCACATTTCAGTTAGCAGATTTTATTGTTAGCAGTGCTATCGTAAAATTAGTATGGTGTGGCTATAGCTCATATATAATGCGATTGAAGAGCAATTATTTCGCAAAAATAAGCCTTCCAATTTTTTGACGTAAAGCGATAATCGCGCGATGATTGTACAATCTCTGCGCAAATATTGCTAATTGCTGTTTCATACTTAATAAGCCTGCGGGTTGGTGGATGTCACATGTCTTCGAATGTGACATCCACCGCGATGTTTTTCTGTCTCGCTTACCTAATATTATTTTCATTGTAAGTTCATCCTCGTAGTCTTTTAGAGTTGTACCTAGATGTATTGGTTAAATAACCATCATTTTGAAATCAACAAATCGTAAATCTATGAAAAGTCATGACAATAATATACCTGTCTGAAACGCGACGAAAACTCAGCACGATAACTTCTTTCACCCCAGCGAACACAATGCTGGCCTCAATCGAGGTCTCCTCCAGTGTATGCACAAGTTAGTGGGCCGGAGTGGGCCACCCTACTCCACCGGTGAGATAGCAAGTAATCTTAAGAGTTAACTTGAGGCCCATTCGAGGACTCAATGGAATGCTATAAATCTATGTCAGTGAAGGGATGAAGTGTCGAGTTTTGGATCAGATAAGTTAAATAAATAAGTTTTTCTTAAGTCGTTGAGACCTTAAAAAAAATCAATAGTGTTTTTCAGTAATTTGACCATTTTAGGTAAATATATTTGCAGCAATGTAGAAGCTTTTCGTGCAGTAGAACATTTGGAAAAGTAGTAGGTACCACCAAAGCTATGGTATAATTATCTGTTTCTGCCGATTATAAGCAATGCTAGGTACTATGTTATGTTATAATTGCGAAAGTAATTTTGACTGTTTGTGTTCCGCGGCTGAACAGATTAAAATAAAACTTGGCTTAATCATTAGTCATTTATTCATGAACAATAATTGTGTATATTATATTATTATTTATATTATACGTACACATATACTTTATTGTACACCAGATAATACAGGAACAAAATAATCTTAAAACAAAAAAATATACAACAGGCGGCCTTATCGCATTCCGTATCTGAATATTTAAAAAAAAATATATATATATATTAGGGTAGACTATGTATGACCTGGTGAAGGTTGCGGGGATCCGCTGGTTGCGAGATGCACGGGACCGGTCAATGTGGCGACGCTTGGGGGAGGCCTATGTCCAGCAGTGGACGTCTTTCGGCTGATATGATGATGATGATGATGTCCACGGGTTTGACCATGATTAGGACATATGAAACTTTTTATCCCAGGAGTACGTTTCATTGGGATTATTTCTGCTTGCCAAGCGGGCGAAACCACTGGCAGAAGCTTGTGCAAATCATATGCCAAATAAAGTTAAAGTTAACTGGAAACAATACGTACTAATTAAATTCAGCTTCATACATAATTCGCCTTAATTACAAACTGCCATGAATTCAAATTCGCACAAAGAGCGAATGATATCGACTGTCACTATCAATAGATGTCCAGTGCGATGATTCATGGAGACATGGCCTGGCCTTTGATATGGCCATACAAAAGGCCTGGCCATTGTCATCGGGGCAGGCTGTGTGTTTTGCCCCTTTGCCGCGTTTCATTTTGACACAGTTGTGTGCAGCTTAAAGACCCTTTCTTTGGGTCGGCGTTGGAGCGACTAATAATAAGCGATCCCTAATGATTTATTAAACTTTGTATGTTTGAGTTAGCATTTCTAGGAGCTTTTCAATCAAAATATAGTTAGATAAACTTAGGAAAGTAAAACTCTTTTTGAATACAAAGTTCTTGTTTGAATGTGTAAACTTTCTCCAGAATTTATAAAATCTGCCATGTTTTTCAGTTTCGTTCATGGTTATGCGTTTTTAGGTCAAGTCGGAGCTGGACAGAGGTCAAAATTTGTAAACTACTTACGGCTCTTTAATTTGTGTAAATTACTTAATCACCATTGCTCTAAAACGGTGAAGGAAAACATCGTGAGGATACTGGCATGTCCTAGAAGCAAAACACAAGACATGTTGACATCCACCAACTCGCACTGAGCCCGCGTGGTGGATTACGGCCTATTTCCTCTCACAGAGAGGAGGCCTGTTGGAACATTAAATTATAAAAGTGATAACTTGTTTAAATATATCAGGTTTCTCCAGAATTTTTTAAATCTCTGGTTTCCAGTTTTGTTTGTAAATCTGCTTATGCGTTTGAAGATCGTATCGGAAATGGGCAAAGTTCAAGTTATGTAAATAATCGCTCTTATAAGCTTGGTATGTATATATACCATGACGTAACGGAATCTTTGAACATGATTTTTACTCCCTTCAAAACATCGGATTTATTTGAAACTTTACACACTTATCAAAGACCGATGACAATGCAATAATTTAAATAGTTTGTTTCATTATTATATTTATAATATTATATTCTTCAGGATTAGTGATTGAAATATAAAGTAAAAAAAAATTGTTAATAAAAACTAAAAAACACGCTTTAATAGAAAACCAAACTAAAAAGTAGAAAATAATTTTCAATAAATTTAAATTAAGAGTTGAAAAAATATTTTATTGTAAAAAAGCCTAGGAGTACTTGATGTCAATTGTTTTAATATTATATTGACAGAAATTGGTAAAAGTAGAGTCATTCACACAACACACAAAGAAACAACAACAATTGTTTTTTATTTTTATATTACGTTTGTAAAAGGGAATGACTGAAAGCGCCGAACCGATCATATCTTTTTTCATTGAGAGAAAGCCAATCGCTATGTGCCAGGAAGGATATTTCTGGTCCCTGAAAAATCCACGGTTCCTTTAGGACAGGTCTGTGTTTTCAGTCTGTGTTTCCCGATAGCTACAATCTAAGAGTCTTTAAGTCAAGAGTGAATAGGTATTTTCTAGGCAAGCGTACTTTACCGTCGACCACATCATCGCTTACCATCAGGTGAGATAGTGGTAGCGCAGGCCTATTATAGGTCCCAGTACCGAAACCGCAGGGTAAAGCTAGTTTTGAATAATAATTGACTTTAAACTTCTTTTTTTATTTTTGTTTTTTTTTTTTTTTGTTAAATTTTTATGTTTAAATATTGTGTATAACATTGTTTATTCTGTGGTATAACATCGTCTTGGAATACTGTTCAATGTTGTACTTGTTGGTGTGAAATAAATAAATTTTTGCGAGCTACCTGATGACTCGACGCGATCCGATTTATAATACTCCAATGAGCAGTTTTTACGACGCTAAATTCTAAGTTCTTTTACATGGACGCAGAGCGAAGCATTTCAACTGATTTCACTTGATTTTCTAGAAATTTCATGTGCAATATTGCCTAGCGACGCAATTAAAAAGTCTCTTCATCAGGAAGGTCCGTTACTGTTCTCAAAACTTTAATCGCCGCTAATATCTAACCAGAACCAGTAAACCTATTAAATTAAGGCATTGTATTTCGTTCAAAACTCAAGGTCACCGCGCTTCCATTGTTTGCTTTCTAAATATAGCGTTTTTGCTAGTAACACCCTGTTAGAGGGCGTGGTATTACGTCAGATTTAACGACGTCAATGGATTCATGGCCTATGGGCTGATGGGGACGAGGAGGATTGAAATTTAAGGCCTTGAGCGGGGGTATGTGTAGAAAACTTTGTAGCTGGGAAGTTTTTTTAATCGGAAACGGTTCAAATGGGATAGCCAACTGGGTACAAAATTAGAAGCAGCTACTTAAAAAAACATAAAACTTCTGTAGCACTTCGGGAACGAATCCATAATCTCAAGCTTAGCCATCGAGCTTAAAAGTACCTATTTGACCAATTAGACAGTCCATAGGCCTCATAATTTTCTGGTTCTGTCTCATGCTACTGTCGGGGGATAGCTCAGGGAGCTCAAATAATAAGTAGAAATTACTTTGAAATATTATATTAAAGTAATAACGTGCCTGCCCTGAAGCGGCTTTTACAGAAGTGTCAAGCAAAGCTCAACAAAAACATCTTCAATTATTTTCGTTGCGTTCCGATTTCAATCACCTTCCAAAACTACATAGTTATCTGTTGCCAGTCTTATAATAGGCAAGGACTTTGCCTCTAAATAGTTTACTTCTTCCATTCACTCCTGCCAACCGTCACGATTTCATATACTCCCTTTTCTTACATGTCATTCATCGTAGAATCCATTCATTTGTTTCTACGGCCTGCCTGTCATTATAACCTATTTCATTACAACCCACTACCTTCTTTAAAATCAGTTTAAAATCATAAAATCTATCACGGTTTTTATTGCTGCAATATTTTAGCCCACACAATGTAGATCTCACATCGAATACTAAAGTTGTCATTTTTATGCATAAAACATCATCTAAAACCGCCCACTTCCTTGTGTCGCTTGTGTTATAGCTGCAATGTACGTTTTGTTCTTATTGTATTTGAATTCGTGTCCACGAGTGAAGATACTAAGAAACCTAGGCCAACAATCCTTGTCAGTGAACCCTGTATCCTGTATCCCTGTACCCTGTATATATAGAGTAGGTAGGGTAGGGTAGGTAGGTAGGCTGGTAGGTAGGTAATGTAGGTAGGTATTCTAGGAAGTTAGGTAGTGTAGGTAGGTAGGGCGCGGTCCCAGTTGACAGGAGCGAAGCCGCGGGGCTCAGCTAGTACCTTATAATTCGCCATCATCAAAGCTGTTATCTAATGTAAAAGTACTGATCCTATTGAGAAAATTATTTCACAGAGTTCCTTTTATTAGTTTGAGTAAATTATTATTATTATTATTGTAGAAAGCTACGTTAATACTGAGTGCCTGTAACATTTTAGTTTTAGCTTTCTTATCCCAAAAAAATACTCGGTTTCTATGGGATAGGCATTGAAAGCGAAGAGTAGAAGTAACTATACAGTAAAGATGTCAACAGCCTACCTAATAAAAGTAAGGCTTAACACGCAGCGCGGTTTTTATTCTCGCGATTATTTTCCGCACATTTTGCGACACATGGAAATGTATTAAGCTGCACGCATTGCTTTAAAAAAAATAGCGCGGAAATAATACCGCAATAAAGCCGTGTTTTGCCACAGAATCCACCGCACCTCGGTGTGGATTTAATTTGCGCGAATGTTTTGAGAACAGGTAGAAAGAGACAAAAATTGCGCGGAATTTACTCCGCAGTGCGTATTAGTATGATTCAGTACGCGGACAAACTTTCGCGCGAATAAAATCCGCGCGGCTACAAATCGCAATCCGTGCTAAGCCATAAATCGTACTGCTTTGCGACACAGACTTTCTCCTTTGTTAATTGGATTCCAAAAATAAAAAATCTACGGTCTCATCGGTCATGATCTAACCAAACCATGCAAACATACATTCAAACAGGACATCCTCCATTAATGTCCATAATGACAGCCGATAATCGTTCTGCGACAAAGTTTTCAGTGCAAAAGTTAACAAGTCGTTAGCACGTGGGACCATTTACCGATAGGTGCAAAGTTTTGTTTGAACTTTACTGTGTGAAGCGAGGGGTTAAATGCGAATTGTTCGGGGACCAAAAGGCAAATGTACGTTTATATAATTACTAGCGTCTGCCCGCGGCTTCGCCCGCGTTATTTTTTTTAATTAGCGATAGGGTCGCTTTTGACCACCGCGTAAAAAGTGTTTTATCATTCCAAGGTTATACAAACTATCATATATATATGTATCATATACCAGGGTCTCAAACTATCTCCATGCCAAATTTCATCTAAATCGGTTCTGTAGATCCAAAGATTACCCCCAACAACCTCACAAACTTTACCTCTTTATAATATTATTAGTATACTAGCTGTGCCCGCGGCTTCGCTCCCGTCAACTGCATACCCTACTTACCTACCCTACCTATGCCTTGCCTACCCTACCTAAGTACCTTCCTACCCTACTTACCCAATCTACGCCTTACCTACCCTACCTACCTACACAACTTACCCAACCTACGCCTTACCTACCCTACTTACCCAACCTACGCCTTACCTACCCTACCTACCAACCCAACTTACCCAACCTACGCCTTACCTACCCAAGCCATTTTCTTTTTTTTTGGGTGAGGTGGGAGGGCGTGTCAGACTTTTACCCTCTTACTAATAAACGCGGAATAAAGTTATACCAGGTATAACTAAGGTATACCCATACATTTTCATAGGTTTATACCTGGTATAACTTTATTCTGCGTTTATTTGTAAGAGGGTTACTGACTAAAACCCACCCGTGTTCCTTCAGTTGCTTAAGCCTGGGCCGCGGTAACTATTTTCAAATTTATCCGCGACCCAGACAGGCATCGGCCCTAGCAGACCCCGTCAATTTTTACCTACCTACCCTACTTACCCAACCTACTCTTTACCTACCCTACCTTCCTACCCTACTTACCTAACCTACGCCTTACTTACCTACCCTACTTACCCAACCTACACCTTACCTACCATACCTACCTACCCTACATACCTTACCCGAATTTATAAAAAAAACCGGCAAAGTGCGAGTCAAGCTTGCGCACGATGGGTTTGTAGTATGGGAGCCCCACTTAAATATTTATTTTATTCTGTTTTTATAGCGGCAACAGAAATACATCATCTGTAAAAATTGCATCTGTCTAGCTATCACGGTTCATGAGATACAGCCTGGTGACAGACAGACAGACAGACAGATAGACGGACCGCGGAGTCTTAGTAATTGGATCCCTTTTTTACCCTTTGGGTACGGAACCCTAAAAAAGTAAAGACAGTTTTGCTGCCCGCCATCTAGTAGCTCTCCAGAACGCTGCACCGAAACGAAAACGTTGATTCGAAGTATAAGAGTTGACACCACCTGTCTACCTGCCTACCCGTGCCTTAATTGACTTGCTACTTATCCTTCCTATCATCAATTTTTAACCTCCGCCCGAAAAAAAAGGGTGTTATAAGTTTCACGTGTGTTGCTGTGTAGTACGGCACAAATATGTGGTTGTCTCTAACTATTCTCAATCTCATTAATTCTTTGTTTTTTTTTTCCTTATTTTGATTATTCTTTTTACAATGGTTTTCAATCATCTTCATAGCCAAAGGGCTAAGAATAGTTACAGCACTTATAACAATATTTGTGCCACATGTTAGATTTAGTCTTTTTTTTATTTTACTTTTGTATAGATTCCTTTACCGATTGTTTTGTAAATGTGTGAACATTGTAGGCCTTCTAGATGCTTGTTAACATTTGTTAACTTTTGAACTCGTTTTATTTTCTTTTGTTTAAATAATATGTAATCTTTTTTTTTGTTTTTCGTTACGACTTATTGTCGGGCCTACGTTGTCCCCACATATCTAAGTACTAATGCTGTTACAAGGAAATATTGTAAAACCAAACCATTTTTTTAAAAGAGTAACCATGGAGTTTCTTGCCGGTTCTTCTCCATAGGAAACGACCAACCCGAACCGTGCACCTTTTGTCGACGTTTTATAAGTGCCCATGTAGGCCTATATGAAATAAAAAAAAATTGGTTTTGATTTTGAGTATCTGTGTGTCTGCGTATCTGTGTGTCTGCGTATCTGTGTCTGTCTGTGGCATCATAGCGCCTAAACGGATAAACCGAATTTGATTTAGTTTCTTTTGTTTGAAAGGTGATTTTGTCGAGAGTGTTCTTAGCTACGTTTGAATAAAATCGGTTCTGCCGTTCAAAAGTAATGGACGTTTTATTGTTTGAATCGGGGTGTTTTTGCAAGATAAATGTGTCGGGTTTTATTTAATTTTTGAAATTTTACTTGTTTCAAATTTCAATCTGGCGCGGAGAACATTATCACCACCTTTCAGAAAATAATGTCAAATGCACAACGCCATCTATCGAATATGGAGTTCAATTGTCCGAGTATCTGAATTGCATGTGTCACAGTTCAGAGACATGGCGTGTGTTGTGATATTTTACTTCTTGAACACTTTAAATTCATCTAACTTTTGATAGAGGGAACCGATTGCGATGAAACAAAAACTAAGTTATAAGTCAAGTTACGCATAATGTTTCTGTATAAAAGTTATCTACATTGGTTTCGGACATTATACGTGATGCGTGCACAAACCAACAGACAAATAGATAAATAGACAAACAGATAAACAGACAAATAGATAAATAGACAAACAAATAAACAGATAAACAGACAAAAATTTCAAAAATGCTGGAAATGGGTTCTGTACCTTTAACACCCTGGCTATTTTTTATTTTAATATTTTCAATTTACAAAAACGACTTTTCTACAGATTTATTATATGTATTGATTATAGGTTTCTGATGTCTGAATAAAAAAATATGCTTTTTAACAGTTAATTGCATCACTAGTTATTAGAAGTGGGAATTACAGACTGCGATTAGATTGCGTGTGGCAAACCATAAGTTGAAGCAAGAATTAAAGTTGAAAGGACTTTGTAAAGTTCTAAACAGTGTTTACAGTTTTACGATGCAAGTAATTTGTTGTTTCATGACAATTTACACAAAGTACGTTTCATGCGAGAAAAATGCTTCGCGTAAATTGGGTTGAATATTATGTAGGTGTGGACTTCAGGAAAGACGGTGGCACAGTGATGACGTGCTGCCGTGCACAGTGAGGCTCAGGGGAGACGCTTCTCAGTCTTCCTAGGGATGTGCCCTAAGAGATTTTGCACAGCGGGGATGACGGAGTGGTCTTTTAAGAGGTAACGGGGTCCTTTCCAAGTGCTGATGGTGATCACCCGAGTGGTTTTAGTAAGGTGAAAACCCCACGCTCCCTGATCTTTTCCCCAAAAGTCTAGGCGCCGTTTGACGGTTTACCCCATCATGTCATCAAAAACAAGTGCCGTACCATTATCGCAAAAAACGGCAAGACAATCACGTTTGTTGTATGAGAGCCCGACATAAATATTAAATTTATTCTGTTTTTGTTATTTATTGTTATAGCGGTAATATCAATAATATAATATAATCTGTGAAAATGTATACAGCCTGGTGAAAGACAGACGGATAGTGGAGTCTTAGTAATAGGGTCCCGTTTTTATCCTTTGGGTACGGCAACCTAAAAAAGTTTTTCCTATAATTATATTAGCAGGCTAATGTGGGAGTGAGCAGGCCATGTTTTGTCGAAAAGATAATGGCTAGAGTAGGCGAGTCTGGAGTGGGGACCATGATAGAAAGGTAAATCCACAGGGCATCAATAAAAAAAAGGCAATTGGGACCAAATGGTGCGGAAGACAGACGAACGGGTGTTGTTGCGCAGCTTGGGAGAGGTCTACGTCAAGCAATTTAGGCTGAGTTGATTAATTAATTGACAATACATGTTACGTGATCACCTATGGGACCGAGACGTGGTCGCTCGCAATGGACCTTATTAGAAGGCTTAAAGTCACCCAAAGAGCAATGGAGAGGGCTCGGAGTTTCCTTGCGTGATCGCATCAAAAATGAGGATATCCGCAGGAGAACCAAAGTTACCGACATAGCCCAAAGAATTGCGAAACTTAAGTGGCAGTGGGCAGGGCACATCGCCTGTAGAACGGATGGCCGATGGGGCCGAAAAGTTCTGGAATAGCGACCGCGAACTGGCAGACGATGCGTTGGAAGGCTTCCCACTAGGTAGACCGATGACCTGGTTAAGGTTGCGGGAAGGCGCTGGATGCGACTCGCACGGGATCAGTCAATAACTCGACGCCTGGAGGAGGCCTATGTCCTGCAGTGGACAACTTAAATGATGATGATGATGACATGTTAGGTATTCCATTTACTCCAGTCCTTTACAATGTTACCCATAAAAAAACTATTTCCCTTCATCCATTTTGAACCACATACCGTTCTATATTTATGCAAAAAGCGTGAGAATCAACATACGAGTACAACTCCTTTCTAAGTGCGTAGGAAGATTACCTTTCGCGATCAAAACAATCTTCCATTTTCCTATGCACGACTTGTATAGCGCGCGTGGGTTGTAATTTCTACTACAGGTACTATGGTTCTAAGAACAGTGCAAAAACATATTTTTTTGAGGCGCATATTAATAAAGTGGGTAAGTTAAGTGTAATATTGTAATTGAAATGGACTGTTTTTCTATAGTTAAGTCACACGATAAGAATAGAACGATAGGATCTAGACAAGTGTCATTTGATGTCAGGAATTGCGATGATCGTAATGCCAAATACAAGGTCATCACGTGACATTTGAATAGTGTTGGCAATCATATAAAAAATTTGTAATTTTTAACCCCTGACGGATAAAGAAGGGTATGATAAGTTTGACGTGTGTACCTGTGTGTTGGCGTATTTGTGTATCTGTCTGTGGCATCATAGCTCCTAAATTGATGAACCTATTTTGTTTTTTTTTTTTTTGTTTTTTTTTTTGTCTGTATATTGACTTTATTGAAAGTGTTTTAAGCTATGTTTGATGCAAATTGGTTCAACCGTTCAAAGGTTATAAAACACATCACAAGCAGGTAGTTGCATACAGAAAATTGTCGTTTATAAATTAAAAAACACGCTTTAATGCTAAATTGAACTAAAAGGTAAAAAAATAAATAATGGTTTAAAAAATCTGTGTTTTTTTTGTTTTTTAAACGACAACTTATTAATGCAACTACCTGCAAGTTTATTGAAAATAATTTTTTTATTTGTGATGGGTTTACTCTTGACTCTAGTCTAGATCAGAGGTGACCGAGACAGAGTCAACGATGGAGTGAGCTTACCCAGAAGAAGCCTGTTCATTCTAACTTTTGAAGAGATTCGGGTTGAATGCGTTCGGAAACACAGGCGCATTTTCTAGTTTTAGTTTGGTTTTCTATAATATTTTTGTTTTTTAAAATATTGTTTTAATTTTATTTATCTTTTAAGTTCTTGTTTCGATCTCTATCGTGACTTTTTCTTTGACAGAATTCCACTTGCAGCCTAATAATATGTTACCTGTATTTATCTATATAACTTTCGGTCCAGAGGAGAGGAGTTCATGGCTGAATAATAATAGCTGCGTGTATTAATCTTCAAGGTTAAGCAACGCTCTCCAAGGTCGGACGAGTAATGGACCACCCAATACATATTGAGAGTCCTCCATGTCTCAGAGAGCAGGTTAAACCGCCGGTCGCTACGATGCGGCAGTCTGCCAACCTCACCGTGGAGGTGCAGAATGTGGCGTGTTATGGAGCCTGTAAGGGTTATGATAAGGAGACCCGCGGCCTAATCTGTTTCTTTCCCAAAAACGCCTTTTTGGGAAAGAAACAGATTGATTCCTTTGCCGAATTTACTTACACAATTAGGCTGCCGCACTACTCCTCAATCTTCAATTTTCCTTTGCCCGGCTTTTATAGCACACGTGGGATGTGAGTGCTTCTACAGGTACTGTGACTTTAAGATCATAACGAAAACATTTTATTTTTGATGCGCATATTATTATTGTTCTCGACAAACTTCTTGAACACCCTGAAGTTGGCTACAAGAGCTGCACATTAGTAAATCTCATACAAAAACAGCACCGCGCCGGAAAGCCAACTTCAAAGCGGCGAAGAAGTTTGGCGAGAACTACTAGAAAGGTAAGTTAGGTGGAATATTGAAACGAACTTTATAGAAAAGAGCCCAAATATGCGTTTGTTTAATTAAGATCTTGGAATAATGTGCTTTTAGGCGATTGTTCTTTAATTTCCCAACGAAAATGGAAAATATACGTATCAGGTATAAATCTATAAGTCGATTCAAACTTCATGACGGTTGCGTGCGCCCATTATTAGCTCTCGTTGTCACATGAATTTCCTATCTGCGCAGTAGTAAATTCGATTCACCGAGTGTACCGAGCCACCATTAAGTTTGAATTTGAGAATATGGAAAACCAAGTAAAAGTTTATCGCTTGTTGTTTATGTAAATAAAATTTGGAGTAATTTCGATGTTTTAAAAACACAAATGCTATCAACGGAAATGAAATGGCAATTTAACTTGCCTTAAATAAAAAAAATAAAAGTAACGAAGCATCTCCTTTAAGAAGATTAAAACAAAGAGTTTAGATTAGAGATTCTATTAAGAAGGAACTTAACCGTTGTCGCTTTGAGAAACTAATCCAATACTTAATTTAAAAAATCTCTGCAAGAAATGGAGTAGAATATTTCTTACGACAGTTAATAAGTTATTCTTTGCGAGATGACATGATTCTGAGA
This sequence comes from Orthosia gothica, assembly GCA_949775005.1. Lineage (NCBI taxonomy): Eukaryota > Metazoa > Arthropoda > Insecta > Lepidoptera > Noctuidae > Orthosia > Orthosia gothica. The sequence continues at coordinate 11,858,635 of OX459047.1, read as the reverse complement.
ATCTACCACCTACTCTTCAAGTGTAGGTGTTCTTATTTAAGGCCGCTGAAGGATATCGCCAAGAAGTTTGGTCTGCTATTCATGTTGTTTTCAATGCTGTTTTACTAACTTTTTCAAAAATTCTAATGAATCCTTTGAGTAAAATTGATAGTTTCAATATTTTAACTTGCAACCCTGTATATATATAATGAATTGTTGAAGTTAATTGGCAATGGGCAGGGGATATTGCTCGCAGTGCCTACGGATGGTCGATGGGGCTGAAAATTTCTAGAGTGGCTCTTTGCCTGACTTAGTAATCGAACCCGGAGCCTCACGCTCAGCAGTCACATATACGACCGCGAGACCAATAATGCAGTCAAACACTTAAGGGCCTACATACCCTTTAGTGCCATAAAACGGTAACTTTCTAAAGCATACTCCTTAGTAACGGCTAGGTTAAAAGGTTTGAAAAAAAAAAAAAGTTATTGATTCATGTACATAATTTTGAACACAAGGTTTTTTCGTGTAACTAATAGTTCTGCTTTAAAAAATAATCAACAACTTAATAGATTTTCGCAACTTTTGGAAACTGCTCCAAAACGACTTGGATGTTTAAAAAAATATTATTACACAGAACAATTGATGGCTGGCATTTCTTTATAACTAACATAGCATATGTAAATCAAATAATATTTTGCAAACAAAACTGGTCAAAAGGAGGTTCAATATTGATATTTTGGCATCGAGCGGGCGCACGGCCGGCAGTACTGCGTTAACATTTGGGCGTATATTGCGCCTTAAATGCAAAATTTACTCAAGAACACGCAAGAATAATTTTGCAAGAACCGCAGTTATTATTTGCACTTGACTGCTATCGAAATTCAATTAAAATGTTTATTATAACCCCTGATAACTCTGACCTATATACGTATAACGTTAAAGCAACAGAACATAAAGCTAGGAAATGCTGAAGCAAAGGTTGAATACTCGTTAAATAGCTATAAAGAAAAGGAGCGAGATGTGTCGTGTATGCATCAGTTTGAGCTCTAGGGAGCTAAGTTCAACATAAAAATAAATAAGTTAACACCTATAACTACTGGGGTTTACGAAGACTGCACAGTAGTTTGCAGATAATGACTGCATATGTAAGGATCTTAGCAGGTGGCGTTCTAAAGTTTCTGCCAAACCCGTTGGGAATAAGGCGTGTTTTTATGTATGTATGTAAAAAATAAAATAAAAACAAATTATTATAAAAACAAAAAAATACTGCTAGAAATTAATTAAATTAAAGAGAACAACAAGTATTAGATATAATTTATATGTCGGAAACACGAGGGCTTCCTTCCATATACCCTCGGTCCTGTGGGCTTATCGTGGGTAATGCGCGCACAAAGCAGGTAACTAATGCCGTTTTAGAGATATTCCATTGTCCAATTCTAGTAGCAAGTTGACGCGCCAATTTAAAATCACTTTCACAAGTCTGATACTTTTAGACGCAACTCCACTGGCACCAATAATGCCACTTATCACACGTAATCGCCATACGTCCCGCTCCAGTTCTCTCCAGGAATATCGTACTCTCTCTACCCAAGTCAACTCCGCGCTGCCGCGCGCCTTCCCTCCAAATTGTCTGTCACCTTACTCCAGGATTTAAATCCTTCACTAGCATTGGACATTGGAGAAAACTCAGTGTTGCCAATCGAATAAAATCTAATTGAAAGGAAATGTTCGATTTTGGGCCATCACTATGTACACTACATAGATAAATAGGAAAAAAAATAGGGGAATTCCATAAAAATACTAACAAATTAATTTGAAGAAGGTGTACCCTGAAGGAGTGACAAAAATGATCATTCTTTAATTAGATAACCCTATTTTTAGGGCAGTTTTAAGAAGTGACTTCTTTGAGTCATTCATTGCTTTAACTTTGAATTGGATCTGTTTCGGAGTTTTTATTGATTGTTTTACTACTACGGACATTAATTGATTGCTCCTCAATTGCAATTGAATTAGTGTTGTTTTTATTGACGCAGATATTACGATGACACGTCAAACAAATGTCATTGTCGAAATGACATACTGCGCATACTGTCATTGTCAAAATGTTATTCTTCGCCTATTGTCATTGTCAAAATGACTTTTTTCGCCTACAGCTGATCTGACCCACCATGTTTAATTGTAAATTGTGTTGCTCTACTTGACAAAGTTAATTTGAGTTTACATTAAATCAAAGTGAAATTAAATAAAATTAACAATAAAAAACAGTTACTATAATATACAGCAATTTTTGCATAAAGTGTACATAGAGCTGGCCCAGGCTCCATACATTTCTGGAACATCTCCTTTGAATCAGAAGCTAAATGTTGTCAATTAAATAACTGAATTAATAAGTTTACAAGCGATATTTCTTCGTTCTCAACTATTAATCATTTACCTTCCTCCGATATATACATTAAATATTATGAGGTGCTGCAGACGGGGACAAACAAAAAATATAGAAAACCGACCAAAACTTCATTTGTCACAGCTGGCAGTCGGTTTATTTTTATTTTTATTGTAAAGTCTGCGTCATGTAAGAAGTCCCACGGAATATTATTGGAACTTAAATGTGGTTTGCTTATTCCTATAGTAATAGAGCTTATTTTAGAATGTTGAAGGCGACTGAAGCGCCACTCCCAGGGGAATTCTTTTGTGAAATGGACTCTATACAGTATTGGTATTTTTGATACAGGAAGAGATTGCTACGCGGCTACGCTGCTACGTGTTTTGTCGTAGCAGTTGGTCCTGTGTAGCTCAAAATATCCTAATCATAAAATTGAGATAGTCTAAGTATGTCTATGAGTTCGGAAGCAATAGAAATACATTTTTTTATTTAGTGGTTTTTAATTATTTGTATGGAAAGATAATGCTCTATTAGTACATCCACAACGCTCGTCATCAATCATTTCCAAATCCTCCTCTAAGTGCCTCTCTTACTCCTTAATTTAATAATCCGCTGCTTACCTTCCAAATTACCCTTGTAGCAATAAAGCAAATGTACCAGGTTATTTGTCTTTTCACATAAAACTTCGCTGGAGTGTCGCCAAGTTAAAATTTGCATTAGCTCGGTAGTTGTGACGACGAGGTCCGTGGGTCTTTTCGTATAAGGAAAAAAGTTAAGGTTTACTTTCACATTATATCTTCGTTTCAGATTAGGTAATTTAATATTTTTTTTCGGTTGAAAACGGAATACTGGTTTATTTTGTAACCCCGACTTCGTAATGATTGGAAACTGTCAACCAGCGCTGAACAAACGTGATGCTGAAGATTGGTCCTGTGAATGAGAAATAAACTTTGCTGTACAGTAAATATAACTATCTATTTATTTTGTGCATGACACGACCAGCTGAACTGTTTCACTGACATTCTACAATAATTTTCAGCAAAAAGCCACATAAACACCAAAAGTATGATTTTACAAATATTTGTCTGATAAACATGAAACAAGATATTCCCGAAAGTTTATTCATTTATTTAGTCATTTACACATACAAATGTTTTTACTGGTACGCAAATAAATTTAGTCACAAATTGCCGCAGTCGCTTGTCTATTTTTTTTTTCAAATGTAGTCAAAGACTGTAAATATGAATCATTTGGTACCTCATTTGTCAAAAGTGGATCAGTAGTTTTTGATCTATGATCGAACACACGGAACAGAGAGGCGTTTTTCCTGGTCAAACTTATTACGCTTTCTTGTCGTAGTCGAATAAAAAGACCAACACTATTTCTGTCTCAAACTGAATATCACACAGTTACAATTAAAATTTCAAAAAACCCCGACATATTTTTATTTCATGCTTTATAAACTACATAATTTATACACGATATCTTGCGAAACAGAAATGTAGAGATCCGCAAGAGAACCAGGGTTACCGACATAGCCCGAAGAATTGGTAAACTTAAGTGGCAGTGGACAGGGCACATTGCTCGAAGGACGGATGGCAGAAAGGATCTGGAGTGGCGACCGCGAACCGGAAGACGTTGCGTTGGAAGGTCTTCTACCAGGTGGACCGATGACCTGGTGAAGGTTGGGGGGATCCGCTGGATGCGAGACGCATGGGATCAATCAATGTGGCGACGCTTGGGAGCGGCTTATATCCAGCAGTGGAAGTCTTTCGGCTGGTATGATGATGATGATAATCTTGCGAAAATACTCCGATTCAAACAGTAAAACGTTCAAAACTTTTGAACAGCTCAACCGATTGTCATCAAACATAGCTAAGAACACTCTCAATAAAATCAATTATCAAAAAAAAAATTGTAAAAATCGTTTCATCCGTTTAGGAGCTATGATGCCACAGACAGATACATAAACATACGTCATTATAACACCTATCTTTTTCCGTCGGAGATTAAAATGGCAGCTTAGAAAATTGCCCGCAGAAAAAAGTTAAGCTTAAAGTTAATGTTAAAAGCCAAACCAATCTAACAAGCTAAATAAAATCAGTCGTAAAGCATTGTCCCTCGAACCTGCGTCAATATATTCTCCGTCACGGACATAAAGCGCTGTAACGGATGAGAGGTAAAATTTAAAGCAACGACTTTGGATTGTATCAAGCGCTTTACGAGCGGCGGTCAATTGTGGGTATTGGTTTTGGTATAGGTAGGTGTATATTTTATAGGTGGCGAACATGGTTTTATGATACCATTCCGTAATAATAATAATGAAATGCCTGATAACTTGGATCGACGGCCGTTTACAGCTACCAGGCGCTAAGGGTATGCAAAAACATTAACTCATTTATCCTTAAGTCTGAGTGTGATTTTTATGTATGACTAGCTTTTGCCAGCGGCTTCGCCTGCTTGCAGATCGAAAATTATCCTGAGGGAACATATTCTCGGGATAAAAAGTATCCAATGTGCTATTCCTGTATAATCTATATCTGTGCCAAATTTCATCCAGATCCGCCCAGCCGTTTGAGCGTGAAGAAGCAACAAACATACACACACACACTCACAACCTTACGCCTTTATAATATTTGTGTGATTTACAGAATATTGTTAAATAATTAAATAATATTAAGCGTCCTAGTAGTAAATACTCTAAGAGTTGCTGCTTGAAGTACCGACTTACTTACACTCTTCATTCTCAAATATTTTGTGGAGCAATAAGTAAGTAACGTCTGGAGGATCTGGGATCTTGGACTAACCAAACCATTCTACATAATAATAAATACTATTTGAAAGTGCTGTACATAGACGTCAACATCTTGTTGATATTCATTAAAAAAACATTTCAAATTCGTCTCGTTTAGGTACGCAACTGATCAGACCACAACTTTTTAACCCTGGGACCGATTTTTATTTTTTATTTATAAATTGGTACCTAGAAACATTTGAAAGTACACCCACGTTTGGTCAGCATTTGGTCCGGTCAATTTGAAAGTTTTCCGAAGGATAAGTCTTTTCAACTTTTAGTATAATCGGTTGTAAGCTGTTAATTTTAGCAACCTACATGTGACATAAATAGTGCACTAGATTGGTGAATAAGCATATTATAAACATAGACAGTTTCCATGCTCACTTGAATCATTTTCTTATGGTTTCAAGATAGTCCGTCAACAAAATAAACTGAACTACTGCCTGTACTATAACAAATATCTGCATAAATTATAAAATTCTTACACACAATATGATTGGCATTTCAATTTCCTCCTTATCAAAAACTAAACCTTCACTCTAGTCGTCAAAGAGTTGCGGCGAAATGGCCGGCCTTTTGTTTGAGGCGGCGGCGGGTTCATAACCACGGCACAAAACTTTACGACCGCACAGTTTTGTGCCCAGTTCTCATGTTTGCACAGAATACGGAGATTTCACGGAGTTCTGTGTTATTCGTAACTTTATCTGAGAGGCTTGAATTGAAATATGAACAATACGAACCTTCTTTCGGTGAACTCTTGCCTAGGCTGGAGGACAATATAAAATTCTAAGACTTAGCATTGGCTGACGTCACTTCCATTACATACTTTTCCCAGATTAGTCACTTTATAAATATATAACTTTCTATAAATTGTATTTTATACTAACAAGCTAGCTCACAGTTCCTTGACCTATTCTATTTATTTTGCTATTAAATGCCACGTTTCTTTGATTTTAAATTAATTCTGATAACTAATCACGCTAGCTTGTTAGCCATTGTAATTAATATGTGCGTTGTATTTTAGTGCGGTAGTGACAAAGGTGAATATGATAAGGACTTGGTTATTCTAGGTTGTCCGAAGTCATCATAATTTTCTTGATCTTGTACCATGTTACTCGGCGGCGCAACGGGTTTTCTTCTTCCATCACTGAGACACTCAGTGAATTTTCGTTCATATTATCATCATCATCAGCCTATGTTCCCACTGCTGGGACACAGGCCTACACTCTGTGTGGAGAAATGGGCCGTAATCCGTAATTATGGTTCTAGGACATGCCGGTTTCCTCACGAGTTTTCCTTTTGAGAATGAAATAATTTACAAAAAGTAATGCGTCTGCCTGGGCTCGAACTCAAGACCTACAACTTGTGAGTCACGGCCTATACCAGCGGGCCAACACTGCTTTCATATCAGTTATCACACAATTCATATTTCTTTTAATTTTTGCCGTGCATCAATATTTATATTCATATCTGACTGCGTAAAATGCGTTGCATCTATTACCGATTAATTGCAAAGTAGCTCTTATAAATAATATTTGATTTCACCAGTAATCTGGTAATTAAGGTTGAACTAGTCGAAGGCACGAACTATTTTGTGCGAGGGGTTAAAATACATGCTATCTTATCCGACAACACGTTCGAAAGAAATAGATGCTGTGATGAGCAGTAAGAAGCTAGTTGGTGTACGAATTAGCACTTTTGCAAGTTTGTAGCGAAATGGATGATGATTTAGGACGAAAATGAGCGCGAAATTTTATAAACAGACCTTTGGGAGTCTAGATATCATGAAAAAACTACTAAATGTATATTATTAAAATAAAATTATTTGCATTGTTGAATTAATAATCTATCCCTGTATGGAGGCCGTTTTGCAATTTTCCTTCTTCTTATGGTATTTGTTTCCGCCCAAGGGTGCGTTAAAATTAGTGTTGTAATATGGAAATTTCGACGCTCAGAACTTTCAAATATATTATTTTTTTACATTTTTGTTTCCATACAGGACTAGATAATGAAGAAACAAATTGATATAATTTTTATTTTGAACGTACATCGTCAAACAGTGGAGTAATCTCTAGACTACGTTTGTATGGAAGAATTTGCGACTAGTGTAACCATAAGAAGCTATTCCGTAAGCCATCAATCTAAAAAGTCATGTACAACCTTCTGTCGGTCGACTTCCAGTATAAACTTATACAGCTGAGTACCAGTACTTTACACGGAGCGACTGCATCTCTGCGACTTTTGGCGTATTTAGAGGGGAAGCAACTGCTGTCCGTGAACCAATACGGCTGCCGTAATGGTAGGTCAACGGAGGACGCAGTCTCTAACTTGGTTGATCATATCATAGGTAATCTTGATGGTGGTAGCAGGTGTGTCGGCGTCTTTCTTGACCTTGCCAAGGCCTTTGATACCGTATCCAGGCCAATTCTTATCAAGAAGATGGAACGCTTAGGTATCAGGGGCATTGCCTTGGAATGGTTCACCTCCTATCTCACTGAACGCAAACAGAAGGTATGCCTCGGTGACTACGAAAGTACCTTTGCAAACGTGGCATATGGGGTGCCCCAGGGCAGTGTCCTTGGTCCCACACTGTTTCTTCTTTACGTTGATGGTCTCTGCTCACTCAAGTTGGACAATGCGCAAATATACGCATACGCTGATGACACAGCTATTATTTTCCATGGCAAATCTTGGAAGAAAGCCTACAGTGCCGCAGAGGCTGGAATGCAGAAAGTTTCCAGATGGTTGCAGCACAACCTGCTCACATTAAATGACAAAAAAACTAAGGTTGTTAACTTTTCAGTGAGTAAAAAGACAGATGCCCCTGATAAACTTGCACTTAAATTTCACCAATGCAATTGTGATGCGGGTCGTGTCTGCAGCTGTCCTGTCTTTGAGCAGGTTAGGTATATTAGGTACCTCGGAATTAACATAGATCAACATTTGACATGGACTAAACAGATAGAATCGGTTACTGCTCGCGTAAGGAAGCTTTTGTATATATTTAAAAGACTTCGATCTGTAGCTGACAAAAGTACTTTGAAGATGATCTACCTAGCCTTATGTCAGTCTGTACTTAGATACTGCATACTATCGTGGGGTTCCGCTGGAAAAACTTTTATGATTGCTGCTGAACGTGCAAAAAGGGCTATCCTAAAGGTCTCTCATAGATTTGGAATCCGATACCCCACTGATATGTTATATAGGGTGACTAAAGTGCTTACGGTGCGCCAACTTTTCATTATGTCAGTATTACTCAAGTTCCACAAAACTGCAGCTGTCACAGTGGTTACGGACCAGCGCTCGCGTAGAAAACCTAAGTGGAACAGAGTCTCCAGCAGGCTTAAATTTGGCAACAAAGGATTCTCACATATCGGTCCACATCTGTATGAGAAAGTCAATGACAAACTAAAAATCCTCCCCATCACCAAGTTTGGGTGCAAACAACAAGTTCGGGATTGGCTACTAGGACTTACCTATAACGAAACTGAAAACCTACTAGCAATTTAGTGTTAACTCGACATATACCATACACACCACCACATACACACCATCACATAAACACCATCGCGTACACTCCATCACTTACATACCAGCACACGTACGCTTACACCTTTAGTTACCTTTCAGTTTTTGTTTTTGTTTAGTGATTGGAACCGTTGCATTTGATATATATAAAATAAAACAAAATAAAACAATTATATTATTTGTCGAGAGAGACTGGATTCTGCGACACAGGGTATCCTAGTGCAGAATCCAGTGTCACATCTTAACACTGTATGTAACACTCTTTTATTGAATCAATAAACTTTTTTTTTTTTTTTTTTCTCTAACCTCCAAAACCCAGAAACTGAGTAAAACAATACCTCTTGGCAAGACTGGTGTCAGAGCTCAGGCTTGTACAACCCGTAACGACTGTCAAAGATCTAAATGACAGCCGGGACAAATGACTTAACGTGCTTTCTGAGGCACGGAGGAATCTCGCTATGCTACCTATCTACGGGCTAAACTCGGCAAGCGATGCTTAGCCTTGAAGATCGATTTGTTCGGCGTTTATTATTTAGCTACAAGTTCACCACCCATCGTTGTTTTATGTCATCTCTGTTTAACCTTATAATGCAAAAACTTTTCATCCTCATATAAGTGTTAACTCGTCATCTCCCAGAGGCACACAATGTTATAATGACTTTGAAAAACTTTCCGCCATATCAACTATGTATCATTTATTCCTCCCTGAGGCCACTGGAATGAGATTGTGGAGAAAAATAATTTCGTCACGCAACTAGTCCGGGGAGAGGAACGTGTTAGCTAGATTGTGTTTAACGAAAGTATTAGATAATGTTCAAGAAAATTCTTGGATCGTGACAACGTTCGGGATTCGAATTTCAAACATTTAGAATTGGAAAAAACACTAGCAATCAAAGGTTCTTTGTGAACGACAGAAAAAATAACTGGCCAAGTGCGAGTCGGACTCGCGCACTGAGGGTTCCGTACAAATAGCTACATTCGCCAAAATGGTTAGGTAACTTACTGAAGTTCATAAACAATGAAAGCGCCGAATATTGCTCTTACGAAAATATAAAGTTGATTGAGGGACATAATTCACTTTGCATTTGGAAAACTGTTGTCCACATACATCGACAAAGTCCCGATCAGTTTACCAACTGTATATAAGTTAAGAATCTTTTTTAATTTATGTAAAAATTTACCGTTCCAAAATTTTTCCCTTGTGAATCAAAACCTATAAAGTACCTACTTCCCGATGACGAAGAATCATGGAACGCTTGGAGATATCAAATTGAAATTAATAGGATATACTCAAGTCTGTAATCCTTTGTAGTTAAGAAAATCAAAGATATCGCCGTTTATGTCAAATTTGTGACATAAACGGCGATATCTTTGATTCTGTTGATCTAAAAGTTTCATTTTTCTCAGCTACAAAGGATTGCAGACTTGAGTATATCCCATTAATTTCCATTTGATATCTCCAAGCGTTCCAAAGAAAAAGCTCTTGACACACGGACAGACAGACAGCGAAGTGATCATATAAGGGTTCTTTTTTTTCCTTTATTTATTTAAAACTGAACTAACAGAGGAGCTCGTGGCTAAATAATAACAGCCGCACGGGTCGATCTTCAAGGATAAGCAACGCTTGACTAGGTCGGTCCGTGGATGGGTGACCATTTCAACATACCGAGTTTCCTCCGTGCCTCAGAAAGCACGTTAAGCCGTTGGTCCCGGCTATCATTTGAAGATCTTTGACAGTCGTTACGGGTAGTCAGAAAGAAGCTTGAGATCTGACACCAGTCTTGCCAAGGGGTACCGTGTTACCCAGTTACTGGGTTGTGGAGGTCAGATAAGCAGTCGCTCCATGTAAAACACAGATACTAAGCTGAATCCGGTAAGATTGGAAGCCGACCCCAACATAGTTGGGAAAAGGCTAGGCAGATATATATTTATTTAAAACTTCATGCAACATACAGATACGTAGGTGGACTTAATGCCTGAGGCATTCTCTACCAGTCAACCAAGGGTGGTGGAGAGATAACATGGCAGGTGCATAAAAATTGAAAAAAATACTGAAGTAAAATTTAATAATAATATATAAATTGTAGTTCAAATAAACATACATATTTATTTACTATAACAAATACCTTTATATTATTATTATTATTAATTCATTTATTTCAGGCGACATGGCCCAGAAAAAATAACTTAAACCTAAACATACATAATAATAATGGTGTTAGTAACAATACAAACTTATACCTATGTTAGTAGCACAATAACAAAAGATACAATTTGAACAAAATTTATGTATATTCAATGATCATTGCTTCAGCATTCCAGCTGAAATACTGGAGCAAAGATTAATATGAACACAGTCCAGCCTGTCAACAATCATGGCGAGGATGCCGTTGGAGCTGGCTCTAAGGATGCACATCTTTTACGCATCCGTGCATAAAAGCAATCGACGCGCATTTCCGCAAACATCCCTGATGCGCTACAGAAGCGAGGCAGCCCCATCAGCACCCTGAAGGCATTATTATACTGAACGCGTTGGGCGCGAAGGGCGGGATTTATATATTTACATATATAAATTAATAGAAAGATGATTGAGAAGACTCTGCTAATGGTGTAGAAAATAATGTCGCAACATCCGATTGAATGCATATTGACTGGGGGCCGTCCTGATATCCAGAGGGAGCGCATTCCAGAGAAGAATGGACTGAATATGAAAGGAAGAATGAATAAAATCAGAAGTATGAGAAGCACAAAGCAAGAGAAGATTGTTAGATGAACGCAGATTCCTAGCGTGTGAAGTACACAGATATTGAAAGTGAGAGATGAGATAAGAAGGAGGGGTGGGAGAGTTGAGTACAGAGAAAAGCGTGGTCAAAGCGCGTAAATTTCGCCTCTGCCGAATGGGCATCAATTTGAGCTGAGATCTACAGCTCGACACATGGTCATATTTCCTCAGGTTGAATATGAACCTGATGCACTTGTTTAGGAGCTTATAAAGCTTATCCAGGAATATCGCGTCCAGGTCAAAGTAGCACACGTCACCATAGTCGATTATAGAAAAGATTAAAGTCTGCACAAGCATAGTCTTCGTTTTTGCAGACAGAAAGTTTCTCAGACGATACAGGCAACGCAAGGTCCCATTGACTCTTTGACTGACACTTGAAACTTGACTTTGCCAGCCAAGCGTTGAGTCAAGATGTAGACCGAGATCTTTACAGGAACGGAACCCTAAAAAGAGATCTCGCTGATCTCGAGTCTCATAGGTTCTGCTCTTTCTTCTTTTTCCTGAGCGATACACCACGAGAAATAAACCTTGCTTAAGCTGACCGTAAATAAAATGCTACTAGTTGCTTGTCGGTTTGCAAGGTAGGTAAAATGACAATGGTTGCAGAATCTTTCTATCTCTATTCTCAAACAAAACTCTGTGTTATTCAATACATAAAAAGACTATAGGTGGTTGCCAAACGCTATAGTCTTTTTCTAAATGTATCCTTCGACCGTTTGTTGAAGCTACATTAAGAGTATACTTTCAGCAACTTAGCGTTAGATATGAGTAAGGCCTTTGATTTTGTTAATCATGCTAAGCTATTAAACAAATTAGATTTCTACGGCATAAGGGGCAAGGCTTATGAATGGATATCTAGCTATTTGAGTAATAGGAAGCAATATACAGAGATATCCAAAGTCGTAAAGAAAGGTGACAGAATATATTCTAAAGAGAAATTTAAATCAGTAGCAATAACGAATAAGTCTGGTGTGCCTCAGGGTAGTATTCTTGGTCCTTTGCTTTTCTTAATCTACATAAATGATCTTCCAGAGGCCACTAAGCACAAATGTATTCTTTTTGCAGATGACACGACAGTTATATTAAAGTGTCAGGATAAAATAAATTACAAATCTGTTACTGAAAAGACCCTATCAGATATAATTAGCTGGATGGCAGATAATGACTTAAATATAAATGTGAGTAAGACCAAATTAATAGAATTTAATTCGTATAATACTAAACAATTAGCTTTGGATATTAGATATAAAGATGAAAAAGTACAACAAGTGGATGAAATAAATTTTTAGGTATTAATATAGACAAGAATCTCAATTGGAAAAGCCATGTGGAACATTTATGTCAGAAACTTGATAGGTTTGTGTTTGCTTTAAAAAAGCTACGACAAAATGTTTCTGTAGAAGCTGCTCTTTCAGCTTACCATGGCTATGTGTCATCTATTCTAAGCTATGGTCTTATCATGTGGGGTAACTCGACTGATACCGACAGAGTTTTTAAGCTCCAGAAACGTTGCATCCGGGTCATTAACAAGACATGGTTTTTAGATAGCTGTAAACCTCTCTTTAAAAAAAGTAAAATTCTTCCACTGCCCTGTATCTGTATGTACATACGAGACATCTGCATCTTTACAAAGAAACACATGCAATATTTTATGCAACATAGCGAAGTTGTGCCAAGACAAAAAAGGGTTAAGTTTCGCAACCTATTATATCATCCATCTGGTCACAAAGATATTTACAAGAAAATGTGTATAATATGTGTATATTAATTTATAATAACATACCAAATGAATTAAAATTATTGCAGGGTAATGTTTTTAAAATCAAATTGGCAGATTGGCTACAAAATAGTTGCTTCTATAGCCTAAAGGAATTTATAGAGCATAGACATAATTATTGTTAAGAGTATAAATAATGAATAAGGAGTAATTGAAATGATAATTGTAATACAAAAATATATATGGATTAATTGTTAAATCAACATTGTAAACAATCATTTTTATTTGATTGACATTTTTAATTTCAATTGTTGACATTTTAATTTATTTGATTGACATTTTTAATTTTAATTATTGACATGTTAATTTATTTTATTGTCATTTTTATTTTACTATTTAATTATTGTCGAGTTTATGATCCGACAATTGTAAGTATTGGCATATTAGTTATTGACATTTAAATATGGGATGGACATTTAATGTTTATTATTGACATTTTTAATTTTAATTATTGACATTTTGATTTATCTGATTTTATTTTTTTATAATCTGACCATTGAAAGTATAAATGAAGCATCAATGTTGTTTTGGTTTGGTCTGGTTTTTTTTATATAATGTTTACAGTTGTGTTTTGGGTATGATGTCGAGAAACTAATTATTATTGGCAGTAATTTGCACGCTTGCTTGCAGGCAGAATACAATAACTTTTAGGCTTTAAGATCTTTCCTTGTTAAACAATGTATTTTCTGGCAAATAAATATTTTGGTTTGATTTGATTTGATTTGATTTAAAAACAAGAGACTTACAGACAATTGGCCGATCTCAAAACCGGTCAAGTGCGAGTTGGACTCACGCACGAAGGGTTCCGTACCCTTATAAAAAAAACCGGCCAAGTGCGAGTTGGACTCGCGCACGAAGGGTTTCTTGGTAAATTGCGGTTTACGATTTACGACGTATTAAAAAAAAACTACTTACTAGATCTCGTTCAAACCAATTTTCGTTTGAAGTTTACATGGTAATGTACATAATATTTTTTTTTAGTTTTATCATTCTCTTATTTTAGAAGTTACAGGGGGGGGCGGGGGCACACATTTTACCACTTTGGAAGTGTCTCTCGCGCAAACTATTCAGTTTAGAAAAAAAAGATTAAAGAAACTTAAATATCATTTTTGAAGACCTATTCATAGATACCCCACACGTATGGGTTTGATGCAAAAAAAAATTGTTTCAGTTTCAAGTATGGGAACCCCCAAAATTTATTGTTTTTTATGTTATTTTTGTGTGAAAATCTTATTGCGGTTCACAGAATAAATCTACTTACCAAGTTTCAAAAGCATAGTTCTTATAGTTTTGGAAAAAAGTGGCTGTGACATGCGGACGGACAGACAGACAGACAGACATGACGAATCTATAAGGGTTCCGTATTTTGCCATTTGGCTACGGAACCCTAAAAATGGCAAAAAAATCAGTTTTGTTGTGTGGGAGCCCCACTTAAATTTCTATTTTATTATGTTTTTAGTATTTGTTGTTATAGCGGCAACAGAAATACATCATCTGTGAAAATTTCAACTGTCTAGCTATCACGGTTCATGAGATACAGCCTGGTGACAGACGGATAGACATACAGACAAATAGATCGTGGAGTCTAAGTAATAGGGTCCCGTTTTTACTCTTTGGGTACGGAACCCAAAAAAATACAAATACAAGCAAACCAAACCATGATACCGGAATGCCGATTTAACCGGTAATGGATAACAGTTTTTTTTTTTACCGTGATAATTGCATCTATTTTTATGTTTTTATTATACCATTTTATTATAACTATCTGTGATAAGCACTTTTGCACCTCTGTATAATCGTAATTATATTAGTACTATATTTATTTTTTCCAAATTATGATAAATAAATAAATTATGCCAATATCATCATCTGCCTAGCCTTTTCCCAACTATGTTGGGGTCGGCTTCCAGTCTAACCGGATTTTAGCTGAGTACCAGTGTTTTACATGGAGCGACTGCCTATCTGACCTCCACAACCCAGTAACTGGGTAACACGGTACCCCTTGGCTAGACTGGTGTCAAATCTCAAGTGTCTGACTATTCGTAACGACTGTCAAAGATCTTCAAATGACAGCCGGGACCAACGGCTTAACGTGCTTTCCGAGGCACGGAGGAAACCCGGTATGTTGAAATGGTCACCCATCCACGGACCGACCTCGTCAAGCGTTGCTTAACCTTAAAGATCGACCCGTGCGGCTGTTATTATTTAGCCACGAGCTCCTCCTAAATTATGCCAATAGATCAGATTAAATAAAGTGGGATTCCCACCCACAGTATGAAAGAAGAAGAATGCAAGAAAGATATAGGATGAGGAAAGAAAGTACTAGAGGCATAAAAGATTGAACGGAATGATAGAGGTTGAGCACAGAATAGGCGCCAAATTCTGTGGCGGGGATTAGTGTTAAGTAAAAAAAAAAAAAAAAATTTTTATTAATAAGGAAAATATTGAGAGCTTCTCTCCTAGCCACTGACTGCATCTAGAATGTTGCTGTGCCCGACAGGGTCCATAATTGTTTCTGTAAGTTATAGTTAACACCTGTACGTACATTATGGATGCAATAAATTTAATTTGAATTTGATGATGTGGTTGATGATCTTGGTATTACACAAAACAGTAAGCTTCTCTTATTATACTCTTATACTCCAGCATATTAACAGTACAGTAAGTAATCATAATGAGCACCTCAGCATGTTTCCGATCACTAAAACCGATCAAAGTCCTATATTTTTCGTAGGTACGCAGCCAGCTTGTGAATGCATCACATGACTGGAACTCTCAATGCGAGATCTACAAGTCTCGTATTGAGGGCATCCAGAGATTTTTTTTAAAGTACCTTGATTGGAGGGCAAAGTAAGTATCTGTAGATTACACTCACCGATGCAGAAGGTACCATTTTCTACCACTTCACCGTAGATTTTATATTAATGACTACTTGTATAATATCGCTGATGGTTTAGTCGACTGTCTTAAACTTGTTTCGAAATTAACGATGCGCACTAATCAGATGGGGCATCGACAGCGACCACTTCTGCATCTACCTTATACAAATACTAATTATATGCGTAATACATACTTCCCGAGAGCCAGTGACAGTTTAAACGAAATTTCTTGTGAACCTGGCATTGATCTGTTCTTCACCAATGCAAGCACAATAAGAAAACTGTTAGCAAAGCCATTTTTTGTACAAGAGGCACTTGTCTGTACTTGAACCGTTTATTGTCCATATTGGCTTAAAATTAATAACAATAAAATGAGCCAACTTTGAGGAAGTACTCGTAGCTTAGACTATGTTTGCGCATAACGTCGGTTGTGTTAATGCCGTGCTTGCGGGTAGGGAGATAAACGCGGTATGTTTGACTGTATTTTCCTCATTATCCTTTCCGGCACAATGCCTTGGTATCGGGTGTGAGCGAGACCGCCACACCTTACCTGCGTATTTTCTGAAGTGTCAGCCGTGACAGGCTGACAGACGTAAACCAATAGCATTTAAATTGGCCAGAAACTCCTGTGCGTGCCTCTTTTCCTTCACACCATTCATCAGCAACGGCAGCGGCATCAGGCAGGCTACTCTTGGATGTCCGAACCCAGCAATTTGTGCTTTACCTAATCCTATCGTAGGCGACTCACCTTCACTTGATCCAAAATCGCTTATCATCTTCCTTTCTCTCGAAACCAGCCATTCGCGTATCTGCGTTGCGTCCCAGACTATTTCTGTTTTATTTATCTGTGGAAGCTTATTATTAGCTATATAGTTATATATCCTTGTTACTGTAATGTTATTGGTCTGTAAGCTTTCCTAAAATGTAAAAAATAAAACAAAACAAAATATTTCAAAGGACCCGCGGACCGTCATCCTAACAGAACGTACACTTCATCATTCCTTATTAAAAACTTTGAGTATGCTACATAGCTCATACCACAAAACATAGGCCAAAGTGCAAGGTGGTTGCTGATTTTTAATTGTGGACTAGCCTTGTATTAAGGTATTGTAGTTCGTAGATGTTAAATTACTGATTAGTTATTAAGGCCACAGATAATATAATACTAGCATACTAAGGCTACTAAATCAAGTCCAGGTAACTTAGCTTAGCAAGCCTGACAATTCTTGGCAACTGTAACAATTAGATAATTTATTTTCTAGTCGCATTCTTACCGAATTTAAATCTCTAATCTCAAATTCCTGAAATGTAGGGTTTATGTCGCAAAGCTTTAGCGAAATCTACAATTTTAGGACTTAAGTAACCCCAGATACTTGATTTAAGAATTTAAAGTTGATGTTTATTTGTCAAAATCTACTTTAATCTGAAAACATATTTAAAAAAAAAATTCTTTGGCATTCAATTTGTTTAACACGTTTTTAAATCTAAATACTGAATTCTGTCTATGTTTTATTCAACATTAAATAAGCATTCGTTGTATGCACAAATTCATTCTCTACATTATAGTAGAGGCATTTGCACTACAGTTAATCCATAATAGTAATATTATTTGACCCCACCGCGATAGCTCTAATTTGACGTCGTGGTGGGGCTTACGCGCTTCAATGACCTCTAGGTTTGTGTCGGTAGATTCTGCTTTGCCGCAACACGCCTAAGGTGAGAGGCCAGACTAAGAGAGACACAATCCGCACGGTGGCTTTGTGGCGAGCTGGTGGGTAGTTGATGACCCCACGGACCTGATCTCCAGAGAGAAACCTTGTTTCTCATCTCTGGCTTGCCTTTTCTGGCTGGTCGGAGTGAAAACTGACGGGGACCAGAGCTCCCACCTCTCTCTTGCCTTAATTGCCTGGCTTGAGTGGAGATTCGCAAGAGCAAACATGCTCGGCGGAATTAAGTTAACCCAGTAAGTTGCTGGTAGGGATCTTGAGTAGTAGTAGTAGTAGTAGTTGACTGGTATACCACGGGGTATACCTCTCCAATTCTCAAGCACCTCCGGATATGTTGCCCCCTTGGTGCTACGTCACTAAAGTGCTAGCGATCCTTTATGGGGGCCAATTCATTGAGGATGGAAGTCACCCCCTGCCATTTTATAGCCGTGTAGTTCAACAGTGGTCAGGCAGTGGCAGTCCTATAGTTTTAGGTAATCGATCCACTAAACCAACCAAACCCATAGCCCGATACCTTTTTTTCCATATTTTGCAATAGTCCTGCACCAACCGGGCATTGCCCTTGGGTGCACTTGCGTAGTGCTTATAGGGATAATTGTCGGTTGGTGACATATTTCCTGATACATGCCTAACAAGGACTCTGGGAGTTAGCTTCGGCCCCTCGCACGCCTTTCAAAGGTCCTTAGGGTCTCAAGAATCTCAAAAATATTATGAAAGTAAAAATAAATCTGTCTGCATGTTACGTTTACAAGCATAAACTGCTGAACAGATTGTGTTAAATTCTGCTATAGAGTTAGCTTAGATTGTAGGTATCTTGGAGAAGGACATAGGCTACTTTTAATACCGGGAGAATGTTCTTTTGAGATCATTTCCAATTTTCACGCAGGCGAAGCCGGTGGCTTAGCCAGTTAAGTCGATATACTATTTATACTCCACACAATTTGTAGTACATTTGAACATAAAACACCTACATTCAGACATTCAGGGTACAAACGTACATACGAAATGGCACCTAACCTGGCGTTAACCTGGTATGTAATGGGACGAGTTTTCTTGAAAATAATCACATAAAGCTAATTGTTTCATGAATGTTACATTCTTTAGAGTCTGATCAAAAACAGTGGGAGTTGGAAGACGGCAAAGATTATAGAGGACGCAGATACGCAAGACGAACTTGGTGTATTGGACAAAGGATTACGCCATACGAACCATACGTTTTGTGAATACTTTTATTATGCGTACAGCCTAAGGAGTGGCATTCCCTGCCAGAGTCTGTATTTCCTGATAACTACAACCTCTACCAACCTCGGTTTCTTCTAGGTAAGCGTGCTACATCGTCGACCACATCATCGCTTATCATCAGGAGAGATAGTGGTCAAGCGCGAACCTATAAAAAATTAACAAAAATACACAATTGCACAGAGTTTCATGGTCGAACTAGTTTGACTAT
Source organism: Orthosia gothica (assembly GCA_949775005.1). NCBI lineage: Eukaryota > Metazoa > Arthropoda > Insecta > Lepidoptera > Noctuidae > Orthosia > Orthosia gothica. The sequence continues at coordinate 11,839,333 of OX459047.1, read as the reverse complement.
CCATAATTGCCTAAAACTGAGAGAAATCGAGAGAAGAAAGAGGCCTGCCTCCTTTTATTTTTTCTCTGCTCTAAATTGGGTCAGAACAGGCTGAAAATAATAAAATCAGTACTAATTCAAGAGTCTGATGGTCTAAGAGTCTTTGCAAGTTTATTAGTACTGGATGATATCGGGATTAAAACTTTTGTAAATTAGATACTAATAAGGCTTTCCGTCTCGTATACCACTCAGAAGTTTCTTTTTTAATAATTTGTTAACTGAAGAATAATTTAAGGCTGTTTTGAAATTTTCGATATAAAAACTGTCAAACCACCATTTTAATTCCTCAGGTAAAAGATGAAAAATCGCCCGTAATCAACTTCAGCAATGGGTCATTAAAAAATATTATATTTTATAAAAAACGCCATGGTAAGTTTTCAAAAAGTATCCTTAAGGAAACATAATTATTTATTCAATAGACAACATAATATGTAAATGGTCAATTCATAAGCACCACTCAACATATCCATTAAAATGTTATAAAATCACTAATTAAACAATTAAAATATCAATCACGTTTATTGAAGTCACGTTATAAACAATAATATTTTATTAGATCTTCTAACTACTACGCATCACAGTGCGTTACGTGCACACTATCATAAAATATATCTAATCCTAAGATTACAGTTTCGAGATCACCAATCATGGTCAATCCTTATAAGATGGTTTTTGTATTTTTTATGATAGACTAGCTTCTGCTCCCGGTTTCACCCGCGTCAAAAGTGTTTATCATCCCAAGGGAATACAAATTATGTGTCCTTCCCAGTGTCTCAAACTATCTCCATGCCAAACTTCATCTAAATCAGTTGAGTAGATCCAGAGCTTACCCCCAACGACCTCAAAAACTCACAAACTTTACCTCTTTATAATATTAGTATAGATTGATTGCTATTAAGCAAGATGGTTTTTGTCACCTACTCATATTTTCCATGGTCCTTGATAGCTCACACTATCAACATTGTTCAGACGTGCGTTGCTTTCTGTCTCATCTACTGGAAATTCCACCCATATGCACTAAATATTTTGGGAATACTTTTAGTGTGCATACAGCTAAGTAGTGAAATTACTTGTCGGAGTCTTTGTTTTCAGATAGCTACAACCTGGGAGTCTTTAACTGCAAAGCGTGCCCCATCGTTGACCACAAATCGTAGCTTACTATCAAGTGAGATAATGGTCAAATGCGAACCTGCCAATAATAACGTAAGCTTCGCCTGGCATCGCCACTAACACTATTCTAAAACACTTCCGTTTTCGGCATTTTCCCAACCTTCATCAGGTCATCGATCTTTTTTGCAGGCCATTGGCTTACACGTGTGGTATACAGCCTTTGATATATCTAATTCGTCCTTTGATTCCTAGAAAACAATTGAACATCAATACGGTATCGGTTCTAAGCTGACCACCAAGGTCTTTCAGCACTTATCTCATCTGCATTATCTAGTCTATGCGCGGCCGAAGAGCGCGCGTGTGCCTGGGCGGGCGGGGGTGGCGGGGCGAGGGGGCATCGGGCTCTATTGGCCCAGCTCACCTCGCCAGCCTTCAGTCTGGCGCGGGACGCGATACCGAGCGCACGTCGCCCGTCCAAACATCTCTCACGTCCAAACCGCGTGTTGAAAATAAAGATAGCTAAATTAAATTGCTAGTGGAAACCTATTTTGTGGGTTGTGTTTGGTTCCTTACTCAGTGACGTCACAAACGAGGGCTTAAGTTCGGAGGCGATTGTATCTAAATGTTCGAGGGCTAAACAGTATTTTCAGTGGAAGTAAGTGGACGGATCGTAGATGTTATTATATGATTGGTAGTACTTATTGACTGTTGCTTTTAGGTATTTGATGCCTTGGATCAGTAGGGGCATGTATTGTATGTCATCAGGAAGAGTGCCACTCAACACTAACATTTATGTGAAGAATATTGAACGCTCTACAGAAATATTGATTCATTGTTTATTTATCTGCACCACGAAAATTGGATGATTCCCAAGACTTACTAAGGCTTGAATCTGATGTTTCATTTGACATAAAAAATACCGAAGTGAATTTATAAACTGTTCGCGTTTAATTACACAAAAAGCAGCCTAAGCAAAGAAGGCCGCAGCGAATCTCTTTGACAAATATGGAAGTGTCGTTTATTTTGAGCCCTTTAACGCGGTTTTGCTCTACTATAAAGACAAAGAAAACATTTATATTATCTGCCGGTAAAAACAAACCCAATGGAGTATTATTTGTATAGAATTTTGGCACAAATTTTCCTTTTCTCTCAAATTACTAAAAGTCAGCGGTTCTCCTACAATTTTCTTTGTTACGCTCAATCAGGACCCAGTTTTCAGCCTTGTCAATAAGCCGGTCATACACTGAACCATCATTTATTATTTTCAGTCACCTGAAAGTGTCAAATGATCCTAAATTATTAAGGAAGGTCGGTATAATAATACATTTACGCGAACTTTTTTAAAAATGCATTCACTACTTAGGTTTTATCGAATTCTTATTCGCATTATTGTGTCTTAGTTCGAGTTTGGACGATGCCCTACTTGAAGTGTTTACGTTAATCGAAAATTGATTTAGTGTATTTGTGTTGAAGATTACAATAATTATTATTATCTGTCCTTATTTACATTTTGATAAGGATACTCATTATTCATACATCAAGACTATATTTATTATGTCTGTTAGATTTATTTCTATCGAAGTTCTAATCTTATATTACTTGGGTAAAATCCACAACCACTTGAATGAATTATGACAAATTGTTAGCCCAACGTTTACCGAGGATCACAATATCCAACTTCTCTGTTTGACCCTTGTCACATGCTAGGATGACAGCCTGAAGAAGTCTGTTTTTATTTTTCTTTCTTCTATTATATTTTAGAGGACAATTTTTCTGTATTATACTTTCATGTCTTATCTTATTTGATTTAATGGTTTCGCCAATACCTTAATTTTATCAATCATCCTTGTCAATACTGCTCTAGAATTTTTCTTTTTTTGACTTCTTGAGTCTACAATATTACTTTACCTTTAGTATTTTTTTAGGTTCTATCTTCGAATAATTCTGTCAAACTTATTACGATATCGTGACATGTGACTATATTTTCATCACATGTGTGTTCAATGTCTAAGTGGCCGGCTCAAAGGCAAGTTAACGTGTTGGCTAGATCGCTGAGCGTAAATACGTACTGACCACAATGACCAATTTCCTTTAGTTGACTCATCTACTTGCGGTATCACTAGCTACTGACACGTTATGTTTTTCTTTACAATACAGACTAGTAACCTTTTGTTGTATTTGACCTGGTTCATTTTTATTAATTGTTTATAAATCATCGTCACCTAAACTAATTCTTGAAAATTTTAGCAATTGTATTTCAGCTTAATTATCATTACTTAAAACTAGAATACTTTAAAACCAGCGAACTTAATCATATTAAAAACCTCCTCTTGAGTTAATATAGTTGTCTTACATTTTAACGCTTCTGATTGTCTGTTCTATTTGTCAGACACCATAACACGTTTCGTCTGAACGCACCAGACGAGTAAACAAATAAACTGCTTCACGCATATTACCCCCCATGGGATTCCCTATGTCGTGGGTGTATATGCCATTACAGTCAAATGTCACGTACACCAACAGAACGAATATCTGCTAACCATACTAATGTTTGTACTGATGTGAAAACCACGAGTGGAACATTATTGGCTCAATCATTGATTTTATTTCGTCAAATTTATAAACTTGAATGTATCATCAAAGCTCCGGCAGTTAGTAGTATAAGCTTAGTTCCGTATCGTCGATGTAAAAGCTCAAATTAATATCTACCTGATGAAATCCGTAAGACAAATCCACATGATGATAATATGTTCCAAATGCTCCAATATTTACTAAAGAACTTAACCTGCTAGTATTACTTACCAGAGAGAGAGCTGTAGTGGCCCAGTGATATCGGCCGCGACTTACAAGTTGTTGGTCGTGGGTTCGAACCCCGTGAGGCGCTTTACTTTGTGTAAATTATTTCACCACCACTGTTCTTAAAACGGTAAAGGATAACATCGTGAGGAAACCGACATGTCCTAGAACTAAAATTTCGAAGATCCACCATCCCGTATTGGACCCACGTGGATTCCGAGCCCATTCTCTCTCACAGAGAGTAGGCCTGTGTCCTAGCAGTGGGAACATTAAAAAAAGCTGATGATTATGATGTTTATTAATCAAGGATAAACCTGTTCTGACAAATTCTTCCTTTACATTAACGTTTTGGTCACTCACCTTTACATTTTGTGACGTAGCATCCTCTTTACGTAATGTATTCTCAATTACAAGTTTATCCTCTACAAAACATCGGTCACCCCATTGACTACCACAAAGGCCAGTTCCCATAAACTCAGCATCGATTCAATGGAACACATTATCCAATTCTTGTGTCATATCTCAGCTGGGAACAATGGCTTGGGAAAACCACAACACTGTGACCGCTAGCTATCAACAAGGATACCCTGTTAAAGCGTTCTCTTCTAAGCAACTGATTAGAAGGGAACGCTTTAATTGGCTATCATAACACATGGTTATTGTATGTAAATATTACGGCTTTGTGCTCTGATGTTGGTACTACGCCATGAAGCGTGGCTTTTAGCGGGGTTTTGATTGAGGAAACAATAGAATTTAGGGTTTTTGCAGGAAAGTGTCTGTATTATTTTTATTATTATATAACGTCAGTGGAAACCCCGATCAAGTGTAAACTAAATAATACTAGCTGCTGCCGTAACTCTGCAAGGAATTAGTTCTTCCCCCAATATCTTTATAAATTCCTTTGTGTTATTCTGAATCAATATTACTGTTCTACTGTTCCCTACTTTTTGCGTGAAAGTGTAACACATTTATACTGGGTTCATTATTTGTATTAAATTTCTCCTACTAGATACTGCTTTTAAAGTCCAGCTACGCCATGATATATTATGTAACATATATCTAGTTCAGTACGAAGACACTGCTATTGTTTTTAGCGCAAAACTACGGAAAACTGGAACAACACTTATAACAAAAATGATGTATAGCCCACTTCAGGCAAAAGCGATTCCAGCCTTTGTTTATCGTCACAGAAAAATAAATCTTGATTGTCACAACATACCAATATCGTTGTGTTGACATACTGAGAGCCATCGCAGGAATAAGGACAAATAAGCTAATCGCCGTTTATTTATTAGACGAATTTGGAGCGAGCTACGAGTAAGTTGATAAACGCCACACTAGTTTGAGGAAAACGCTCAAGTTCAAGTCAAATGAGTCATTTCCTCGAAACAAAATTTTTAGAACATTAAATTACTGGCTCTCGTTAAAATTAAAAATCCGATTTAAACAGGGATATAGGCATCTAATTACTTGAGCGTATTAACGAAGAAATGTTTACGGTAGTGAGCAAGTTGATTAAGGATAACCTAATTAGGAAATTGTTGGGTCTTATTCAGTCGCCAGTCCTTCAAATTACATTATAATTTTATTATAAATTGACTATAATATGAAAAATAATTTAAACAACTTCCGTATATTACAAAGTTATTGAGTTTAATATTTTGTACATGTTTGAGGAAAAAGGTTTAGCAAAATGGATCATATTCGTCATTAAAAATGAAATTAAAATTTACGCGTTACGTTTTTCCGTTATTGTTAAATTCTATTATCATTAGTCATATTTGTGGTCTTATTATAATACCTTTTATAGAACTTATAATCAGCTATTAGAATCCTGCATGTTGAATGTGCATCGTGGTCGACGGTGTAGCACGCTTGCCTAGAAGTAACCTATTCACTTTTGACTTAAAGACCCCGAGGTTGTAGCTATCGGGAAACACAGACTCCAGCAGGGAATTCCTCTCCTTAGCTGTACGCAAAATAAAAGTATTCCCAAAACTATTAGTGCGTATGGGTGGGCTGTCTACCATGTATCGATGGCGCATCGCCGTACGTCTTACAAAACGAACGGACTACAGTCCGATGATGAAATGGGCTAGGCGGTATTAGATCATACAATACCATCATACTCTCCCCGAAATGCAACCGATAAGCTGGCAACTGGGCGACGATGTTCAAGGTTCTGAAACTCTGACTCAACCAGTGCCTCATTGGCGATGAGCCTCTTGGCCCGTTTTTGATCGACTCTAGTGAAGCTGGTATTTGTCAGATCCGTCCCAGAAATGAGAACAGTACTCCATGCAAGATCGAACTTGCGCTTGATACAACATAAGCAGCCGTTCTGGCGTGATTCGTAAAGTAACGTCTTACCTTCGCAAGGATCCCCAACTTTTTGGCAGCCAGTCGAGCCTTTGCCTCAATGTATGGGCCAAAATTGAATGTCGATGTCAACGTTACGCCAAGAAGATCAAGATGGTCCGTTATCGGCACGGTTAGACCTCGGAAAGATGGAGCCAGATGAAATTGGCTCTTTTTGGCGGAGAAAGGTCCTATTTGGAGACTGCCTCCAAGGACAAGCTCAACCACTCCACCATGGCCTCACGGAGAGACCGGACCTCAGGCTCAGTAGCCCGTGCGTTGGACAAGTATCTCTCAGCAACAGTGCTGTCGTCTGCATGGGTATGCAGACGACAGCACTGTTGCTGCAAATGAACTGTTAAAGCGGCACCTTTTAGTAAAGGCGCAGTTCATTTATGTGCAGCAAGAATAATGTCGCGTACTAAAACGGCTACTGCTTTAGCCGATCCACCAGCCAAGGGACTAAAAACAACTGTTCTACCATTCAAAGTCGGAGAAAAGATTACGTAACAACATTTTTGTAACTTTTGAGTTTTTTTTTCACAATATAAATCATGTCCCGGTTCAGGAAAGTTTTTGAGACAGAAGTTTTATTATTGTGAAAGTGAATTGTGTTGCTTGTCTGCGGGTATTCTGGGGTTATTTAGAACAAAACTTACCTTTGAATAAAGTGAAAATGGATAACTTAGCGTAACATAATCTGAATAGTTACTCTTTCTCAAGGGATTGTGCGGGGAATAAATGTTATATTCTTGGTGTTGTTGGTGGTTTTAAGTTTATTACAATACAAGCTTATGCTTTAGGCTTCACCCGCGTGTTTGACGAATTTATCCAACGAACGCGCAAGAAAGGAATAAGAGGATTAAGGTTTTAAGTATGTCCTAATTCAAACTAAGGTTTACCAGTGTTTCTTTCCTGATATGTGTTTGAATAAAAAATATCCAAACATACAGATTTACATTTGCTTAGTGGGTTTGTACAGTTTCATTTGTTACTCTTTCACGCAAAAACTATTGAACGGATTTTCTATGAAACTTCACTGTAATACTCGTTTTAGTTCATACATCAGAATAACGCATCCATACTAATATAAATGCGAAAGTAAGTCTGTCTGTCTATTTCCTGTTGACACCTAAACCACTGAACCGATTTAAATGAAATTTTGTATGGAGATAGTTTGAGGCCCTGGAAAGAACATAGGATAGTCTTTATCCCGGAAATCATCCTTAAGAGGATGGAAAGGGGAGTGGCAGTTTGTAAGGTAAAGTAAAAAATTATCAAGCCACACATCTACAATATTATTCGCAGCAATGTTTGCGTATTCAAAATGGGTAGGTACATGAGACAGCGTCTCAAAAGGTATTTGTCTATAAAGTACCGCGTTTTCAATGTTATCGCTCGCCTGTGATCTTTGAGACTCGGCAAATATTATTACGTATTTTCTCCTCCGAGTTATAAAGTGATAACTGATAAATTTGAGATATTGCGACCTTCTGGTTACCTATAAAATGTTGCTGTGTTTGTATAGTTGGAATATTTAATGCTACATATGCTTTTGCGTTATCTCTTGTTAATCAACTAACTTCTTAAACAATATAGAAAATCCCGGTGAATACCTAAGCTTTTGGTCCATTTGAAGAATCTAAGTTACCGTTTGATACCAGATACCCTACTCCGAAGTGCCAATACCATCATGATTTTGTTGCGAAAACGGAATACATAGTGCTATTCGTCGAGTATGGATCCGTCTCTTCATCTTCTCCATCATTCCGAAATCATGATGTTTTAAAGAAGTCCTATTAGGGCCCTTGTAAAGGTCACGTTGAGAAATCCTAGACTAAAATGTGTAAAATCTCCATCATAACATGTGCTAGCTTAAGCACCCAGCTATCCAGGTTGGCATTTTTATCTACTACTAAGTCTAGTTCGACATCGTATGGTTGGACGCAAATCGATATGTAATCCGATTGTACGGTACATTCGGCTTCATGCAGATTCAATGAGAGTTGCAATGATTTGTAGCATAGATTACCGATGGTACTATGCATAATCTGTCTTGTCTAGGACTTGAGTAAAGCAAAGCCATACCTGTTGATGATAAAAATAACTAAACAATACTGCACCTAAACAAAGGTAACACCTTTTTTTAGGCGCAGCTTGTTAAATCTAAATTCCAATTTAAAAAAAAAGCCCGGAGTCTGGATTTGTGGCCAAGCACAAATTACAAGGGATTTAAACATGTCTGGCAAAATGTGAAAGTACTGTAAGTAAACTTTTGCCCAACCATTCGGAAAATACAGAGATTAATACTGGAATTCCAGCCGTTAGACGTATTCTGCTGGACATAGAACCTATCCCAAGCGGCCTATACTGATCGGTCCTGGCGTCTCGCATCTACCGGTTTTCCGCGATTTAATTAGGTCATCAGTCGATCCAGACCCAGAGGGAGGCCTTCTAACGTTGCGTCTTCTGGTTTGCGGTCACCAATCCAGAACTTTTCGCCCCATCGACCATCCGTTCTGAGAACAATGTGCCCTACCTGCTGCCAAAGAAGAGGAATTGCTAAACCGAAGTAGCAGTGGGCGTGATATTATGATGTCAATTCCAAATTCTATTCTCTCTGATTTGTTTTAAAGCAAGGATTTGCTTTTCTTCCTCTACCAATTGTTTCGGGTTTATTTGGCTGGTTATAACTTAAGACGATTTTGACCCATTTATTTATTTATTAACTAGTTATGGGCACTGGTGCAAAATGCTCTAAGTCTTGTCTTGATCTTTCGCAGACGTTACAGCACGTTTAATTTTTTATTCCTGTTAATATCATTCAGTTTATTTATCTTTCAAGATCCATCTTATATTCAATCTCTCAGCACATCAAAGTAATCACTTTAATAAGGACGAAGCCGCGCTTCTCGCTTGTATCAGCATAACTCTCCGAGCTCCACCCAATAACTTATTCCTCTCCATTGACTCTCAGAACTCGAGCGGGAAGATAAGCGGCTGATATAGCCTTGTATAGACTGATATAGTCTTGTGTATTTCTTTCAGGATTAGTAGAAAATCCTTCACTTTGTTGGATTTTTCAAGGCAAATGGTGATAGCAAAAATCGTTTCAAACCAGCTGGACATGTAATCATATAAAGTGTGGGATATTCTCGAATGTAATATATTGTGTGTAATTAAAGTAATGCAAATAAAAAGCAATACAACCCATTGCTAAAAATAATATAATGTGATACACAAGTATGACAGATATAAGGCACAGATGATGATGGATTGGACAGTAGTCATATAGTTTATAATCCTTTTAACGATCTCATAATCATGTAGAACCTGAACCCAGAGGCAACTCTTTCTCAAGCAACTGAAGGCACACGGGTGGGTTTTAGTCAGTAAAAGTCCGACACGCCCTCCCTCCCGCTCTGGGTGAAGGGGAGCGGGAGAAGTCAATGGATGATGTCCAACCCAAAAAAAAGGCTCTAGATAAGTGATATTATATCAATGAAAGCGTTGCGATAGCGTCTGGTAAAATGTCAAAATATGTATGGGAATGCCCAGCGCTCTCAAAATAGAATATAAATTATCTTTATTTAAGTATCATATGATTTAAAAATTATTAGTGAGACTTACAACTAGATAAATAAGAACTGATACATTACAATAAAAACCGGCCAAGTGCGAGTCAGACTCGAGCACGAAGGTTTCCGTACCATTATCGCAATAAACAGCAAAAAGAAACACGTTTGTTGTATGGCAGCCCCAATTAAATATTTATTTTATTCCGTTTTTAGTTATAGCGGCAACAGAAATACGTACAGCATCTGTAAAAATTTCAACTGTCTAGCTATCACGGTTCATGAGATACAGACTGGTGACAGACGGACAGTGGAGTCTTAGTAAAAGGGGCCCGTTTTTACCCTTTGGCTACGGAACCCTAAAAGCAAATAGTAGTTGGTCACTGTTGTGACAACCCATGTGAGATGGCACAACAGTGACCCACTAAAATAGTCTAAGTGACTTGAAATTATGCATGATACTGTTGGAGCTGCTCCACACCTTGCGCACCATGGAATCACACCTTTTTTCGCAAGGTTGCGTAGAAAAAATATACATGCGCATTCGTGAATATCTCTGATGCACTACAGAAGCGGGGCAGACCCATCAGCATCCTAAACGCGGTATTTTACTGAACGCGGAAAGCCTTGTACGATCTTTGCGTATATGTAACCCATAAACTGCTCGTGTAAAAATATGTACAGTAGACTCGATAGAGCGTTATCGTAACAAGAACTGAGCATCGTGCAAACCTTCGAGCCAGCATGTTCTCTCTAACCTAAAAATGCTCTCCGCTTCCGTTGTCTTAATTTTTTCTTGTCGAATTGACTCAAAATTTGTACGGGCAGTAGTTGAATGTTGGTATCTGTCTAGTCATCTCTGTCACTTCTACAACCTATCAATCGTTACGGAAAAACATTACACCATTTACAAAAAAACATCTTAATAATAATCACAACAAAGCTGATACATCGGCGTTCATGATTGCGATAACACGTCTTCCTCCGTGTCGGCTCATAATATTGATGTCTTTGCTTATCCTCCTCAACACGGAAACGAGTATCTCTACCATAATCTCCAAGATTGTGTCATTCAACTGTGAGCTATCTATATTTTCCATTTGCCGCCAGTTGTGTTTTTATTAGTTTAAGTTTTCCTTTTTCTTTGTCTATTATCATGTTGTACATTACATAGAAACCCTTAAGTGATAGGTATTGACAAATTCCCTGGAACCCACACTAGGATTCCCTGTGTTGTGGGGTCCAGTCTCTTCCAGAGTAGATAAGGCAAATATCTTCGGTAACAGAGATAAAACTTAATTAATATGTATAGAGATAGTGGTCAAACGCGAGCCTATAGATTATAAAAAAAACAATGCCTGTAATCCACGAACGGTTATCAGAGGTTCACCAATATTTCACCCACATTTCATCGGTTAAGTTTAAGCCCCAGTTTTTTCACATATAGTTAAATGGTTAAATATGCTAACCCAAGGCTTCCCAATCTTTTTAACATTGTGAGTCCCTTTACACATTTTTTTTTCCACACACATGCATCTTAATAACTGTGTTTGTGAGTGTGTGTTTGTATATTTGTTACTTCTTGACGCTCAAACAGCTGGACGGATCTGGATGAAATTTGGCGCAGAGATTATATTCTGGAATAGCGCATAGGCTACTTTTCATCCTGGTATGAAAAAAAAACTTTTTTAAAACCAAGTATGCAAAACAGCTCAATCGTTTTGAAAATTGCAGCTACATTTTGAAACTGTTTTAAAATTGAGTTGCGCTGTTTGACCCATATATACTAACTTACTAACTAACAAGGCAAGTCAAGTCAAGAATTTATTTTTTATACTAATTCATGTTATTTTTTATAAATAACATGAATTCGATGTGTGAAAATTGTGAAGAGGTTTGTATGGATGGCCGGTTTTTATGTTGATGATAATTGGAGTTTTATGGGATTGCCTCATTGAGTTGTACAGGTGACAATTACTTATCGGTCATTATCCTAAATCTAGACTGTAACGGAGCATTGTGATAGTCAGATTGATAAAGCTTATTATCAACCACTTAATAAATCGTAGTCAATTCGGACTTTTCGAACGTTTTAGTTGCATCTTCTGAAAAGCCTAAGCTGACAAAGATGCTGATCTCTTATGCAGCATGGCAATTACGCACCGAATACATGACGAAGAGTTAGCAAAATATTCAGTGAAGTCGCCCACTCAAAGTTAAAGGTTAATGATCATATTCAACCTACGGCTTTTCCCCATAGAGGTCGGCAAAAACTACACAAAACCAGCTTCTACGTTCCTCACATACTCAAGAGGAGTAGTCTATGTTTATACACGCTAGTAACGACCACTAGATGTTAAAATTATCAGATTTAACGTCATACTAATCAAATTAATAATATTATAAAGGTGAAAGTTGGTGTTTGTATGTTTGTTACTTCTTCACGCTTAAACGGTTGGACGGATCTGGATGAAATTTGGCTCAGAGATAGATTACAGTCAGGAATAGCACATAGGATACTTTTTTATTCCGGGAATATGTTGGCAAAAGCTAGTATTATATAAATACATTACGAACTAGTAATCTCTGTCTTTATATTTGAAACGAAGTCGTGTTAGTTACACCCTTTATAACTCGAGAGCGGCTGGATCGATTTTCATGATCTTTGTTTTGTTGGATTTATCTCCGCCCCGAATAACAGAATAACTATTAAAATATCGGAAATATAAACGAAATGCCAAATTATTAAGAAAAATAATTTTCTCATACGTTTTGTAAACACAGCGACATACATGACAGAAACAAAACACGCACTGAAATGAACATAGCGTTGTATACTGGTTCCGGCAATGCCAGCAGATGGCGTTGTCGATTATTCTAAAATTTATAACAAATTCGGGTCAGTTACACCATTTTCCCATACATTTGTTTGAGGTGGTACGAAGTTTGCCGGGACAGGTTTTTTGTAATAAAGAGATAGATTAGACCTTGGTGAAGAAACATATGATATCTACTTTTTATCCTGACAAAGAGATAGTATTCGATTTGCACGCTGTCGTTGCCACTGGCAAAAGTTAGTATTCAAATAAAATAAAACTTTTATTTTCATCAAGCTAGATATTATAACCAAAGCTGCACAACTGAACTTACAAACGATAACGAACTACCACCAAGTTCACAAAGGTCAGTCACCTAGTTGCAGGTCGGTCAGTGACGACTGACAGTCTGCCGTGTGAAAGTTCGCGACCTCATGAAGTTTCAGACGAATTGACAACTTCAGTATAATATCAGATTTATTTTTAAAAGCATTTGCTAGAATACACAAGCTAACTTAATTACAAACTGTCAATACCTGGTTTGATTAGATCGAAGTGGTTCTAAGTTGAAGCAGATATATGTATAGGCTCCATTAAACTCGCGCTATTTCCACAGGGGAGTTGAAAGAAACTACAGAAAGCCACCTGTTTCGATAAAGATAAGTTTATAGATATTTTAAATTTAAAGCAAGCGTCGTGCACCTAAAAGAGAGAAATAATTTCAAAATTGTGGCTGTGTCATATTTAAACTTTTATTATTTTTGTTAGAAAAGTAACTTTTTACGTGAATGACGTATTACTCAACTCGTATAATTTTATTAAAAGTTAACGCATTCGAAGCCCCTGAACAGAAAAGTTGTTCATAGTCGAATTTTCATGATTTTACTCTGCCATTTTCATATATTAAGTGGCAATGGGCAGGGCACATTGCTCGCAGAACGGATGGTCGATGGGACTAAAAAAATCAAGAGTAGCTACCGTGTACTGGTGGTCGTAGCGTCAAGGTTGTGGGAATCCGCTTTCCGGGAGGCCTATGTCCAGCAGTGGACGTCTTTCGGCTGAAATGATGATGATGATGAAATTAGCTCTAGGCCCCACACTAGCCTGTGTCGTGGGATTTAGTTTTTCGTTAATGACACAATATAAGTGCATTTAGGCGTAGTTCATAAATAAATATTTTGGCTACCAGACTAAACAATATAATAATAATAAATATCTTAGTACTGTTTACAATAACATCAATACTTACTTATTTGATGACACACTCTTGTATATCTATAATGATATTATTTAAATTGAACGAGGTAAAGGTCATAAAAGTATGGTAATGCGGTTATCTCAAGAAGTCAATATCGAACAATAAAAGTTATTTGGCTATTGACATATGATGGTGACACGATGATGTATTTTTATGGCCTCAGTCAGATAATAATATACGTCGAGACCAAATCTCAGCCCCACTTTCTCTCATAATCTGATGGGATAATATCTGAAGCGATCGGAGAGAGATCAGGCGTAAGACTAACGGGTTAACGTGACCTGCAGAAAGTTAGAACTCATGATTTTCTAACAAATTGCAGCCCTGAAACAAAACTTGCTCCATAATCTTGCAAAAGTCACGAGATTCTACCAATAGAGTGCATGAATGATCACTACAGAAACTGTAACGTCAGAGGCAATAAATACACAAAAGTCAAGGAAAACACATCAGTTGCATAAAACTTGCAATCTTATCGAGATAAAGATCACAGATAAGTTGGGAAGATAACCAATGATACAGCAGTTATAAGGACACACATGAATGGAGGTGCGTGTGCAAATAATACGGACACACATACACATATTATAGATAAAGAAGTATACACATATGAGAAGGCGTCGTACGGTGTATTTGCTGAAGATAAGCTGTAAGCAGACAATTATTTAAATGGAACTGCAGTAGTTGTTTGATTTAATATGATTGCTGTTAAAGAATATGCATTGGGAAAGTTTTAATGATTGTATTGTTTACAATGCGCTAATGAAACGGATATTAATATGTATGAATAGTGTAAGAATCTAAGAATACACAGTGAGGGTCTAGTGAAAAAATTATAAATCACAAGTATAGCAAGAAATAAAGTTGTTTATAAATAGTCGAACTAGTAGAAAGAGCAACAAGAGGGAGGGTGAGAGAAGTAGTTTAATCGATATGACACAGTTAATACAAATGTGGGGTGAAACATTGTGGTGGGACTCCAATTTCCCTATTTAGACTAGCATTTGTTCCATTGTGCGTGGGAAATGTAAAAATATATTCCAGTGATAACAATCCAGCAAGAAAAAATTAATATCCATAACAACTTTGATTCTCAATAAGCAGTAATTAAACCATTCTAACCTATATCAAAATAAATAAACAAGTATTAGATATCGCGTAAGACAGTAAATAAATTAAAGAGTAAGGATGTCACCCAAGTGGGTCATATACCCTGAGCTTTTGAACGGGAATGTGAAATACTGTGACACACTTTGCTTTATAGCTTCACTTCCGAACAGAAGAGCGAAAGTGACGCGGCGATACTAAAATTCGCAGCAAGAAAGAATTGATACTCAAGACAAAATGCCATTTGAAGTTGGCGATTTCGATGGTCGAAATGCCAAGATGTAAGAAATTGATCCCGAGACATTTCGGTGGTGCTTGATTTTTGACATTTTTCCAATCGCTACGCCGACTCTTTTGTTGACATAATGTCACTTTGCTAGAGCCTCTGAGCGCCGTGAAATACGCGGAGTCTAAAAGAAAGACATAATTTATGCCAATTGTCTAACTACTCCGTACCTGCCGCGGCCACTGCGATGCGATTGAATTAGTTTGATTAGAACGCGTAAGAGATGCGTATTACATAGTGTTGTGCGACGGACTTTCCCTTGTGTATACGAGGCTCAAAATCTTCTTTCCGCAAATTAACAGTATCACACGTCAGTGTCGTTGGAGCTGCTTTCCTCGGAAGTGAGCCTTAAGTTCAGTAAGTAGGTTATTGTTGAAGATTAACTTACTAAGACTTGCATAATTCGATGCGAGGGACGTGAAAGTCTTCGTTCTAATCTGTATGTATTAACCAGCTTTGTGTAACTTGCTTACAAGGATATGCTATCTGCACGTAAGGTTCTGTTTTGATTGTGAGATTTTCACGAATGTTTTTCTTGTTGATTTTGAAGCGTTTCTGTGGGGAAAAGGACGGAAGGTCTTTCACGGTTTAATTATAAACTAGGTCCGGTCTAACCACGTTGAATAAGTATTTCCAAAAATATATTTGTAAATCACAGCCTATGTATTATTCTGATGTATAATTAAGTTAAATTAAATTACTGTAAAGTTTCATCAAGATCGGTTCAGTAGTTTTTGCGGGAATGAGTCACAAACAACCTTCCATACTCACAAACTTTCACATTATTTAATACTAGCTTCTGCCAGCGGCTTCGCCCGCGTGAGAAGTGTTTTCTTAAGGCGCCGATTCCCTTGAGCAGCTGATTTTAAAATGAGAATCACGTCTAAACGGATAGTCGTATTTTTTTGGAAAAAATATATGTTTTATTAGACCATTTTATTAATAATTTCATCTGAGCTAATTTTGAGTTTTATTCGTAAAACATAGTGTAATTAATTTGTAAAGTTATGTCTAAAACGGACAAAAACACGACAATCGCACCAAAACCGCCGGACGTATTTTAATGAAATCGATACCATCTCAAAGACAATTTAATTATCTACATTTTCATCTGAAGGTTTTTTTTTAAAGTCATAGAATAATAAGAAAATAACAAAAAACTACTAAATTTTGGGTCGCGCGGGTGTAAAACGAATGCGCGTTTTGATCCCTCAAGGTCATTGGCGTTAGTCGTCTTCTTAACTCAAGGGATCATTATACCGAGATGAAAAGACGCTATGTGCGTCGTCTGGAATAGCTTATGTGCTATTCCAGACTATAATCTCTGTGCCAAATTTCATCCAGATTGGTTCAGCGGTTTAAGCGTGATTGAGTTACAAACATACATACCTCTATCTAAACTATCCCATATATAATATTAGTAAGATTGTGATTAATAGGATATGTTTCAAAGTTACAAATTTTATTAAATAATCATATGATTTCTCTGCCATTATTTTACCAAAAAATAAAGAAGAGATAAAATTACTTAGCTTCAATTCTTGCAATACATCCATTTCCTCAAGTGACAGTTTACGTAATACAAGTTATAACTCCAAAACAGCGACAAAGTTAAAGTAGAACATCATAAATCATTTATTTCGCAACGACGACTATAACATCAGAACTAGATATTTTTCAGCAATGTGACATCAAGTCAGAACAGCTGGTACTATAAAGATACTGCAGTGAAGTTCTTAATAAGAAAGCTAATTTCTTCCGCCAGATGGCATCAAATCCATCTCCACGGTCCAAGGAAATTACAAAGAATACTTTGCGTAATGAAGAGCATAAAAACTAGTGACAATGAAAGTGTAATTGTGTCTGTTTCATAAAAGAAGATTGAGTTATTAAAGGACGAGAATTAACTTAATGAAGTAATCGCTCAGACGGAGGACAAAGATAAATTAGATATTCTGAAAAACTAGAATGTATTAACTAAGGCTTTATTGTTAAGATCGTTGATTAATGAATTGCTCAATCATTCAAAATTTATTTGTGTAACTAAACTACCTATTTTTTTACAGATAAACATACACACGTAAACTCACGCTTTTTTTCCATAAGGGTAGGCAGAAACGATCCTTACACACTCCTTTTTAACTGACTTCAAAAGGAGGTTCTCAGTTTGACCTGTATGTTTGTATGTTTGTCCGCGATTTTCTCGTGTTTGGCTGAACCGATTATGATGTACTTTTCTGAAAACCGAGAAAAGATTTTTTTACAATCTGGAGAAGGTTTTGGTATCAAATGGATTCTCCGTGACGTCGCGTCGTCCGCATGGATGCGTTATATTTATGTATGTAGTACCTTTGTCCACATTCTTAGAAACTAGTAATTTAATCATGATAGTTTTATATTTATTGGATTAAGTATCTCTCAACTCAGGTAATTGTGCAAGTTTCATAAAAATGGTTATGCATTTTTCAAGATATGGAGCATACCATCGAACTCTTTAGCGACAAATAGCACGAATGTGTAAATTGAGTTATTATGGGTATTTTGTCTATCCTTTAGGTACCTTACCATGTAACTTGGTCAATTTGTAGTGATGGTGAACCAAAACTAAAAAAGAAAGAAATAAAAACCTTTTCGCAAAAAAATTAACCGACTTCAAAAACAAAACACTAAAAAGAACATAGTAAATATCGTTTCGTTGGTTCAAACGTTCATAGCATACATCTATTCATTTTCATACCGGATGAGAATGAAAATGAATAGATGGTAAATTGTTTGTTTGTTTTTACCTGTTACAAACACGCGATTCATATAAACAAACAGACAATTTCTAGAAGGACCTGATATCAATCCAAAAAAAAAAACTCTAATGTTTTCAAAGCTATAATATAGCTCGGTATCATAATTTTAGTGTGTGGACGGTTATTGTGAGAGATGGGTCACAGTAACTAAGTTGCGGGCAAAGCTAGTTCAATATAAAAGGAAAAAGGAACCATATAAATAGTAGACCATAGTTACAATCAAGCACTTTGTACTATGGGCCTTTTCAGACTAAACTATTTGTAATATTCTTCTAGGAAACTAGGCACAAAATATTAGACAAATCGAAAACTTTCAAAACTTGTGATAACGTATTTTTTCAATGGAGCACAATCTTATAATAAACTCACTATCAGCTCAACTGTCCATATTTCCGAATCGGATTAAAACAATGGTAATTTCTATTGTGTCTGGAAATTGACACTTTGAGGGCTATAGGTCCAGCAGCCTAAATTAGGCTGCAGTTTTCCTTACGATGTTTTTCCTTCACCGTTGTCAGCAATGTCCAAGATAAACTTAGAAAGTACACATTAATTGAAAAATTCACATTGGTACTTGTCCGGATTCGAACCCATGACCTCAAGCACGAAAGGCGAGGTCTTAGCCACTGAACCATCACGACATAACATAATTTATAGACATAGTGTGAACTACATTCAAAACTTTCTAGAGGAAATAAGGAAAGTTTTTCTTCTACTACTTCATACAAACCATGCTTAACTTTAGTTTGTAGACACGTGTAAGGTTTAATATTCTGGGTGTATCTTCGTTATTAGAACACTTGTGTTCTAGGTTGTATAAAACAATGTCTCTTTGAATGTATGATTGTAATTGTTGATTCTCTGCACGTGTTGTAAATCCAGGCAACAAACAACGTAATATCTCTTTTCTAAATAGAATTCAACTAAGTCGCTGTTCCTCCGCTAACTGCTTCTATACTACGCAATTAATTTTGATTCGGTATCTACTAGAAAGAGCAATAAACGATGAAGGTTTGTGTATAATATGGTCCGTTCCCTCCTTTACCGAAAATACTGGAGTGACATTTTATTAATGCCACTGCTAGTAAGGTTTTTTAAATCTTTTAAAACAAACACATTTTGTTCGCAGTTGTTATCGTAAAACTTATGAACTAATTACAAAGAACAATATTTACACTGTTACAATTTAAATTAAAACGTCAATAAACGTGTGTTGTCGTCTTACTTCAAATAGCAGTGACGTTTTGTTTGCAAACAAGAAAACTAATCGATAATCTCTTATGAGATAATGTTTGTCACTTGTATCAATAACTAGCTGACCCGGCAAACTTTGTTTTGCCATAAAAACACCAAACTTTATCTACCCTACCTACCCTACCTTACACTACCTACCCTACCCTACTCTACACTACCCTACCCTACCCGACCCTACACTACCCAACCCTACACTACCTTCCCTACCCTACGCTACACTACCCTACCCTACACTACCCTACCCTACACTACACTACCCTACCCTACACTACACTACCCTACCCTACCCTACCCTACCCTACCCTACCCTACCCTACGCTACACTACGCTACCCTACACTACCCTACCCACTACCCTACCCTACACTACCCACTACCCTACACTACCCACTACCCTACCCTACGCTACACTACTCAAACCTACACTACCCTACCCTACACTACACTACCCTACGCTACCCTACCCTACCCTACACTACCCTAGACTAAAAAAATATATATAAGGACCTAAAAACCATCTTTAAACTTCAACGAACATTAAAAAAAAAGAATTGGCCAAATTGGTCCAGGCGTTGTTGAGTTATGCGCTTACCAACACATTTTGCGATTCATTTTTATATTATAGATTATAGATAAACAAACTTGGTCTTAAAAGAGTCCCTTGTTTAACACATATTGTAACCAAGTGAATTGCGAACCTCGGATAGAAGAATAAGTAGTTTTTATTTAAATTGACCCAAAAACGCAAAAAATAAGTGATTTTAAAGAATGTGCTTTATTAATCATTCTTTATTTGTTTATTTAGTTTAAAATGTACATACACACAATATTGATTGTAAAGAAAGGGCAGCTACCTATCATCATCATTTCAGCCGTAAGCTATCCAATGCTGGACATAGGCCTACCCCAGGCGTTGCCACATTGACCAATGACCGATACCGCACATCTCGCACCTAGCAGATTCCCATCGGTCCACCTAGTGGGAGGCCTTCCAAAGCATCGTCTGACGGTTCGCGGTCGGCATTCCAGAACTTTTCGACTCCATCGGCCAGCCGTTCTGTGAGCAATGTGCCCTGCCCAGGTTTCGCAATTCTTCGGTGTATTATATATTATTATTTATTTATTATTACAATTACTCTCTGCACTTACAGTGTTACCCAAAACGTACAGAGAGTCAATAATTACATTATTTAGAAATCACATACACATATAAATGTCGGTAAGTTTGGTTCTCCTGCGGAAATCCTCATTTCTGATACGGTCACGCAAGGAAACCTCAATCATTGCCCTCTCCATTGCCCTTTGGGTGACTTTAAGTTTTCTGATTAAGCCCATTGTGAGCCATTGTCTCTTTCTCGAAGTTAGACCTACCGTTTGTACCAGGTAGACATATTCGTCTAAAACTTCAAGTGTAGAGAGTCACACTATTTTGGAAGCTCTTCTGCGGTCATCTAGCATTGTACTAAGGTCCTCCATGGTCTCAGCCAAGACCACTATGTCGTCGGCAATCCGAAGTTGAGTGATGAACTCTCCATTGGCGTTTATGCTCCAATTCAGAACCTTCTAGACGTCCTTTAGCGCAGCAGTGAACAATTTCGGAGAAATAATGTCTCCCTGTCTCACACCGCGCTGGAGAAGGATAGATGCCGAGGTCTGATCCTGAAGACGGACTGACATGGGGCGTTTTTGTACAAAGACTTCAACACCTCGATAGACTTCAAAAAGCCAATTAGTAAAATAATAATTATTTCAATTCGTCACACAACTAACAAACGACACACTCAAATGCCTAGACTGAATTTAACATCATGGATAGAAATCATACTTTACTTTTTAAATTTTCGTGGAATATTTTAAAACCTCAAACACTGCGTGAAGTGGAACACGGAAACCGATCTGTCAAGTACAACAAGCATGTCAATCATACAAAAGCATAATGAAATCTTTATCTAATCTCGAGTGTTTCGTACAAAAGCGACGTAAACACTTGAAGAACTCGAAGAGAAACTGTTTCTATGAGGCGTTTTCATTCTTATGGAATAAGAAAAGTTTACTAACTACTGAGTTTTCAAATTAAATAAATGAAAAAAACACGGGAAAAGTAATGAATGTAATTTTTCCGTCAAATTAACCTTTTAATGCCATTTGTTGACATTTTGGTGTATTTATTATAATTAGTAATCAGAAATTGGGTCAAACCATCGTAGTCAGCTGTAATACCTATTTAAATTATATCTGTTCATCCATCGTAAGAACCATGAATGTTCGCGCTATAAATTTGACAGAAGGCACGCGAGGCTTTTCAAGAAAAAGCTAATGTTATAATTTTTTCTTGAAATTTAAAGTAGTAGGTAAACTTGAGACAAAGGTGAAAATGAAAACACTGTAACTCAAACTTTATTACGTGGCAAAATTTTTGTTTTCTAAAACGTTGTCTTAAAAGACCTTGATAGCAACGAAAGACATATTCTTCACTAGCTTAAACCCGTGGCTTAGCTCCCTAAAAACTTGGAAATCATCCAAATAGAACATACTCACGAGATAAAAAGTATCCTATGTACCCGTGTGCCAAGTTTCATCTATATCCATTCTGCTGATAAGACGTGAAAATTTATCAAAATTACAGGCAGAGTTACTTTCGAATTTACAATATTAGTGTGGATATACACAGCGCATATACTTGAAACCAATAAAAAAGGGTCTACCCTTAAGAACGTCCGTAATTTTTCTCCTAGGCAACATCACGTTTCCAACGTCAACTTATAGTCATGCACGAATGGCAGTGGTATGCGATATCGGACGTGATCCCACGTTCGTGAGATCCTAAAAGTTATGACAATGGAAATGGAATGTATCAGCCTGAATATGTCGAATTTTTTTTTGATCAATATCCAAATGATGTATAAGTAAAGGGAAAAGCAGATGTCTGGTTCCATTCGTTTTTTTCGATCTCATTTTTCCCATTATGTGACACGTTAGCTGAAATATGGGGCAGAAAAATAACTTATGTTTAACCAAGGCTTAACTAATTTTTATATCGGTTGTAGATACGATTAATTTCTATGAAATACAATTCTTAAATCATTTTACTGAAACACAACGTACAGCATGATTCACAAGGTCCTAGAAGCTTGAAACTATGCACAAAAATATTTTTAATAATAACAAAGGCGGACACTAAGAAAGGATTAAAAAAAGGGTGGTATTTAATACTTTAACTGTAATTCCCCTTTTTTCAATCAAAATATTCGAAATTACTACCAAAAATACTGAATTGCACACTAAATTTGCTCATCAAATAAATGAATTATACTATACTGCTAGATCTTTAAAGCTTAACTGTTTTACTGAATAACTATCTGTTAACTAAAAGTAAATCTAATAATTCTTCGAGTGCAACAAAATATTTAAGTTTTAAGGGAGGGGGGGAAACGAAACAAAGTCAACGGAGCCCCGCTGCGCAGGGCTCCTATTTCTGTCTGCAGGGTCTAAAGTAACCTAACATGAAGGAGATGACGGGAGCTGAGTTCGCTCGCTTTGCTCGCTCACTTCAGCTCCCGTCATCTCCTTCGAACCTAACCTATCCGTGTCGGGGTGCCCTAAGCTCCCGAGCTCGCTTCGCTCGCTCTTGGACTAATTCACATTTATTTTATATTTAATTGAATAATTTGTGTGCAAATCAGTATTTTTGTTTTACGGTGAGTAATATTGTTTTGCAGTAGGTTATTAGTGGAGATATTTTGTTTGCTTAAATTTCTAAATAGAGGTGCAGTTAAAAATTCCCCTTAAAAAAAGACCTTTAATGTGTTTAAATAGTGGAACGAAGTTGGTAACTTTTGTAGATTTATGCTTTCAGAATATTTTTCCAATACCTTACTAAGCCGAAGTAGAAAAGGAACATCAAGGTCGACAAGTAATATTCTTCAGTCCAGGTAGTCAGCTTGCAATCTTGATCACACAGACCCGTTGCCATTGTTAAAATATAGGTCACCGTGGAATTGCAATCATGGGTAGTGCAGCCTAAAAATGGAATGTGACCAATTTTGCCCCTTTTTATGAAAAATATACATTTATTTTATGTTTTAGTATTATTTTGATAAACCGAATCTTACAGAGTTACCTAGTCTACAGTAATTTCTTATTTTATTAGTCCTAACCTTTAACATTTTAATGAAAAAGTTTTCCCTTTAACCTCAATATAATCAGATACACAATCCCTTGGGCAGCGACACAAATTCATAGATTTAACAGAAAGGTTCACGAAAATCATTCGCTGTACAAATTCCAAGTTTTAAATGCCAATGTGTTGTCAGATTAATCTGATAAAGTTGTGGAACTCATCGCTAGGAGCAATCAGCTGGTCGTTCTGTAAAATTGAGATGAGTTCAGTGATGGTACAAAGATTAGGGTGTATGCTATTTTGTTTATTTTGAAAATTTCGCGGTACTACAGAAAACTTACCATCATGTCATTCACAAAAACAGTGCTGCAAAGATATTTTGGATCGTGAATGAAGTTACATTAATAGGGAGCGTTGTTGATAAACATTTTTGAAATTGTCATGAACGTCTCGAAAGCAAGACAGCGAAGTAAGTTCACATTTTGGCTACATACAAAAATACCCTAGTAGCGATCTACATATTTGGGATACAAACAACTCATATAAGTCTGTACCTGAAGTTATCTATAGATTGCATATATTATAGCTGGAGACGAAAAACGGGCAGCAAGACTTCCTACAATATACCCAGTTTTCTTAGCCGGACTATAAATGGGTTAACCAACTATACATTATATAGGTAGTATCGACAAATCAAAACCCAAAGCAACGTGAAATAACAATGCAAAAATCGTCGACATCAACTGAAGCGTCTGTTTATGAAATGCCCGTAAATCAGTGCTTTGCGCTTGCGGATTGTGACGTGACGTGACATTGCTTTCATGTGTATATCAGCCAGTTATAAATGCTGTTTATTGTTTAAATGGCTGCAATAAAATAAGCTTTTGAAGTTCTATGAACAAAGAGCTGTAGAATCTCAACAAATATTCTGTAGTAATTTTTGTTTAATTATGTTTGTAAAAGGTAGCAAAAGTACTGAAGTTACATAGACGGCTACACTATCATTAAATGTATCGCCTATATTATGCCGTAAAATTTGCGGTCCCTACGGGATAGACCACTCGAGCAAAGCCCTATGAAAACAACTAGTTAGTAAATCAGATAATGGAAATTAAATAATTGAGGGTAATAAAAACGAAGAAAGGAACAGAGAATAAGAGAACAGCAAAACTGAAGGAATAGATTAGAATTTACATACACACAAAACTTGGAAACTTTTTTAGCAACGTTATTGCATATAAAACAAGATAGTTAAATGTCTAGACGCTTAAATAAATGGAATTTTATTCATTGAAGTTAAGACAGATATTAAATTAAATCAGAATGAATGGGGACTAGACCGGGGCTTGAAATAGTACTAATAAAAGAAAAATGTGATCATAGTAAATATTGAAGAACAGGAGATGAATAATAAACTGACCAAGTGGGATAGAATCAGTCCTGAAGTAGGGTTTCGTATTTTTATATCCATAGCTAAAAACAGATTTTTATAAATTACAGTCATTGCGGGGACAGACTTTTGTGATTTTTGAGCTAAAGATGGCACTGACTCCTAGCCGTATAATCTATCATAGTTTTTTAACGTTGTAGATTAAAATCTACAATGTTGGATCGGTCGGAAGAATCGGAGTAGTCAAATTGCCATTTTGTATAGAAAATAGGACCAACTGCAAAATAGAGGCGATCTACGAAGTACGAAATCTAGTAGGATGAACGGTCAGGTGCATACGTTGGAACGAAGACCATTCCTACGTTTCACTATAGAACCCAAAGCCAGTCCCCATTTCTGCCAGTAATCCGAAACACAATGTGTTATAGAGAGACGGAGGATCGGCTAATTGAATTTGGTTTTGTCTGTGGATCTCATCTCACTAACAGCCCAGCTGTGAAACTTTATCTCTCTAGGTCTTGTGAGATTGAATTTAAGCTTTTGTAAAATGGTTGGCGCTCGATATCCAATACTAGCGTCTGCCCGCGGATTCCCCCGCGTGAAAAATGTTTTATTATCCCGAGGGAACCTTATACCGGGATAAAAAGTAGCCTATGTACTGAAATCCAAACATATTCAAATTTTATCCAAATCCGTTCAGCAATTCTTTCCTTGTATTGAACGCAGATCTACGCGAGACACAATGGCATTTTAATTGTTTAAGTTAATTACGGCATACAAGGTGTTAAGATATATAGTTAGCTTGTAATATTGTTCAGTTTCATACACGTCTATTTTCTAGTCATCATCATCATTTTAATCAAACAAGAACTGTAAACTGATCGACTTTTCACATATTTCCCGTAATTTGATCTAGTTGAAAGATGTATAACATAAGTATGTATGTAGTGTTCTGATGTCAATACAATATTCTGGTGGCTTAAATGTGACCGTCAGGTCAGGCCAAGAAAAGTCCTAAATTACTATCTTGATAGATTGACATGCGAACCGAAATGTCAAATACAAATTCAAATAATTTACTGTGGTTCATAAGATGTTGTGTTGGTTACAGCTAGATCTGCTATCTACCGCCGTTGCTTGAGGCCTACTCAAAATTCATAATATTACTCTAGGTTATACAATACATCAAATTGTCATGCAATACAAATTTAAATTAAATTAGTATAATACGTTATGTCAAATTATTAATTAATTATCTTATAAAATAGTAAAAACAATTAAATAGTGTTACTTTATCGTTTGCGATTAATAGTTTACATATTCATGCTTATGCACCCATTGGTTTGTTGTAATAAACCGTCTGTTTCAGTGTCTTGTCATTTAGAAATTCTATAATAGAGTTATAACATTTGCTTATCAATAATTCTTGGAGTTTTGTTTTTTAAAGGCATATCGCTCATAGTTCAGAAAACCGGCGACAAATTATTATAGTTACGTGGGCTCATACAAAAGATGATTTGGTGCAAAAGCTTTGTTTTACTGGTAACTGTGCGCAGCATGTCTTTATGTCTTGTCCTAGTATAAAACTCAAATAAGTTTGGGTTTGATTTTATGAACATTACAGTTTCATTTATGTATATACTGCCACAGATAATATAATACTAGCATACAGATGCCTCATCCCATACAAAAAAACCGTGTCGACGTAACGCGTTTTCATCTGATTATACCGATTATTTTTTGTGAATAGATCGCGTTCCGTTCCGTTCCACGGCGATAGATAGATCACCATCTATATACGTGGAATGGAATGGAACGGCACCGAACGATGGACAAAAAAAAAACAGTATAGAACGGCGGCACGGTTTCTTTATATGGGATGAGACACCACTGACACTGCCGAGAGTTAATGTTTTTAAACTAATAATGTGTCACGTCATCAATTCCAGACATGTTGGGCTTTTGGCCGTCCTTATCGCTGATAGTATATCAGAAGCACAACATAATGGACATGTAGACAAAACAACTAGCTCAGCTTGCCATATGTATTATATGGTTAGCTGAGCCTATTATAGTTTTTTTTATTACGAATTAATTTTAACTTTCAAAACTTAAAATAAAGATATATTATAAACACCACATAAATAGCTCTTTTTTCATATAAGTACCCGCATCAATAAAACATGTAAGCAGACGATAATGATAACGACACACTTAAA
Organism: Orthosia gothica; assembly: GCA_949775005.1. Lineage (NCBI taxonomy): Eukaryota > Metazoa > Arthropoda > Insecta > Lepidoptera > Noctuidae > Orthosia > Orthosia gothica. Next base: position 11,812,208 of record OX459047.1, on the reverse strand, counting down.
TCAACGGATCCAGAGAGAATCTCGCATTGCACACATAGCATTGCCAAGTGCAATATATATAAATAAGTTGTGATGCAAAAACTTCCAACCTGTTGACCTTTGCTTGAGGTCCTGGCTTATGTCTTAAGGCTGTTTTATTTTTTTTGTAAGTGTTTATTACTTTTACTGAGTACTGAGTGAGATAAAACATCATTGAATTTATTGCTTAGTCTAGTGGATTATTGAATAGTGGAAGAACAAAGAGACGTCGGATGAACTGTGTGAAAGATGATATTATGTAAATAATAATATAATTTAATCAAAAAGTAGTTTGTACATGGCATTAAGAATTGCCTTATATAATTAAATGTTATAAAGAAAAGCCAGTACAACAAATATAAAATGGGTCATACGACTACCTTTCCTAAAGTGCCGTTAACGGACCATCTCGAACTTCTTCGTGTTACGTTGACATCGACCCTCAATTTCGGTCCATTCATTGAGGCGAAAGCTCAGTTGGCTGCAAAAAAGTTGGGGATTTTTGCAAAGGTGAGACGGTACTTCACCCCTAAACAGTTGCTCAACTTGTATAAAGCGCAATTTCGGTCGTGCATTGATTACTGCTCTCACCTCTGGGACGGATCTGCCAAATATCAGCGTGATGCACTTGAGTTGATTGACAGACGGGCCAAGAGGCTTATTGGCAACGATGCACTGGTCGCGTCAAAGCTCCAGAGCCTCGAACATCGACGCCGAGTTGCCAGCCTGACGGTTTTTTATCGGTTACATTTCGGGGAGTGTGCGACGGAACTGCACAATTTGATTCCGCCTAGCCCTTTCCATCATCGGACTACAAGACGTACGGCCATGCGCCATCGGTACATGGTGGACATCCCACCCATACGCACAAAGCGTTTTGCTAATTCTTTCATTATGCGCACAGCTAAGGAGTGGAATTCCCTTCCGGAGTCTTTGTTCCCTGATAGCTACAACCTTGGGGTCTTTAAGTCAAGAGTGAATAAGTTACATCTAGGCAAGCGTGCTTCACCGTAGGCCACATCATCGCTTACCATCAGGCGAGATAGTGGTCAAACGCGAGCCTATAAAAAAAAAAAAAAAAAACTAGGCAGGAAACCTGCCTGTATCTTAGGAAAGAGTATCCATACATAATGAGTCTTATTGCGGTTACAACATACAGGTACATGCAGTGGATAAGCAAAGGCCAAGAATTAAAAAAAATGGTGGACCACAGAGATGATGGATAACAGAGAAGTATGTAAGAAGAATACAAGTTGAAGAAGCCTTTTGGATGCTTCCCATTAATACAATTATTATTCTAATAGAGCTATGGATAATTTAAATTTTATTTGGAATTGGATCAGGATCAATGATATGTTGGAGATTGTATTCGTTTATTTTTTATTATTCGTTGTGTTATAAATGTAATGTGGACTAAGAAAGAAACGAATTAATAATAATTAATACTGATTAGTTATACGTAAAAGTGGTAATAATGATGACTAATAAATTCCGTGAATTTTGACAGTAAATTCTCTATATTCGTGAATGTGGATGCTTAAACTTTACAAATTAACAGAGATTTGATTTAATACGTTAGCAACATTAGTCCAGATTTTCATTACGACATTTTCTACAACTTTAGCGGTATATTTTCAGCTAACTTTGGAGAGCACTGGATCTCCAAAGTTAGCTGAAAATATACCGCATTTTAGTTCTAAAATCGTGGTTGCTGCCAGATTTCAGTTCTATAAAACTCTGAGTCATCAACAACCAGCACACCTATGCGCATAGTTTATCATACACAACAACATTAACATAGAAGGTACGGTCAACCGCACATGATACTAACTCTTCAACTTCAAATCCCGTCCTTACTGTCAAGAATGAAGGCTCTATCATAGTAATACCATTGATGTGCCTTCGACTGTACATATATTATGCAGCCTTTACAGGTCAGTGAACAGCGTATAATACCTATAATACGACTATTATGACTGTATCGCGGCGTCAAATCGAATGCAATCAATAGCTGCATTTCGAGATTAGATAAGTAGATGACCCTTCAGAGCAATTGTTTCGACTATTAACTTTTGCTTTGATTTAAGTATGGCATTTCCATATCATAAGTCTTTATCAAGTGGTGAACAATGAACTTCAATACCTACAATGGCCAGTTGTCGAGATTTTGTGTCGACCTATCAGCGTTGCGTAGTTTTATCATTATCATCTCCTCTAAGATAGGCCTATCTCAAGAATGACCTCGCCTGATATGCGCGTCAGTGTTTCGTGAAAACAAAAAAAAATCAGTAGAAACCTTTACTTGTTCTCGTTGAAATAGCTGGACTTAACTATTTTTAGTAGTAGTCGCATCATCGTTGACCAATTTTATTGGTCCATTAGAACGCAGTACAGAATTTTGTTTTCTTTTCCCTCCTCTTCTGATGTATTTTTTAAACGAGTTTCCAAAAAGGAGCCGGTTATACATTCGACTGTATTTATTTTTTTGTATGTCTGTTCTTCTAGTTTCGATGTAATATAAATTCTGTACCTATAACATTGAAGTAGTTATTTCTACTAAATAGTCATTTCTCTATCGCACTGAGGTTTGCTATTAGAGAATCCAATTCTGGTTTAAAACTATCATTGAACGTATGCTGTCCTATTGTATAAATAGTATTCGATCTATCTGATTTAGTCGGTATACCAAAAAAATATATATTTAATTTCTAAGTTTATCTTGGATCGTCGCTAACATCGGTGATAAAAAAAAAAACATGAGAAAACCTTGTTATTAATGTAAGTTTGAAAACGCCAACACATCTTAAGCTGCAAGCATGGTGTAGGCGTGCCTTTTCTATATGCGAAGAGGTCTTTGCTCTGCAGTGGGACTACAACAGGCTGGTAGTATTATACCAAGAATTATACTAATGCAGAGAGTAGAAACTAGAAACAACCTTCAATAACCTTTAACATAATTATCATTTTATCTACAAACATCAACATGACCTATCGTTCACCACTATTTATCATAACACAGGCCTCTCCCCACAAAATTACCACACGAACTTAAAATAACATTCCCGGTAGTGTTGCCTGCATTAAAATCACAAAGGTCGGTTTCCATATTATTGAAAGCTTTTCAACCCAGTGTATCTGCGTTAAATTTATTTTCAATTAGTGCTTCGCTGAGTGCTAAGTGGATTCTATTAACTAGCATATACATTATAATAGAGTTACCGCAAAATATCAATCTGCCTAGAATTTTCACAACTATGATTGAGTCAGCTGCCAGTATAACTCAGCTGTTTTCCAGTATTTTACATGGAGCGACTGCCAATTCTGACCTCCACAACCCAGTATCTGGGTTACACAACACGCTTTGCGTCAGATTTCAGGCTTCTTACTACCCGTAACGACTGCCAATGATATTCAAATAACAGCCGGGACCAACGGCTAAACGTGCTTTCTGAGACACGGAGAAGACTCAGTAGGTTAAGATGGTCACCTATCCATGGACCGACCTCTGTAAGAGTTTCTTATCTTGCTCTTACCTTGAAGATCGACCCGTGCGGCTGTTATTATTTTGCAACGAGTTCCGTAACAGAGTTACCGCAACTGAGCCTGAAATGTTTGGATTGTGGAACGGTGGAACCCTCTCCGGAATACCTAGTCTATTTATCATAATTTCTATCTAGTTGTTTCCTCAACTATGTTAGGGGTTGGCTTGTTATGTGTATGGAATTTGTGAAGGTATACACAGCGCTATGTAGAAAACATGTCGTCTAACTTAATCATAGTCAATGCTTCGTTAAAGAGTTTGTGTGGGACCGTTCCTGGTACTACTACCATTTCATAGTATGCTTAGCAGCTTGCTTATTTGAAGTTTTCTGCTATTGAAGATTACAGGAATATAATTTTGTATATTTCATGTGGTTTCGCTCTCTTAACGAATCACACAAAAATGGTACCTGTTCGAAAAAAAACGGCAGATAATTTTAGTAACCAGCTCATTTACTTCCAAATTACCTACTCGTATTACAGTTACTGCAGTAGTCTCTTTTACATTTTTTTTATAAATAAACAAAATTTTTTACTTGTTTTTCTTGCTTTAAAAAAAACAAGGATTTTCTCCTGCATCGTGAGTGTGTTTCCAAACATTTAAACACACAAACAGCCAAGCCCGGAAAATTTGTTATCCGTCAAGTGTAGAATGCGACTTTATTTTTCTTTATTGTATTTTAAAACATATTCAATGTGTCTTAAAGCAAGCGGAAATCACATAAAAATCAACGTGTACATCGAGAATAAGGAAAAACATCATGCAACCGAAAGGCCAAGACACCTTTCATTTCTCCTCATAATCGGACCACACAACTGACCAACTAACACGCAACAAGACATGGCATATAGTACAGTGCAGCAGTAAAGACACAATGATCATCTGTATGCAAAGTAGCCGGTGTTATGTCCGAATAAGCAAAGGTAAAGATTTGCATGCAGCCGCGGCCGGCGCATTTGGACAACGCCGTGTTGGGATTGGCTGTCTATGTCTACATGAATTATGGTGTATAGAGAGATAGACAGGTTTGATGGGTGATCGGGCAAGGATTGTATGTGTCTGTGATTTATGTGAGTCGACTTATCTATGCTGATTTTTTGGCCAAAAAAAAGGCTAGCCCTCTGGTCTCGTGAAGAATCAACCAACCGCTTGTCGATAGCCCGAAATAATAGGTGTACACTCGGACCCCATGGCCCTAGTGTTTCAACCCCAAACGGCTCAAATACATAATTACCAATTAAGTTGTTGTATTTGCGCCGTTTGTTTTCAGCACCTGCAGCAGCTGCCACAGCGCAGCCCACCGTGCTTAGAAGATGGGATGGTGCGAGGGTGTCGACGCAAGTTGCATCCCACACCAAAAACCTACCCAACTTCCATGGCATTATGATCATACCATCTGGTCTCTTCCCATCGACGCGTGCCAGGCCATTGAGTTCAAGATAGCTGGCACCCCGGCACGACGCATGCTACCGTGCCGCGCAATTTGACCTGCACTCTTACTACAGGAAAGGTCATGGTGTCCGAGGCAGTCGACTGCTTCACCGCATTGACAACAATGTGGAGCCCCACAAAGAGTGCTCAATCGCAGGCATGTAGCGACTAGGAAGGTTGTGTCACTTAGCATAGTGCCTATGTTAGGCGACGGTAGTGCCTGAAGCCAGAAGCCCGACTCCCACTCACCCACAGCTAGCAGGCGGGCACCCTCAGCAGTATTGGTACACGTATTAATAAGGCTATTTCGTACCAACCTGCAGAGCGGCTCATCTAGTCATCCCACTGTCTCTTGGAAAATGGATTCTCGGGCCGATCCGTATCCAGGCAAGCCACTTTCCAGGCGTCCTCTGCGTCGGTCCAGCACGGCAACTTCGAGTAAACCAGGGAAAGAGCTAAATTTTTTCTGGTTATGAATAAAAATAAAAAAATTATTTAATTTTTATTTTATTTATGACGGTATTTTTACGATACTCATGTTGAATCAGAACAGAATAACGATTAAAATAAAACGGCCCGAAAGTGTATTCAATGCAAGGAGCATAAATTGGACTCTGAATACGTTTTAGTGCCGATTATATATAAGAGGGATAAAGTAAACCAATTAAGTATTATTAAACTTATTCTTTGCTTGCCTAATATTTCCTTTAATTCTAAAAATGGCTACTCTCGTTCTGACTCCGGCTAAGTCTCGTCTCCATCCGGGGTGTACACGTGTCTGGATATCTATTATGGATGGACACGTCGATTTCCTGACTGAATTTATCTTGCCAAATCTTCCGGAATAGTTACGCATGATGACACAGTTTCACTTGGGGTGTTAGCTAGCAACGTAGTACTACTTTGTGTTTTATCTAGAAACCATTTTCAGATTTAGTGCAAGTTCAAGAGTATTCAAGAGTACTTAAAATGTTTCTATTTAGCTAAACTTGTTCTACAATCATAATTTATTTCCTTGTATTTACGGTTAAAAATCTATCCTGGCTAGCAAAAGTACTGTTTATCCAAGTAAATCCTATTATAAAGAACTATATTTGATTGAAAGATGGTAATGAAGACGAAAATAAGAAGTACTAAGATCCGATTAAGAATTTTTTTCACATATTGTAAAATATAGGTACTGTCCAGAAAATATGTACGCTTTGACCACGAAATCGAAGCGGTAGGGAAAGATAAAGCCCTTATAATATACTTCATCATCATCATCAACCTTTTAATGTTTCCTCTGCTGGCACACAGGCCTCCTCTCTGTGAGATTAAAAAAATACTGAAAATACCCGAAATAATCTAATGCAATTAGTTTATTTCGGGCATTAAACACGGCTGAGTAATTTAGGTTCTGCACAACGGGTTGTCCATTGTGCAGAATCTAAGCTATTCAGCCGTTGATCCAATCTCAGTTAATCTCAAAGCTGTTATGTTTTAACCAAATAGCCCTTTCCATCATCGGACAAAAAGACGTACGGCCATGCGCCATCAGTACATGTTGGACATCCCACCCATACGCACAAAGCGTATTTCTAACACTTTCATTGTGCGCACAGCTAAGGAGTGGACTTCTCTGCCGGAGTCTTTGTTCCCTAATAGCTACAACCTTTGGATCTTTACGTCCAGAGTGAAGAGGTTACTTCTAGGAAAGCGTGCTTCAACGTAGACCACATCGCTTACCATCAGGCGAGATAGTGGTCAAGCGCGAGCCTATCAATTATAAAAAAAAAGAAAACACCAAAAATATTTGTGAAAATGTCTGTCGGTTTCCCTTTACGGCACATTACCGTCGTCATCGTGTTTAATGACACACAATCTCATTAAATACACGTTGTATCGATTCGCCATTTTATTGGCTTCGGGCCGTGGCTTCACGCCTTACTTTTGTTTTATAGGGTAAGCCCGATCATCTGTTATACAGACACCTTCATCAGACATTGGTATCTATGTAGGTGATGTGTGACTCTCTCCACCAGTTTTACCAAAGGGTATCGTGTTGCTCAGTTCCTGGGTTGTGGAAGTCGGATAGACAGTCGCTCCATGTAAAATATGCTTACTCACCTACAAACGTTTATACGTTATACACATACATAATGTGACTCACCTTCTGTTTATATACTTTTTGTTATTATTTATTTTATTCCTTAAATATTGTATGTTCTGTTTCCGTGAATGTATCCGTGGCATACACTGGACCCTATTTGTATATGAGCGCAGCGTTATTTTCGTTCCTTTTTGGTCTCGCACGGGGTTGGTTATATATTTTTTATTATTGTTTGTGTTTCGCTTATCTCGTGTCTCCTGTGCGGGTCAATATTTTTTTTTCTTTCTTTCAAAAAACTTATACTGGAAGCCGACTTCAACATAGTTTTAAATGGCTTGGCAGATTGATTGGGTTACCGTTCTTTTATGCCGCGTTTCCAACTGCGAGCAACTGACATGCTAGTTTAATTACATTGCGGTGTAAAGACGAATGACTAAATAAAAACTTTTTTGCAAGTTTAGAATTTTACGTGAATGTGCTTCTTATTTGGGGTTTCGTACCCAAAGGATAAAAACGGGACCCTATTACTAAGATTCGACTGTCCGTCTATCTGTCTGTCTGTCATCAGGCTATATTTCATGAACTGTGATAGCATAACAGTTCAAATTTTCACATATGATGTATTTCTGTTACCGCTATAACAATAGAATATAATAAATATTTAAATGGGGCTCGCATACAACAACACAGCCGATATTTGTTCGGAACCTTTCGTGTGCGAGTCTGACTCGCACTTGGCCGGGCTTTTATACATACATAAACTCACGCCGTTTTCCCATGGGGGTAGGCAGAAACTACAGAACGCCACCTGTTACGATCCTTACATACTTCTTTTGCTTCACACACATTCATACATCTAGTCATACACACACGCCGGTTATGGGTACTGCGCACTTGGCCTTTCTGAAGAACATCACCTATAAGGTCTATGTATGTCTTTCTAGGGCGTCACCTCCCGGCGTTTCCATTCACGTCTGCCTTGTAAATACCTTTCGTTAGTCGACTTTCATTCATCCTCTCAACATGGCCAAACCATCTTAACATACCCTTTTCAATTTTAGTCACTACATCTTCTTTTAAATCACAACGTTGTCTTATTACCTCATTCCAAAATCTATCAGTTAAAGTTACACCACACATACTCCGCAAGGAGCCTATTTCTACTGCATTAATCCTACTTTCATGTCTTTTTTGCCATACCCAGCCTTCACTTCCATACATTAGTGTAGGCACCAGCACGCTGTTGTGCTATTTTGCCATTTTTTTTATCATTTGCAATGTATTTATGTATGTATGTGTTCGGATCAAATCTTGCAACTAAATTTTAAAGCAGTTATGCTCAACCGATTAAGATGAAATTTTGCATACAATGCACGATAAGTTAAAAAGATTGTTAAAAAAAAATGGGTACATCAATGATAACATTATACCTTGCTAGCCCACAATGAATGCAACTTGCATGCGAGCTTGTTGTAGGATTGATAAAATAAATAACCAACCTCATAAAATCTTGTTTTGTAAAATAAAATGGTTTAAAAATAATATCCTTCACCAAACAGAGATAAGTTCATTTTCTCGGAGAGATTGCTTTAACGCATTTCACCTAAGGGAAAAAGATAAAATTATTTACCCATAGCAACCCCAAAAAGGAAAATGCTGTCAAAAATATCTGACCCAACTTCTTTACAAAAAAAGGAAAAATAAAGCAGAATAGATGGGGCGTGAAGACTGCCCACCGGGCTGTCACCTTTGTAAAGAAGCCGGAAGCTCTAACAAAGACAATATGGCGACGCAATGGCGGCAATCTGTCACCTTCCTTTCAGTTGGTAGAAAGGCTTTCAGATTACAGTATGGTAGGTATTTTTATTTATTACATGACAATGTGTATTATATAGTTTTGTAGATGGTATCTTTTACGGTGGTAAAATGGTCAAGGGAACTCTCTCTCCACCACCCGTTGATCACCATGTTTGGCTGCTAGATTATCTACAGATAAAAGTCGAAACTTTGTACTTAAAGACTCTAATTGATCGGATTAATTTAGATTTGAATTAGGTATTTCACCTGTTTGCAATATTCGTAAGTATGTGAGAACCATGTTCCTATTTATCAAATTAATGAATTTACATGTTAATGCTTTTAATACTTATAGCTATTCGTAGTATAGTGTGAAGTGCTATTCTGGCTGCATCGTCCTCACATATATTAATTTATTAATGTATGTACTTCTTTTTTACTAGGCCACCACTGCTGCACACCATAAACCTTTAATTCATTGTTTTAAAACATAACTGTGTAACAGATTATCAGTGGGTGTTTGAGGTTATAAACGCAAAACATTTTTCTTAAATAGTCCTTATTCAAATCCATATTTACAAAACTATTCACAGCCATAAACATAATTTACCTCTGTTCTAACACCATGGGCCGAATTTTTAAAATTTCTGATCTGATTAGCAGATAATTTATTTAAATTCTCTATGAAAAATTTGAATATAGAATGTGCTAAAAGCAATAGCTAAACTAAATAGTTGCTTGCTTGCTTTGCTTCGAGATTTTTATAAGGTCATATGTGTTTTACTAATGATACTAGACTTTTAATGCCACATCCAAATTTCCGTTAAAATAAATAGGGATAATGTCTAAATAATATTGTTTAGTCCGTCATAATATTCATCACGTATTATACTTTTGTCTCGTAAACAAAAGACGACGATAAGTATAGTGCGTTAAAATTTAGCGTGACGTCACGTTTTAGTACAATTTTTACTCAAAAGTGACGTCACAAACCCCCAATCCTGAGCTTTGATGCACTTTACCTTTATCATTTTCTCATCATCTGCCTAGCCTTTTTCCCAATTATTATTGGGGTCGGCTTCCAGTCTTACCGGATTCAGCTGAGTATCAGTGTTTTACATGGAGCGACTGCCTATCTGTCCTCCACAACCCAGTAACTGGGCAACACAATAGCCGTACTGCCCGTAACGACTGTCAAAGGTCTTCAAATGACAGCCGGGACCAACGGCTTAACGTGCTTTCCGAGGCACGGAGGAATCTCGATATGTTGAAATGGTCACCCATCCACGGACCGACCTTCGTCAAGCGTTGCTTAACCTTGAAGATCGACCCGTGCGGCTGTTATTATTTAGCCACGAGCTCCTCCTCCTCCTCTCTCCTTTGATAATCTATATGTTATTATATTTTTACCCAGAAATCAATGTTCTTGTAAAAAATCCCATTTCACACGCATCGACGACCGCCCCGGACTTGTTCATTATTGAAGGAAAAGCCTGCTAATAGACCAAAAGACATGTTGACATACGAACATGTTGGATAACATACCAATAAGGAGAATTATGGCTAAAGGTCAAACTTGTAGCTTTCTGTTGAGGTACTATTTGTATTTTTATATCTGATGTATAATATTATGTTGTGTGTCTTTTAGTCTGTGCTAAATAAATATATTTTCTTTCTTTCTTCTTTTTTTTACTTGTACGAGTATTTAGTACTAATACAAGTAAAATTTCAAAAATAAAAAACCTCCGACACATTTATCTTGCGAACACACCCCGATTCAAACAGTACAACACCTATAACTTTTGAATAGCTGAACCGATTTTATTCAAACATAGCTAAGAACACTCTCGACAAAATCACCTTTCAAACAAAAAAAACTAAATCAATATCGGTTCTTCCGTTTAGGCGCTATGGTGCCACAGACAGACACACAGATACACAAATACATAGCAATACACGTGAAACTTATAACACCCCTCTTTTTCCGGCGGGGGTTAAAAATAAATATAAGTAGCTTTTTTGGCTAGAAAAAAGTAAAAAGTTAGTTGTGGCGGTTAGGTCGCAAATAGAAATTTGCAATAGAGTTATCGCAGCCCTGGCACAAGCAACTGAAGGAACACGGGTGGGTTTTAATCAGCCAATGTCTGACAGGCCTTCCCGCTTCACCCAGAGCGGGCGAAGTCATTGGATGAAGTAACAAACAAAAAAAAATAAGGGCGTTTACGCACTACACGTCCATGTCCGAAATCCGTGTCCGTGATTTGAGTTCCGAGTTCAAAATGTTCTGAATTATGACGAATAAGGTTCAGAAGTAGTGCGTTAGCTTCTCTTCAAGAATTACTACGGCTACTTCGGAACCTAAATTTCACGGACACGGATCGGATGTAATGCGTAACCACCCTAAGGTTTAGGTAATTAGTATCTGACGTAAAACAGAAATGGAAGAAATAGGGGGAGGCCACAATTTTTTTTTTTTATTTAAGCTGCCGAATCCCTTGAGTAGCTTTTTTTAAAATGAGAATCACATCTATACTGCTGGTCGCAAATTTTTGGAAAAATATGTTTTATTAGACCATTTTTTTAATTACTTGATCTAAAAAAAAAATGAGTTTTATTCGTATAACATAGTGTAATTAATTTGTAAAGTTATGTCTAAAACGGACAAAAACACGACAATCGCACCAAAACCGCTGGGCGTATTTTAATAAAATCGACATCTCAAAAACAATTTAACTATCTACATTTTGATCTGAGGCTTTTTTAAAGTCATAGAATAATAAGGAAAGTACAAAAATCGACTTATGTTTGGTTCGCGCGGGTGTGAAACGATGCGCTTTTTGTTTTCTCAAGGTCGTTCGGGTTAGTCGTCGTCTTAATAAATACCAGTATTACAAGGATTTTTACATTGGCCCCAAATTAGGCAAGCCTGTATCTTGGGTACCGCCTTTGCCCTGGAGTGGGATAATTCAGGCTAACAAAAAAGTTACAGAAAAATGTCTTCACTTTTCTTTTGCTTTTCACTTTATGATTGAGGTATTATATCAAATTGTGTTCTCGAAGCTAGTTGGAAAATTTTGGAAAATGCACGAAATTATCGACGTATTATTTCATGTAAAAATACTTGAAATTATGTAGCAACTGTGTGATAATTTATTATGAAGTGATTTCACATACAGCTGCTAATATAGAACACGCTTAGTAACAATGGCAAGCATTTTATCGTTTATTTGTGAATCCATAGTATAAATATATGGACGAACAGTAGGGAAACCACCTACTAACCTTCGAAACGGCACACTCACACAAACATGCGCATCGACGAAACCCCTAAGCGGCTCGCCCTACTGACAGCACCGCGGAAGCTGCTTAGGGGTCTCGTTGGTGCGCATTTTTGTGTGAGTGTGCCGTTTCGAGCGTTTGTACGTAGTTGCCATACTGTTTGTATATTTGTACTGTGGTATCGTGACTATAGCAAAATTCAAGAGGCTGTAAATGAATACTTTTTATGATTTACGTACCTAGCTAGCTTCTACCCAGGGTTTTTCCCCCGTAAATAGTGTGTGTTATTCCAAGGAAAAACTATCACGATGAAAGTATCCTACATATGACTTAATTGAGGTTCTATCCGAGTCCAAAGTTTTATCAAAATCCTTTCAGCGGATTTAATGGTAAATGATAAATGATTTTATTTCTGTAAGTTGGTTTGTACAAACACTTTTACATGTCGATCATATTTTTTTAAACTAGATGAGGTCTTCCTGTCTGACTACACTGAGAAGAAAGGCCGAAACAAACTCAGAGGTCACAGTCTCTTTAAAGTCCAGACAAAATCTTGGTTCGATCATGTGAAGACCATGTAGACTGATGTCTGAAATGGTCTTTTGAGGAAAGAACCAGCCAGATTGAGTAGACCTGTATATTCAGTGCATGCGTTTGTCAATAACCGAGCAGTTCAACTCTGAGTTTAAGGAGCTCGACGATTCGACGAACAATACCAAAGAAAGGACATTCGGGTAGGCCGCATAAACTACTCAAACTGCCAGACCATGATTAAAAACTAACTATGATAAATTTAAATTAAAAACAAAAAAAAAGAGAATAATACACATAGTCTTCACATTCACAATAATTAAAATAAAATAATATAATACTGTAAAAAGTAAATATTCTTGTCATTGCAAAAAAAACGAAAAAAAAAAAAAAAAAAAAACAAAATTAAAAACAAATTTCAAAGTGCAAAATATATATAAAAAAAATGTGTGTCTACACATTCGCATTTATAATATACTAGCTTTTGCCCGCGGCTTCGCCCGCGTAAACAGTGTTTTATCATCCTAAAGGAATACAAACTATCTTATGTCCTTCCCAGGTTCTCAAACTATCTCCATGCCAAATTTCATTACAAACGTTCCAGCCGTTTCGGAGTCTATAAAGAACATACATATTTTCACTTTTATATATATAGATATATAGATGGATGGATGACGTACCTAAACTGCCTAGTAATTTATCAAAACTGTTTTGAAAAAATTGCGGACACATATACAAACACATACATACGCCTTAAACACAAAACTCCTTCTTCAAACTCAGTTCATTATAATAATTTAACTCTATGTCAAGAAATTCAACACGCTACAATTAGAACAATTTGTAGCGTAATTAAGTGTATCATAGCTTTACAAGTACACGGAGGAATCTGTAATTATTACTTACATTTTGAGTAATTACAGGCGCGAACTTCATACGCTGCTTCATTAATTAATCCAATTAAAATGGCGAGCTTATGGTGAATTTTCTTTCATCATGGTTTCGAAAATAGGTTATGGTAACACTGGTAATAACTGTCTATAACAATTTAGTATAAAATGTGATACCCAAGCATAGACTACCACGCCTGCTCAATGGTTTAAAAAGAAACAATAAACAATTATACTTACTCCCTTATGTAAGAAGAAAACCAGTCAGACTAGTGGGGTATGTGCACATATTTTGGGCGCACGGTTGGCGCAGTGGTTGAGCGATTGACTGCTGTGCTGCGTGTCGCGGGTTCGATTCCCGCACGGAACAAATATTTGTATGACCTACAGATAGTTGTTCCAGCTCTGGGTGTTGTGTATGTGAGTTTATATGTTTGTAAACGCACCCACGATACAGGAAGAAATTCCTAGTGTGGGGCAACGTTTATTTAAAAAAAAAAAAAAAAAAAAACATATGTAGCTCTGAACTCGATTTCAAATAATTTATTTTAATTAAGGCGATATAAAAGGCAAAATATCAAAATTGAACTTCCTTTTGAACAGTTTTGTTTGCAAAATTTTATTTGATTTGCATATGCTATGTTAGTTATGAAGAAATTCCAGCCATAATTTTTTCTGTGTAAAATATTTTTAAACATCCAAGTCGTTTTGGAGGAGTTTCCAAAAGTTGCGAAAAATATCTTTAATTATTTTTTTAAAGCAAAACTATTAGCTACATGAAAAAACCTTGTGTTCAAAACTATGTACATGAATCACTATTTTTTTTTTCGAACCTTTTAACCTAGCCGTTACTAAGGAGTATGCTTTAGAAAGTTACCGTTTTACGGCACTAAAGGGTATGTAGGCACTAATGGTTTAAGCCATTTGAAGGCACTTTTAAATTGTCAAGCTCGGCCAGTCCAAAAGATCAAGCAAATTGAACGCATTAGCATAACTTGCAGAGCTAGACAATTTTTTGACTGTTGCACTTTTTACTGATGTATTGTGATGAACGAAAATACTTTTGGGTAGTATTTAAAGGCAAATAAAAAAAGCTTGCGTCCAAAAATAATCCGAATTCCAATCAAAAATACTGATGGCAGCAAAATAGTTAACTCAAAATATTATTATTTTAGCAAAAATTGCGGGGCTCCTATTTCTGTGTGCATGATAATGACGGGAGCTGAGTTCGCTCACTTCAGCTCCCATCGTCCCCTTCGAACCTAACCTATCCGTGTCGGGGTGCCCTAAATTCCCGAGCTCGCTTCGCTCGCTCTTGGACTTATTTTATTATATGTGTGAGTATAACGTTTGTACACTCTGATTAATTTGTTGTGCAGTCAGTATTTCTGCAATAAAAAGGGAAAGTGTGTAATTGATAAGTGATTATTTATTTGATGTGCAATTAATAAGATCCCATTACTTTTTTTCTGCCGAGAACAACCAAAGGATAACTATGTTGTACTAGTGACTAACATTCTCGTATGATTTAGCTTCAATGTTGCGTTATTTTAATAAAGAATAATATATCTTCCCGTCTTAATATATCGGCGTGTAGGGCGTGTGTGCGCTTTCCACATGAAAACCAAGGAATCCTAGGTAATATGGTCATTGATTAACAGTTGTTGTATCATCTTCTCCATTGCTCAATGGCTTACCAATACAAGAACCCGTCGATAATCTCATCAATAATGCATTACACTTGCAATGAAGGAAAACAATAATTATTTTATCTCTCTGCGGCCCTCAATCTTGCATCCGATGGAAATATCTGATGTTTTCCTTAATAAAACAAGAATCGTTGCGTTATTGCCAATGCGGTCTTGACTCTTGAGAATCGTAGGTTGCAATGATAATTGCTGTTTCAAGATCAAACATAAATTGATAGATTGAGTAGGATTTTACGCATGGTGTTTTGGACTAACAGATACCTACGGGGTGGAAACTCAACTTAAAACTTTTACCAATTCATACTAGAGCTATTTTCTCTCTAATATTATAATAATTATGGCTTCAAAGAATTTATATTCATTAAAAACATTTTCCATTTACAAAATCAGTAATTTGTTGAGACTATGAGTTAGTTTTTAATTTCTTATATTAAAATATCAGTTGGTAACACGTCAGTACATAATACTAGCTCGGGTCAGCGTGTATCAGAAGCGGATTGTAATAAGTTACCATAATTAATGTTACAAGAAATTAACCCATTCAAAGCGGCTTGTTGCTCGGTTCAGCGAGCGGCGGTAGCGCGGTAGTCGGCTTTTGTTTCTGATTGCTTTTACTTCGTGCGAATCGCCACAGAAATATCAGAAATTTGTATAAAATTTCGATTAGCAGATTTCGTGCGAGTTCAATTCGTGCGGATCATGCAATAACCCAAACTTATGAGACATCATTCAACCTAAAGAAAGAGAGAGAAATGTATGGAACACGAAGATATGTTCTGCATGCCCCATATAAATTAGAAATATGGCAACAGAATGATTATATTTTCTTCTTCCAATCAATACCTACTTTCCTTCATTACCATATACTCGTTTCTATCTAGTAAACAACAGAAAGACACGCATTAATTATAGCTAAGAAAGATTGATGAGGTCCTGTTTTTGTTGGTAGCTCCTCAATATTATGCTTTGTTAGTAACTACACCGATACTACGTTTTGTTCGTAAATGTGTGTTTAATTATGTTTTGTAAGTTCGTTGATACTTTAATTTGTTTTGTTAAGTAACTACGTCGGCAATATGTTTTGTAAGTACTATTCGATGCTATAAGGTTGGATGTTTTGCGGATACTATGATCAAATTGTTATTAGTGTATTAGTAGGCGGTTTAGGTTTTACGATACGGGGACGACACGATACCGTGATATTTTGTTTGATTACCAGAGTTTTTCTTATTTGGTAGTTAGTATCTTTCTGATCTTTAGAGAGATATTTTATTACGTATTGTCTTTTAATTGGAAATTTTCATTTTATAATAATTTCATATTATAATAATACAAGCCTATTTACTACTTTACTGTCCCACTGCAGGGCAAAGGCCACTTCTCATACAGAAAAGGCACGAATATTAATCAACACTCTTAATCATGGCGGGTTGAGGGTCTTTTGAAATTATGTGTATTTGATGGTATTACTGAAAGGTTCAAGCGTTTGAATTTTATCAATGTTATGTTGATGTCACAAAGTTACGTTTTCCAAGTGGAGGACCTCTTGCTATAGCGGGCCTCTAGACTTGTAGCGTGAATTTTCCAGAAAAACCGAATTATTTTCTTTTTTTTATTATTATTGGCTTGCGTTTGACCACTATCTCTCCTGATGTTAAGTGACATCAGTGATCATTTGTGTTCATGATAGTTTCTAAATTTACAATTGCTTGTAACAGCCTGTTTCAAAATACTTCTTAGCCGTATCAAGTTAGTGATCATAAACAGAAATACAGACGCTCTGCAAGGTTGTTTGCAGATTTGACTCCTTTTTGTTTGAGACATACTACTTGCTTTCTGGCTTTCTGAAGGCTTTGCCACTGGTGATCAACAAAAAAGTAGATTCGAATATTCCGAATCTAAATCTTATTAGTGCAGTGGTGGGGGTGGCTTATTGGTATCGGCCGAGACTTATAAGTCGTGGGTGGGGAAACCCAGGCAGGCGCTTTACTTTGTGTAAATTATTTCACCAGCACTGCTCTCAAACGGTGAAGGAAAACATAGTGAGGAAACTGGCATGTCTTAGAACCAAAAATTCTAATACATGTGACATCCACCAATCCGCATTGGACTTGCGAGGTGGATTACGGCCCATTCCCTCTCACAGAGAAGAGGCCTGATTCCCAGCAGTGGGAACATTAAAAAGGCTGATGATGATGATGAAATCTTATGTGTTAAATTTAACATTCTTCTGTATTTCCTAAACAAAACTGACGAATGATAAAATAAAAACAGAACTGTTTCTTCGAATAATAACGATTAGATCGAACCCATGTATGTAGCTGGTATACTTGCTAAGAAATTGGTACATGTGCAGTAACCCGCAGCGAGCTAATCAATTGACAGGCAACGTTGTTGTAAACGCATTAGTGTTAAGCACAGCAGTTTTTGTAGAGAATGTAGGTACAGTTAAGCTGTGTATTGTGTTTATTTTAATTCATATGTTTTAAGGTTGCCCTAGTTGACGGCACGAATTATTTTGTGCGCGGGGTTAAAATGCATGCTATCTCATCCAACAACACGTGCAAATGAGATAGATGCTGTGATGAGCAGTAAGAAGCTAGTTCGCGTACGAATACTCACTTTTGCAAATTGATAGCGAAATGGATGATGAATTAGGACGAAAACAAGCGCGCGAAATTTTGTAAACAGACCTTTGGGAATATGGATATCATGAAAAAATTACTAAAAGTATCTGTTCAAAATAAAATTATTTGCATTGTTGAACTACTAATCTATCCCTGTATAGTAATTGTTTTGCAATTTATCTTCTTCTTATGTATTTATTTTCGCCCAAAGATGCGTTCAAATTAGTGTTGAAATATGGAACTTTCGACGCTCATAATTTCCAAATTATATTTATTTTTACTTTTTTGTTTCAATACAGGGCTAGTTAATGACGAGACAAATTGATATTATTTTATTTTGAACGTACACGATACAAAGTACAAAGATATGCTTCTCGAAAACCTACATTTAGCCATAAATGTTTAATTCCCACGTAATTGGGACTAGTCTATTGCCATCAACCGGGCAAATATCTACTCCGGAGGCGAAGGCGATAATCGAAATGTTGTCTTTTTACCCGACTTTCCAAATAGTAGGAGGTTCTATGTTCGACGTTTTTATTTTTGTGTTTCTTCACCGATTTCTCCGTCAATTGTGGGCGGATTTTGAAAATTCTTTATTTTTGTTTGAAAGAGTATGTAATTTTAATATGGTGAAGATCTGATGAAGAACATCGGCGATATATATAGATGACGGCAAATCTCTCGGGATAGCTGCAATCGCACGTCTGTTTATCGCATGTTTCCAAAAAAACCAAAAAAAAAAAACCACCACCAAAAAATCCAAAAAACCAAAAAATCCAGTAAACTCTAAACGGGTACTCAGATGTGTACAGTTCACCTTGGTACACTCTTATTTCACCGTTAAGTTTCATGATATTCGGGTAATCTATTCTGGCATTATAGGTACCTTACTAAAGAACTTGCAAATTAGGTAAAACTAAAAAGTGGAAATTAAAAAGGCTATTTTACAAAAAAAATACTACCGTCTACCAAATAAAAACGCTACAAAGTGAAAAATAACTTTAGTTTTGGAAGTCGGTTTGGTACCTATCAAAGACACCGACTTCCAAAAAGAAAGCTATTTTCCACTTTGTAGCGTTTTTATTTGGAAGTCGGTAGTATTTTTTTGTAAAAAAATTTTTTTGTCAATCGCTATCGCCACGCTTTCGATGATAGAATATCACTAGTCTAGGGCCTCAAAACTACTATTACTATTGATAAATTACAATATCACTGATCTTCAGATATCCAAAATACAATATCACTGAGTCCGACTCCGGATTCAAACGACTGAACATCAAGATACCATGTCAAGATTCTGCCTTCCCGATGATAAAAAGAATCATAAAAATCATTAATATTTCAAGATGACGGACTAGAATAACGTGTAATTGTGTTGCTTCTACCAAAAAAATCGTCTTGGGATTAGCATTCAAATTTTCTTTTTAACGTAGGTAGAATAAAATTATTCTTAAAACTAACAAAGACCAGATATTAATATTTTATTATAATGTAAGGTGCCTTACCTTTATATTTTTTATGGAAAACCTTCAAAACATTTTTTCAAACCGGTTCGCCCTAAATTCCGGTCCTCAAAAATTTTATTTTTCCTTTCTCTGAAAAAGACGTCTTAAAGTCTATTCATCATTTTTACGTGTTAATAAATTTTATTACGAAAAGCAATAAACGTCTTCAGATACTGATAATTAATTATCGTCTCTTTCAATATTGAATTGTAAAGCGAATTGATAACATGGCAGCAACAAAGGCGGATAAACCTGAGCTACGTAGAAAGAGGAGCGGAAAAAGGAGGATCTGTAACGACTAAGGACCGGATTAAATGCAACAATACAATCTTGAAGTATGCATGAAAAATGCATAAAATATGCATAAACATTTTTTGTAAAATATGCAACATTAAAGTTTTAGAAAACAAAAAAAAAAGGTCTGTTTTATATTTTTAATTGCTATATCACCTTACAATAAGTGAATTATTCACTCATAAATTATCAATATCACAATGTAAGAACTTTGTAAACGATAATAATGCACTAAACCAAAAATTATATCACATATTTGTTAACGTAAACAATCAGGTAGGTGTTCTAAGTGAATAATCTTCAATCAATTAAAATATTTTATAAAGTAAAAATGTTTAGTACATATGGGCGAAATTTTGGTTGTAGAGTTTCTTATTACACTTATCAATGGGGTTACCTACCGAAAAATATAATAAATATAGCGGAAATATGCATCATCACCAGATTATCAGATATAATATGCAATTTACGTTGAGAATGCAATAAATATACAATTCATCATATGCAAATATGCAATTGCATATAATCCGGTCTCTAGTAACGACATAGTAAGATCCAGAGCTAGTATGATCTTAATCGCGATACTTAAAATCGTGAAGTTTTCGGATAGTCTAAACTGCTATACGTAATTGATGTGTCCGTCAAAAACTCTAAATGAAAGATAATATCTTTATTATCTTGTATTCGACATATTACAGGAGGCAAATACCTATTGATAACACGAAGGCCGATGCAATGATAATAATCTAAAGGTCTATCCACCCAAATACTGCCGATCAAAGGTCGGTTTTAGTGACAAATCATCCTATTATGTCACTCTGTGAAATGGATTCTTCATTTTGTATATATAATATAAAATATAATATAATATATGAAACAAATGTTATACTAAGATTTACCATTTGAAAGCCCGAAATTTGCCATATCATGTCATTTCGGACTTTTACCAGTAAGACCTGGCAAATCTTAGGATTTACCGGTAAATCCTAGGTTTTACCGTAATTGGGGCTTTTACAGTAACATACATAAAGAAGAGTATTCTATCTATCTCAGATCTTAAGGTTACACTAGTCGAAAATTCTTCCATACAAACGTAGTCTAGCGATTACTCCACTGTTTGACGCTGTACGTTCAAAATAAAAAAATATATCAATTTTTCTCATCATTATCTAGCCCTGTATGGAATCAAAAAGGTAAAAAAAATATCTATTTGAAAGTTATGAGCGACGAAAGTTCCATATTTCAACACTAATTTTAACGCAACTTTGGGTGGCAATAAATACCATGCACCAAGCAGAAGAAGGAAAATTACAAAACGGCCTCTATACAGGGATAGATAAGTAATTCAACAATGCAAATAATTTTATTTTGAAAGTATACATTTAGTAGTTTTTTCATGATATCTAGACTCCCAAAGGTCTGTTTATAAAATTTCGCGCGCTCGTTTTCGTCCTAAATCATCATCCATTTCGATACAAATTTACAAAAGTACTAATTCGTAGGCGAACTAGCTTCTTATTGCTCATCACAGCATCTATCCCTTTCGCACGTGTTTTCGGATGAGATAGCATGCATTTTAACCTCGCGCACTTAATAGTTCTTGCCATCGACTAGGAGAACCTTAACACTGAATCTTGACGACAACGCCCGCTCTCGCCTCCGCCACGCTCCCCGCTCACTGTGGCGTAGCCCCAAAAATGATTTTTCTTTATCATCGTAAATTTAATTAAAGCTAGATAAATTAAGGTTGTTTTATCAAGTTTTTGGGTTCAAAGGAAAAACTGAGTTTATTGAGTAAAAATAATTGAGTGTCAGACAGAATGCTTAAGTAATTAAGTTTTTAGTTGAATTTGATTTTTCTTTTTATTCATTAATGTAAACTTTTATATGAAAAGAAGTTGGAGGCAAAGTTTTTTCTTTATTCATAAACGGAACGAGCGTTGATCACCAAGTATACTCTCTGGTGTTGGCAGTTTCTAATGTCCTACAACAATTTTCGTGTATAGGTTAAAATAACTCATTTAAAACAAAATCTTTGTGTCACAATAATGCTTACCCATCATTATTCTCTTGTCCTTCATCATCATCATATCAGCCAAAAGACGTTCATTGCAGCACGTATGCCTCCCCTAAGCGTCGCCACATTGCCGGTACCGTGCGTCTCGCATCCAGCGGACTCCCGCCACCCTCACCAGATCATCTGCCCACCTAGTGGGAGGCCTTCGTCGTCACCCCAGAACTTTCGGCCCCATCGACCATCCCTTTTGCGAGCAATCATCATGAGCTAGTGCCCTTATCTCAATCTACTTAGAATCGGCACAGCGTGTCTTCTACTTCCGAACTTCTCTCCTCTTGACTGCCGAAAATGCAGATCTATGCGAGATACAATGACTTTTCTATTGTTTCGCTAATTAGTGGCACATGAGGGTCTCTCAGTAATTTCTACATTTTTAGACGTAGCATGCTTCACACATTAAGGAATAATATTAGTAATAGGCGATTCTTAGTAGCACGGTGTAACTCCGTTGCGGTTCTGCGGCCCTGGTAATTTGTCGTTCGGTTTAATATGATTGTACGTGGAAATTGCATTATTGAGTGATTATCCATCGTTTTTTTGGTCTTTCCCCACTCATTCATACTCAAAACTTTCCTCAAGACACTTTCCTTATTCTTACAATTTAGTATTCATTTCTAATCTGAAATGTCTGACTGTTTAAAACATAAGCTCTTTAATAGAAGCCTGCAAGACTCCTTCTCACCTCCGACCTTCTAATCCGATATATTCGCAAACTATTCGTCTTTTCTCTGACGTCACTATCCCATAGACGAAGCCTTAATACATACATAAATAATATATCATCTGGCAACCCCAGGGATGGCACGTTCCCCAGCGTTCATAAATCCACCATCGGAAATTATTTGTTGCGACCCCGATTCGGGTTGGCCATATTTATAGGACTAATAGGTGATTCTTGGTAACGCAGTGTAGCTCCGTCGCGGTTCTGCAGCCCTGGTACTTTGTAGTTCAGTTTAATATAATTGTACGTGAAAATTGCATTATTTATAGGTCAATCGAAGTACCTGTGGTACTACAATACTATTAATATTTAGAAAACAGTTTGAAAAATATCTCACTGGAATAACGCCGGTTTAAAAAATATTCCATAGTATAATACTAATCACGGCATACTTACCTGTGTTTCAAAATAATTATGATGATATGACAGCCGAGACCACCGGCTTAGCGTACTTTCTGAGGCACGGAGGATTCTCGGTAAATAATGGATGGTCTCCCATCCATGGACCGGCCTCGGCAAGAGTTGCTTAACCTTGAAGTTCAACCCGTGCGGCTGTTATTATTTAGTCATGAGCTTCTCTGTCTTCATCTCCTCTGCCCTTAAAGAATATTTACATTATTTAATATATGGATCAAATTCTCTTCATCTTTTATGGAATGCTTTAGAAAATTGGTAAAAAATAAAGCAATCATTCTCATCTTCATTCTTATTATAGACATTTTCTACGAAATAAACGTCAGATGGCATTGTACCACAAAGATTGTTTGCGCAACTCTGAAATACGGCTGGTTTTACAAAGGAAGACTTTTTTTGAAGTTTAATTTGTTACCGTGGCTTTACCACTTTTGTTTGGTGTAGTTCTAAATCGTGCTCTTTGATAACGGCGCTGAAATGTCGTGTTTTTGTTACGAGATCGCGTACTGAGCTAGTTGGAAAAGACAGAAGATTTTCCGTCTTTTCCAACTGGCTTTTACAGCTGGCAGAGCAATTGTGGTGTTATACTATGTTGCCTATGTAACAAATATTTGGATTTTTGAAACATTTGAATAGTTGTGTTGGTAGGACCCCTAGGTGGACCTATGGCTCAGAGGGTAAATGCACAGGACTGGTTGACGTGGCGACACTTAGGCGAGGGCTATGTTTTTTTTTAATATTATTGATAGGCTTGCGCTTGACCACTATCTCACCTGATGGTAAGCGATGATGTGGTCGACGATGTAGCACGCTTATCTAGATGAAACCTATTCACTCTTGATTTAAAGACTCCCTGGTTGTAGCCATCAGGAAATACAGACTCTGGCAGGGAATTCCACTCCTTAGTTGTACGCATAATAAAACTATTCCCAAAACATTTGGTGCGCCGTACGTCTTGTAGTCCGATGATGGAACGGGCTAGGATGAATTAGTTCATGCAATTCCATCGCACACTTTCCGTTCACTCACAAGTTCAGCACATCAGGACATCTTTCGGCTGAAATGATAATGATGACTAGTATGTTTTGGACAATGATGTTAGGTAATATTTTTGGGTAGAGATAATATTGCTACGTTTAGTAATTTAAGTATTCCAGAAAAATATAGGCCAGAAAAAAAAAAAAAACATAATTTTGTGATTTTGGTGACACCCGTCATAGTTCGGAGGCTTTATTTGGCAATATCCCAAAGTCTAGATGTTGGCAACTGAAAGGTCGTGAGTTCGAACACTTTTTACGATCCAATGCACTACTTAAGTCGTCACAATCTAAGAAGTCCGTTGACGTTTCTCATTTTATATGCTGCGGTGGCTTTCTACGTGACAGAAAAATCAAATTCATAATCCTACTTGGTTGCTATATAACCCATACACTATAACAACGAGTATCATTCGCATGCATCAGGTTTAATTATTATTAAGTATTTTTATAGCTGTCAAAACGGGCCTTTTATTTTTTGACAAGTTTAGTTCGAATTAGCAAAAGACAAACACAAAGTTGTTGTTAAGCCTGGAAGTTCTTTACTAGTAAAATGTCATGTCAATTTTCATAAAAAAGCAAACATTCATTAGAATATAGAACCTTTGGAAAATCGGTTAAAAATATGTCAAAGCTTTTCATAAAATCACCACTCAAATGGCGGCCTAATTATCACCGATGTAATTTTCTTCGCAGGTTCTCCTAAAACAGGAGTTAATTCGATTTGTCCCTTGAATAACTCGATTACGTTCGTTCAAATGGCAGGCACTTGAACAAACTCCAGGCTGCTAAAAAGCTTAATGAATGAGGAACTGAACTCTCACTAATTGCCACTCTTTCAGGTCTTGTGACGGTAAGTAGAGTAGGTGGTACTGAAAGCTGTTAATATAAAAACTCAAATTCAAATTTAGCCTTTAAAAATAATAAACAGTGAAAAAAGGAGAGATTTCAACGAACAAAAAGCCCACCGACTTTTTAGGGTTCTGTAGCCAAATGGCAAAAAACCGAACCCTTATAGATTCGTCATGTCTGTCTGTCTGTCTGTCTGTCCGTCCGTATGTCACAGCCACTTTTTTTCCGAAACTATATGAACCATGCTGTTGAAACTTTGTAAGTAGATGTATTCTGTGAACCGCATTAAGATTTTCACTCTAAAATAGAAAAAAAACAATAAATTTTGGGGGTCCCCATACTTGAAACTGAAACTATTTATTTTTTTCATCAAACCCATACGTGTCTCTATGGATAGGTCTTCAAAAATGATATTGAGGTTTCTGATATAATTTTTTTCTAAACTGAATAGTTTGCGCGAGAGACACTTCCAAAGTGGTAAAATGTGTCCCCCCCCCGTAACTTCTAAAATAAGAGAATGATAAAACTAAAAAAAATATATGATGTACATTACCATGTAAACTACCACCGAAAATTGGTTTGAACGAGATCTAGTAAGTAGTTTTTTTTTTAATACGTAATAAATCGTAAACCGCAATTTACCAAGTACGGAACCCTTCGTGCGCGAGTCCGACTTGCACTTGGCCGGTTTTTTAAAATGCAGATATTTTGACAGGAGAATTTTCGATTGAAAATTAGGGTAGTTTTTTCGATATTAAATCAAAATAAGGAGAAAAATAAATATTTCAAATAAAAAATAACAGTGTGTTTGGGACATAAAAAGGTAAGTTTTCACTAAACTATGTGGAAAAAAAAAGTTATAAAATACTAAGAAACTCACCCCCTTCCCCTTCCCGACCTCAGATCGCCCGTAAATTATTTTTCCTTTAATTTTTGGTATATTCTCTTCCTTTTCTAATGGGTTTCATCCTACTATAACTTGTTCTTTAAAAAAATTATCGACCCTGGTCTAATTCAATTACAATTGCATCCATAATGTACATACCACCAGTATGTACATTATGGATGCAATAAATTGAATTATTAGTAACGTAAACAATTATAGACCCTGTCGGACACAGCAACATTCTAGATACAGTCAGTGTCTAGGAGAGAGGAATAGCGATAGCGCTTTATATTTTTCCATAATAACATTTCAGTTGTATTTACAATGTTTTTATTCGGTTTAATGTACCTACGTATATGTCTATACTTATTTGTTGGTACCATTTGGTACCTAGAATTGATTGGCTTTCTATTTCTTGGGTTCGCCTTTGACCACTATCTAATGATGAATTCGACCAAGACCAAGGTGTACGATTTAAAAGAAAAATCTTTAGGCT
This sequence comes from Orthosia gothica, assembly GCA_949775005.1. Classification (NCBI taxonomy): domain Eukaryota; kingdom Metazoa; phylum Arthropoda; class Insecta; order Lepidoptera; family Noctuidae; genus Orthosia; species Orthosia gothica. The sequence continues at coordinate 11,786,008 of OX459047.1, read as the reverse complement.
CCTTAAACTTTTTATACCCGTTAATTTAAAAATCCCTGGACTGGCCAATATAAAGTGAAATTTTACGTAACAGCGACAAAGATTTTCAAAAAATTCAAAGATTTGACGATTGACATGGTGCTACTGATATATTTCCACTAATCAATCACATACATTTCTGACCATCTGCGACAAGGAGATGGAATGTCGGGGTGCGTCTCATGTCATATAAAGTTATTTGGTATATTTTCAATTCAATTACGTTACAAGATATAATAAACGTGAGTTATACCAACTGTTGATATAATTTCTTTAGATATAACATTTACTTACTCTAAAACTTATTTCGTATAACGTTAGGCCTATCGTTTCAAATATATAGGTTATAGGTCAGATAGGCAGTCGCTCCATGTAAAGCACTAGTACTCAGCTGGATCCGGTAAGACTGGAAGCCGACCCCAACAACAATTGGGAAAAGGCTAGGCAGATGATGATGATGTATGTTATGATTATAAAAATTTCTTAGTTTAGAATTATATCAATCGTTTATTATATTAACTGATGATTATATTAAATAAAATTATAGATTCAGTTGTTATTTCCTGTAAATATTAGATATTTACTATTTATATCATATACATATTACTTACCCGGATTGTCACGTTGTCTGTAGTCACAGGAGTCCAACATAGGTAACCCTACATTTATCCAAGAACTAAAGGCATTCATTAAGGGATTACCTACACGGGATGTAGGTATTAAAATCCCTTAAATTTCGTCATTGCCAGTTTTCAATCGCATATGGTATATTTTAAATTCTAATCATGTCTCTTGACCCCACCCATTCTAGCCTAAATAATGAAAAAGCCTTCCTTATAGATTCCCCATACATAATTTCAACAAACTATACTTAGAACAATTTCAAAATCAAACAAGGATGTTCGCCCAAACTCTAGCCACAGGGTCGTTTATTATTGAATCACTTCTGGTCACGTACCGACGGCTCGTTTGAACTGTGGTGTCTGAGGTCTGCCACTAAGGGTGTCAAAATAATGATCGAAATGGCTGGAATTGTATCCTCGGTTGTCGAAAACCTGATAAGCAATGCCCGACTCCAATCTGTCAAACACATTTCTAGTTTTCCTACTTTTTGACAAGTTTTGACGGTTGCCGCTGAGATGAGACTGCATTTTTAGAGTTCCGTACCCAAAGGTTTAAAACGAGACCCCATTACTAAGATTCCACGGTCCGTCTATCTGTCTGTCACCAGGCTGTATCTCATGACCCTTGATAGCTAGACAGTTGAATTTTTTACAGATGATGTATTTCTGGTGCCGCTATAGCAAAAAATACAAAAAACAGAATAAAATGAATATTAAAGTGGGGCCTCCCATACAACAAATGTGATATTTTTGCCGTTTTTTGCGATAATGGTACGGAACCTTTCGTGCGCGTGTCCGACTCGCACTTGGCCGTTTTTTTTATCGATTTCAAAAAAGGTTTCTGTAACCGTATGTATGTGTTGTTGGATTTGGACAATATATACATCACATTACTCTATTGCCAAATTTCATAAGTGTGTGTATGTTTGTATTATGTATGGTTGGCCACCGTACATAACACGTAACGTAGTTCTCAGAAACATTACAGGCACCAAATTCCGAAACGATTTTTTTCGAACTCTGTAGTATTTTGCTTTGGAAGTTAGTTTTATTATTCTTTTCCATTTTACGTCTGACATTCGCAGAAATATCGAAAATGGAAACGAATTTTTAAGGACAAGAACTGTCTTTCTGAAAAAAAATCGCAGTTTTCTGAAATCATTTAAGCTATCTACAGCAGAAATACTGAAGGCATAAAAGTGTTATTTATAAAGTAAAATGCCTAGAAGAGAATTTGTATTTCCTTAGAGTCCGACACACAAAGTCGACAATTGAATTTTTCCGCAAAACTGAAGATTCTACTGAGAAAATAACTTCACAACAAAACTGTACATTTTCAACGTTATATTTTCGTAATTATAATAATTAATATTAAAGCCAACAGCCCGCGTTAAATCCGTGAGACTTAATTATAATCTCACTTATGACTGGTCACCGTTTTAAAACAAAATGGCGGGCACTCTGGCTACTACGATAAAGCATAAATAAAAGCACAGAAGGTCAGATCTATATAATCAATCCCAACTTTGTTGGGTCGGTTTCCTGTCTAGCCGCGGCTGACCACCACTGTTTTACATGAAGCGACTTGCTGACAGACTGACTTCCACAACTTAGTAACTGGGTAACTCCACCCAGGCAAACCCAAGCAAAAACAGTCGCACACACACATAGATGATTATGTCCGTGATATCAAACAAATGCCGGTCACGAGTGCACTTGCACTCGCTGTGCGTGAAGTGTATCTATGTGTGCGTGCGTTTTCGCTTGTAAGCACAGAGAATGGAACACTACTTAAAGATATTGTAGATCTATCAGTTGAACATAGTGTTGAACTGTCCTCTGTTGAGCTGGATAAGCATGTTATAGTGTGCGTTTACAGACCCCCCAATTATAAAAACTACTGTATATTTGAGTCAGTGATGGAAGATGTTCTGGCAAAACTTGCAACTGGTAATAAACTAGTCATAATCTGTGGTGACTTTAATATAAATATTTTAGAAAATAATTCAGATAGTAGTAGACTATTAAATCTCTTCAAATCATTTAATTTGTCGCATGTGTTTGAGGAACCAACCCGAACAACTGTGACTACTGCTACATGTATTGATAATGTTTTTTGTTGCTGCGAATACTTAAACAAAGCCATTATGAATTGTCTGCCTTCGGATCATAGTGGGCTACTGGTAACATTTGAGTCCAGCATACCAATACAACAAGTGCAGATTCAATCCAGACCAATAACATCCGGTAAATTAAATAAATTTAACAGCACTTTAATTGGTAAGTTAAGTTATCAGGACCTCACAGTGAATGATGGTAATATTTTGTACAAGAACGTTTTCTCAGTTGTTCAAACAGAATTCAATAATACTTTTAAGAAGAAAACTAAAACTATATGCCCTAAGTTTTTATTCAGTGACTGGGCGACAAAAGGAATCAGGAAAAGTAGGGAAAGACTTTACGAGCTGTATGGCCTTAAGCCTTATATTAACACTGAAACTTTTAGTAAATATGTTGCTACTTACTCAAGAATTTTTAAAAATACGTGTAAACTAGCTAAGGCTATATACATTAGCAATAAGGTTAAATTCGCAGAAAATAAAATTAAGACGGTTTGGAAAATTATAAACGATGAAACAAACAGGAACAAAAGAAATAATACTGATTACACGCTTGAGACTACACGTGGACTTATTAGAGATAACAAAGAAGTTGCTCAAGAATTTGTAAATTTCTTTACCAGCATCCCAATTAAAACTACTGAACCCTTAAATTCTTCGCCGTCGCTCGCTTCTGGTTTATTACACGCTAACGTTTCAGCCTGCCCCAATGAATTTCACTTTTCACATATAAACCCAATAACAGTAATAAAGGCTTTTAAGCAAATAAAGGTAAAACTGACCGAAGATCTATGGGGCATGTCCATCAAAGTTTGTACCTCCATTATTCAGACTATAGCGCCGTACTTAGCTTTGATTTTTAATTTGTGTGTAGATCAAGGAGTCTTTCCGGATCTAATGAAATATAGTAAGGTTATACCACTTTTTAAATCCGGGGACAGTAAAGACACAAATAATTATAGACCAGTATCCGTGTTGCCGGTTTTCAGCAAGGTATTTGAGAAGATAATGCTAAATCAAATGCTCATTCATTTTAATACGAATAACATCTTACATGATAAACAGTATGGTTTCACCAAAGGACGTTGTACAACTGACGCTGGTGTCACCCTATTAAAACACATATTTAATGCGTGGGAAGAGTCGCAGGATGCCATAGGTATCTTCTGCGACCTATCGAAGGCGTTTGATTGCGTTAATCATGAAACATTACTTCTGAAACTTGAGCATTACGGGCTAGGTCAATCAGCGTTAAGTTTGATTAAATCTTATTTGAGTGATAGACAACAATTAGTTCAAATAAACGGTGTGAATTCGTCGGGGTTAAATGTGAAAATGGGGGTACCCCAGGGCTCAATTTTAGGTCCTTTCTTATTTTTAATATACATAAACGATTTACCCCATTTATTCGAAGGCAAACTAAATATGGTGTTATTTGCTGATGACACATCTTTAGTTTTTAAAGTAAATAGACGTACTTGTCAGGTTGACGACGTAAATAACGCGCTACGGCAGGTTCAGGATTGGTTCACTGCCAATAATTTAGTATTAAATGGTAAAAAAAACAAATGCGTAAAATTTTCGTTGCCAAATGTCAAAAGTACTGATTGTGACATTATATTAAACAAGGAGAAGCTCGAATTCGTCGATAAAACGGTTTTCCTGGGGATCACGCTAGACTCAAGGTTACAATGGGGTCCTCATTTAGTATCACTTGCGGGGCGGCTGAGTTCGGCAGCTTATGCTGTCAGAAAGATTCGTCAATTTACTGATGTGGATACCGCTAGGCTAGTCTATTTTAGTTACTTTCATAGTATAATGTCTTACGGTATCTTACTATGGGGAAGGGCTGCAGACATTGAGTCTATTTTTATTCTGCAAAAACGAGCCATCAGAGCGATTTACAATCTTCGCCGCCGTGATTCTCTAAGGGAACTGTTTAAGGACATTAACATCATGACGGTTCCTTGTCAATATATTTATGAAAACATCATGTACGTGAGAAAGAATTTACATCTTTTTAGTAAAAACGGAGACAGACATAATTACATTACTAGAAATAGGGACCAATTAGTTCAACCAGGTTTCAGACTGGCAAAAGTGGCCTCATCTTTCATGGGGTACTGTACGAAATGTTACAATAAAATTCCTCCCCATATTCTAGAACTGAATGAGACGAAATTTAAAAATTGTATAAAACGCACACTATGCAGGCAGGCATATTATAAGTTGGGGGATTATATCACTGATAAAAATGCTTGGCTCAATGCTAGTCCTGCTCCACAACCACTAGGGCGCAAAAACAAATGATATGTTTATGCTTGTGTTGTATAGACTCGATTTCTTTTAGAATTGTATAGCTGCACAGCACGTGTGTGGGTACTATGTACCCAACTGTAAATCTACCATTTGCTATACCTATGTGTCGTTCGTTGACTTGTGTGTGCCCTGGCAGTTGAGTGTGTCATGCTCTCTCAAATGTCTCTCTGATGGTGGCGCGTGTGTTGGATCATTCGGTTCCCTTCATGATGGTTGAGCTGGGTGGTGCCGATTCATGCGTCATGTTCGTGAACGGGCGCCGTCAGTTGGGATTGGTCATAACTCAACTGCTTCGGATGTTGATGTTTTTCTAGTACCTATTGTATAACTGCACAGTACATGTGTGAGTACTTTTAATACTTTATACCTTTACATAGTATAGTGTGTAGTGCTATTCTGGGTGCATTGTCCTCACATATGTGAATTTATTTAATGTATGTACTCATGTACCTAAATATTGTAAAAATCATTTTTTTTTAAAAGAGTAAGTATGGAGTTTCTTGTGCATTCTTCTCCATAACAAGCTACTTTCCGAATGCACGGTAGAATCATTTTTTTTTTTTTTAAAAGAGTAAGTATGGAGTTTCTTGTGCATTCTTCTCCATAACAAGCTACTTTCCGAATGCACGGTAGAATCAACTTTTATTCCATGTAAATTTTAAAAGTATGGAGTTTCTTGTGCATTCTTCTCCATAACTAGCTACTTTCCGAATGCACGGTAGAATCCACTTGTATTCCATTTAAATTTAAATTGTGACATTCAAAAGTGCCGCTTGGTGGCCCAGTTGAAATAAATATCTTTTGTCTTTTGTCTTTTGTCTTTTGTCTACGCTGTGTGACTAGAGGTGATATTGCTCATAATGTTTGCAAGTTTAAGACATAACTGACATGACTTAAGTCTTAGACATAGTCAGAATGATCACAGGCCGTCAATTTCTACCAGTAAACGGTGAGACTCACTGACACGCTTGATTTGTATGGCAAGATTTGACAATGCCGTCTTGAACAGTGGTGGTACTACAAAGGCGTTTCGGTGGTCTTCGGAGTCGACCTTCTATATTTATTTATTCTGTGACTCTTTTTACCTTAAAGGTTAATATAATTCTGGAACCGTGCAAACCCGCTATTGTACGTAAATGTGGCTTAGCATAATCATGAAGGTTTCAGTGTTAATGTGTGGGGAAATTGCCCAGCAGTGGACTGAGATAAGCTTTTGGGGAGGAAATAGGGTAGAGACGTAACGGACGTTAGGAGATGAGGGTAGCTATGCAAATGTTAGGGAATTAAAAGATGTTAAAGAAGTTTTCAGAAAATCCACAATTTTCATAGTAGTTCAGTAACGTTCAAAGATTGAAGGCTGCAATGCGATTGATGAAGCCTATAATGGGACGAACTTCGCACTCAGAAGCTCTTTTACTTCGAAGCTTGCTATTTATAGTACTGTAAAGCCACGTTTGCACCTGCAACCGAGGTATAATATGTGATCAATCGCTCGATCGTGCCTTGCAATGTTATTAAATATGCATACGAGCTGTTTGCAGGTGGAAACGCAGCCTAAATAGATATGTCGGGTTTAGTCAATAGTACGGACGTCATAATAATTCGCAAGCACGCCATCTGGTGGCAAAGTAAGAACAACTACGCATTGGCGTGCTTTTTCTAATCGCTTGCGTGGCGAGGACAGCAGCATATGGCGGGTGAGTAGGTACTGACCACCTTAGAGCTAAGACATCGTAGAATCAGTGTCGATCCGTAATATTAGTATACAAGCTTGTAACTGTGAGTTGTGACTATTTAATAATTCGAGTGTGTATCGAATAATTTGTGTGATTTAATTTTCACGATTGTACCCACCGACCTGCCCACACACGATGTCTTAACCTAAGGGAACGGACTTTCCAATGGTTTACATCTATTGGCCAGCCTTTTGATTTTGATCGATGCGATAGATATATTAAAGTTAAAAGTTGCAGAAGTATTTAAGTTAATAGATTTTTTAAAGTTTGCACCAGTCCAGCAGTGACTCGATCTGTGGGATACTGGATAGTGTCTCTCTGCGTTTGGAAATATTTTCTTGCTCTTTGGCGGAATTCCATAGGGTGAAACTTACTGTATTGTCCACTGTGTGACCTGTGCCTCTACCCAGACCCGTTACTGGGACTGGCCAACTGACAATGTATGACTACGTTTGTTAGCTTGGGTCTTACCTGTAAAAATAAATGTCCGTGTTTATAAATAAATAAATAAATGTCTCGACTAGTTATTCAATTTTAATTGGTACACAATTATATGAAAAAAGGCATTAAGGAAAAGCGAGGAAGACAAGCTAGCAATATGTCAACGAAAAATGGAAAGGAGTATGTTAGGAATTAGATTATCAGATAGAATAAGTAACCAGGCGATTAGAAAATTAACTAAGGTTACCGATATTTTAGAAAGAGTGAGGGTTTTAAAGTGAAACTGGGCGGGTCATATATGTCGGATGCCGAATGACCAAGAAAATTATAGAATGGATCCCAAGAGATGATACAAGGTCACGAGGACGTCAAAGGAAAAGATGGGCGGATATATTCATGCAAAGGTTAGGGCCCATGAGGCGACTACTACATAATCCTTATAATAATTTACTTTATTTTAGTTGCTTTTTATACAATTTTAACATTTTTATTATTTTATACAATTTTAACATTTTTAATACAATTTTGACATTTGCATTATTTTTTAAACAATTTTATCATTTTTATTATTTTTATACAATTTTAATTTTTTTATGCAATTTTAACATTTTTATACAATTAATTATTGCACTAGCATAAACAATTTTTGTACCTACCCCAGCTCCTGTATTTTACTTTTTCAATTGTGTCAAACAGTTAATAATAAATAGTTACAATGCATGTTGTAATTTTAAAAGTACGTAAGTACTTTTGAAAATAATATAAAGGAATTATAATTGTAATGAATTGATGATAGATAATTGAGATTGAGAATGCAGCTAAAAGTAAATTAAATTGGAATTTTAATGAAATTTAATTATTATTGGTCTGTAATTTACTGAACTGGGACTGTTTTATATTTTTTTTTATATAAAAAATTGTAAATAGTTATTATATACGTATGTAATTACAAAAATATATTATATTGAATTGGTATTGGATAATTCAGTTGAATTGAAACTGTAAATGAATTGAGTTGGATCTGTACTGGAGTTGAATTGTTATTGATTTGTAGTTTATTGTAATTGAAATGAATTGTTTTACATTTATTTGTTTTATTGTATTTTAATTATATTTTTTACAATATAAATTTCATTTTTAAAAATGTAATGCATGAATATTGTAATGTAGTAGAATAAATGGCTTTTTTATTTTATATTTTCATTAATATGACAAAAGAAATGCTAAGAAAACTGTGTTTATTGACGACTGAAACATAACATTTCATTTTGTTTCATTTTACTTCTCATTCAATCAATCTGCCCAGCATTTGCCCGACTATATTGAAATCAGCTTCCAGTCTAACAGATTAAGTTAGAGTACCAATATTTTACATGGCTACTGCCTATCTGACCTCCACGAGTAACTGTGTAACAGGATTCCACTTGGGAAGACATGTGTCAGATTGCTGACCAAACTCTTTTAAAGAACTTCAAATGATAGTCGAGACGGACACGGAGAATACCGTCTACGTGAGTCTCCGAATGTAAAGGATGTTACCCCATCCATGAACTGACCTCGGCAAGGGTTGCTTAACCTTGAAGATCAATCAGTGTAGGTGGTGACAAAGAAACTGTCTAACAACCCCGTACTTGCAATAGTAAAAATTAATACAACTGCCGTTCCCGAGCAATCTGACTATAATTTATAATTAATTTATTTATTTATTTCTTACCACAAATTTACAGAGAATATTTTTTTAAAGAGTCTAAGATACAATTGTCTAATTAATTTGTGGAAGACTGGTGCCTAAACTAAGTTTTTTACAAAACCTGTATGTTAGGTCACCAGGAACCGTACTATTGTTTTTTGTTTTGTTTTTTTGTTTTTGTTTTTATTTATTAACACACACTTTATGTCACAAATATCAGTGCAGCCCTGGCTCTTGTACTAGGAAATCCTGTATCACAAGAGCCAGACCTCTCCAAAAACAGGGTATATTATAAAAAAGGATCATGATAGTCAGAAAATATAAAAAATAATAATAATATTACAGTTATAGCATGCAAACATTATTAGGTATACAAACTAAGATTAAAAAGGGGAAATTGATATACGGCAGTGTATGTACCAGGCTCCCAGTACGTGAGCGGAGGTTAGCGTAAATATGAAAAGGGTTGATATGAGCCTCGAGATTATTGTGGAATGGCCGACAAGACCTTTAACTCTTAAAGGGTTTAAGTTTAATTGGGGTTATGAGTTTTAGTTGTGTCTCTTAAAATTAATCTGTATTAAAGTGTATGTTTGCAATGTCAAAACAATTTTTTTTCTTTGCGTCTGTTCCAGCTAATCTCCGAAACCGCTGGACCAATTTTCACGGGACTTTCCCTGCTAGATAGCCGACAAAAAAAAACAGTTATAATATGATATTAAGGAGTATACAATAATGTGACATGTGAATGTGTGTTATTTTTATTGACTGTACCTTTAAAGTACTTGTAATATGGGCCGAAACACAACTTCAATAATAATATGGGACGAACCAAGAATTTTTTGGAATGTGGGACAAAACTTCAGGCCAAACGAAGAATAAATCGTTATATTAGCTAATATTAGAATCGTAAACCTTTTTGTTTCTTACTTAAAACAAAATATTACATTATTTTTTCACATCTACTAAGGTACTAATATAACTTTCTTTTGTTCCCAGGGTAAGAGACTCCACCAGCAAATAGTAAAGTTCAAAATCACGAGCGTAAGTTATGAGAACAATTTATTTACGTCACTTACCTACTTTTTTAAGGGTCTATCTCCCCACGTTCCAAGTACCCCAAAATTATTTTTGGTTCATTAATTCTCAACGTCTCCAAAATGGAAAATTAATTGATTTGTAAAGTTCACAATTGACCTTGCCTCGTACTGACGTCACCAAAATAGAAACCTGAGCTACGTTCATCTGCACGGTGACCCCGTCGTTGCAGCAAATGTTTTTAATCTACATTTGTCTCAACGTTGATCAGAAGCAGAAGGTAACCTCTTTAAAACTGCACCATCAAAGCAACTAGATAGCAATCTACAAAGAAAACATATAACCCTGCACAAAGTTCATCTGCACGGTGACCTCGTCGTTGAACCGCGGGTAATGCCGTCTTACAGAACATGCAGATAACCGCCGACTAAGTACAGTCGAGGGCAGAATTAAGTAAACCCTGTTTGAAATTCATCACTGATGTGCTAATCTATTATTTATTGAAGTTATACGATGCTGTGTATCGCAGCGTCTTTGTAAATATAGCATAGGTTTCCATAATAATTAGCCATGCTTTTCTACTCCGTTTTGAGAGCAGTGGTCATACAATAAATTGCCTACATACTTTTGTGAGACAAGAATCATATTTCAACACAAGCTTCTGCCAGCGGCTTCGCCCGCGTGAAAAAGAAAGAAAGAAAGAAAGAATGAAAATTATTTATTTATCACATAACAACATAGAATATAAGAACATGCAAAGAAACACACACACATGAAAAGTGTTTTTATCGTAAGTGAGAATTATATAGATGCAAAGCCTGTACTGTTCCAGACTATAATCTACGTTTGTGCCTAATTTCATCTAGATCCGTTCAGTCGTTTTGGCGTGATTGAGTAACAAACATACTTTACATCCGCCCATTCAAACTTTCGCATTAAGGCGCCGATTCCCTTGAGTAGCTGATTTTAAAATGAGAATCACGTCTAAACGGCTAGTCGTAATTTATTGGAAAAAATATATGTTATATTAGACCATTTTTTTAATAATTCCATCTGAGCAAATTTTGAGTTTTATTCGTATAACATAGTGTAATTAATTTAGTAAAGTTATGTCTAAAACGGACAAAAACAAGACAATCACAACAAAACCGCTGGGCGTATTTTAATGAAATCGACACCATATCAAAGACAATTTAATTATCTACATTTTGATCTGAAGCTTTTTTTTTTAAGTCATAGAATAATAAGAAAAGTACAAAAAACTACTAAATTTCGGGTCGCGCGGGTGAGAAACGAGGGCGCGTTTTGTTTCGCTCAAGGTCGTTGGCGTTAGTCGTCGTCTTAACTGACTGAGCGAGCGCGAAGCACAAGCGAAGCGTCTTCGTTTCCGCTTGGGAAAAATTATTTCGTATGTCTGGCTCTTCTCCTCTACAGATCGCATCTCTCTACGGATTCTCTTGAAATTTTGTATGCAGATTCGATAATTATAGAAAAAAAGAAAACCCAAAAAAATTCAAGAACAAAAAGATTCACTAATAATAATACAGGAAAAAATACAGACTCGCGAGATCTACAGGTCACAGAGTCACTAACTAGTATGTGTTACTAAAAGATTTAAAGTTTTGAACTTTAGAAACAACGCGGGAACTTGAAGTTTGCAAAATGTGTACATATTTTTGCTCTTGACTGTACAGTCTTTTCGAGAATAGATCTAATCAAATAAATAGGGTTTAGAAGTGCTGCAATACATGGAATAGGTTACAAAGTATGGAATAGTTTTCTTTGTTGACGTCACCAGATAAAAAACGCTATTGTTCTTTAAAAACTTGTGCTGGTTAAAATCCAAGATAAACTAAAAGAAAATTCTGTGATTTTAATAATTATGAAAAGACTGCTGGGGGGTGACCACAAGCTCTTAGAGTAAGGTTATTTTGAGATCGAGTAAGGGACAGATGTATGGGGGTGACCACAAGCTCTTAGAGTAAGGTTATTTTGAGATCGAGTAAGGGACAGATGTATCTGACTTGTATACATCTGTCACTTACTCGATCTCAAAATAACCTTACTCTAAGAGCTTGTGGTTACCCCCCTGTTGTTTTAAGTTTTTTTTTTATATGGCTTCAGTTCTTTGAATTTTATTTCTTGATCTTTTCTCTTTTCAAATGTTGTTTTTATGGAAAATTACAAAAAGTTTCTTTATAAAGTACTTAGTTATTGAAACAGTGAGTAATTGTTTTAAAATACTAAGAATTTTGATTCCAGGTGGATGACTTTTTATTTATACTGAACAAACTAATATGGGTTATTGAACTTATAAAATACTTGCTTCTGCCAGCGGCTTCGCTCGCGTGAAAAGTGTTTTCTTATCCCAAGGGAATATTATACCGGGATGAAAAATAACTTATGTGCTATTCCAAACTATAGTCTATGTCTGTGCCAAATGTCATCCAGATCCGTACAGCCGTTACACACATCCGTCCAAACTTTAACATTTATAATATTAGTAAGAAACAGAGTTATGTGTTAAACACTTACAACCTTTCAAGCGATTACAACCCACAACTTTTATAATATAATAGTAGTTTATGCCACGATCATATAATAAGGGTTATTAAAATGCGAGTGCGTTAATACTCGTGTGATACTATTACACACACTCGTGTTTTGATAGCTAATTATATACATACATTATTTAAACTTCACTCATTTTGACTCAGTTGAAATAAAACAAAAGTGGAAACGGAAAAAATAAGTGGTATGGCGGGAAATTTTCATTCCCATTGCGCATGACTGCGCAGTGCGCGCATCCATAAACAATGACACTATTTTTCTACATTAAGCCAATACGCGCAAATAAATTAAAAACCGGCTAAGTGCGAGTCGGACTCGCGCGTAGTGTTCCGTACCATTATTGCAAAAAACGGCAAGATAATCACGTTTGTTGTACCGGAGCCCCACTTAAATATTTATTTTATTCTGTTTTTAGTATTTGTTGTTATAGCGGCAACAGAAATACATCTTATGTGAAAATTTCTACTCTCTAGCTGTCACGGTTCATGAGATACAGCCTGGTGACAGACAGACAGACAGACATACAGACAGACAGACAGACAGACGGACCGCGGAGTATCAGTAATAGGGTCCCGTTTTAACCCTTTGGGTACGGAACCCTAAAGTAAAAGTGTGCTATAAAAATTAAAATTTATATTGTGATGCAGTTGTTAGTAAATTGAAGGAAAATGATGCACTGTAATGTTCTTTTTTAAAATTTTACCTATCTTCGAAAAAAAAGTACATGTCCAAACAATTTTTTTTTTAAATCATATTTGGAACATTACGTTGTAAGTGTAGATAGATGCTTTATACTCTTAACTATGAGACCAACTCTGAAATATAAAAAACCGGCCAAGTGCGAGTCGGATTCGCGCACGAAGGGTTCCGTACTTGGTAAATTGCGGTTTACGATTTATGACGTATTAAAAAAAAACTGCTTACTAGATCTCGTTCAAACCAATTTTCGCTGGTAGTTTACATGGTAATGTACATCATATATTTTTTTTAGTTTTATCATTCTCTTATTTTAGAAGTTACAGGACACACATTTTGCCACTTTGGAAGTGTCTCTCGCGCAAACTATTCAGTTTAGAAAAAAATGATATTAGAAACCTCAATATCATTTTTGAAGACCTATCCATAGATACCCCACACGTATGGGTTTGATGGAAAAAAAATATTTTAGTTTCAGTTTCAAGTATGGGGACCCCCAAAATTGAGTCTTATTAAACCTTTCGGATTTGCCTGAGATTTCACGTCAGAGGATGAGAAGTGGGATCAAAAACATATAATAAGCACATCCTGCTTTCTCTCATTTTCTAATTATAAACTTTCCTACATGGAAACTTTAAGTTATAAATACCCAACGGTTACGGATTTCCTCTCGATTTCTAGGAAAAGATCTCATTAACAAAAACGTTTTCTAATCCGAATCGACGTCCAATGAAGTCCTAATTAGGAATCATGATTTTATTCTGAAATCAAACTTTTTAGGGTTCCGTACTCGGAGGGTCCAAACGGCCCAATTGCTGTCACTCACGTGTCCGTCTATCTGTCATAGAGGTTTTACAGGCAAACGGTTGGAGGTACAGTCTTCAAATTTTCACAGTATAAGCATCTTGTTGACTCAACGCCATACAATTTATCAAAAAAATATTTTTAATGTTTTTAAGATGAGCTTCTATACAGCTAAAGGGAGGGGCGCAAAAATATAAATTTGACCTAGACGTACGGCGATGCTCCATCGGTCCATTCCACCCATACGCCCTAAACGTTTTGGAAATACTTTCATTATACGAACAGCTAAGGAGTGGAATTCCCTGCCGGAGTCTGTGTTTCCTGATAGCTACAACCTCGCAGTTTTTAAGTCAAGAGTGAATAGATTTCTTCTAGGCAAGCGTGTTTTACCGTCGACCACATCATCGCTTACCATCAGTTGAGATAGTGGTGAAGCGCGAGCCTATCAATAATAATAATAAAATATAACTTTCTCGTAATCAAAAACATACCAGATTATCCGCACTTCTGTATTCCGTGCTGGTATTAGGTAACATCCCTATCCGGCAGCCGGCAGTACGGCGAGAGTGTGATTAGTAGCTAACTAACGAGCTCCTCTATTTAACGACAAACTTACATAGCTTCGTGCCTCAATGGAGTTGCATGTAAATGTATTCGTGGTTGTGATATAACGACGAATAAGGGCTGTAACAGACTCAAATTACCAATTTATGAAACACAATGTTTGTACGTTTGTCCAATTTCTTTGTGGATCGCGAAGATAGTTAAATTATTTCTGCGGGAATCCTCGTGTTTCCGTGTCGTCTTTGTCTGGTGGTCTACTGTTGATACTAGCTTTTAGAAGTTGTTGGAAATAGTGTAGTAAAAAGTGAAAAAGTGTCTGTCTTTTAGTAATCACCCGACTACGGCGAAACAAAAGGGAGGGATATGTTTTTGACCGGTATGTGTGTACGTATGTTCATGTTGTTGTTTAGATGTTATGAAGGAACAGATGAACATACACATGTTCATCTGTTTCTTCATAACATCTAAACTTCTTTTCATAATTTGATAAATTAGGTGTCGTTGGAAGTAGTCCGCAGGTTACAGGCTATGTGTCGTCAAATTCAATTGAATATGGCACCCTCTAGGAGGAACGAAGTCAAGAACAAAAAAATGTTTCGCTCTGCCCCATCGTTTGTGGTATCACATCACATCACATCATCAGCCTATTAATGTTCCCACTGCTGAGACACAGGCCTCCTCTCTGTGAGAGGGAATGGGCCGTTGTGGTATCGCTGAACAGTAATTTTAAATGAAGGTATAGTTTTTTGTTGTTTTTCGTACATCATATTTTTGTCAAGGATACCATTTGCGAGATAATATATCCCGTAATAATAATACTTTGCAGAATGCATCGTAGGTTGCATACGACCACGGTTATCCTCTGATCACTATGAATATGTTTGAAATACAATCAAATATTTATTACAAGTAAGTTGTTTATTTTTCAGTAGTCGGGTTTAAGTTTTTGAACTTATTTTTCTCTCCTAAAGAGAAGAAAAAAACGTGTCTGATTCATATTTCGGTACACAATTATTCGCCTACACTGGCATAAAATATACCAACCTGTTTAGTATCCCGAAAAAAAAAACAAAACACAAGAACCAAATCGGATCCGAAACCGGATCCAAAGATCCGTATCCGAAACGAAACCAGATCCGTATATCTGTGGGTAGTAGCAATTAAGGCCTGATTAGTGAGAAGTAACAAGCAGATCTAATTAACACCAAAATGAGCCTGTACGTTAGTTTGTTCAGAGGAAAGATTTCAACGTGAATGACTGAATATTACGTTTGTGAAAAAGGTTAATGAGGCTCTAATTTAACCTCCGACGGAAAAAGAGGGGTGTTATAAGTTTGACGAGTGACACACAGGTAGTGTGTTTGTGTATCTGCCTGTGGCATACATACATACATAAACTCACGCCGTTTTCCCATGGGGGTAGGCAGAAACTACAGAACGCCACCTGCTACGATCCTTACATACTTCTTTTGCTTCACACACATTCATACATCTAGTCATACACACACGCCGGTTATGGGTACTCCGCACTTGGCCTTTCTGAAGAACATCACCTATAAGGTCTATATATGTCTTTCTAGGGCGTCCCCTCCCGGCGTTTCCATTCACGTCTGCCTTGTAAATACCTTGTTTTGCCTGTGGCATCATAACTCTTAAACGGATTAACCAATTTTGATTTCGTTTTTTGTTTGAAAGTTGACTTTATCGAGAAAGCGAACCCGAGGAGGGGCCGCTCGTCAGGGCTTTTGTCGATTAAGCCGACGACGTAGCGGCAAACAAGTAGGTTGCAGTGCCGCTTGGTAACAGAGGCGACATCGCAACTAAGGTGGGCCGCCATGTCGTATGAAGCGTTCTATTTCCCATAGGATATCGCGGCTCAGGATTGGAGGCAGCGGCGGGAGAGGACTGCTGGTATTAAGAAGCGCCGCTTTCGTTACCTTCCGCGGCATACCGACTGATGGCGGACGCGGTGGGGCCGCAAGGGAGGTCCCTATCTCCTGAGGCCGAAAACTGGTTGGAGGCGGGGCCACTAAACCGACCAGTCATAGGGGGACCAAGGGTGCCACAGATGGGTCGTCTGGCACCCATGTGCTGGTTTGGTCCTTGGGGCGGCCACGGCGTACAACGTGTTCTGGCACGCTGGTGATGGGGGGTACACCCAAAAGGAGGGTCCGGAGATGGACAGCCGTGGCAGGTTCGTGGTGAGTGCTTTTCGCGGAGTTTTAGTGGGTTCGAGTCCTACATAACTGCGCTATATTCGCGAGGCAGCCCGGTATGCATGAGCATTTCACCAAAAAAAAAAGATGTATCTCACCTGATGAAATCTGATGATATTTTAAAGAAGACTTGTTCTACTACCATCTCAAATTTTTGTATGTTTGCATTGTCTGACCCATTTGGAGGATTCAACCAAAACGGTCAGTATACCGTGTCCTTTAGGTTATCGGTCTTTAACTTATTAATTGGGTCTCATATTACCCTTTTTTTACTAGGTTTTTATTTTGAAAAGAAACCCTAAACTAACCTTACTAAGTGAATATGAGAGTGGTTAAGGCGAGTCACACAAGTTACAATAAAGGCCAGGTTAAGGGCCCACCTGTTGTACTGCAAGACTAGCTGTAAGCCTCTCAGGGATTTACTAAAAATGCTATTAAATTAAGTGTTGGCAGTAAGCTACTGTTTTTTTTGCGAAAATCTTCTTTAAGATATAGAACGGCATTTCATCTAGATGATTCCAATAATTGTAATATGTCTGCTTGTTGATTTAGAGGTTGCTAGCACTACATACTAAGTACGAGCTAGGGTTCAATTTCCAGGCCAAGCAAAGTGGTTTTAAGCCATGGTTCTTTTTTCCGGTAGTATCCCGAACCTGGAGTCTAGTTTGTGTATATTTGAAGGCAAAGGTGGTTGAAGGCTTGCTCCCAATTAACTGTGTTTTTATGTGGATGCTATATCCTATATTGCTCTGCAAAACCCTTCTAGGAAAAAAGGTTTATGAAAGTATTTGTACAATTTTTGAAATGATAAACTAAATTTATTCTAAAAGATTTCAATGTTGAATAATAGCAGCAAAAATACAGTATTTTCAAAAAACATGAGCCTTTTGAATCTAACCGCAATGTAGATATTGTATTATTAAAATTTATTATCTACATTAACTCTGGTGTTTTAAATAAAAGTTCTGAACAATATTCTATAATGACCTACTAATTTTAGTATAATTATAATGAGCACCAAAACTTCAAAAGCTGCGATTGTCGCATTACAAGACGATATTTCGACTTTAAAACTGAAAATATAAAAATAAATAGTATATTGAATTGCAGAACTCAAAGCAAATACACCCCTGAAAATATGACGTCAAACTTTATACAAAAAATATCTGTTGAACGCAGTAACATTTGCCGTCAAAAAGCAACAACTGAAACCATATTTTCGGTTTTCAATGTTTTGCTATAAAAAGGACAGAGTTTTCTGCATTGAAAAAGATTCCTTTACAAAATATTTACGTACAGTTGGGCGTATAAAGTTGTGACCGTTACACAACATTTAAAAGCGCACACAAAATATTCACGCGAATTCAAACCGCGCCGCGGTGCGGTGGGTACTGTGGCAAGACAAAGATTTGTTGCGATTTTTATTACCGCGCGTTTTTTATTTTACTGCAAGTGCACACGCACAGCTTCATACAATTCCATATGTTGTAGAAGAGGCGGTAAAATATCGCGCGAATAATAATCGCAGTGCGAGCTAAGCCAAAGCTGTCAGTTTGATGGGGCCATCCTTCAGAGAATCTCTAAGGATTTTTTGTAGGGTATTCAAAAAACCAAATCTCCCCAAAAGTGAAAAGGCTCCATTTCGAAAATTGTTTTGTTAAAAGATTTCCTGTTTAATAAGTAAGAAATATTGTAAGCATAATTTATCAGAAATAACTTAATTACTAAACAAAATCTTAATACTTATACACGTGTAAAAAGAGCTGAATATTTTTATAGACTTTTTCTCATAAATTTAAAATATTAAGTTGGCGGAAGATTTTAAGGATACTTTTTAGGGTTTCGTACCCAAAGAGTAAAAACGGGACCCTATTACTAAGACGCCGCGGTCCGTCTGTCACCAGGCTGTTTCTCATGAACCGTGATAGCTAGACAGTTGAAATTATTACAGATGATGTATTTCTGTTGCCGCTATTACAACAAATACAAAAAATTCAATAAAATAATATGTAAATTGTAAATTTAATAATATGTAAGTGGGAGCTCCCATACAACAAACGTGATTTTTCTGCGATAATGGTACGGAATCCTCCATGCTCGAGTCCGACTCGCACGTAACCGGTTTTGTTTTGAACGCCTACATTTCGGTATATAAACCAATGAAATTGTAACTTAGAAGTGAATAAAAAGTAATCCCTAATCAACTTTTTTAGAGCATAAAAAGTTCGTTTAATTTTAGATCTATATTCTATCAGTGTGCCATGTTTCATCAAAATCCGTTCTGAACGTGAAAACGAAATAGGCGAACATGCTTTCACAATTATAATATTATTGTGGCCTACGTTTTTTTCTGAGGTAACAAGCGAGGGTTCATCCTGTAAACTATTGAACTACCGTTATAATTAGCAGTTTTCGCATCATTATTTTTTCCTTTGTTAAAAAAAACAACAACACTTTATGCAACAATAAACACATTTTTAATCTTACTAATAATGTAGATGTGAAAGTTTGGATGGATGTTTGTGTGGATGGATGTTTGTGTGGATGTATATTTGTATGTTTGTTAATCAATCACGCCAGAATGGCCAAACAGATCCGGATGAAAATTGGCACAGATTATAGTTGGGAATAGTATATATATATTATATATAAGTATATTATATATTATATTATATATAATATATAATATACTTTTCATCCTGGTATAATGTTTCCTTGGGATAAAAAACACTTTTCAAGCGAGCGAAGCCGTTGGCAGAAGCTAGTACAGTTGAATAAATTTACAGATTTTATAAAGTACATTGCTCCATTTAACCGATTTTAAAACGTAACATTCTAGAAATTCCTTCTCATTCTCTCCATTTCGCAAATAAAATGCAAAGTTTTTCTCATTTCGTCGTTTTTCTTAAAATATCAAAGGTAGCATTCAGACTTTATTGGCAGCGCCCGGTAACCATATGAAATAAGACAACAGAAGATTAATTTTGCTTAGTTTTTTTTTAATTCCACCCAAAACACAATAAACATTGTATATATTAGCAAGTTTGTGTCAAGTTTTTTCTAGGCAAGCGTGCTTCACCGTCGACCACATCATCGCTTACCATCAGGTGAGATAGTGGTCAAGCGCAAGCCTTTAGAGGATAAAAAAAAAGTAGCATAAAAAATGTTTATTTAAAAAATCAAAAAACCTGACTGCTTAAGAAGCGAACTAAAAAGACGTAAACAATATGAAAATCATGTTGTGCAGTCGGAGGATACATATTCGCCAGCTGGCTGACCAAAACCAGATGTTTATTGATTATTGAAATAACTTTTTTTATACCATTCCCCCTCTAAAAAGCTTATTTTATTCACTGAAAACAGTGAATAAAAAGCACTTTTAATCACTGTTTTGGTGTTTGAATTTGGAACACACCAATGTATTAGACGTCCATCTCAATGCTATGTAACCTCCTTGCGCCTCTTTGCGCAAAAAATACTCGATACACAAACTCCTTCTTCGATTTTAAATTTGAGGTTGTTATTTAGGATTTTAATAATGATTTTGATCTTAGTCTATTGTAAGATATTTATTGAATACTTGTTTGGATTGTAATTCTAATATTGAAATTAATTGGTATTTAATTAATTAAAACTATGTAACGTAATGGAGGTGGTCACTGGCCCCTGAAACACAGGTGCTGTTACCTAGCTCAGGGGTCAGGGTTTCACATTTTATGTAAATTTTGAAGGTAATAAACCATTTATTTATTTATTACTCATAATATTCCTTGTGCTTTTCGCTTAAATCTTTCTTTTTCTCGAAGTCATGGTATAAAATAAAGAATGCAACTCTTGAATAAAACGGATTTATATCGAGGGCCATGAATCACTCGTGTCGCTCATGATCTAACACTTGAATCACTCGCTATGCTCGTGATTCAATCATCATGAATCACTCCCTACGGTCGTGATTCAGTCGTTACAATCCTTCACTTGCTCGTGATTCATCTATGGCCCTCGCTTTAAATCCGTCTTTTATTCACTAGTTGCATAATATACTATTATTTATAACGTTTTAGTTTACATATTTTTTTTTAATTAGGTAAATTTAAACATTTACATTGATACTCCACACGATGAGTTTGAAAGAAACAAAAACTGGGATCACTCAATGTATTAGTCCTATAAATCGCCATGCTTGATTTTTACGTCACTTATCTACGTATTATAATTACATAAATCCGTTCAGTGGTTTGAAAGATGGGTGGAAATTGGTGAGAATAGTTGTTAACCAACTTTAAACAGTTATAATTATATCCAAAACCGTAAAATTAAAAATGGTGAAAGGAACCTAAGGATGATTTTTAAATAGCTATTCAACGATACCCCATTTGATATAATACGCTGACTTTTTTTTTCATTTTGATATTTTGGTATCTGGTGGTCGCTGTATTGAACTTTGATTACTGTCATGTCTTGAATGACACTCGCAAGGATGACAAATCGATTGACGTAAGAATCATAAAATGACTGAAAAAAAAACATTGCCGTCCTTGGGCAGTCGGATAAAAAATAACGAACTTGCTGCATCCTCTTTTAACACTTTTAGGGGGTGAATTTTCAAAATTCCTTCCTTACTTTCCCAGTTCCTTAGCCTTCAAAAATTGTATTCTTTTAGTTTATACCCAGCGGTTAATATAATTTTACAAAGTAGGTAGATGTCCAAAATTGCAAAGATTCAAAGTCAAATTCAACAATATATTTATTCATTTAGGCCAATAAACGGCACTTTTGAACGTCAAATAAATTAAAATTAAAATTTACAAATAATAAAAATTGATTCTACCGTGCATTCGGAAAGTAAATTGTTATGGAGAAGAACGCACAAGAATCTCCATAAACTAGATTATACTTATTATTTACTTTACCATACCATTCTTACTTTGTTGATCAAATTGCAGTGTAGCTCTAGTTGAACTACAAAATTTGTATGGGCTGCACCTTTATTTGACCTATTATGTCCTTTATGACAATTTAAAACTAGAGTGTTATAGTTCTTCTGCATTAACCTATCAAGTGGCACCAAATAAGTAAGTATTGATCCCACCACAATGAAGCATCTCGTAAGTAAGTTCAACTCGGAATATTTGATAGGTGCGTATTAAAAGTTGAAGGAACTCGGAACTTTGTACTCTGGTAATTGCTTTGTTCCTGTACTTAAATACGATAGTAAAGTATTGGTTAACTATTAAATTGGAAACAAAATAAAGTTTTAATGAGTAAATGTATATTTTTAGTGTTCTAAGGGCCTCGTTCACCATCTCCAAGTAAAGCGTTGATTAGTTATGTCCAGGATAACGTTATGTGGCGCGTAAAAGTTGCGAGTATCTTTTGTCAATTTCACAAACGAAATTATAGGTTCGAGTAACAACGTACTGGTTTTAGTGAATGCCTTAGCAAATCTTGCGTTACATTCGTTCAATAATACGTCAATGTTACTCGGCAAATGCCATTGCCAGATCTCAATAGTCAATTGTACTTTTTTTTTAGGGTATGCATCGTGCCTGGCGCATATAAACACTTTTTCTATCTTTATTTTTTTATATTTATGGTGTTTTGTCGTCTGGTTTGGTATGAATGTGGTTTTAATATGTTATAATAGCCTATTGTTCAGAAGTTCAGTAGATTTGATAGTTTATTTGTAAAACCACTTGAAAAATAAAAAATACCAATCATATTGCGATTTATGGGTTATTTTATGTTGGTTTACTGCATAATTCAATAGACGAATTCTAGCAAAAATGAGTGACATCTAGGCCCGTAAAATAATCAACACAGCATTTAAATACACCAATCCTAGGTACTCGTTGCGTCGTAGAATGTTCTAATTCATCCAATTGATGATCAATCAAGTCAAATAAATCCATTTTTATTCACAAATTGTAAAATAATCTACACAAAATGACAACGGACAACCTAAAACTGATGGGTAAACTCGCTAATGGGCAGATGTCGTGGCAAGTAAGATATGGGTCAGTTAATCTTATAATTAGTCCTACTCGAACGTCGTGAAATTCGCACATGACGTTACGGGTGACTTTGACTGGCGGTTAGCCTATTCGACACTTTAAATGCAGGTGGTGAACGAGGCCCTAAGAATCATTAATGTATTTAAAGCAAAAGATAGTCGAAAGTTGAGTTAAGCAGTGGTGTCCCAGTGGTAACGGCCGCGACTTACAAATTGTACGTCGTGGGTTCGAACCCAGGCAGGCTACTTTGTGTAAATTATTTCATCATCACTTTTCTCAAACCGGTGAAGGAAAACATCGTGAGGAAACCGGCATGTCTTAGAACCAAAATTCGAAGACATGTGACAACCACCAACATGCGCTGGGCCCGCGTGGTGGATTACGGCCCATTCCCTCTCACAGAGAGGAGGCCTGCACGCACAACGGACCAAATGCGAGTCTAATTACGGGAAAGGGGTCCAACTATCCTATCCTAGTCGAAAATTGAAGGGACCATTTCTTTTCTACCAGGAGGAGGATCCACCTCCAGACATGCGCGGTGTCTGGTGGGCAAATGCCAGATGGATGTTGTCAAATCGTGCGGAGAACTTTGTTAGCACGATGTAGGATTTGTGAGACGTCTTCTTCATAATTCTAGTATACAACATAGCACCAGCTGACCTGGATCCTTTAGGACGACGACTAACGCAAACGACCTTGAGGGAACAAAACGCGCACTCGTTTCACACCCGCGCGACCCAAAATTTAGTAGTTTTTTGTACTTTCCTTATTATTCTATGACTTTAAAAAAAAAAGCTTCATATCAAAATGTAGATAATTAAATTGTCTTTGATATGGTGTCGATTTCATTAAAATACGCCCAGCGGTTTTGGTGTGATTGTCATGTTTTTGTCCGATTTAGACATAACTTTACAAATAATTACACTATTTTATACGAATAAAACTCAAAATTTGCTCAGATGAAATTATTAAGAAAATGGTCTAATATAAATATTTTTTCCAATAAATTACGACTAGCCGTTTAGACGTGATTCTCATTTAAAAATTAGCTACTCAAGGGAATCGGCGCCATTACTCAAAAATAAAGACATCAGCCTACAGCACAAGTGGCTTGACACTCGCCGCTCATCTTAATTCACAGCTCTCATTAGAGATGGGTCGTCGACGTATTTTTCGTTAACGAAACTAGACCGTCCATTTCCGTTGATCGACGAGTCGATCAACTAGTTGAATTTATCGACTAGTTCATAACGTAAACTAAGACGTTCTTTAGACGTAGACGTTCTTTATAGACTTTGCGACGACGCGACGCGCGACTTCTACGGCTCGACGGCAACTTTCAACTTTACGATTGAACCTAAACAAGTACAAACCGGTTTACCTCGCATCGTTCGATCGGTCAATTGCTTTTACTCTTTTACACACGTGAAACTACTGCCGTCCTATTTTTATTAACACAATGCATTTTTAACACCAAAATGGGATTCGGCCCATAGAAATATCAACTCTTTGCAACCAGAGTTAGAGTTCAAATTAATTTGCTCCATGTTCGTCCGTTGTTGTTAGTTTTTCGGACGTATGAACTTGTAACTACTACCCAATTATGTCTTCGCGTCGGTCGTCGCGTTGCAAGTCGACATGAACATAGTCGAGTCTCAGTTTAGCCGTCTACGAATTCAACTAGTTCGTTGATTATCGGTGAACCGTCGAATCGTTCATTGTACGTCGACGGTCGAATTAACTAGTTCGTTCATTCAACGCCCATCGCTAGCTCTCATTCAGCTGCTACCAGTCACTCTGTGAAGATCGTCGATCCACATGGCCTGAAATAAAGTCGCAAAACAGTTTAATCCAGGTACATACGATAATCTCACCGCATACACAAGAACACAAACGTACAAACTCGCACACAAACAAAATTTTCCCACAGTTATGTTTGTATGTGTGTGTAATATTTGTTTGTTTAAGAGCGTGATGTAGTAGTGTGCGTGAGTCGGTTCTACATTTAACTGACACATTATTCTTGTTGACAATCTGCGTCCGCTTGCATCTTGGCTAGGGTTGTGCTACACTTCTTAGGAAAAAGTTACTTTTATTTACTACTGATGTTTTTTTTGGAAAAGAAGATACTCGATGAAATACCGGCTAAATAGATTATTATCATCTTGATTTATTAATTAGGTGTAATTTTATTCGCTTTTTACTGAATCAGATAGAAAAATCTAACTAAATACAATTTAAGGAAATTTTTTAAGTAACCACTACAGTGTTCCCTGCGTATCATTTAATTACTTAAATGGTGGACAAAAATAAGGGTCCCGTACCATTGTCGCAAAAAACGGCAACAAAACACGTTTGTTGTATGGGACCCGCACTTAAATATTTATTTTATCCTGTTTTTAGTATTTGTTGTTATAGCGGCAACATCCGTGAAAATTTCAACTGTCTAGCTATCACGGTTCATGAGATACAGCCTGGTGACAAACGGACAGACAGACGGATCATGGAGTCTTAGTAATAGGCTCCCGTTTTTATCCTTTGGGTACGGACCCCTTCTTCTTCTTTTCGATTCGATGGCACATTTAATTAGATTGTCTGGGCCCAGTAGGCGGCCACGCTTATTGCAGCGTCAGAAGCACTGTACAGGTCTTCCAGGGTGCAAGTGAAAGGACAGCCAGGACACTCCAGCAAGTGGGACATAGTCTGTACAGGGGCACCACACTCGCACCGAGTGTTGGACGAATCAATAATCCCCCATTTCGCCAAATTATATTTGCAGCGGCCTACCTGGGTACGTAGCCGATTCAATGCCTTCCACACAGGCCACTGCAATTCATGACCATTAAGGGGCAGATGTTCTTTGGGCTCAACAAAGTCATGGGGTGGTGGGCACTTCTCCACCCACAGCTTTCCCCTCTCCTCAGGTGGCCTGCCTTGGATTGCCTGTGTAGCACGCAAGAAACTCCTACGACTCTTCAGTCTTCCCAGAGTTGTTGAATAGTTGTAGAGAGGATGTCGGAAATCGGATTCCTGCCACTTTTTTTCCATCGCACATGCGACATCCCTTCGTACGGCAGGTGGTGCTATGCCTGCTAGCGGGTAGAGCTTATTAAGAGGAGTTGGTTTTAAGCAGCCAGATATTATCCGACATGTCTCATTTAGGGCTATGTCTACTTGCTTGGCATGAGTGGATCGGTGCCACATCGGGCACGCAAACTCGCCAGCAGAGAAGCATAGAGACATACCAGTTGTGCGGAGAACATCGGGTGCCGCTCCCCAGTTGGTGGAAATAAGGCGACGGAGCAAGCTATTACGGTTCCCGACCTTCTGCTTTGTGACGTAGCAGTGTGACTTATATGTTAAGGCCCTATCCAACGTCACTCCCAGGTATTTGGGGTTCGAGCAGTGTTCGACTTTAGTTCCCCGCCACGAGATGGCGAGTGTCCGATTGGCATGCAAGTTGCGAAGGTGAAATGCACACGACTGTGTCTTGGATGGGTTGGGCCGCAGAGCATTGCGGTCATAATATTCTCCCAGTAAGTCGAGTGCCATTGTCAGTGTGAGTTCCACGGCTTCAAATGTCGCTGCTTGCGTTGCTAAGGCCAAGTCATCCGCATATAGGAAACGCTCCGTGTGTTGTGTGGTGGGCTGGTCGTTCGTGTAGATGTTAAAAAGCGTCGGCGCCAACACACTGCCCTGAGGGAGACCGTTTTTTTGCCGTCGCCATCTACTCTTGGTGGACTGGAAGCACACCTGGAAACGGCGGTTGTGCAGGAGTTCACTCAGTATGCGTACAAAACCCTGGTCCTTAGTAAGGCTCCTGACCTTCCCGAGCAGTCTTTTGATATTAATGGTGTCGTAAGCTGCCGAAAGATCAACAAGTACGACACCAGAGACTCTGTTAGCTTCGTACCCATCCTCTATATATTCTGTCAGTCGGAGAACCTGGCTAGAACAAGTCTTACCAGGTCTGAATCCTGCTTGCTCAGGGATTAGAGCCGAGTCAATTTCTGCTGTGAGGCGGTTTAATAGAAGTCTTTCAAACAGCTTATATGTGTGACATAATAGAGAAATGGGCCGGTAGCTTTTGGGGTCGTCGGAGGGCTTACCTGGTTTTGGTAGTGCAATGACTTTGGTCTTCCTCCATAATTTGGGAATGTTTGCAGAAGCCATGCAGTTATTAAAGAGTGCCAATAGCCACGATACAGCCAAAGGTCCCAGGTGTTTTATCTGATCAACAGTTATGTCATCGACACCAGCTGCCTTGCCATTTTTTAACGCCTCGATGGCCGGAATGATGTCTGTGAGAGTAAAAGACTTGCTGATTTTATTAGAACTTTCAAAGGCATTAACAGACCTTTTGGCCCTTGGAAGTTTATGGGGAGGTTTTCCGTTGAGTAGCAGCTGTTGGGCTATTTTATTGGCTGTAACGAAGCCCTGGTTGACAGGGTCCGGAGGGTCTCCAGTAAGTTTATGTATTGTGGACCAGGCTTTCTTACTGTTGTGGGTCATGTTGGTGTCTGTTACTGTAGTGATCCATTTTTGTTTACGGATTTCACCCAACATGAACACCAACGCATCCCCAGCAGCTATTGTATCCTCAGAAAAGGGGTCATTCTCGTAAAGGTCTTCGTAGGTCTTAAGAAGATCCACAGATTCTGGAGTAAGGCCGGCTATGTATGATGTGTGGTAGCCTCTAGGTATGCATTGACGTGACACATTCCATATCGTATCCACAAACTGATCATAGTTAGAAGGTTTAGGTTCTGTGTCTCGTAAATTGGCATCCACATCGGTAGAGAATTTTTCCCAGTTTGCCTTCGAAAAGTTAAAGCGTGCTTTATAGGGGACCTGTCGGGGCTTAATTGCCGCTCTAATCTCACACGTGATGGGCCTGTGCTGTGTGTTTGGGATTGGTTGGAGGACGAGTTTAGAACACAAAGAGTTTATATTAGTACTGACGAATACCAAATCTGGGTTGTAGCCACGTTTCCAACGTCGACTATTAAAAGATGCAGGTTGCTTGGCATCGTGTATGAGTGATAGGTCTGATGCACCAGCCCACTCCTCAACTAAATTGCCGTCTGCGTTAGAGTCGCGGTACCCCCAGGAAATACTATGACTATTGAAGTCACCAACAACTACTTTAGTCTGTTGGATGTCAAAATTAGGTGGTTTGTGAAAGTCAAAAGGTTGGTTAGGCGGCTTATAAACTGAAGTGATTGAGCAAGTACCTAGATCCACTGTAAGAATTTCCGTGCAATTTTCATTACTCCAGGTTGCGGACAGAATAGTTACGCAGGGTTTGGCAAAAATGGCGCTTCCGTATTGTGTGTGAGGTATCTCCAGAGCAAGATTCATTCCGGGGATATGTGGCCTTAGTTGTTCGGTACCACGATGAGTTTCCTGGACACAGAGAATGTCACAGTCTATATTCTGACAAAGTTGAGACAGCAACTGAGACTTGTTTTCAGAGAATCCTTCGATGTTAATTGAGGTAATAATAAGGGCGGGCTTTGAAAGCTTGTGGTGGATGTCCTTAGAGGTGACTCTTTTGTTATATTTTGGCCTTAATAAGGGCCGTTGATCATAGTTCTGACTAGAACCGTTTAGATGTGCCATCGTGGTGAAATGATTGGTCAGCTAGACTCTGCGTTACCGAGTTCTAGCTGTCCAGGGTGCGCCGGGCGTTTGGAATCGCAGTACGATTAAGATTAACGGCACTCGGAGAGGCTCCTTTCATGCACCTCAAAAACGGATTTACGGACCCCTAAAAAGTGGTTAGCAAATTAAAAAACGAACTCCATAAATATAATACGGATTTAAAACAAGTGTTTTTATTATGAAAGACATTAGCTGAGACAGACAGAAGTATTTTATATCTAAATTCATATAAAATTATTTGAAGTAAAATTCGGCGGTAAAACGATATTGTGTGAGCTGTTCATTATGTCTAAGTGAAAATAAATATGAAACGAAAAGAAAACATTCACGTCCCATTACATTGAATAAACAGATGGAAATATCTTTCTTTTGTGTTATATGTAGTCGAAAATACTTTTGAAGAACTGTCAAAAAATATGAAAAGGAACATCAACATTTTGGAATAAAATACCTAATTATAAACTTTAGGGAAATACTCGAAATAAGGAAAAAATACATGTTTAATAGTCTTTTCTTCTTATAAGTTTTCTAATACCCTCGTCTTTTCGAATTTACTCAGATAATAATAATTAAAAACATATATAAAGTACCGTTTAGCTCATTGACATGACACATAGTTAACATCCTGATATTTATTACTTTATTTTTATTTTGTTTTACCTAGCTTACTTGCGGTCTCACCCGCGTAGTTACCATTCCCGGGGGAATACTGGGATAAAAAGTAGCTTATGTCACCCGGGGATAGTGTAACTACCCAACGGAACGAATTTTTGAAATCGGTCCAGCCGTTTCGGAGTCTATAAGAAACATACATACATACTTTCTCTTTTATATATTTAGATGATGATACTGTGAGAACTCCTTGCCTATACGAAGACTGGCCACAGATAGTTTTGAAAAGTAACTGAATTTCGAACACAAAATAAGTGAAGATGTTTTTTGCTAAGCTTGGATTAGAATTCTTGAGAAGCGGCCCATAAGGCAGGCACGTTGTTGCTAAATATATCAGATAAAAGTAATTTGTATTTTATTACGTAGGGCTCTGGCTACGACCCCCTTACAGGACCCGCACAGGACATAAATTTATAAAAGAAGCATAAAATGGGCAGACTAGATTTTTCGCACTGCTTTCCGCCGTGGCTTATCGAAAAGGGACCGTGCATTTTCCGAAATAAAAAGTAGACCATGGCTGTCTGCAACAGTAGATTCCAGCGTAGCTTTCCTGAAGTGAAAAATGATTATATAATCATTACTTCCAAAACCTTACGCTCTTACAAACAAACAATTTCACCACAGTAATGGCCAATTTTTATTATTATTTAGATATTTTTTTAAACTGAAGAATCAATAAGATTGTCTGACATATTTTCTATACAAAAAGTGACGTCGAATCACCATTTTTATTCCTCAGGTAATGATTTTTCTATAACTATTGTTATAGAAAAATCGGCCCTATATTGTATTATTCGAAAACCACAAATAAACTCGTGCCAGCCCTACCCAGCAGTCTTGACCCAAAAACCGATCAACACAACAAAACTCTCCGCTGACGTAAATATTCCCTTTGATGTCCATTTTATTGCATATCCAATGACTTTAATGCAATTCATTATTTTGTGCTGAAACAATATTTATCCGAAATATTAATAAACGGCATCAATGTCGTGATGCTCTGTGGACTCAACGTATTAATGAGGGATTCAAAATGGACGCGGCATATTTATAAACGGGCACTTGCGAAAATATACGGGAGGTATGGAAATAGGGAGTTCATTGATAACGCTTGGACTAATATTGTGATGAGTTGTTAATTTTAACATTGCTTCTTTACATTAGGTAATGCATCTCGACCTTACTCAAACTTGTATAGGAAGACGTCAAAAACATAATTGGGAATAGGAAAGTTCTTTGTCCAAATTATTTTTGCGCCCTGGTATTGATATTGTTTACTAGTTGCCCAAGTCAAAAGTGGTTATTAATCATCTAAGACGTTCAAATTATATTTGCTAGCGAAACCATAAGATACGTGATGAGTATGGACATGATCTTTTTTTGTCAACATTCCACTCTTCCCAGTGTCTCTTCTACGACCAATCCGTCGCAAAAGAAAATTGTATCTTATGACAATTATTAGTAAAACTCAAATTCTAAACTCTTCAAGTTATTTAACAGCTATATTCCGCCCAGTTTTTAATTTTACCATAACAACTAAGGCCGTTGATAGTGTTGTTACGTTATAAAAACCATGACTGCAGATTTTTTTGTCAGGGTTCTATCAGACAGAGAGCGGTCACGCGGTCAAGCGTTCAAGTGGTCAGTTTTGCGTTCGAGCGTGCAGTTGCTTAAGAGGGGTTCCTACGGTGTGGAACTGTCTACGCTATACCACTAATTGTCACCATATTTTTTGACGGTAGTTCTTCATCGCAAGACGAATTATTGAGTTTATTGATTAGATATTTCTATTTTCTTTACAAATTGAATGTAGCAATTACTGAACAAATGCAAAAGAAATACATATTCCACAAATGACTTAACATTTTCGGTCCCCAATTCTCTGAAAATTACCAACCATGCCTCGGTTTTTATAATCGTTATCCTTCGCATCGTATAAAAACGCTTTTCACGTACTATCATAATTACTAATTAGCTTTCAGTCTCCATCTTCCTTCTAAATTGGTCACTGAAACAGCAGTGAACGCGCGAATGCGTGCCTCCTGGTTGACCGACGCAGTAACGTAATACAACACAACGAAGGCAAAACTGACCTCTTGTACGCTTGACCGCGTGACCGCTCTCTGTCTGATAGAACCCTTAGTTTTGTTATTGTCTTTAGATATCGACAATAATCAATGCAGAGTTTCACTAATTGATTTAACTAAACACATAATACATAACATACATGGTCATATACATACGTAACTATTTATTACGACAGCGAGTCTAAACCGCATACTAACGTATTATATGAGTTTTATATCACCACAATTTACTGCATGCGGTCACCTGTCCTGTATGTGGTCCTGGTACCTGTGGTCTGACGGAACGTTTACTTTGGTCAAGTAACTTGGTTCATTCAATAGCCTTTACCTGCAATGTAAGTTATTATTTTATTTTAATTTTGGATACAAATGAAATGACTGACAATTTAGATAGTCTTTAGTAGGAAGAATTATAAATATGTTTTGGGCAAAACAAATCAATTGATTTCACTCACACATTTTTACAACACACATACTGGTACCAGTGGTGTCTCATCCCATACAAAGAAACCGTGCCGATGTTCCATACTGATTATTCTGATTATTTTTTGTACATCGGTTCCGTTCCTTTCCACGGGTTTAGATGGTGATCTATCTATCACCGTGGAACGGAACCGAACGCGATCGATTTACAAAAAATAATCGGTATAATCAGATTAAAAACGCTAGTTACGTCGGCACGGTTTCTTTGTATGGGATGAGGCATCTGCTAGTATTATATTATCTGTGCTGATACTAAGAATGCCTGACCAACTAATATTATAATTTACGGAACACACAGTTACCACTGCCCTGAGAAGAGCCGAAGACAGATTGGCTTGGAAGCAGCTCGTCAATGACTCCGTTAAAGCTTTTCAAGACGGGCACGACCCTCAGTAATGAAGACAACGAATAAGAAGAAGAGAATATTAAAAAAATAAATGTATATTAGCATGTTTGTTAATCAAGGCAGTCACTCCATGTGCAGTACTGATATTCAGGGTTCTGATTAGACTCGAAGCCAAACCGAACATAATTTAGTTGGCAAAAGGCTTGGCAGATTGACTTGTAATTAGCAAAATTATATAAGCAACGCCCAACGCATATGGAAAACCGTAAAATGAATAGCATTGGAGTAACTTTACCCTCATTCCTCATACATAATAATAATCAGGCTATAACGTTTGCACTACAGTTACTGGGACACAGGCTTCTTTGTGAGTGGGATTGGGCGGTGGGCCGTAATCCATCACGCGGGCCGAGTGCGGGTTGGTGGCTGTCACATGTCTTTCAATTTTTGGTTCTAAGACATGCTGGTTACCTCACGATGTTTTCCTTCACCGTTTTGAGAGCAGTAATAATTTACTCAAAGTAAAGCTGACTGGGTTCAAATCCACGACCTACAACCTGAAAGTGGCGACCAATACCACTGGGCCACCACTGTTCTTCTGCTCTTTGATCCTTTGGGCGCACGGTTGGCGCAGTGGTTGAGCGATTGACTGCTGCGCTGCGTGTCGCGGGTTAGATTCC
Organism: Orthosia gothica; assembly: GCA_949775005.1. Lineage (NCBI taxonomy): Eukaryota > Metazoa > Arthropoda > Insecta > Lepidoptera > Noctuidae > Orthosia > Orthosia gothica. The sequence goes on along the minus strand of OX459047.1, from coordinate 11,753,229 downwards.
CGCACGGAACAAATATTTGTATGACCTACAGATAGTTGTTCCGGCTCTGGGTGTTGTATATGTGAGTTTATATGTTTGTAAACGCACCCACGATACAGGAATTTTCAGGATTCAGGATTCAATAACATTTTTTTTTTGTTCAAGAAAAAATTAATATTAATCATAAAAGGTTTCTTTTTTAACATTTTTGAATTATTCGGTTAGAAACTAACACAAGTGAAATGTCTAATTACTTTAGGGAAAACTCTCCAAAAGACCCATGTTTTAATATTTTCCTGGCCTGCTGAAAGTAAAGACTTTATTAATAATTCTTCAACTTCCTTGCCTTTTAAAAGAAGCCGTACTTTGCTTGGCTCCGGGTTTTCATCTTGGCAGATTCCCAACGTTCCAGCGAGAGCCCTAAAATTCTTCTAGCTGTAAGTAACTAACTACCACGATTTATAACTCTAAAGCGAAACGAAAAGAACATTAAAGTATACTTTTTGATAAAGTATCGTCTTTTCACTTGCAATATTAAATACTGGCTTTGCCCGCGGCTTTGCTCCCGTCTACTGCCTACCCTACCCTACTTACCTAGACCTACCTACTCTACTTACTGTACTTAACTACCTACCCACCCTATTTACCTACTTACCTGCCTATCCACCTTTTTCTTTTGGCTGGAGTATTCCTCATGCACACTGCAATACCACGGGGAGATAGTACAGTTATGTGGAACTCCAACCCACTAAAACTCCACGGTGTCCTCTTGTGCCGCTTATGGCGGGACAACAGGCACGCATTAGCACTCACCGCGAACGCGCCGCGGCTATCCGTCACCGGACCCTTCTCTAGGGATTACCCCCATCACCGGCGCATCAGAACTCACGGTATGCCGTGACCAACCCAGAGACCAAACTAACACATGGGTGCCAGACGACCCCGTGTATGGCACTGTTAATTAGGGGTTAAAGTATGAAATTGCCGATTTGTACAAAAAAAATGAAATTAGTTTTTTTTTTAATTTAACATATTTATTTAATTAGAATAATTACCATTAATATCTATAAATTGCTGCTATATAATAGGAAGGTCATTTTATGCCTTTGCGATAGAACTCTGGTGATCTAGATTCGACAAACCGTGTGAAAGCATTTTGTACTGCCTCCTGATAAGAAAACTCTTTATCACGTAGAAAACGGTCCAAATCACGAATAAAATGGTAGTCCGTTGGAGCAAGTTCTGGCAATTAGGGAGGGTGACGAATGGTTTCTAATTGCAGTTCCTGTAGATTCAAAACGGTTTCTCGTGCTGTATGAGGTCTCGCGTTATCATAGAGCAATAATGGTGAAGATTGATTCATGAGTCGGGGCTGTTTCACTGATAGTTTTCCTATCATTGTTTGGAGTTCAGCACAGTGGACATCTGCCGTTATTGCTTAACCAGACCAGCGGAGAAAGCTATAGTGAATAACACCATGCTGAGACCACCAAACAGTTACCATTACCTTTTTATTGGTAATCTTTGCGTTAGGACACTGTTGTGGCGTTTGATCTGGGGTCAGCCGTTGTATTTTTCGCTTACGGCTATCGTAAAGAATCCACTTATCATTACATGTCACAATTCGATCCAATAATCCTTCATTTCTGTATCGATTCAACAAGGCAACACAAGTTTCAACACGCGTTTCTTTCTGCAGATCAGTCAAATCATAAGGCACCCATTTTTCATATTTTTTTTTATATTATTGATTTGACGCAAATGAGTCAGTATTGTTGGTAAGGTAACGTTAAACCATGCTGCTAATTCCTGGGTAGTTTGGCTCGGATCGGCTTCCACCATCTCTTTCAATTCATTGTTATTCACCTGTGTGGGCGGTTTCCACGTGTTTCGTTCTTCAAATCAAAGTTTCCATCACGAAAGCGTTTAAACCAAAATCGCACGGTCCGTTCATTAGCAGTCCCCTCTCCAAACGCAACATTGATATTGCGAGCTGTTTCTGCCGCGTTAGTTCCGCGTCGGAACTCGTATTCAAAAATCACTCGAATTTTCGAAGTATGGATACTTCGAAAATTCGAGTCTTTCTTGTCTAAGCTGAATAAAAAAAACAACTGAAAATCGATAATCGAATGTTGCACTTTTTTTAAAAGAAGAACTTTAAAGGCACCATGTGAAAAATGTTTCTCTCAAAAATCTCAAACCATGAAGGTTCTATGTGAATTCGAAGTACCTATTACAATAAAACGGCAATTTCATACTTTAACCCCTATTACTTTTGGCAAACAAAACAACTGTAATATAAATAAGCTGCTAAAACCGAGCCCATCTAACCGCAGCTCAACACGCCATCCTCTTATGAAAACTTCACGAAATAATAAAATTCACGCAAGGTTTGAAAATCCAGTTAATTTGGAGGCGAAGCCCGTCATTTAAGTTTTAAATTACCTCACACGGACTCAATTAAAATCCCTGTGTGATACCGTGATTCGTTGCGGTTGTGCGGATGTGGTACTAGCGTGTTAAATTTTACGTTTTTGTGAACAATTGTGAAATGATTTAAATGGTGAAGTTTTGAGTGGCAAGGAATGTTATGTATGTCGGGTTTAGTCTTAGAGCATTTAACCTATGGAGATGGCATAGCTGAGCGTACCCCTCTGCCAAAGTCGCTTGGCCATATGACCATACGCGTTATATAAAACTAGTTCATTCGCCGACCGCCGCCATTGTGTATCGTATTGTGTCGCAAGTAAGTTCTCCGAAAAAAATGGTTAATTGTGCGGTTTCCTCTTGCAAAAAGCGAGCTGCCACTTTCAATTTTCGAAGCCATGGTGTTTCCTACCACATATAAGTATAAATTATACATCAACATAGTTTTATTTAAGTACAATGTCGAAATAATGGTTAATGCCTTTACGATAGAAAAATTCAGTGGTACGTTGGTAGCACAAACGCAGTACAGGGGCTGACAGGGTAGCGATGTGCATAGTGCTGGGACAACGTGAATGAATGATTGATAAATTAAATGAGTTTTTGAATCAGTATGTTTAGTATCAAAATAATTTGGTTTGTGTTTGTATCTGGACAAGACAGAAAAAAAAATATTATTTATAAATGTCTATGAGAATAGATTTAAATTATTTTCTTTTAAAGTTTTAGGCTAATAAAAAGCAAGTTTGTTCGTTTCGTTAGTGAGTTTTTCAATCATTTTTTAACCTCCGACAGAAAAAGAGGGGTGTTATCAATTTGACATGTATTGCTGTGTATCTGTGTGTCTGTCTGTGGCATCATAGTTCCTAAACAGATGAGGCGATTTAGATTTTAGAATTTTTGTTTGATACCTCTATCGAGAGGAGACTCTATCGCAGCCATGGGTGGTTACAATGACAACCCCACCGCACATCAATTTGAAGCCATATATATACAATTGCGAATGTTAAAAAGACTCAAATGTTCGTATTTCTTTTTTAACCAAAAAAGTTGATCCACAGAAATGTGTTCGACATGTATATAATAAACAGGTACATTTCAAAAATCAGTGATTTCCTCTAGTCGTGATCATTGAGACATGTATATGAACTAGATTATGGCTATGAAACCATAAGTTTATGATAAATTAAACAAAGAAATTTGTAGAAATCAGTAGGTTTAATATCTTTATTAAACCTACTGATTTCTACAAATTACCTTACAATCATTTTTTTTATAATTTTTAAAACGAGCAACGTACAGAGTTGTATGAATGATATAGAACGAGTGAATATGAATTAAGTACATCGAAGAATGAAAGTTTACGCTTTCTTACTATTTAACACGTATACATAAGGTCCGTATTAAAGAACGGGGCTCAAGTATGAATCCCGAATGCCCCAACCTAAATAAAACAAAATGTCAGTGACAGTTTCATACTATTCTATGCTGAAACCTGTAGGTACTATAGTTTATGATTAACATTGTTCCAAGACGTATGCCACCATTTTATTAGGTACTATCCCCAGTTTGTCTACCATGCATGGGGTATTTGGATATTACATTTATTTGTAACGTCATTCTTATAGGAAAGACACGGGTCCAACAATATATATTATGTAATTATGAAATATTATTGACAAAAAATAAATACAATCGTTCTTTTTTTAGTGTATCTTAAATTCTTTCCTACCTTCCTAACCTACCTACGTAGTTCAGTAGACCACAAATCATAAAGCGTATTATTTTTATTTGTTAAATTAATTACTTAAGTTTATTATTATTTAGTATAACAAAAATAAAACGAATTAACATTTTGCTCATTCATTCATGCATTAATATGAATTTCCAGTCATTCTTTGTATCACATCACTAGCACTTTGTATTTGTTGTCATAGGATTATTGCATAGATACACACAAAGATGTCAATGTATGTGTGTTTTTTGATTGTGTGATTATTATTTATTCGTGTGCGTTTGTAGCAATAGGATGCATGTATCTGTGAGTGATTGTCATTTTTTTGTAGTGTGCTTTATGTGTTTTCCTCGCCTCCCGCAGAAAGTGGCAGAAAAAGTTGTTCGGTGATTCGCGGCTTGCCGTCTCCATAGGTTAACTGCTCTAAGGGTTTAGTCAATAGTACGGATATCAAAACAAATCACAAGCACGCCCCTAGCGGCAAATCAAGAGCAACTACGCATTGGTGCGCTCTTTCTAATGACTTGCGTGGGGGGGACATCAGAACATGGCAGTTGAGTACTGGGGGGTAACCACAAGCTCTTAGAGTAAGGTTATTTTGAGATCGAGTAAGTGACAGATGTATACAAGTCAGATACATCTGTCCCTTACTCGATCTCAAAATAACCTTACTCTAAGAGCTTGTGGTCACCCCCCTGACCACCATAGAGCTAAGGAATCAGTGTCGATCCGTAATATTAGTAAGCAAGATTGTAACTATGAGTTGGGACTATTTGAATGAACCCAGTGTATCGAATTACTTGTGTGATTTCAATTTCACGATTGTACCCACCGACCTGCCCACACTCGATGTCTTAAGCTAGGGAATTCATCCTGATTTCCCGATGGTTTGCATCTATCGGTCACCCTTGATGCGACGATGTATGTTTCTTAGAGTGTAGTTTGTAGTAAAATATAGATTTGATTTGCACGTTCTATTCATTAACTTATACCAGTTTCTGCTAGCGATTGAGTTCGCTGGCCTAAAAGATGGAAATAATACCACGAAAACATAATTATAACTGGAATAAAAATATCCTAATAAGTATGTCCTTGCTATCATATGGCCTTGGTCTACCTATTTGGTAATTTCGTCAAGATCCGTTTAGTCATTCAAAATGTGATTGATTAGCAAACATCATAGAGACAGACTTTATTTTATATTAGTAGGATTGGTGTCACAATAGGACTTCGTTGCTTTGACAATGACAAAATGCCATGTGTTGAAATTGAATCGCCTTTTTAAAGCCAAACAAATTGTATGTACTTTATAGCCCGACCAAAAAAATATATAATTTTAGTAAAAAAACGTCAAAAAAATAACCATCTCCAATGATATAATGCCATGGAATTTGGGTATGACTTTGGTGTGGGATGCAGCATCTGTGTCGACATCCTTGTGCTATCCCGTCTTCTTACCACGGCGGTCTGTGCTGGAGCGGCTGCTGTTCGTACAGAAAACCTCATACTAACTCAAACACTGTTTGAAACACTAGATCGTACTTGATAGCCTGACTAAAAAAGTGACCAAGTGAGTTTAATAAGAAAACATCAAAAAAATGTAACCATCTTCAATGATATAATGCCTTGGAATTTGGGTAGGACTTTGGTGTGGGATGCAGCATGTGTGTCGACATCCTTGCGCCATCCCGTCTTCTTAGCACGGCGGTCTGTGCTGCTCGTACAGAAAACCTCAAACGGCGCAAATATAACAACCTTATTATAAGTAATATGTTTGAGCCGTTAGGGTTTGAAAAACTAGGTCCATGGGGTCCGAGTGCTCATCGAGTGTTTCGAGACATAAGTATACGGTTAGTCGACACTTCACGTGACCAGAGGGTTGGGCTATTTAAGTATGTTATGGCTATGTAAGTATGTTTTATTGAAGTTTATAATTTTTGTATGTAATATGTATGTTATGTTTTAGTTTATAATTTATTTTAGTGGAAATCAATTGATACCCAACTAACATGCTCTAAATATTAAAGTTTTATTTAACATTAACTCCTATTAAAGTTACCAGGCAAGCATATACCAGCGAAGTAAGTAAATCAAAAAACCCATTAAAGCGCTAGTCGCATGCAGCTAATTCCAATGAATATGCAGAGAGCGCGGTAATTGAATCGATAGCCCACAGATGCTGCACCGCTCTGATACCCTAGTACATCGTACATCTCAGAAGGTCAGTTAGCTACGAAATTGGATGAAATCTTGACTTTACCGAGATAAATAAGTGGATAACGATGTAGGTAGTTTTACTTTGTGTACGGAAATTGGATTTGTTCTGGTAAATAGATGATAGTAAATTGGTTCTTCACTCAAATGTAGCCATTAGAGAGAAAGGTGGCAAAGTCGCGAGTAACACAGTGTCGTGACATTTTGTCGCCACGTGTTGGTTACTTACTCCCTATGAAGTGTGCGGGTATTCAGGACATTTTTCGGCAACATTTTGTCAGGCACTTGCGACATTTTTTCACCCAGTTCCGGAACTTCGTTTTGCACTATTGCGGAATTGAAGACGCAAAGTGGAAATGGATGAGTTAAAGATTGATTGATGAGTGATGACAGCATGCTGCTAACTCACTTGGTACTTTTTTCCATTTGTTGCTTCTTTGTTAGTGTTCCTATTCCTGTTATCTCATACTAACCTAAGTATCTATGTATGCTTTGCTGTAATAGTTCTCGCCATACTTCTTGGCCGCCCTGAAGTTTGCTACAATGGCTGCGCAGTAGTCAATCCCATACCAACACAGCACCGTTTCGTGCTTCGCGCATTCGGCAAGCCAACTTCAGGGCGGTCCAGAAGTTTGGCGAGAACTTTAATAGGCGAGTAAAAAACCGGTTGTTGTATTGTCGTATGGTTTTCATAGAACCTTAGATAAATTTCTACAAAAAGACGAACGCATTTTAGCAACATTGCATCACTGTATTTGCAGAGAACATTTAGATTGAGAAGCCACCATATTAAATTCAAGCTAGTTTACATATATAGGGATGTTTTTGCATTAATTTTCAAATACCTAATATCAATAAACATTCAGTGATTCAAGAACAAGGCAAACTACGTTGAATAACCTTATTCAACTAACCAATACATTTCTTTACCCGGAAAATGGAGTACCAGGCATTCATGAAACAGAAGCGGTATTCAATGAGTAAGCGCAGTCGCATAGTTCCCTACAATACCAAACAAAGCGACAGCCATGCGTGACTCTATTGTTCATCCAAAACAGCTGAGTTTGAACCAGACGGCTTTGTTTTTTAAACTAATGTTATGAAGAGGTTAAATTGCCTGTTTTTTTGTTTATGTGTTTGTTAAGGCTGTTTAATGTTTTGACTTACTTATCCAATTATGAACATTTTACAGGTAGTGGTCCATACAATACCTATCTATTTGTATCATAGGCCACTTCTCAAACCGGCAAAATTAACGGTTTTTGCGGGATTAACTGTGGAAGTGAAAAAAGGTTTCATTTTGCAACTAAAGTGCAATTGCATCATTCTAACGTCATCGCTGCAGGAGTTAGGTATGCTTTGCGGTCATATAGTTATGTTTATAAAGCGTCCTGCTGTCTGGTTACCAACTGTTTGGCACATTATTATTACCCAACAATAAATTATTGGGAAATAATGGCCAGAGATTATCCAAGGTTTGGATCGAGAAACAGAGATCCCAGTTATGGACAAAATAACGACTAACAAAAAGTATAGACGATTTCTTTGTGGTTTTTGCAAAATGTTCTGATAAGTCCGCCACTAAGTACTAGTAGAATCCCGTCTACTCCTTATCTCCGTCAACGAAGTTACGGGCCTCGTCCGAAAGTATTTCGAAACTTCGGAGTGAAAAAATAAGTGTTATGTAAAAATTTTCGGGTGGGTAAAACACATCGGTGGTAGGTACAACTGCCAAATTTTGTTCTCATTCATTCTTAGCAATCAACCTTCCGTATGCGATACGGAGTAGGAAACGCCCGTAACGAGAGCCGAAACTACGGACTTCGTGCTTAGGGAGTAGACGCCCATGGTACCTACTACATATCTAAAAGCGAACCTATTTGTTGCTCAATATTTTTGTTTTAGCCTGTTCTGTCCCACTGCTGGCATAAAGCCTTCCTTCCATATCTCAAACACATAGGTACCTAACTTTTTTCAATGTCTCTTTAAAATGATTCAGAAAACCATTTTACCTATACCCTAACGCTTCTAAAAGACACTATAATGGTATGTCACTAATTAACAAAGCCTTTGTTCTACACTAATGTCTATACCCAGGAAACACCTACAGGTACCAGGCTGTCAGAAACGTAAAGCGATATCCAATGAGTAAGTGTGGCGGAGTTCCCGTAACTCCCGTGTGTGACGCATTTGACCACACGCGTTCGAGGAAAACATTGTCACATTGTCTATGGCTCGCTATGTTTGTAGTATTTAAAGTGTTCAATTAACGATTGATTAATAAACATGAGGTCGTGTACCTTTGATAAGTTTTAGACGAAGCACATTTCAAATTTTGTTTGAGGATATAAAGAACTAAAACCAAGTAACTTGTGAGTCATTTCCGGAGTCAAGCCGTGTTGTTTGTGATCCAGTTTTAAGGATAAAATTGTGGTGTTTAGGCATAATTTTGTTGCTCCTGGGATGGCAAACAAAGCGTCTATGATGACTTCAGTTAGTCCATAAGTGAGGAATCTACTAGACGGAGCCCAAGTCCATACCTGTGATATATAATTTTGCTGGACCGAACCGTCCGTCAAACGTTTTTTTTTCTATTGGTGCCGATGATCACCAGCTAGGACATAGTAACGCCTTGTTGTATACATAAAAAGTACTCCTGAAAACTGGGTACTTTTTATGATCACCAAATAACATTGCATTTGATATTTTTGTATTATTGTAAGTGGTTGTTGGTCTGTAAAAAGTGTTAACGTAAACAATTTTGTTCTCTCAGCACAATTTTTTTGTACCTGTTATATCCTACAGATTTAAAACATTAGAGAAAATAATGCAGTACCTATTTAAATTATTCCCCTACATTACCTTGCCAAATTACTTCGCAAATCATCTTAAAATTCAATTACACTTTCATCTGAAACGACCGTTTCACTACGTTATGTCTTCATAAATATTTTTGTTTCACTAATGGCCGGAAATATATTTTGTTAATGCCGGACGACGGGAAATGGGACTCGACCATAAGCCTCCTGCAGACTGGGGTGACGAGACAATGCGACAATGATGCAACACCAATTGTTTACAGAAAATCTTCTAATCTATTGAACAACATGATATCACTGTTCAGTTTTTCACAATTGTTTCCCCGAAGAGTTTAAGCAGCGGTGCAGCTACAGTCTTCTTCTTTTCGAGTCGATGGGAAACACTTTATAAATTTTGGGCCCAGTAGTTGGCCACGCCGATTGCGGCGTCAGTGGCGAGCATAAGGTCTTCCAAAGTGCAGGTGTATGGGCACTTGGGACATACCAGCATATTGTGTGCCATAGTAGCATGTGCAGCTACAGTACAACCCATATTTCACTAGTTATGTTTAATTCCCATGAATTAGGCAGCGAGACGTAACTAGCGTTATTCATCTGATTAAGATGATATTTTTTTTAGATTATTCGATCGCTTTGTTTATTTCTACGGCTATAGATGGTCTTAGCAGCGACTTGCAAGTAAAAGGGTTTTCTCGGTTCGTGACTATTTTTGTCTTTAAATACAGTGACGATTGGTTTTATACTATTTTTTGCACGTTTCATTGTACCAAAATGAGTTACAATATAAATTTTAAAATCGAGTAGCATGCCTCAAAAATTTAAAACCGCGCCATCTATTGGAATCAATTTTGAATGATCCGTTCAAATAATCTTTGTAATGTAAATTAAGAGCCCAATATTCCATAATGTTGTGCTTAAGCGAGTTAATTAAAAAAGAACATACAATTTTTATGATCAATTCTAGAAAATGTAAATTTTACACACAATTCAATAACAAATCGATGCAAATCGCGCCATCTAGTGACATTTATTTGAACCAAAATTTCTTTGTCAGCGCTGGGACCCCGTGCTATTGCTATCAACCAAAGTCACCTTCCATCAACCATCTGGACAAAGTTCAGACTCCGGGCTGATACTGAGAAATTATGCGATTGGCTCTGATAAACAAATTCTATGAAAACGTTTACGTTTAAAACGTTTTTATAGAATTTGTCTCGCAGTAAACCAAGAGGGTTACTATTACTAAATGTAAGGGTTGCTATTATTAAAGGATTACTAGGTAAACTGGACAATGGAGAAGGTAAGATTAAGTGTAATGAGTGTTGTCTCAAGATCGGATAAGTGCTTACTTAGATGGAATCACATTGGAATGACTTGTTGGGATCGAGTGAGCTTAGTTGAGATAACCCTTTGTCGATCGACACAATTAATGTAACAGATTGTAGATTAACTAATCTAAATCAATGGAGCTACTTAATGGAAGAAATGGATGCTGGAGGCTCTACGAAATACAATTCAAGATTTAAAAGGATATTTGAGCTATTATTTTCAAAGAGTTCAAATTATATGTCAACGTATAGTATTAACCAGTTAGGTACAGGGTTGTGGACGTCGGATTGAAGTAATTCATCAACTCATCCTACATTCCTACGGCCCGTTTAGGACGGCTTGAAGAAAATCAAAATAAATAATATTTTCATTCTGCAACTCGTTCAACGTTAATATCAAAATGAGAAAAGGTACAATCAATAGCAAAATTGTTGGTGAGGATTTATTTTTATTTTCTATTATAATATAGAAAAAATCAATTTCAATCATCACAACATTGTCACATATAAACAGATAGGATTAAATCATCACAAATACCAATTAACACACGAGGTAATAATGAACATTCATTATATATATGATGGATGTGAAGTTCTCTCAGATAGACAGTCGATCCATGAAAAACACGGGTACTGAGCTGAATCCGGATTGACTGGAAGCCGACCCCAACATAGTCAGGAAAAGACTAGACAGATGAAGTCAAATTTATTTATTTTCTAGCTTCCGTCTGCGTGATTTACTCGTATTATCCCAAAAGATCGTTATACCTAGTTTATTGGGATAAAAAGCGCATGTGCTATTCCTGTCTATAATCTATCTCTGTGCCAAATTTCATCAAGATCCGTTCAGACGTTCTGTCGTGATTGAGTAACAAACAAACATTCACACAACCAAACTCTCGCATTTCTATTAGTAAGATAATATCAGTAAGATTGATTAACACATACTTACAATTGTTTTTACAGGTAAGACCTTAGCTAACAAAAGTATAGGTCTACCAGAATCTCATGGCAAATGTGGAAATAAAAAATTGTTGTGTGCAATACTGGGGAAATTGGATTAAACGATCTTGATACTGTTTAATTTTTATTTATGTCTTTAGTAATAATAAACATGAGGTACCTATATTATAGTAGTCACAGCGGATCTTTGTGTCTTTGAACTTGGTCCTGCCTACCATTGCGTAAGAAACAGTTTGTCATCGAGTATACTGCATAGAGTAAGCGAGATAGGACGATGTGACATACATAAGCGAGTGAAAGAGACAGTTATACAATGCTATCTTCACCTTCAACATTGACACAAAAATAGCTACTGCACGGGGTCTTGCAACCAATTCAGATACACAAAGATCCACTGTTAGTATTATAGGTATGTGTATGAATAATGTTGTTATACATCGGGTTCTTAACATAGGAAAAATAAATCAATTGAATATTAATTTATGTACTAATTTATTATATATCATTTAAATCATACTAATAACTTAAAACCTCATGCAGAACTAGAAAACTAGAATACGATTCCATGAACTCCACTGGGATTTCAAAAACTTGTATCTTTGTAGTTTTATGTCATCTCTCTCTATCCAAATGGTTCTTTTTCATTGGCATTTAACATATTCAAAACCAATCTCTTTATGTATAAAGTCTGTAAAAAATAATAAAATGTATCATGTTACTTATAGTCATTCATCATCATCACTCTATATATACTTTTTTTTTATTTAAATTTTATGGCCTGGTTGCTAGGACCTTTTAGCCACGTCTTTGGAAAGAGTTTTGATTCTTATATTTATTCTTTAGTATGCATTAGAATGCGGCTTTAACAGATTCTAATGTTTTTTGGAGTATTTGCCAGCACATTGTATCGAGTCAGTCTTCTTAGTAAGCTTTGCAGAGGCAGTCAATGCTACAATAAAATACTCCGCTCCATTATCCCCAGATCGCTTCTGTCAATGATTTTACAAATTGTCCAGTTGCGTAGACAGTTGAGACACAAAACTACACCAATAATATATCACAATATCCACTAGGAATCAATTTGCAAATAATATTAACAGCATCACTCGACAAAATCCCGCCAAAAACGCCCGTCTATATACACGTCCCACTGCAGGGCGCAGATTATTACTTAATATTTTTCTTACGTCAAAGATTCTCAATCTCCGTTAAAATCAATATCTTGTCGAAGAATTAGTAACAGTTACATTACTGTTGCCATTTCCTTCCGGCCATCATTCGATGTGCCCAGAACTACGATTTACCATATAATAGTAATGAAAAGAAATAAAAATGAAGTAAGAAAAATATAAAATAAACTAAAAGTATCAAAACAAGTCAGTCCAACTTACCGGTCCACTCTACGACGCACTTTAAAATCAAAGATTGAGTTTGATTTACGCCTTCTTCTTCCCTTATTTTATGATACACATTGAAAACAATATGTCTCGCTTGAGATCGAAGTGGGTTTTTCGACATATTCACAAAAATAACAAATTTTCAAGATATTATCAAAAAAATTCAGCAGCGGTTGACACATCAAGTACTTTGATTTGACTGGTGACAATTGACATTGCCATATGAAAATCACAATTAAAAAAAAATAAAAAATGCCATGAGATTCTGGTAGACCTATAGTCATGAAGTGCTAATTGTCCAGTCCCAATTAACAGGTGTGGGTAGAAGCACAAGCTACACAGTGGACAACATACTAAGTGTCACCTTAGGAATTGCGCCAAAGAACAAGAACATTATGTCCAAACGCAGATAAATGCTATTCAGTATCCTAACTGCTCGGCTCACTGGTGCAATTTTTTATAAGTTAGCACTGGTTGCCGGCATTTTAAAAAGCTCCGGCAACTCCCTCGGTCCTAACAGTAGCCTCCTGTTTGCAACGAGCAATCCTAACGATTCCAATATTTGTGGATATATACTAGATAAAAACATATTTTACTAGAGCGAGGTTGCTCCTTACTTCTTCAACTTGCTATGAATTGATTTTTTTTTGAATAAAATATCTGACTTATTAATCTGATTCCGAAAATTATTCACTGATATGATACAATGACGCTAATAGTGTCTAGGCTACTTTTATCGAGTGATCGTGGTCAACATGTTGCAAACCAGTGAAACTCCGGGCAGCTATAATTCATCTCTTGATGGGAAGCCATTCCTATCAGTCGGCTGTGACTCGTTTTTAGGGTTCCGTACCCAAAGGGTAAAACGGGACCCTATTACGAAGACTCCACTGTCCGTCTGTCTGTATGTCTGTTTGTCTCTCACCAGGCTGTATCTCATGAACCGTGATAGCTAGATAGTTGAAATTTTGACAGATGATTTATTTCTGTTGCCGCTATAACAACAAATACTAAAACCAGAATAAAATAAATATTTAAGTGGGGCTCTCATACAACAAACGTGATTGTTTGCCGTTTTTTGCGATAATGGTACGGAACCCTTCGTGCACGAATCCAACTCGCACTTGGCCGGTTTTTTATTTATATACATACATACATAAACTCACGCCTTATTCTCATGGGAGTAGGCAGAAACTACAAAACGCCACCTGCTACGATCCTTACATACTTCTTTTGCTTCACTCACATTCATACATTTAGTCATACACACACGCCGGTTATGAGTACTGCGCACCTGGCCTTTCTGAAGAACAAAACTACCAACCTTCTTTTCCTTTAATCATATACTTTAACATAAAATGGCCAAAGGCTAATTACATTAGTTAAAGACACGTGTTTTTATGAAAAACGCCATATGCACTCATGCAATGGACCGCGTATTGCAGAAATCATCAGGTCAGTCTATCACATGAGTGAGTTGCTTGTTCCTTCCAGCCTACCCAGTAGTCTACCTGTTCTTTATAGTCATTGCCTCGTTGGCTGGCGTTGGCTAGAAGCTACTTTTAACTTTGACTAAAATCAAAACACCAAATGTTTCCACATACATAAACAAACCAACCATCAAAAGACAGAATCCAACTTTTCCGCCCAAAATCATTGATTCGACAGCTAATTAACCAACCCTTCAAAGGCAAGTTAAATTACCATAATTAATGATTTTGACAAGTTCCCGAACATGGCAATTTCTCGGTAACATCAAAAACATCGCCAGAGCTTTATATGCCAAGAAGAAGTATGTAATTCGTGGAGTTTAATCGTGCGAGTACTTCCCTATTAGTACGAGGTACAAGTATGTCTTATACTTTGTACTGTAAAGGTAAATGTATACTTAGGTAAGCATTTAGGGTTGCCTAACTTTTGTATTCGGGAGCTACAACCTGGTTGGTATTTATATCAAGGGTGAATAGGTTACTTCTAGGCAAGCGTATTGCGGGGTGAATTTAAGATAAGATAAGATATATTTGATTTTGTTTTTTGATATAAGCTCTTACATTGAGGTTACTTTGAGTGTGCGTAAGTGACAAGTCATATACATCTGTCCCTTACATACACTCAAAATAACCTTACTCTATGAGCTTATGGTCAACCCCTGAGTGTCACCGTCGACCACATCATCGCTTACCATCATATGAGATGGTGGGTACACGCGCGACTATCTACAAAAAAATATTATTTATACTTTTTTGAGAAACGCATGTTACTAAAAGAGTTATGAATATAAATGGATGGATGGAGAGGGAGGGGACGGTCAAATAAAATATGGATGGACTGTGTGAGGAGTGATATGAAAGAAAAGGGAGTTAGCGATAGCGTGACGGGGTACAGGGCAGTATGAAAGAAGAAAACGTGTTGCGCCGACCCCAAGTAACATGGGACAAGGGCAGGAAGATGATGACTTTTTTGGAAAACCTGGTGTCAGACTGTCATGTGATTGGTAGCATTAGGTCCAAAACCGCGTTAGTTGCGTGATTGGTTGATGAATTTTCAACATACAATAGCATAACTTCACTAGCGTTTAATTAGTGATTCGTTGATCCTTTATTTTCAGAAATCGGGGGATTAAGGGTCTATCACCGCTTTAGTGTCGTAAAACGATCACTTTCTAAAGCATACTCCTTTGTGACGGCTAGATTACACGGTTTGAAAAAAAAAAAAAAAATTGATTCATGAACATTATTTGTGAAACATGGATTTTTTATTTATTTAATTAACAACACAATATTTTTTCGCTACTTTTGGATACTCCTCCAAAACGCCTTGGATGTTTAAAAATATTTTTACACAGAATCATTGATGGCTAGAATTTCTCCATAAATGAAATAGCATATTATGTAAATCAAAGATTATTTTGCAAACAAAACTGCCCAAAAGGTGGTTCAATATTTATATTCTGACTCCGAGCGGGCGCACGGCCAGTACTGCGTTAACATTGGGGAATATATGCGCCTTTAGCGCAGTAATCTAGACGGCAATTGTAAGGTATTTCTAACCAGCTTATGGCAAATAGTTTCTTTTTTATCATCTATAGGCTTGCGCTTGACCACTATCTCACCTGAAGGTAAGCGATGATGTGGTCGACGGTGAAGCACGCTTAGAAAAAACCTATTCTCTCTTGACTTAAAGACCCCAAGATTGTAGCTATCGGGAAACACAGACTCCGGCAGGGAATTCCACTTCTTAGCTGTACGCATAATGAAAGTGTCCCCAAAACGTTTTGTGCGTATGGGTGGGATATCCACCATGTACCGATGGCGCATCGCCGTACGTCTGGTAGTTATGAACGTAATAAATACAGTGTAAAACAAAAAATAACCAATAACAATTTTAGTTACCCCAACCCATATTTAAAAGTCTATGTATTAATTTTAGTTCACCTAATGACATCTACATGAGATAGGAAGCGGAAATGGGTAGGATCTATTTGCCCGGTATTCTGGTCTCGACTCATTCTAACTAGATACCTACTGCTTTATATTTTAACTTTGCAAGCAACCTTATTTACTTGATATTTTCATATTCCTCGCACGTACTAAATATAAAAGTGTAGTACAGCGTTTTATGAAATTCTGTATGATTAAAATAGAACTTTTATGATGAAATATGAAATTCTAGACAAGCCATACGTACTTAAAAATGCATTACAAATAATGTGAAGGATATTTGCTGGGAATATAAATCTTTTAAGTAGGTTTTATCACGCTCTATACGTGATAAAACTTACTTAGAAATTATATTCGACACTTGAACAATACCAATTAGTTAACTGGGGGTTTAGAAAAGAGTCAGTTCAAATCTTGGGTTTATTAAGTATAAATGTCTGGGATTCACGGGCTACTTGAATTAAGTGTCATTTTTGGAACTTTACAAGTTAAATCAAATAATCAAAAAACCCGACTGCTTGAAAAGTGAACTAAAAAGACGTAAACAAAGAGAAAATCATTCTGTGCAGTTGGAGGATACATATTCGCGGGCTGGCTGCAAAATCTGGTGTATCCTCCGCCTTTTTAGTTTGCTTTTTAAGCAGTCGGGTTTTTTGATTTAACTTTTTTTATTTATAACTTTTTAGTTAGCTTTTTTTCGAATTAGGTACATTTAAACATATAAGTGCTATATATTTTTGAAATTACATCTTAAACCCTTTATTTTGATACACGATGGGTTTGGAAACAAAAAAAAAATCTGGGCCCCCACAATATGGCGCCCAAAATCCGCAATTTTTCTATTGTGTTTTAGGACACTCGCAGGGTTAAGACTAATCGCTTGACGTACGAATTATCAAAATCGGCCAACGCGTTTGGTCTCTGGAACGCCATATAGGAAAAAACAAACATACTTACAAACATACATACATACATACTTACATACATACATACCTAGACTGATAAACACATTACCCTCCTTCGGCAGTCGGGTGAAAATGGTCTATGTTGTTTTACTTTACAAAAGCCGTACAATTACGGTAATACTAAAGTTATAACGGGACAAATTACTTTAGACAAAATTACATTGGATTAGCGGTAACGATTGCTGCGACTGCGATTGCACGAGGAGTTCGTGGCTAAATGATAACAGCCGCATGGGTCGATTTTCAAGGTTAAGCAACGCTTGCCGAGGCCGGTCCGTGGATGGGTGACCATTTCAACAAAGCGAGTTTTCTCCGTGCCTCGGAAAGCACGTTAAGCCGTTGGTCCCGGCTGTCATTTGAAGATCTTTGACAGTCGTAACGAGTAGTCAGAAGCTTGAGATCTAATACCAGTCTTGCCAAGGGGTACCGTGTTACCCAGTTACTGGGTTGTGGAGGTCAGATAGGCAGTCGCTCCATGTAAAACACTGGTACTCTGCTGAATCCGGTAAGACTGGAAGCCAACCCAAACAACAATTGGAACAAGGCTAGGCAGATGATGATAAGCGGTAACGATTACCGAAAAGACAAAACGTTTCGGAATGACCACCTTTTTTATCGGGTTGAAATGCTCATACATATATGGGTCTCCAACCCACTAAAATTCCTCTTGTGTGGCGGGAACAAGGGCACGCGTTAGCACTCGTCCGTGAACCTGCCACGGCTGTCCGTCACGTATCCCCATCACCAGCGCACCAGGACACATAGAACGCCGTGACCTCATTACGGGTAGTGCATGTTAATCCTATACATTTTGTACTTTTCGACAACAATTGGTAATAGAATAGTACATTGTTCACCGAGAAGAGAAAGTGACCGATTACCGTCGAGGGTGTCGTTTGAAGCCCGAGCCGTAGGCGAGGGCTTTAAAACACCCGAGATCGGGAATCGCACTTTCTCTCGAGTGATACATTGTTGAGTGATACAGTGCTTTATACTACACCTACGAGGAATAGTACATTCTACGAAAACTGAATCCTCAAACAACACACAAATTGAAAATGGCGCCAATGGCGTCTGCAATTTTCACATGTTCTTTTTTCAAATTGTTTGACACCATCCAACACACAGCTAGTGGCCAGTGTCATTTTGCGAACTTGGAGATAAAAACTCACTGTAAAAACTTTTTGGCTTTTGATATTTAGGTTACCAGCGCATAGTCTTACCCAAAATTAAAAAAGAAAAACCACGTAAGAAATGGATTTTCATACACTTTTCTCTCCCGCTCAGATGCGTTTTCTCGCCGCATATTTGTTCGATATGCAATGACGTACTTTCTACCGTAAATTTGATAAAGTATCAAGGTACTTTCCGAGCAGGTGTAGTATAAAGCCGATTTTCTTAGGAAATCTCTATGTTCCGTGTTTACGGCCACATATCTACTGTATAATTATATGTTACCTGTGTTTCATAGAAATTGGAAATGAAACGGCCTTATTCCCATCTATGTGAAGCCGGCTTGCGTCTTGTGAAAATGTTCTGAACGTATCTCAGTAGCTTATTGACATAGTTAAAGTACCTCTGCCTAGAACAAAGTGTTTACGCAGCTTAGTTGGAATTAGTTTGCAAATGCATAGTAGTTTCTGCTATCACTAAGAATAATCTCCTCTATTTAGATGCAATGTAACAAACTGATTATTTGTCAACCATATTTATCAGTATGTGTATGATTGTACATATATACTTACTTAACTAGCTATATTAAACTATAATATAATACTAGCATTTAGATGCCTCAACCCATACAAAGAAACCGCGCCGACGTAACTAGCGTTTTTCGTCTGTTTAAGATGATTATTTTTATAAGCACTTCAATCGTGTTCGGTTCCGTTCCAGGGATATAGGTGGTGTTAGCAGCAACTTGCACGTAAAAGGGTTTCTCGGGTCGTGACTATTTTTTTCATTAATTACAGTGAGGATATTATTATGTTTTATAGTATTTTTTGCATGTTTCATTTATATGATAAATTCTAGAAAATGTTAATTTTACACACAATTCAAAAACATTCGATGCATATCGTGCCATCTCGTGACCTTTATTTGAACCAAATTTTCTTTGTTAGTGCTGGGACTCCGTAAGTATATTAACTTAAACTAAAACTAACTATGTACATACATACACACATATACAAAAATAAAGAACCACCGTGTGCAAAAAAATCATTCAGACGTGATTGACGAACAATCATCCTGAATTGCATATTAAGTAGAGCAGAAGCAAAGACAAACACCTTATACAATATACAGACCACATAATCTATCAATCCTTGAACAAACAATAAAAACAACAACAAAACAATATTACACCATAAAACAAACAATTGACAACTACCCATCATTTATCATCCATCAACGGAACAATATGAGTGCGACAGTACTTGACTATTGTTGTCTCAAGTACCAGGCGATCATGAGACACTGAGAGGCACGCGATCTGCTGTTAATTAGGCTTCCTTATGAACTGATGTAGCTTCCGCCATGAGTAAGTAGTGTTATTTAATGTTACTTAATAGATGAACACTACACTGATGTACTTTAAATTCTTGTATAGTATGGTATAAATTGTGGAATGGTGCTTTTCCCTTAATATGTTAGTTAGCTTAACTATCACACTGCAGAACAAAGGCTAATTCTCATGCAAATAACGCGTTTTGGCAATTTTAAACTTATATTAACTACTAGTTTCTGGCCTCGGATTCACTCGCGTAAAACGTGTTTTACCATCCCAAGGGAATATAAACTATCCTATGTCCATGCCAGGGTCTCAAATTATCTCTATGCCAATTTCATCTAAATCGGTTTGATAAAATCACATTGGTAAGTCCTTGCCCGGATTTGAAGCCATGACCTTAAGCATGGAAGGCGAGGTCTGAGCCTCTGTGTCCCCATGGCATTTTTTCTTCTTCTCTCTTTCAATCTAAGCCTTATCCAATTTATTTGGAGTCGATGCAGCAGCTTCTTCTGTATTTATGTTTCCCGTCACTTCAATAGTCACCACATAGGATCACCATGAAAGAATCATCATCATCATATTTTTTAATAGGCAGAAACGATGCAACAAAGTTAGGGGCCAGGACAGGCTAAATAAATTGCAAAATGCATGACATAATTATTCACACTTATTTGTTAAAATCGCCGGACTTTTTGAAACTTTTAGGAGATTGTAAATTCAAATTCGCTTTGTAAAGTATTAATTAAGAACCTGATATTAAATTGCTAAACAGCGTCAAAGTATTTATAGAAAAGACCTATATTGTGCCACTATTGAGCTAAAACCGTCTCTTTGACATATCAAAATTTCTGCAATTTTTTTGGCATTTCTGCCCTAGCATTAGAATTCTTAATCAACACAATATATTCGAACGTAAACATTATAACATAGTATAGGCTGTACATAAAGTAAATAGGCGCCACTAGACATCAGCGCGGCGTCACGCAACGCAATCTATAGTGTTAATGGAAGATGCTGTTTCCTTACTAACGACCACATTGCATTGTGTAAGCACACAATGCTGTGATCTTTGTGGAGAGTACACTGTTATGTTTTGTAAACAGATAACATACAGTTATCACTGTGTTGAGTAGATTAGTTAAGGTAGAATGTTGATGTTAATTTATAAATAATTCAATAAAGAATTATGACATTCCGTGGAAGAAAATACTAATTCAGTTGATTTATGCTTTCTCAGAAATTATATTTTCTTTTTCTAAGAAAACAGACTGGACTAAATACCGGGGCTTAGTTAAGAAGCGTTTAAAAATTTACCAAAAATAAGGCTACCGATAGAGATGGAAATACTTACGTATTTGCTTAAAAACTATCTACAAATCAGGTTGAAGTTTTTTTTACCAAAAAATACAACTAACTTCCAATTAAAAACACTAGAAAGTGAAAAATAACTTTAATTTCGGAAGTCGGTGTTCCGGTTTTTTCTTCGTTTTTTGACACAGACTTCCGATTTTGAAGTTATTTTTCAGTTTGTTGTACCTACCTATTATAATTTGGTAGTAGGTTGTATTTTTTATTAAATACCGTTTTTATTTTTTACTGTTTAGTTGTGGTACTTAATAAGCAAGTTATATAATAGCAAGGTGCTTATAATGCCCAAAGTTAAGCCAGAACAGTTTACCCGAATAACATAAAACTCGAACATAACCGGTGAAATGAGAGTATACCCGGGTGAACTGTACACATCTGTTTTCCCCTTTAGAGCGTACTGTAGTAATGTTATATTATAAAATGGCGAGATCTGTAGTTGTTTCTTGAAGAGTTCTCTTTTTTATCTCCAAAGTTCTTCACCAGATCTTCACAAAATTTGAATGCCACAATGCCAAATTAAAAAAGTATCATCGAAATCAGTTCACCTAGTAAAAAGTTCTGAAGTAACATACATAAAAAAGCAGTCGTATTTCAACAACCTCCTCCTTCTGGAAGTCGGTTATATCACTCGATAATATCTAGTTAGACTACACAGGCCCTATTGGTTTCCTCTATCTGCGAAGCAGTAATGCTCGTGAAGGAGGAGGCGGAACGCGTGAGGGAGACGCAACGGAGACGCCCTGGGCATCGGGAGTCGCAACTCGATTCTTGGGTGGGTATGAATGGGTAGCTCGCCGTCCGGCTAAGGGCGGCCTCAAAGAGATGTCAGCAGAACTGACGGGGTCCGCGAGGGCTGATGCCAGTCTGGGTCGCGGGTAAATTTGATAAAGAGTTACCGCGGCCCTGGCTCAAGCAACTGAAGGAACACGGGTGGGTTTTAAAAAATTTACACGCTCTTCCGCTTCACCCAGAGCGGGAGAAGTCATTTGATGATTTCCCAACCAAAAAAAAGGCCGTATTGGTTCTCCAGAAAGCTCTGGTCCGAACAATCACTACAGGCGTGCGTAAAGGACGGGATATAGGATGTAGGAAAGTAAACAAAGCAAGAAAAATTGGTGTATAGGGGGGTAGGAGGTGATGTTATTTCTGCCTACTCCCATGGGAAAAGGCGTGAGCTTATTTATGCTGTTTATGTAAGTATATTCTAAATATAGTACACACCGACATAAAAAACCCCTGTTCTGCCCTTAATAACGATACCTGAGCTAACAATATTATATTGTATCTAACCCTGTACAATTATTCTATTAATAGCCATTTCTGTTGTTATTTCTTGTATCACAACACAAAAGATTTATCTTTCTTCAGTGTTAATATAAAAAATATAAAAACAGACTTAATAATAATAATCGTGTGTTAGAAAAGAAGGAGCTTTTCCTGTAAAAGTACTTACTACTGCCATGCCTATTTCTTTCGCTAAGCAGTATTGCTGTGTTCCGGTTTGAAGAGTGTGGGTGATTATTTCAGGCTTGTCAGATATTTTTGGCTTTGTCTCTGGGATGGCAATGTTTCTTTGGTATTGCAGATGCCTGTAGACCATTAGATAGAGTGTCAATCTATCTACAATAAATATTTTTTTTGGAAAACAACAGCTGTGTTGCTCAGTTTTCGGCCAAAAAAATGTGACATATTGAGTTTTGAGCAAAAGTTTGTCTTTGTAGAGAGATATCCCTTAAATATATATTAACATGTATGACAGTTTCTTACTACAGCTCCATTTGTCATATGAAAGCTTGAGTGTTTTAAGACAATCCTCTGAGATTTATCTGAGATCCATTTATTTTAAGGGCGATAATCTCAAACGCGATCAGCACATTTGAAGCGAGCTCAAGAGCTGTCGTTGTCAATATTCTTCTACAATATTTAACCTGACGCTCTTAAACGTGGTTAGGATTCGCCTTTAATCTTCAAGTCAAAATAACAGATAAACAAAACAAAAAGAAAATCGTCCTGCTGAAAAACTTCTTACAAAAAACATGGCGTATTCATAAAGCACCTGCCACATTACCTTGTTTGTAATGGCTTTTTGACCTGATTTAAGTGACATATTTTCCTTTTGTCCCCGCCCTCCTCATGCTTTCTTCTGTCCACCCTGGATCCTGTTTTTGTTGTCCATGTCCGAATTGATAAAGTATTTATACCTACCTTAGCCTTTGATTTGAGCTTTGTAAGCGGTTTTAAGTTTTATTTTAAGCTGGCTTTGTTTTTTTTTGTATGTTACTGACGGTATTGTATCCAAGAAATTATGTTTTTACTGCGTAAACCACATATTCTTTTACACATGTAAAAAAAACTAACAAAGTAAAATGTGGTTTGAAAATTCCTCCGCATGGCTTTCGGCTACTAATATTATTAATGCGAAAGTCTGGATGGATGTATGTCTGTTACTCAATCACGCCAGAATGGATCTAGTATATACTCTGAAATAGCACATAGGCTACTTTTTATCCCGGTATAATGTTCCCTCGGGATAAGAAAACACTTTTCACGCGGGCGAAACCGCTGCTAGAAGCTAGTATTATAAATGTGAAAGTTTGGATAGATGTGTGGATGTATGATTGTTACTAAATCACGCCAGACTGGCTGAATTGGTATTGATGAAATTTGGCACTGAGATAGATTATAGTCTGAAATAAATAAAGCTATTTATAACTAATAAATAAGACTACTTTTTCATCCCGGTAAAATGTTCCCTTGGGATAAAATAACACTTATCACGCAGGCGAAGCCGCGAGCAGAAGCTAGTGTACATTAAAGCTTCTGCGTGCTTCTTTTTTTTTGTGCGTGTTCTTTTTTTGCTTCTGCTTCTGGGAATGATGAAAGCCAAATTAGTTTTTTTGGCTGGGGTCATGGTTAGCTTAGTGTCAACCAACTAATTTTAATATTTAAAACATATAATAACAAAAAAGAAAGGAGTCGCAAACTCGTGAAAGGTGGAAAGATTGGATGTAGGTCTTTATTTATTTATTCATATACACTTTATTGTACACCATAATACAATAGAAAAAAGAAACTTAATACTAAAAACATACAACGGGCAGCCTTATCGCATACCGCGATCTCTTCCAGGCAATCTGTCTTTGAACAGGAGTGCTACAAAACAGACTAGCAAAAATTAACAAAAAAACTTTACTTATTCAGCACCTTTCACCATAAAAACTAATTGGTATATTTGACATACTAGTAATTTCGCGGCACCCATCCATTTCAAACTGAATTATAGCAATTATACTACGTTGTGACACACATGGGTATACTTTATCAGACGTTTCCACGAGAAGCTCTGTTATTACATTAAGTACAGTATTTACAGAGGTCATAGCTACATTATTGTTTTATTTCATGCACTTATTACTGAAATAAAATATGCGAGCATGGCAACAGGTGGCGTTTTGTAGTTTCAGACCCATTCTTGCCCGTGTTACTACCAATGATACTACCAGTAATAATAATACTGTTAATTTAATCTCCTTTCTCACTACTGCATTAGTAAGTTGTTAGAAGAGTAATTACAATTTGCCTTGATAATACCAATGATAATAATAAATAATTATAAAGGATATGTCGATATACTATACCTTTGGCGCTATTAGTTAATGTATGTACGTTATGATTGACATTATTATAGTCGTTCAGTCCAGACTGAATTTCGGTCACAGCGGCCAATCTCAGTGGAGACTAGCCATCATCGGCGCGGGCGATATTATAGTGCACAAGTATGTGTGCAAACCACCTGGGTTTGCACACATACTTGTGCAAACCCAGTGCTCCTCTGTTCCCTCACTCTCATCCAACACGACCGCAGAGGGACCAGGCGCAGGATCAACGGTTTAACATGCTTTCCGAGGCACGGGGGTAGCACACCACTAACTTCCAAACACTGGGCTAATACTTAGAAAAATTAAATCTGCCTAGCCTTTTTTGTTCAACTCTGCCCCACACTAGGAATTTCTTCCTGTATCGTGGGTGCGTTTAAAAACATATAAACTCACGTACACAAACACCCAGAGCCGGAACAACTATCTGTAGGTCATACAAATATTTGTTCCGTGCAGGAATCGAACCCGCACACACAGCGCAGCAGTCAATCGCTCAACCACTGCGCCAACCGTGCGCCAACTATATTGGGGTTGGCTTCCAGTCTTACCAGATTCAGCAGAGTACCAGTGTTTTACATGGAGCTACTGCCTATCTGACCTCCACAACCCAGTATCTGGGTAACACGCTACCCCTTGGCAAGACTGGTGTCAGATCTCAAGCTGTCGTAACGACTGTCAAAGATCTTCAAATGACAGCCGGGACCAACGGTTTCACCATATACTCTATGGGTTTCACGTGCTTTCCGAGGCACGGAGGAAACGCGGTATGTTGAAATGGTCACCCATCCACTAATACTTAGAAATGCCTAATCAAAAGCCAATATCACTTTTTGCCCGATCTGGAAAGGGCTATAGGAAAAGTTTTTTTCATTACTCGAAAATGAAGTGCTATTAAAAAATAAGTTTATCCCGTCTTCATCAACTTTACACTAACAGCTTACAACATGAAAATATAAAGCACTAAAGCAGTGCTCATTTCCAGAAAATGAAAACATTTTTCCATCACATAAAATATTAACATCGAAACGAGAAAAAAAGGTATTACCTTCAGCAAATTGCTCGCCTTAGGTAACAAAATTGGTTTACCCTGTAAATCTGTTTTCAAAGGGTTTTTCGATCCTGTTAGGGATCTCTAAGGCGGGTTCTAATTGACATGTCGTTAGTTTGGGTCCAGTATGGCTTATCTGGGGAGGATGCGATAACAATACACATACGGTTATTATCTACCAAGATGTGAGGTAAAGGTAGAATTATATGTAGTGATGCTTTGAAGCAAAAAATTAACTCGTTTCATGCTGCTTGACTACGTAAGTGGTTTTCTTTTGATGGATTTAAGGTGAATTATAGGAGAAGATATATTCCCAGATTTGGTTCGTTTCTAAGAAGTTTTCTGTGATGAATATTATTGTAGCGTGAAAATACCTAGGAGGTTATTGTATTTATTAAGTACTTCTAAGTAATAATGGACGGACCTAATTCGCACCCTTGTCTCCGCTTTTTCATCTATAGTTTACTATTTCCTATACCTACTAAACTATTTCAAATTTACAAGCACATTATAGTTTTCTTTCAATATTATAACATTTGTGGCAGTCCGTTTGTTTGGATTTTTGTCAGTCAATCGGATTTCGATGATGATCCACTGGCAGCCTATACAAACCAGATTAGGAAATAGGAAACTTTTTGACCCGGTAATAAGTTCCCGTGAAATAACTACCGACTTTCAGGCGGGCGACACTGCAAACAAAAGTGTATAAAGACCAAAAGTCACCCAATAACTGATATTACATCAGTTATTGGGTGATTTTTGGTGAGATTTCGACAGCCATAATGATGTCAATAAAAGGAAAATGCCATCCTGGTGTGAAATAAGTCTAATAATACTTCACCTCTGTCAGTTATTTCTTTCAATACGCTTCCAAGTCATTCTGTTTTCCTCAGATTTTGCGATGAAAACAATTCTGAGCACTCGTTGTATTGGCGTCTTTATTCTTTGTTTATATATTGTTTGATGGCAGTTTTGAGGTGTATTTCCTATATTTTTTTTGTCTTGTCCTTGCACTGGAACGCCTTGCAGCAAATACACCAAAGGAGCATACTCAAACTTATACTAACTATAAGTCTAGGCACAGACATAAATCTAACAAGATAACGCAAGTCCCTCCATCTGTATAAAAACCAAGCGTGCCACTTTATCACACACAATAAAACAACAAATCAATGAAAGAAAACATTTGCAATGCCTCGGCCAACTTTTTCTATGAATTCTTTACAGCTCAATATGGCATAAAAAGGCATTTTTCTAGATTTCACTGGTTTACCGATAATTCTAAATGAAAAGCTCAAATTACAATCATTGATCGTAATTTTACTCCGTTTTTTGATACGCGATGTACATACAATCGCGTCATCCAGTTAGATTTATAACTGTGAGTCCAGCTTTCCTCACGCAGCTTTTATTGTTTTTAAAATTTTCTTTGTTTCTGAAAAGGGTAATTTTTCTTTTAAAATACAGTATAGTGTGAAGCATTTTAATTTTATGGCCTAAATAACCTAATGATCTTCAAGGTTAAGCAATGCTTGCTAGGGTCGGGACGTGGATGGAAAACCACGAGACCACTCCGCGTCCCGGAAGCACGTTGAGCCGTTGGTCCCGGCTTCAGATCTTTGACGGTCGTTACAGGTAGTCAAAATCACGGAAATCTGGGAACCAGTTTATCCAAGTTACCAACTACACATCAACAAGCAGAATTTTGGAGATCAGATCATGCAGTCGCACCATGTAAAACAATGTAAAAATAGATATTCAGTAACATTCAGTTAGACTGACAACCGCCCCCTAACATAGCTGGGACAACGTTCAGCAGATTTGATAGAAACATATAAACTAATAGATGATTGATTGATTTTTTTAACGCATCCAAGCTCTACTTATGCCTCTAGTCTATTATCTTCCTGCCCTTGTCCTATATTACTTAGGGTCGGCGCAACACGTTTTCTTCTTCCATACCGTCCTGTCCCCCGTCACGCCATCACTGACTTCCTTTTCTTTCATATCACTCCTCACACAGCCCGTCCACCTTTTCTTTGGCCGTCCCCTCCCTCTCCATCCATCCACATTTATGTTCATAACTATTTTAGTAACATACGTATCATCCTTTCTCATTACATGACCATACCAGGACAAACGGTTTCCTTTCAACTTTTCTGTCACAGGCGCCACGTTCAAACTTCTTCTAGTATACTCATTTCTCACTTTATCCATTCTCGTCACTCCGCACATCCATCTACACATTCTCATTTCTGCTACATGCAACCTCTTTACGCTTCTAGTCTTACTTACGCCTCTAGTCCAATGAAGCATAAATATTTATATAATTTCAGCGTATTTATAAAATTATTTCTACAAATATTTTAATCGAAAGTTATTTTCAACTTTTACGGAGAAAAGTAATGAGTTTTAAGCTTATTTCGTAGATAAAGCCGTTTTCAATCTAATCATGATTGAATGATGTAATTTCGTCGTGATTCTGAATATTATTTATTGAGTTGTTGAAGTATTTTTGTTGCGATGAAATAAATCTAAGATGAAAAACATTGATTACATTTTGAAACGTTTTATTCTGAAAGTCGTCCAGTTTCTGATTGGCTATTCATAATTTTTGTTGGTTGTAATTGTTTGTTCCTTTTAACCATTCACAAAGTCGTAAAGCCAATGCGAATGCTAGCCAATGTTGGCTCTGCTGGGACATAATCCTCATCTCTGCGAGAAGGAGTGGACCGTAATCCACAACGCATGGCCAGTGCAGGTAGGCAGATGGAATTCGCTGGAATTTGACCTGAAAACGGGCACTCGAAAAGTCCAGCGATATAAATCCAGGGTGGGGTGGGTGGGTAATCTTGGATCAAACCAAACAGGGCGATAGTTGAGGTTATTAGCAGTAAAAAATTGAAAGCACTCCCATGTCTGGACAGCATTTGGACCAAACTTGGTCAATGTCCTTTTACAAAATTACAGTTTTGTAAGAAAAATACAAAATCAAAGTTTTGTGTAATTAAATCCTGACCAGGGCCCGTGTGGTGGATTACATCCAATCTCTCACAGAGAGGAGAACTTTATCCCAGAAGTAGGAACATTATATGCGGGTTATAACCAACATGCTGCATGCTATCTTTATAGTGTTAGTGAATCCACTAGCAGATTTACTGATCAGAAACTTGATCAGGCTTTTAGGCACAGAGCTTATTAATTAATGAATGTATGAATATCCTTAGTAACATTTATTTAGCTATACACTACACCAACACTTAGCAAACAACCTCTGTCTCTTTGTGGTCTGGCTATTTAATATTATGTCTAGAGAATAATTATAAAACGATTTATTATTACTGTGGTAAGGAAATTAGAGGAAAATTTGTTTTTCCTCAGTGTCCCTACCGTGTTTAAAGTCATTGTGAGCTGTAGAAGAATTAAAATATCTATTAAATGAAATCAGTTACAAATGATGTTTAAAAAGACTCGCAGGCTCGGTTGTGGAAAGACAAAAATATGAAAACAATCTAGAATCTATATAAGAATCTATAAAGCCGAATCTAGAACATGTTAAATGATTATATTATTGAAACTGTTTGATTTTAAATACGTCAGGAGAAAGAGAATATGCTTACTTCCCTGCTCTAAATGTTACATGTAATATTAACTCTCTAATGATACAAATACTGAACAAAATTTGGCTTTGGACTGGAAATGGCTTACAAAGTACACGTTTGTTACCTGGCCGGTGACGGGCAGGCGTTTTCGGGCACTGACTTTATGTAAATTTGGCATTCAAAAAGTACTGATGCTCACCCTGATTTGAATAAACGACTTTTTATTTTGACTGTATTCCTCCACAAGTCGGGCTCTATCTGCATTGTAAACATGCAGCTATCATGCAGTCAGTGTTAGTTGTTGGAAGTTGTTAGAAATACATTCTAACTGCATGGTTACTGCAAGTGGACTGCACAGTCGGTGGGCAGTTTGGAACCAAAATTTATACCAGCATCTAAACTGGATTTTTTTTGCTGTCGTGCCGTCTGTTTGTAGCCTTTATTTATCTATTAATTTTAATTACTCTAATCCGTCCTGCTTTCGAACTAATCTTGGCGATTTTTCACCAATATGCCGTATGCTTTCTCTGACCAACTCCATTCGTAGCGAAATAGACATCTTTTCTGGTTCTGTACCTGTAGCCTCAGTGAGAAAAAAGCTCAGAGACTTAGTTGTGTAAATATTTGAATTTATGTTTCCAGTTTTAATTTGATTTGTATTTTAATCTGAGTTGATTTTTATTGATTTCAATCTGTTTGTGATATGATTTTTATTGACTTTAATTTATTTTTTTATTTGAATTTATTTTGATTTAATTTTTATTTTGTATATATTACGATTCAATTTATGTATTTATTTTATGTTTTATTGATTTGTTATTTATTTTATTTTATTTTGATTTATTTTAAAATGATTTCATGTTAGTTTCATTTTGATTAATTTATTTTTTAACGTGATTTGATTTCACGTAATTATATTTGTAATTTGATTATTTTTATTATCGTTTTTAATTTAATTTTGATAATGGTTTAATGTTATTTACAAAATTTTAAGTGTTTTTACTATTATGTGAATATGTGCATGTAAGATTCACATCGAGTAGATGTCAATCAGACTTTTTCTGTTGTACTTTTTTTTTGCTCGTATTATTGTACATCATTTTTAAGAATTATAAAAAAATAACATAGGTAAAACGAACCAAGAATAGTTACCAAGAAACTAGAACAACAAAGGAGTATCCAACACAGTTTACGATCATAAATCCCAAACGTACCGCGGTCCCGTCATCGCTTCACCTCCTCGTACATTACATCACACGAGCTACCAGGCGCGCAGAATTCGGAAGTGCTCGTTAGTATTCGGAGCCGGTATTATTTAACACTTGACTTATACACGTGCGCGCGTCGTGTGGTGAATATGATACGGTTGTGTAAGGCTTTGATAGGTTGCTAACCTGGGAGGTTCTACTAACCCATATTATCATGATAGTTGAATTTAAGGACTAGTTTTGTAGATCTTGGGAAACTTCTTGGGCACCTATTATATGCGAGTTTCTATGTTCGGTGGCAAAATTCGTAATGTGGTCTAAAACAGTTTTGTTAATTATTTAGATAAAAGACTGCTGTTTTTTTATAAATAAAAAAAGAAAGTGGCAGTACGTTCCTAAAATTTGCTCTAAAAGAAATGGAAACAGCATAAAGAAAATTACAAAATTACTGAATTAAATAGAGACCTATCAAGCAAGCTTTGAATGTGGTGCCACCTTCAGGGGCTAATTTATAAACATACGGTAAAGACTCAGGCACAGGGATTCAGGAACATAGCGCATCTTATTATTTAATATATCGAAAGGGTATCTGGATAATTCTACTCAAACAACCATTATTATGGGTATTGTATATGGCCCATGTCCTTCTCGCTTTCCCCATTACGAATATCTACCGCTCCGCTGAGGTTGCGTAACGACCACACAATTGCTTCATTGTCTCGTGTGTGTTACGGTTGCCACGCATGGGCAATAAAGCAGTTGACTTTTCCTTGATAAGTATTTTAACTTAGCAACTTAAATATCAAACGCATTTGTAGGTCCCGATTGAGTCTCGGGGATGCCTCTGCCTCTCTTCAAGTTGAAAGAACGTCAAAACATATTTGAGAAGTGCAGTGTCGTTGGCTCTGAATCTCAGTTTTCAGTCGTTGTAATAAGAGGTGAGGAGGTCTGACAGGCCTTATTATGTATCTACCTATATGTAAAAATCTGAACATATATATCAATCTGAACATATATATCGATGACTTCATATTAGTCTTCGCAGTACACAATAGCCTCTCAAGTGGCGCCAACAATAGATAATCATATAATTATGAGACACTACATTTATCTTCTTAACAGTTAAGATATCAGAACTCAATTAAGTACCTTATACCTACAATATTTGTGGTTGTTCTGTAACTATTTCCATGTACAATAAATTAGTATATTACCGTTTAGTATTCTGCAGAATATGTCACATGCTGGAGTGCCCAAAGTACTTATACACCTGCACTCTAGAAAACCTAATGAGCGCCTCACTGACGCTGCAATTAAGGTTCCACTATGCGATCATTCTTCCATACCAACGTAGTCGGGCGATTACTCCACTAGATGACGATGTAAGTTCAAAATAAAAATATGATATAATTTTTTTTTACCATTATGTAGCCCTGTATGGAAACAAAAAAAAAATAAAAAACGTTATGGGCATCGAAAGTTTCATATTTCAGCACAAATTTTAACGCATCTTTGGGCGGAAATACCACCATAAGAAGAAGGAAAATTGCAAAACGGCCACCACACAAGGATAGATTAGTAGTTCAACAATGCAAATAATTTTATTTTGAAAATATACATTTAGTCGTTTTTTCATTATATCAAGACTCCCTAAGATCTGTAAGTATATAAAATTTCGCGCGCTCATTCGTCCTAAATCATCATACATTTCGCAACATACTTGCAAAAGTGCTAATTCGAACGTAAACCAGCTTAGCAAGTGTGGTCGGATGAGATAGCATGCATTTAAACCCCGCGCATAAATAGTTCGTGCCGTCAACTAGTCACCTGCTGGTCCCAAAACATTTAAAGAGTTTTACATCGACTCAAAAGAAGAATTGTGTGCTCTGATATGGCAACGAAAACATGTAAGTATATGTTTTTGTTTAATCGGATATCTACTTAAATGAACCCCAATAAAATAACTAATATTTACCCAGTTTTATTAATTTGACGAAAGTTGATACCCATTAATACTATATTAGTGTTTGGTAATAATGTTCGCAACGATATATTATCATAATTATGATTAATTACTTACTTATTAATAAGTGTATTCAAAGCCTGATTAGTTATTAGGTGGCATACAAATAAATAATTAGTTAATGTATCACAAAATACAAATAAGCTTGCCGCCTGACCATTTCACCTAAGAGAAATATATTTATTTTCGTCATAAACAGAATCACCTCGGAAATCTTTTCAAGAGAATCAATGATCTGCGTCTACAAGTTGTTGTTGTAGTAATACTATTAAAGTCGTCACAATCTAAGAAGTCCTTTGAAGTTTCTCATTTTACATGCCGCGGTGGCTTTCTACGTGAGAAATTGAAAAATGAAATTTATAATTATAATTGGTTGCTACGAGTATGTTACCGATACACTATAATAACGAGTGTCATTCGCAAGTATCAGGTTTAATTATTATTAAGTATTTTTATAGCTGTCAAAACGGGCATTTTTTTTTTGCCAACTTTAAGGCACAGATACCCCTTAGTAGTTGATTTTAAAACGAGAATCACGTGTAAACAGCTGGTCGTAAATTTCCGATAAAATATATGTTACATTAGACCATTTTCTTAATAATTTAATCTTAGCAAATTTTGAATTTTATTCGTAATTGTGATAGTGTAATTAATTTGTAAAGTTATGTCTAACATGGATAAAAAAGCGACAATTGCACCAAAACCGCCGGGCGTATTATAATGAAATTTTCACCATCTCAAAGACAATTTCACTATCTACATTTTGATATAAGGCTTTTTTTTAAGTCCTAGAATAATAAGGCAAGTACAAAAAGCAACTGAAATTTGGGTTTGGGTTGAACTTTTGCGCGTTTTGTTCCGTCTATGTCGTTAACGACTATCTTTGTTATCAAAAGTATTATCACGCCCGTATTCCCCGAAAGCTTGGACAGACCTAATAGTATCTACAACCAAATATTATTAGGTCCAAAAGACAATGTGACTATTGGCACACACTAATAATTCCAGCTGAAAAAGTCCAAAAACATTTTGCCTGCCTTGAAATTCAAACTCAAGATCTAAATGCTCTGCATTAGCGCTTGCGACCTAACGAGGCATTTGTAATTTAAACAACTCTAGATGAAATTCAGTAAATAGTTAGTCGTTTAAATTATAAATACCTATAGGTATTTTAGTTTTAGTTCGAAAGTGTCAATCACGCATAACATTTCACTCAATATTTAATGCTCGAGCGAAATCAACGAATTGATGAAATACAAACAGCTCAAACAAGGCGGTGGGTTTTCCCTAGATATGCGACTTAATATGTAGTTTGTACGAGTATTGTTTGTATTATTTATTTCCCTAGGGCAATGGAAATTATAGGTAATTTCGTACTTTAATTTGCTTAAACAAACATGTGGGTAGCAGAAGAGCGATGAACTGGTGAAATGTGTCTTTATAAATTTTCAGCTAATTAATTTTAGGGTTATAATAACTTACTAATCTGTTTAATGGATGAAATAGTTATTTATGCTACAAGTGCGGAAGGTAGGTTATTTCCGATGAGAGACATTTTTATTCACGAGCGAGCGAAGCGAGTGAGTGGATAAATCGACACGACTCGGAAATCATCTTACGTATGTGTATAATACAACATTTTACTATGCATTGTGCGAGGAAATAAATAAATTAATAAAATGAAATTAATAAAATGGCGGGCTTATTCAAGCGCGTTCAGCATATCCACAGATTAACTAATAGTTCCTCGTGCATATCTACTGCGCATGTGCAAATAGCTGTCACATCGTAACGCAATAAGGCACGAGCAAAATGTACGTTCTGCCAAATATATTTAATAAATATTTAAAATTAATTTATTGATCAAAATCTACATCTAGAGTAATTAAAAACGCCTAAAATGAAGTATTCATTTTATTTTACCTTTTATATGATTGATAATCTGTACATAACTAATTTTTAAAACTTTTCTCAAATAATAAAAACTCTATGCGTCGGGCTGACGTTGAAGTTAAAAATTAAAAAGCACTAGTGAAAAAAAGTGACACTTTCCGCACAGTTTGGCAAGGAGGACAAGCATTGTAAAACATTTTATATCAAAGGAGATGTTTCATTTTTGTATGGGACTCCGGCCATAATATGTACCTTTTAGGAAAGCTGGGCAACTAACCCCTTAATAGAATAAAGTAACATTTTTTCATAATAACAAATGTTTTTTACATACAAATTAAAAATAATAAATGTTTGACCTTTATCGTGGCATTTATGTGACAGACATGAGAGGATTTAGTTTTGACGTTTACCTAACCTAGAAAGTGACGTGACACTCAGTAGTCAAACAAAATGGCATTTTGAATTATTCGTTCAGAAGTACACTTCAGAAGAGTAAAATGTATATATTTTTAATGATGAAATCGTCACACTTACTTTTATATTATTCGTAAAAGATGTTTATGAGAATAAAAGTATTTTTCACTAGTACAAGAACACTTACCTTTCGTATTTAACGTCTACGTTATTTATGCATTGACGTGACATGATTACAGAACGAAATCGAAATGCAAACTATGAGAGACGCCATGTTGAATAGATTATGGCAATAATTGAAAAACTATTACTTTTTGTATTCAAGAAATCAGGCTTAAATTTAAAAAAGAATATTTTTCCTCAATGCATAGCATTTTCCCCACTTTTTTGATAAATCTACATCTCATGGCCGAAAATGATACATCTGCTTTAATATGTTTCAAAATATATCGCGAGTTGTCCGAAAAAAATCTGTCATGACCAATGAGATTTTATCAAAAGAGACATCATACTAGAAATAAAAACATCGCGATATTTTACTTTAGCTGCCTACATAGTATTTATGGAACTTGAAATTTAATTTTTATCGCTGAATAGTTTAAAACATCATAGAGATATAAATAGGATCCTGTTGTCAGAAAGAAATAAACATATTGTTCAAACGTACGTTCGTGTCGTGGCCAGTCGCAGGACGGACTGTATTCACTCAAGCTGGTCAGCTTGTGTTTATATTGCCGCGCAAACGTGGGTAAAACGTATCAACCTTAGTATCGATTTATATAACATCATTGATCAAGACTATAATTAATTAACAATTCAAAAATGAATTCGATGACTTAAGATAAACCAAGTAACGAACAGTAATGTGGATCATAATGCCTGAAAAGATTACTATTTGTGAGAGGGTATAATACTTACCTAGATACATAGTTGAATTTAGCTTCTTTAACATAAAATTAAGAATCATTTTATGTTAAAGAAGCTAAAGTCAACAGAGTCCCAGTTATGTGTTAGTTATATTAGGGTAAACTCAACTGAGTTTTCAAAAGAGATGATAGTCATGCCATCATGCATCAGGACCCACTCATGACTACGACAACTCTGCCAAGAATGTCTGACAAAGAAGACGAGACAACACAGATAACAAAAAAATGTCCAAGAGCGAGCGAAGTGAGCTCGGGAGCTTAGGACACCCCGACAAGGATTACTTTAGCCCCTGCAGACAGAAATAGGGGCCCCGCAATCGTTGCTTGAGTAATAATATTTTGAGGTAACTATTTTGCTGTGCAATCAGTATGTTCCATTGGAATTCGGCTTATTTTTGGATACAAAAAACTCCCACTCAAAACACACCACACATTACTTTCTCATTTCGCACTACCCTCAAATTAATGACATCTTCATTCAAAACTACTCTCACCGATTTGTGTAACGACACAAAGTACGTAAGCGGCGGCGCGCCGCAGACAGAGGGGCCACTCTCACTTTGACATTTCGGTTTTACAGGGAATATTGGGCAATATTGGACCGAGCTCAGTCGCGGCTGTCATGATTGCTTTGTGCAGGCGTTTGTCACGTCATTCATACATTAAGTACTGTAACGAGGTTGGTTGCATTGGATGGGTTACTTTTTATTACTTGTTATAGACCGAATTTACTTTTTTGTTTTTAATTCTTTCTTTCAATTATTTTTAAGTTATAAAGGTCATTAATCTTTCAAGATGACAAATTAGGTTTAATTTCGTGATATTAAATGGATATTTGATGCCCTGTCTACCCTCTAAGGCATGTTAGCATGATATGATGTATGTTTAGACGAATCTATGTATTTATGTTTGTAACTTGGGCAACCTACTATTTTTTTTAATTCGGAATCAATATAGTAGCAACCCTAGTGAATCTGTCAAGTTTAGCTGTCAATTTTCTAAACGGCGGTAGTGGCCCTTCTGTATACTTACTATTTTGTGGTAACGACGTATAATTGTGATGACAGATGACTTATTATGCTCAGTGACATCAAACATCGCTTTAATTTAAATAACAGACATTAGAGATATTTTGGTAATGAGGGCGATTAATTCATATCTGGTTCTTATTTAAGCGAAACGAACAAGGTCGAGTGTTGGATGAGAAAACTGAGTCTTTGCAGTTAGGTATAAATCTAGAAACAATCTGTCCAGCTTTTTTACAAATTTTATGTTGCGGTCTTCACTCTAACCGGATGCAACAGCAAGCGTTGCCTAACCTCGTAGATCGACCCTTGCGGCTGGTATAATTAGGTCCCGAGTTCCATAATTGTAGCTAAGTACGTGTATAAATGAATTAAAATAAACTCATTAGAATGATAAATTGTGGCGTATATGCACATATTTGCAAGAAAAAATGCAATAATACGCGGCATTCCGGTTAAACGGTTTACTAGTTCAGAATGACTTAATAGATTTTTTTTGCGTTGCGAATAATATTGTTCATCATCGTTATAATCACCTTAAGGCGTATACATTCACTACTACTACTATCTATCTAGCCGGTTTCGGCCACAGCGACCGCAATCATTGGCTACTCAATGTGGTTGACAGCTCAGATTTGCTGCTCTGTTATGTGCTCTCATGTGACTTGCTTATCCACCCTTGGCCGAAAATCTCCGAGCACTGGCAGACACGTCAGAACACCGTTGGCTACGTGATAAATAGTAGCTGTTGGTGGTCTAGCTTTGAGGTCGTCGCATTTCAGGTCCAATGCCGACCTCCTTTTATCCGCTAAGGCCTGCACCTGCTGCTGCACACGACGTCTCCACTCGGGCCGATTTTGTGCCTGATTCCCCCAAAGCGTGGGGTCAATGTCGCCTCTCTTCATGTGTCTATTCTGAACATCCTTGACGCGGAGGAACTGCCCACCACGCCTCCGTTTCCCTTCCTGGAGTTCAGAACAGAATATACGCTTATCTAGCCTTTGTTCCTGCATCCTGGAGACATGCCCACACCACCTAAGCTGGCGTCTCATCAGGTAGGCCTCTATACAAAGGACCTTTGCTCGTCTTAGGACGTTTGTGTTTCTTCGATCTGACCATTTGATGTTCAGTATGCATCGGAGGCATTTCTAATGGAATATAAATTCACTAATGTTAACGCAGTACTGGTCGTGCCTCGCAGTACTCGGAGCCTGAATATCAATATTGAACCTACTTTTCGACAATTTTGTTTGCAAAATATTCTTTGATTTTACTTATGAAGAAATTTTAGCCATCAATTTTCTGAGTAAAAATATTTTTAAACATCCAAGTCGGTTTTGGAGGTGTATCCAACAGTAGTGAAATAATATCGTGTTGTTATTTTTTTTTAAAGCAAGACTATTAGTTACACGAAAATAACATGTTTCACAAATAATGTACATGTATCAGTAATTTTTTTTTTCAAACCTATTAACGTAGCTGTTACTAAGGAGTATGCTTTAGTTAGAAAGTAACTATTTTACGGCACCAAAGTGGTGGAAGGCCCTTAATATAACGTTTCCAATTAACACACCCTGTGTTGATGATGTATATACAAGTCATATACATCTGTCCCTTACACACACTCAAAATAACCTTACTCTAAGAGCTTATGGTCACCCCCCTGGCCTCGGATCCAGTGCAAGTTGGTGAATGTTACAAGACGTGTCTTTTTATGGCTGGCTTTTTTTGGGACCAGCTTAGGACTTTTTATGATGTATTCCCTCACCGTTTTTGAGAGCACGGGCTTTACACTGGCTGACTACTAGCCGTTTGGCTAGATGGGCAGACATTGTTGCCAAATGAACGTGGTGCATTGGTGCGGATTAGCACAAGGAAAAAGTGGCTTTTACGCAACAGTCGACAAAGTCGGGCTGTGGATGATGATGAATGTAGGGTGACAGAAAATACGTGAAACATGAAATGCCTTTCAGCTGGATGATAATCTCGTGCATGATAAGCTGTGTGCATAAGTAGGTTCTTCAAAATATGTACGAGTATGATTCTGTCGTTCAATAATAAGTAATTAAAATAGTGACATAGAAGAAGAGTGTATGTACTGAAAATATGTGCATATTTGTAGGAAACATGCAATAACAGGCGCCATTCTGGTTAAACGATCTACTGCTGCAGAATAATTTATGAGTTATCTTGTAGTACTATAATTGCATTTGAAGTAATTGCCTTGATGTCATTATTAGTCTTACGTCATCTCCAGAACAAGATTATAGACCAGTTTATTTTTGTTCGCCTTTTCTGTCTCACTCCAGGGCTAAATCCTTCCTCTGTTCTTTCAACTTTTACGAGTCGGCGCTTACTCCATCCAGTTCTGGTGTAACATGGTTTTTTTTTGGACTGGAAATCATCCAATGACTGCCCCCTCTTTTGGATATAGCGGGAGGGCGTGTCAGACTTTTACTGACTAAACCCATCCGTGTTACTTCACAAAAAAAAAATAAAAAAATATGGCTACTTCGTTTATACAGTCCCTTCAAGGTCTGCTGCAACCCAGTCACTTTCTCAGGCTGTATTACTGTGAGCATTTATGAGCTCAATCGTTTATTAATTTTGAGCTGAAGATATTTTTATTTCAACTTAACCTTACATAGATACTTTTGAATTGCCAAACAAAAAAATAATCTAGTTGCACATTCACAAGCGTCGGTAGGTCTCTATGGGGAAGAATATGCAATGAACTCCACGGACACTCTTTTCTATCAGTTTGAATTATTTGCTTATATCATTCTTGTTGGAAAAATACATATATGTAAGAACGATGTAAAAGATGTACAAGTTAAATGAAAAAATACAATAAGTACGCAATTAAAAGCAGGCTGAGGCATCTAAGTTATGACCAATGCCATCAGATGGCGCCCGTTCACGAACATGACGCATGGATTGGCACCACTCAGCTCAACCATCATGAAGGGAACCGAATGATCCAACACATGTGCCATGTGTCAGAGAAAAATTAAAGAGAGCATGACATATTCTCAACTGCCAGGGCACACACAAGTCAACGAACGACATATAGGTACAATAAATGATAAATTTAAAGTGGTTACATATCACTTACATATATGCTATGCAGTAATATAATACTAAAAGAAATTGAGTTTATACAATACAAATATATTCATACAGTCTTCAGAAGGTCCAATCATACTTCAAAACAAAAAAATGTGCTGTTAAAATGCAAAAAAAAATGTTCAGCTTATCACTTGTTTTTGCGTCCTAGTGGTTGTGGAGCAGGACTAGCATAGAACCAAGCGTATTTATTAGCTATGAAATCCCCCAACTTATAATATGCTTAACTGCATAGTTTGCGTTTTAAATAAGTTTTAAATTTCGTATATTTAAACCTACTTTCAAGCACTGTTGCTTATACCTCGGTCCCTAAAAAGAACTACGCTAGGAAATCCTATGTCTGTGGTGTGCAAGGTTGATGTAATGTATGACCACCCAAATTTTGTATTCTATTCTATTCTGAATTGTACCGGACGCGCACTTTTAGGCGATCTTTAACACCCTCATAACTAAGACGTACCAGGACCACATAACATCAGAAGAGTAATCCATTAGCCGTCTATTTAACACTAAGAGGGCACTTAATATTCAAAGCGAGTATCTCTGTCCGCTCCTGCTAGCCTGATGACGTTGTAATAACCGAAACTGTTTGACAATTTAGATTATAATTTGTTTGGTTAAATGGTTCATTAAATGAGCTCATCCCAAAAGAGTTTCTGTTTCCATAACATAATATCACGGCTGTTTTCTTCGAAGGGTAAAGCAGAGGTGTACCCACATACCCACATTTCATCGGTTACGTTTACGTCCTATTAAATTATTTAAACTATTCACCCTCTAAAAAGCTTATTTTATTCACTGAAAACAGTAAATAAAAAGCACTTTTAATCACTATTTTGTTTTTTTTAATTTAGAACACACCAATTTATTCAACCTCCATCTAAATGCTATACAACTTCCTTGTGCAAAAAATACTCGATAAAAACGCCTTGTGCAAAGAATACTCGACATATAAACTCCTTGTGCTTTTCGCTTAAATCTTAATTTTTCTCGTAGTCAAGTATAGTATGCAATTCTTGAATAAAACGTATTTATATCAAGGGCCTTGAATCATTCGCATCGCTCATCTAACACTTGAATCACTCGCTATGCTCGTAATTCACCTATGTCCCTCGCTTTTAATCCGTCCTTTATTCACTAGTTGCATAATATACTATTAAAATAATAATTTCTTGCTGTACTAACAGTTTGCACCAAAGCGCACAGCAAGCCATGTAATAGGGGGTGACCCCATTATTATCGGCCCGGGCACAAATCCAGACTCCTGGCTGCTACTGAGGAATTCCAAATGGAAAAACCCAATAACACTTTGCTCGACACGGGAGTCGTAACTTGGTCTTCGTGCTCAGGAGTATAACTTGCAACCACCATACCAACGAGGCAGTTATTTTGGTTAAATGCTTCGTTTAATGAGTTCAACGCTAATGAGGTTCTGTTTCAATTTAATATTGAATGTGTGGTTGGCATTAATTGTTTGTTTTGTGCCATGCAGGTTGTTAGTATTGAGAGAATAATTTAAATATAGTTATTGATTTGGGTGACTAGCTATTAAAAGGGGTCAAACGATTGGTATATCGACTCTCATTATTATAAGTACCTGGGCGACCGAGCTCCGCTCGTGTGAATAAAGAGAAAACGACGTTTTCTAAAATGAAACCTAGGTAGATCGATTTATCGCCTCCGAAAGGGCCTGCATACTAAATATCATGAAAATCGTTCGAGCCGTTGCCTAGATTCAGATTATATATACACTAGCTGACCCCCGCGGCTTCGCTCCCGTCAAAATTATAGCCTATGTTACTCGGGAATAATGTAGCATAGGCGATAGAATTTTAAAATCGGTCCAGTGGTTTCAGAGCCTATTCGGTACAAACAAACAAACATACAAAAAAATCTTTCTTCTTTATAATATTGGTATAGATACATATTTATAAGAATTATAAGTCGTAACTTGTATAAAGGTTTTAGATAGATATATACCAGGCTGTCACAGTCCCACTGCTGATCAAAGACTTCTTCTCCTACAGAGAAGGTCTCCTACAGGGAGGCATTAATTACCACGCTTGTTGAAGACGGCTTGGCAATTTCAAACATATATTAATTATAAGTCCAGGTTTCCTCATGATGTTTTCCGTCTCCGTTGTCAGCGATATCCAAGATAAATTTAGAAATTACCAGACATAGAATGCCAGTCAATACGAGTGTTCAAATGATTGCTTTCATCATTTTACTAATCTTGTTAGGAAAAATAACATCGGGATTTCTTTAATATTTCAAAACACGTTTCCTAGGAAAGCAACTATTTTGTAAAAGGAACTACTATACCTTTGAAATTTTAGTGAAAGAAGCTCCATCATAGTAACAGTTTTTGTGTGAAATATCAAGTATAAAGAATGTAGAAGTAATAATGACAGAATAATAAACTGAACTCGTTAATAGTCTTCATCAAGTAAATATGAAAAGATAGTGTTTCCTTCTTTTCTTTATATGTTAATTTATTTGTCACAGAAAAAATTGTTCATATAAAAAATAGCATGGTATCAAGTAAAATTACAGAACTAGAAAATAGTCAAGGGCTGATTTCTTATCTACGGAATAAAAACTATTGTGTAAAAAACACATTAAAATAAATTAAGAAGAAGTAAACTGAGAAATAGACAGATCCAGTCAGCGACTTTGTTTTTAACCGACATCCCAAAAAGGAGGCGATTATCAATTCGATTGTATTTTTTATTTATTTTTATTTGTGTTACCTCAGAACTTTTTACTAGGTGAACCGATTTTGACGATTTTTATTTGAAAGCTGGTGCTTGTCATGTGGTCAAAAACAGGAACATCGACTTTTTATTTGGAAGTTCGTATTTTTTTGTAAAAATGTTTTTTATATAATTTTGAAATACTTGAAGGAATACTTCGACGCCTGAGTGTACATTTCTTTTGTATATAGCCAAGTCTATAACCTTAGCGCTGACCTCGCAAGGGTCTCCTCGCAAAGCAAAGGTGCTTGTGTTTTGATACACATACACAAGGAGCAGGACAGAGATGAGGTGTCGTCTCGAGTTCGCACTAAAATACATTACAGAGAAACAGGCTCAAAGCGTGCTCAGGCGCTTCCTCTGGTATAGCCATGAACACTATGAGAATTGGTTAGTCGATAATTAAATTATAATTGAGTATGTATGTAGTTACAAAAGTTTCAGTTTAGTCGGATTCCAGGAAGTGCTAGAAAAATGGATTACTAGTTGCCGAACACGCATACTAAAGCGAGATAAACACACCAAACAACAACACGGACACTAATGTACTACCACTCTAGAAGTGTCAGTAATGACACCCAACTGATGGTTTCACCGGACTTGGTATTGAGTTACATGAAGCCTTTTAGTGTAGGAATATCGTTGGTACTAGTCACAGAGCATGGAATTACCTAGAGATGCTATCCATATCCCTTTCACGGAGAGAAGGCCTGTGTCACAGCAGTGGGAACATTAAAATGCTTTTGATGATGATGCTATTCATACTATTAATTAATCCTTTTTTGTATATATACTATCCTAAAGTAAATCTGTCTCTGATATATTTTCATGCCTCAATGGCTGAATAGATTTGGATAAAACTACACACACAAGTAGACCATGGTCTGGATTATCCCTTGGGATAATTTCCAACTTTCACGCGGGCGAATCCGCATATAGAAACAAAAGAAATATTTGTGTCCGCACGATGTATGCAGAGTATAAGTTTCGACTGTCGTAATCAGAATTTCACGGGCCGTAAATTTTTGTAAAGCCGAAAACATGCATCGGAAAATAAGTAAGCCGCCTGAAAGTATGTTCTCAATCTAAGTATACAATTACACAGACTTGATTGTTTTGAGTAGTAGTAGTGGAACTCTTTGCCGCACTTAGACACTCATTTGGTCCATTGTGCGTGGGAGTTCTGGCTAACATAACCAGTCTAGCTCCGCCCAAAGGCACTGAAGATTCCTGGGGACTTCACAGGCTTTGCGGAGTTACCTCAATGTTCCAAAGATTCCTGCACATTGGAAAGCCACGGCCTCAAATTTCAAGATGACGTGGGCGACTGATTCCTTGGCGTTAAAGCAGACCCTGCAAAGTGGGTTGTTTGTGGCGCCTATGTTGAAAAGTTGTTTGTTAAGAGGGTGCGGCCCGTAATTGTCCCTATGATTGTTGTAAGATTAATGCTTAATTTAAAAATACTTTGATTGGTTTGTACTAAAAGGTTTGACTATTCAGACTTTAGCAACGTCTAACGTAGATGCGTCTTGGTGCTCTGTGGTTCTAACCCAACGACCAAGATAAAGGTATTGCACTAGGTTTTTGGTGGCAATAAAAAGCCGATAGTTGGTATTTTTTTTTAAGAGCTCATAGTTTTAAACCTCGGTCGATAAAATGCGATTAATTCGGTACGTGCGTGACTTACAGGCCAGAAACCATAAAAATACTGTTAAAGTAAATAAGTGTTTTGGTAATTAAGTAAGTATGACAGTAATTTTATTAGTTACAATGGATTATCCTTGTTAAAGAATTTAGAAACCTCAGCTATACCTTATATTGGTTTTGGAGAAACATAATGAACTCGTTTGTTTAAGTAGTAATCTACTTAACGGTATCGATTTATGCATTGTCATTCTCCAAGGGACTTTCCTGATGGAAAGCAGGCGAGGCGAAGCAATTTACATTGCGCCGGTAGGCGATATCGGGCACGTATTTTCTAAGAAAATTTTACTCG
Organism: Orthosia gothica; assembly: GCA_949775005.1. Lineage (NCBI taxonomy): Eukaryota > Metazoa > Arthropoda > Insecta > Lepidoptera > Noctuidae > Orthosia > Orthosia gothica. The sequence goes on along the minus strand of OX459047.1, from coordinate 11,708,409 downwards.
CGAAGCGCATTGCTTTGAATCCAAATTCAAATTCAATTTATTTTATCCATAATGTACATACAGGTGGTAAATATTAGTTACGGAAACAATTATGGACCCTGTCGGGCACACCAACATTCGAAATACAGCAATTGTCTAGGAGAGAGGAATAGCGCTTAATATTTTTATTATATAGCTATCATAATAAGATTTCAGTTGTATTTCCAATGTATTTGTTTTTATTTGGATGAATGTTCCTACTAAAGAATCCATGTGAACCTACGTGCAATTTCACTTAGTAAATATCGCCTATTAGTGTGATATTAATCGAATCGTGTCGAACCATCATCACTTAGATTTAAATGGCTTCCACAGAAACTTACAAAATGTTAAATTTTAATACTTTTTACCCAACTGCCGAAGGAGGGTATTGCCGAATCAGTCTATGTATGTAGGTAAGTTTGTGCCTATGAGGCGTTCTAGAGGCCAAAAGCGTTGGCCGATTTTGATGATTCTTTCGTCAATCGATTCGTCTTAACCTTGCAAGTGTCACTGGCTTCATTAAAATTGGAAAATAGCAAAATGGTAAATTTTGGGGGACATATTGTGGGAGCCCAATAATTACTTTTCTTCCAAACCCATCATGTGGACTATCAAAATAAAGGGTTTTAAGAGGTGATTTCAAAAGTATATGATACTTATATGTTTAAATGTACCTAATTCAAATAAAAAAGTTATAAATAAAAAAGCAGTCGGAGGATACTTCTGTTTTTGGTCAGCCAGCTCGCGAATATGTATCCTCCGACTGCACATTATAATTTTCTTCTTGTTTACGTCTTTTTAGTTCGCTTCTTAAGCAGTCGGGTTTTTAGATTTTTTGAATTAACTTTTTTTTACATCATCAATTCTAGCTACTACCTACCTTCACTTAAAATCTCCTACTAATGCACTACACAACATTATCCTCACTTAAACCCTTACAATTTGAATAAAATTCCCGTAGCTACCTCATAACGAGACGATTCACCGCTATACCATATTATGGCTACTCCACACCGTACCCAAATGGGTTTCGTGGAATTATGACCCTTACTCATGGGTAAAATTTAAGTAAGGGCGAATGTAGCAGGCCTGTATAAGCTTTTTGTTCTTCGTGTATTAAGCCACACCTGTTTTCATGAGTCGGAAGGGGTGTTTTAATTGTACGTCCAATTGTCGCCTGTTAAAACGAAACTTTAGTGTCATCAAATATTCGCTGAAGGGTTGGGCATAAGTGTTAATAAACGCCCACATTTTGACAGTTTTCCTGAGTAATATGGAGTGAATCTATATTGCTTAAGTTCAGACTCTAGACTAGGATGATACTGCGAACATTTCTAATGGCAATACCGAATTTCACACTGCCTTGTTTGGGATATAACTCACCGTGAGTAATATTCCCAAATCAGGCAGAGTGAAATCCGCAGGCTTATTACGTATCTTTTGCAAGAGCAAAACGATAGCGATTTTTGCGCAATAATAGCTCTTCCATACAGAAGTTTTAGAGTTGTTGGCGGTTTTTTTTTAAATAAGTGCATTCGACAAACAGCGAGCGATTAGCAAACGATTGTATAGGACCTACCATACCTACACTGCAGGTAATGCCGATTTTTATGACATAAAGCGTTTGATCGCTATCGTTTTGCTTTTGCAAAAGATACGTAATAAGCCTGCCGGTCAGCAGTGGGTTTGCTACCACTAAACCGATGACCATAGTTAATTTACAAGTCTTGCATCTTTTTGCTAGTAGATTATGATAATATTGCTAACCTAGAGGAAAATGAAAGAAGTATTATATAAAGCTGTCGTGGTTCCAGTCCAAAAAAAGGATGATGCTTTCGGTCATGTATGCCTCCGTTTTTATATCTTACTGAAATCATGAAGACATCAAACATTACAATAAAATACCAGAGGATCAAACCTAGAAAACAACGTTCTACAATGTAGTCTACGTCTTCCATGATCTTTTAACTGTCTAAAACTATATTCCACTTTGGCAACAATAGCTTCTTGTCGTCATTTACTCAAACAATTGTCAGAGTAAATGACGGTCATAAACGCGCTACAATTTATATCCAAGCGAATGTAAGGAAAAATATATTAACAGACCACATATCGGTGTAATTGAGCACTTTATTTGATGCATCGCGTGTGTATATGACGTTTAATTTACGTGTTTGTTGATTCAGAATAATAGTCTTTAGTATTTACGTTATACACGCATGTTTTCTTTGGCAACGACTGTATTTACGCAGACAGGATGTCCGACTGTATGTTTTAGTTTATATCGGACTTAGCTGCAGAATTCAGCTCGTAAATTATATGATACTCTCGACTGTATTTTATCATTAGTTCAGCAGTTTTTAACCCAAAGTATATTATTTGAATGAAAACATTCATTTAACAACTATTTAATTTACATAATTAACTGAATACTTCACGTAAAGGTTATTAAAGGGTTCTTATTATTTCTATTCTCCTTATTTTGTTTACACTTCAAGCGAACAGAATAGCCCACAGAACTTTGTATCCACAAACAACTTGAAACAATACCGACTATTTGTCTAGTCTTGTTGGATCTGACCCTCATTGTGCTCTGTTTGTTCCAGGTAATCGAAAATAGCCGAGAAATGACGAACGTGCCCGAAGTGAGGAACGAAACGACAGTGTCCCAAAATTAAACTGCCATGACATCCGAGGAACCACTCGATGTCGTCGCGAAAAAAGACGCCAAAAAGACTGATGAGTGCGCCAACTTCGATATACCAGAACACAAAAAGGACAAAAGTGTAGTTGATACAAAACAAAAACGTTCCCACGAACTCATGAGGTTGGTTTACGAACTACCCGATGAAATTAAGAAACCAGAAATTATAGAAAATAACAATATGTTGAAAGAAAACCCACCGATCACCATAGTGGAGATCACAGAACAGAATGGTTGTGCTGAGTTAAATGCTACTCAATGTGATAACGATTATTTTAATGTAGACGGCAGTCCCAAGGACTTAGGCAATAAGGTGGTATACGACGTGCTAGCAACTAATGAACTGATAATGCACTGTGCGGAGGAGTTTAAGGAGGTTATAGACAGATCATCACCGGATGACTGTAGTGATGAAGACTTGATAGAATTGAAGAAGCTATTGGAAGGGAAGCCTAGGGTTTTGGATAGGTATATACGGGAATGTGCGACAACTGATGAAGTGACGAGGCTTCATAGCTTAACATCATCAGGTCCGTTATCTCCAAGGCCGCACCACGAGGCAAGGAGTACATCGGTGACATCAGATCTGTTCCAGTTATGGCTGTCGTCGTCTCCAGTTAAGGTAAGTGATAATTTTTAATGTTTTATGTTGTATATGACATGCTAATGTTCGTGATGATTGAATACGTAATTAATGTGTTTTTAATATCAGTATTTAGCAGAACTGATTTGGGAAGACGGATATATTTGTAATGGTTGAGGAAAACATTTTGAATTAAATCAGATAAGATAAGTATCAGAAAAAACTGTTTCTTCTATTATTATTTTTATTTACATGTTCCGTTTCCGTGACTGTGTCCGTGGCATCAACAGTGGGCCTTCTCAGAATACCAGCGCAGTATTATTTTCTTTTAGATGTCGCTGCACAAGCTGAGATAGGAGCCTTTTTGGTCTCGCACTGGCGTTTTTGCTTGACTCGTGTCTCCTGTAGGAGTCACAAATAAATATTTTTTCTTTCTTTAAGTTAACTTCAGTTTTACCATTAAATATTTCTTCTATGCTAAATTGCAAATTTCATTAGCAGGCTTATTCTATCTGCAATGGCGATAGTCGAAATGAAAAAAAATTTGACGGGTTGATCACGTCAAGTGACATGTCGATCGCGCTTGGTGATCTCATACATTTCTGACGTTTCACCAATTGCTATAACGATGGTTTCGTTGAAAGAATATCTTTTTTTGCCTAGAGTTTCTGGCTTGATAATTATATTATGTATTTTGGTAATAAGACCAATAGCATTTCATATCGTAATTGTATCGTTCCGTTTATATCTCAGAAGATTTTCATCACGATGCTTTCGTTGACAGAATATCAGTTTTTTGTCTAGATCCTCTGGTTTGATAATAATATTATGTATTTTAGTAATAAAACCAATAGCATTCCATATCATAATTTTATAGTTCCGTTTATATCTCTTGGTATTCTCAAAGTCAAAGTCAAAGTCAAATGTGTTTATTTCAAGTAGGCCATTATGTGGCACTTTTGAACGTTAAAATTTAAATTTAATAAAAATTGATTCTACCGTGCATTCGGAAATGTAGGTTGTTATGGAGAAGAACGCACAAGAAACTCCATACTTACTCTTTTAAAAAAAGTTTTATACAATATTTATATAGGTACATACATTAATAAATTCGTATACGTGAGGACGATGTACCCAGCACTACTATACTACATATAGGTATGAGAGAATTACAAGCATTAACAGGTAAATTCCTTTACTTGATAAATAGGAACATGGTCCTCACGTACTTACAAATAGTGCAAACATAGGTACATTACCTAATTAAACAACAACAGAACAGTGTGCGAGTCAATTTTTTTAAACAAAAAAAAGAAGAAAAAATAAAAATAAAGCGTTACTATAATTATGAATATAATACAAATTAACCATTTTGATTTTGTCCACACCAAAGATAGGCCTATGGAGCAGGACCAGCATGTTTCCAAGCATTCTTATCTTGAATATAATCATCTAATTTGTAATATGCTTGTTTACAAAGTGTGCTTTTAACTATTGTTTTAAATTTTCTTTCATTTAACTTTAATATCTCACAAGGTATTTTGTTATAGAATTTAACACAGTACCCCATGAAAGATGTGTGTACTTTAGCTAATCTATATGATGGTTGATCTAACTTATCTTTATTTCTGGTATTACAATTGTGTCTATCACTAACTTTACTAAAGAGATTTAAATTTTTCCTTACATACATAATATTTTCATAAATGAATTGGCAAGAAACTGTCATAATATTAATCTTTTTAAATAGCTCCCTAAGAGATTCTCGGTGACTTAACTTATATATGGCTCTGACAGCTCTCTTTTGCAATATAAATATTGATTCAATGTCAGCCGCCCGACCCCACAGTAAAATACCGTATGACATAATGCTGTGAAAGTAACTAAAATAGACCAAACGCGCGGTTTCTACATCCGTTAACTGTCTTATCTTTCTAACAGCATAAGCGGCTGAGCTCAGCCGTCCTGCCAGAGATGTTATGTGAGGCCCCCATTGTAATTTGTCATCTAGAGTGATTCCTAGGAAAACTGTTTGATTTACATAGTCCAGCTTTTCTCCATTCAATATGATGTCACATTCGCTACTTCTAACATTCGGCAATGTGAATCTAATACATTTGGTTTTTTTTTCATTTAGTACCAAATTGTTTGCCGTGAACCAAGTTTGGACCTGATGAATAGACTTATTCACATCATCAAGATCTTGTGATCGTCGATCTATTTTAAATATCAAAGATGTGTCATCAGCAAATAACACGATCTTCGGTTGATTTTGTAATAATTGGGGCAAATCGTTAATGTAAACTAAAAAGAGGAATGGACCCAATATAGAGCCTTGAGGAACGCCCATTGTCATTTCAGACCCTAGTGAGTTTACGCCGTTTACCTGAACTTTAAGTTGTCTGGCTTTCAAATATGATCTAAGTAATTCAAGGGCCGTATGCCTAATCCCATAGTGCTCGAGTTTTAACAATAGTGTCTCATGGTTAACGCAATCGAACGCTTTCGAGAGGTCGCAAAAGATTCCAATGGCGTCTTGTGCTTCTTCCCAGGCGTTAAAGATGTTCTTTATTAGGGTGACGCCAGCGTCAGTTGTGCAACGCCCTTTGGTGAAACCGTATTGTTGATCATGAAAGATGGAATGTTTGTTAAAATGACGCAACAATTGGTTGAGCATTAACTTTTCGAAGACTTTACTGAGAACCGGCAGAATTGAAACTGGCCTATAATTATTGGCTTCCTTGCTATCCCCGGATTTAAACAATGGAACTACTTTACTGTGTTTCATGAGGTCCGGAAAAATTCCTTGATCGACACTCGTGTTAAAAATGAAAGCTAAATAGGGTGCAATAGTTTCAATGATTGATTTACATACTTTTACAGATAATCCCCAAAGATCTTCTGTTGATTTAATTTTTAGATCTTTAAAAGCTTTTAAAATAGCCTGGGGGTTTGTATGTTGAAACTTAAACTCCGAAGGGCACGCATTTACATTCTTTCTAAGTAAGTCAGCAGAGAGCACGGGTGAGGAGTTTAAAGCTGCTGTAGTTTTAAAAGGAATATTAACAAAAAAGTTTTCAAATTCCTGAGCAACCTCTACATCTGAATGTATGGGACCATGTGCAGTCGCTAAATTAATTTCAGTATTACGCTGTTTTTTTCTACCTGTTTCATTATTTATTATTTTCCAGGTAGTTTTTATTTTATCGTCTGCTGATTTTATTTTATTGCTTATATACAGCGCTTTAGCTATTTTGCATGCAGTTTTAAAAGTTTTTGAATAATTCGCAACATATTTATCAAAGCTTGCATTATACATATGTTGCTTTAGGCCATAAAGTTCATATAGCTTTTCCCTGCTTTTACGAATGCCTGGCGTCGCCCAATCGCTAAATACGAACTTGGTGTAGATACTTTTCGCTTTTAGTGGAAAAATCTTATTAAATTGCGTGTTTAGTACTTTAGAAAATTCGGCATAGAACTCATTTGGGTCCCCTATATTATTAAAATTTTGAACACATAACTTACTATTAACGGTATTATTAAATTTTTCTAAATTTTTACAAGTAATTTGTCTAAATTTTATTTGTATTTTTTGTAAAGGTATGTAGGTACTAAACGTTATTGTTTGTCCACTGTGATCAGATGCTAACTTATTTACAATTTCTTTATCAAAGTAATCACAATTACAAAAAACGTTATCTATACAAGTCGCAGAAGAACCTGTCACTCTGGTTGGTTCCATAAAAACATTTTCCAGATTAAATGATTTAAAAAGACCCAACAACTTGATACTGTTAGTGTTATTCTCTAATAAATTAATGTTAAAATCGCCACATAATTATGACAATTGATTTGCTACTAGTACTAACTTTTTTTAACACATCTTCCATTACAGAGTCAAACACAGATAGATTCTGGTAACTTGGAGGTCTGTAGACGCACACTACAATATGCTTATCAAGCTCAACACAAGACAATTCAATGGTGTGTTCAACCGACAACTTCTCTTTTGCACTAATAAGTAACTAGGTACATTAAATATTTTTCTTCCATTTCTCTCTACTAGCAGTTTCTATCTAGCTTTACAAACATTCCTCATTCCTAGAACGAGATTGAAATTACTTTATTTCATATTTTCCTTTTGATTCAGAGTCTTTGAGCTCCTTTAACATTTAAGTTGTTATCTGATGCCATAAATATTTATTTGATTCCAGTCCTACATCTTGTTATCTTTAGAAGAGACTTCTTATTCAAAAATTATATTATACACTTAAAATCTTAAATTTTTCATTTCTTGTTTTCAATTCTATCCTCCTGGGGGGTAACCACAAGCTCTTAGAGTAAGGTTATTTTGAGATCGAGTAAGTGACAGATGTATACAAGTCAGATACATCTGTCCCTTACTCGATCTCAAAATAACCTTACTCTAAGAGCTTGTGGTCACCCCCCTGTTCTCGTCCCATGAACTTGGTATGAGCTTTCCTTAAAATAAATGTCATGATCATAAAAGAATCGAACTGAATAACATTTTGCAGTTATCTTTAACACTATATCATCATCATTTCATCCGAAAGATGTCCTTTGGTGATAAATAGGCCACTATGCATGTGGTGACACTTGGAGGACCAAGCGTCGCCACATCTACAGATCCTGTGCGTCTCAAATTTTTCACTTCAAATAAACGTATTATTTTGCTATCTTTTCACACCCTCATTCAGACGAAGCATGACTAATTTTCCAGGGATTCCATTAGACAGGAAAATCCAGTCCATAATGAAGAAGTATTTCTTCAAACCACTAAACCTTTGATGGAAGTTCCGCGCATTCGACTGATAGATCAAGAACAAAGAGTGATTGGGACAAACAATGGCATGCTTTGACCATACTCGACATAGTACAATAATATATGATGTAACGATACTACTGTAATATGCGGTCATCGCTCGGACATTTGTATGTACAGTTTGAACGACATTTCGGTAAGTAGGTACTTCTTTGGGGAAAATGATAACAATAAAAATGCATTTGCATGTTATTAATTATGTCAGTTTGTATTGTGACTTTGCCGTGGGATGTGCTTAGGCCTCGGTTCGATTTTGAATCGAAACTAGTCTAGGAGAATTGAAGTAGATAAGTGATACAGTGTACATTACATTTGTGTTGGAATATTTAAATAAGACATAAAAAGCCGGCCTTTTATGAAAACAAGTGAAAAACAAAATATAAAAAAATGGTGAAAACGTGAAAATAAACGAGGAAAGTAAACGAAAAGACTACCTGCTACATGCTCATAACTCTTGCACCGAACTAAATAAATATCTTTGAGCACGAGTCTGTGCTATAGTTTTCGCATTAGGAACATTATAGTAAATTGTATTTTTTATTGTAAAAAGTATTCTACTATCGTTAAAATGTCTCTCAATCTAATTCAACGATTACAAAAGAGTGCAATGGCTTTTGTGCTGGAATGGCGTTGTGATAATACCAGTCCCGCTATTTTCCAACGGACCCAGGTAAGTTCATAAAAAATACAGATCTTAGACAAAAATATAAATATTAGCGAGCAGTGGTAGCACAGTGGTAAAGGCTACTTACAAGTTCTAGGTCGTAGGGTCGAACCCAGGCAGGCACTTTACTTAGTGTTAATTATTTCATCACAACTCTCAAAACGGTGAAAGAAAACATCGTTAGGAAACTGGCATGTCCTAGAAACCTAGAACCAAAATTCGAAATCATGTGATATCCGGCCTATTCTCTCTCTCAGAGAGGAGGCCTGTGTCCCAGCAGTGGGAACATTAAAAGCCTGATGATGATGAAGATGATGATAACTAATGTAGTTTTAGAAAAAGACATTAGTGACAAAGTCAGAGATATCATTTTTAAATTTCTGTACGCGTTCGGTAAAACTGTTAGTGCAAAGAGTAAATGTAATAAATATATAAAACCGGCTGTATTAAAACTCAAAGCCATATTTACTGCCACCTTCAGTGACGGTCACGATCACGATTGCCATAAATTCGAAAAATGAATGGGACTGATATACAGAAATGTCACCTGAGGCGCTAGACAAGAGACATTCTGTCATCAAAAGCATGGCGATAGCGATTGTCAAAAAGGCAAAATAAAAAAATCACGTGATCAATCCCTTACATTTTGGCATTTTTGCCATTGCCATCGCTGCCATCGAATACAACTTTGCCTAGTGCCCTAGGTGCTGTATTCTATGAGCCGAAAAATACAGTAACTAACAGAGACCATGCTCTACAAACCCGAACATTTCTAAAAATCGATGTGCCATTTTCACGGTCAGGTATACCTTTATACATACCTCACTCTCTATTCACATTCCAACCAAAAAACCAGATACGGTATGCCTGAACGAGAATACCTTTACCCCACTCATGTGTGACGATATTTAAATTTATTTTATCGACGTCACACTTTCATCCCTCCATTACCATATAAACAACAGCCAGTATAACTTGATTCAAGATGGCCGCCAACTGTCACAGACGAAACGTCAAATGCAGTACTTTTGAGGTTAGGTGAATATTTTCCCGCAGGTCTTTTTATAGTGGTGGGTGGAGAGGCAGGTAGCGAAGGGCATCGATATCAATCGTGAAGCTTGCCACTCGATAAAGATAATATGTTAAAAGCATTTCAAGAGTTGTGTCCACTTTGTATCGCCTGTCAGGGCGCTTGTGCGGAGTTGGGTGGCGGTTGATATGGCATTTTTATTGGAGACTGTTACAGTCCTCCTATTCTACATTATAATATGATTCATGCTTGTCAGTAGCTTAGAAAATATTCAGAAGTAAAAGGAGGTCTTAATCTTTAGAATTTTATAGTTAATGTTATAGATAAATACTTTGTAAGGCAAATAAATATTTTACTAGTAATAATTCCTTACATGAAACTACATAGAAATACAATTTAATTAATATACCTAACTATCAATATGCGCATTATAACAATAATTTCTGAATCAATTGTGTGCGCAAATTCCTAGACATATGCCCATTCGTAATATAGGTATATATTCGGTTAATTTACGTCTATGGAAAATAGGTAAGATACCGATGTTGCCTATGAGGTAAAATATAATATTGATGACGTACTTATTATAACTAACGAAATCATACTAATATTATAAATTTAATAGTTTGGATGGATGTATGTGTGGATGTATGTTTGTTACCCAATCAAGAAAGGACGGCTGAGTGGATCTGGATGAAATTTCCCACAGAGATAGACTATAGCTTGGATACTGGCTACTTTTCATCCCGGTATGATTTTGCCCTTTGGATAAAAAAAATATTAGGCGCGGGCGAAGCTTTTTTCAGAAGCTAGTTAAAAATAAAGTGGAAATAAGTTCTAACTGTTTGTTTTTAGTCTCCACGTGTGATTATGATTTAGTAAAGTTTAACCTTTGCCAGCTGCTGCGTCTATGTTAATACTGCATTTTACCCCATAATAATGTACTACCGATTTAAAAAAAATATCCCAGTACTGGGTTTACAAATTTCACTTAAATGCGTTTCGCCTTTGAGCACACAAAGATACAGACTTTCCAATTAATAATATATGTCGTGGTGGCCCAGTGGATAAGACCTCGCCTCTCGTGCTTGAGGTCGGTGTGCTTGAGGGTTCAAATCCAGGCAAGTACCAATGTGACTTTTCAAATTCATATATACTTTCAAAGATTATCTTGGACATCTCAGGCAACGTTTCTATGTGGATCATTCTTGTTTTTAATTTTAATTTATCTGAATTAGTTTTTAATCATGGTCTGGAAGTATGAGTAGTTTATGCAGCCTACCCGAATGTCCTTTCTTTGGTTGGGTAGTTTGGTTTCTTTGGTTCGTCGAATTGTTGAGTTCCTTAAATTCTGAGTTGAGCTACATGGTTATTGAAAAATGCGTGCACTGACTGGACAGGTCCACTCAATTTGGCTGGTTCTTTCCTCAAAAGACCATTTCAGACAACAGTCTACATGGTCTTCACATGATCTAACCAAGATTTTGTCTGGACTTTAAAAGAGACTGTGAACTCTGAGTTTGGTTTGGCCTTCTTCTCAGCGTAGTCGGATAGGAAACGCTGACCTTATCTAGTTTAAAAAAATATTATCGACATGTAAAAGTGTTTGTACAAACCAAACCTGGACTTATATATAGGTAATTTAAGTCTGAAATAGCCGAGTCAGAAGCCTGAGGGGTTTCTAGAGGTGGCTTAATTTAGTTCGATAGCAGAGGTGGCCACATCCTCACACGAAAAGAAGAAGAAAATAATAATATAAGCCCAGGAAACCTAAATGCACAATCTTTAAACCATTGCATAAGATATCACGAGAAAAAGTTCTAACCATCTCAGCATATGCGCCATTTTCTGAGTGTATGTGGCCACCTCTGGTGTCAGAGTTAATTAAGCCGCGTTTGGGAAACCCACAGGCCTCTGACTTGGCTATTATTTCAGACTTACATTCAAAGTCAAAGTCAAGTCAAATATATTTATTCAACTAGGCCAATAAACGGCACTGCACACACCGTGCATTCGGAAAGTAGATTTTTATGGAAAAGAACGCACAAGAAACTCCATACTTACTCTTTAAAAAAAAGAAGTGTTTTAAAATATTTACGAGATGCACCCAGAATAGCTCTACACACTATACTACGTACAGGTATAAAGTAATATAAAGCATTAACAGGAAAAAAAATTGATAAGTAGGAACATGGTTCTCACATACTTACAAATATTGCAAACATAGGTCATTAATTATATAAGTCCAGGTTGCCTCACTATGTATGACTCGCTGTCAAGCTGTTCTAGCGTCTGTTTACCTTCATAACATGCGGCTTAATAAAATATTATCTCTGTAAAAACCGAGGCCGATCTTCGCCTAAAAAGAGTGATCATTCATCCATTGGTTACCCAGAAGATCGATCTGGCCAATAGCCGCGAGCCTTTTTGGCTAACCACTAAAGTTTGCCAAACAAAGTTGCCGACCGCGTCCGTTTTGTTTGCTGTCGGTACCGCTAAAACTACTCGATAGTATTTATTTGATTCAGTGTTCTTTTCAATGATTTTTGACTGAAATATGTTTTATCGACCATGTATGAGGTTAAATAGAAAACCTATCTGTGACGATAAGGATAACAACATCAATCACTTATACTGATTGACATACTGATATACAAATACATCCTTAAAGGCGGCTTAATTTACTTTGACACCAGAGATGGCCACATCCTCACACGAAAAGAAAAAGAAGCGAGTCAGCCTATCAAGTTGTTCTAGCGTCTTCTTACCTCCAGAACATGATAAAAATACAATACTGAAAACGGAACTATGGCGGACATTTGGGGATATAAGGCTCTTTATAGTGTTCGTCTTTTGCTTGGTACTGGCACAGATATAAATCTAACTACACCTTTTGCGCTGTAGTTGGTGCGGGTGACAGTTCCAATAACATTTTTTACGCATATTTTGGAATTTAACGTCATACAGGCAACTATGGTATATGGTATAACTATGGTATGACGTTAAACTACAAAAAATGCGTTTACGTATATGCGTAAAAAATGTTATAGAAACTGTCACCCGCACCATGCTACAGCGCAAAGAGTGTAGATATCTCTAGTCTTACTCTACCAAAACTCAAATGGCTAGTTTTTGTAGCAGAAGTTAAATTATCTTCAATTGATTTAATATATTGTATAGAAATTAAAGTATAGATTATCTATACTAATATTATAAAGCTGAAGAGTTTGTTTGTTCGTTTGTTTGAACGCGCTAATCTCAGGAACTACTGGTTGGAATTGAAAAAATCTTTTTGTGTTGGATAGTCCATTTATCGAGGAAGGCTATAGGCTATATAACATCACGCTGCGACCAATAGGAACTGAGCATAAATGAAAAATGCTGCAAAAAAGTATTCCTTTTTGAGAGCTTCCGTTGCGTGCGCTGCGTAAACGGTTTAAGTTATGCAACAATCATGTATGTAGGTAAGGTAGGGTAGGTAGGTTGGCAGTTGACGGGAGCGAAGCCGCGTGGGACAGCTAGTATCTAATATCCGTGAAAACTGAAACTCTTCTACTTAAAAAAACAATTGCCGCTCCTGTTTTTAACCCCCGATGGAAAAAGAGGGGTGTTATAAGTTTCACGTGTGTTGCTGTGTATCTGTGTGTCTGTCTGTGGCATCATAGCGCCTAAACGGATGAACTGATTTCGATTTAGTTTTTTTTGTTCGAAAGGTAATTTTGTCGAGAGTGTTCTTAGCTATGTTTGAATAAAATCGGTTCAGCCGTTCAAAAGTTATGGGCGTTTTACTGGTCGAATCGGGGTGTTTTCGCAAGATAAATGTGTCGGGGGTTTTTTAAATTTTGAAATTTTACTTGTGGAAGAGTGTGACTTGCACTTTTGACTAAGGGTCACGTGTGACTGTACTTCGCGTGTCGAAAACCGGAGTAAAATTACGATCAATGATCGTACTTTGAGCTATTCATTTAGCAATATCGGCACCGGAAATTCACCGAAATTTAGAAAAATGCCTAATTATGCCATATTGAGCTGTAAAGTATGTAAAAAAAAAGTTGGCCGAGGCATTGGAAATGTTGTAAGTAAATTTGTTTTTAAATTGTGTGTAAATAAGTGGCACGCTTGGTTTTCATACAGATAGAGGGACTTGCGTTATCGAGTTAGATTTATGTCTGTGGTTACTGGCTTCTATTAGCGGCTTCGCCCGCGTGAAAGTTGGCAATTATTCCCTTTGTCGCCCGTGTTACTACCAATCTTACTACCAGTAGTAATACTGGTAATTTGATTCCCTTTATTACTACTACAGTAGTAAGTTGTTACAAGGGTAATTACGATTTCCCCTTGTTACTACCAGTGAAAGAAAAAAGAATGAAAAGTGTTTATTCGCCACAAAAACTACAATTATTAATACTATTTTATATTTTTTTAACAATTTCGGTACTCTGGGGTCCCGGATCTTTGAAATGCGTGCTAGGGGCTGAAGCCAACTCGCAGGGGTCTTGTTAGATATGTCAATTTTTAAGTGACACCATCCGATGATTATTTCCGTAATTTCTCTGGAACTGTCCAACTGATTAAGTGTGTTTTTTTTTACTTGAGTTACTTTTTAGGTACATTTTTTTGGTGTAATTATATTTTATGAGTCATCATCTTCCTGTTCTTATCCCATGTTACTTGGGGTCGGCGCAACATATTTTCTTCTTCCATACCGTTCTATCCCCTGTTACGCTATTACTGATTCCCTTTTCCTTCATAGCAATTCTCACACAGTAATGGTTAAATAATAAAATATTACGGAACACCTGACATCTTGATGTCAATATGGCTGGCGGGTGTACCTTAATTTCGTTCTGAAGGAGGTACAGATTTTTTAGATCTAGGTATAGATAGCCTAGGCCCGAACCATCCAGCAGTGTACTCAAGAGGGTTCAGGGCTAAGCAAAACCACTGAGGACTCAGACTGTCGCCCTGAAATATTCCACGCTCGATTCTTATAGGTTCGCTGTTTTCCTGAATCTGTCGACATCCTGGATAGAGAAGGACCGTCCTTCACTGCCCCATACATGACGTCAGGAAGATGCGCAGAGTCTCGCCAGATTCTTTATAATTATTTATTATTATCATTGGTAGTAACAAGGGAAAATTGTAATTACCCTTCTAACAACTTACTACTGCAGTAGTAAGAAAGGGAATCAAATTATCAGTATTACTACTGGTAGTAAGATTGGTAGTAACACGGGCGACAAAGGAATTATTCCCGGGAGAAACATAACATGGCCTATCATGTGCCAATTTTTTAAAATCCATTCAGCCGTTAATATGTGTAAAGGTAACAAACAGATAGACAGTCAGACAGAGTTAGTTCACGTTTATAATAATAAGTATCGATGTTTTCTTGCACTCTTATTTAACTGTGATCGTTACTGGGCGTCTACTCCCTATCTTCGTCGACGAAGTTACGGGCCGTCCGAAAGTATTCCGAAACTTCGGAGTGCACCCTACCCCCTAACGATTTCGGGTTATTGAGCTTCGAACGGGATCATGGACAATTTTCGTGAACGAACGACGGATGACGTTAGAGTTGTACTATTTTATCGGTCGATTACCGGTTTTCCTAGTTTGTGGTTTCAAACTTACTAAACAAAATATAATATTATTTTTACGTTAGAAAATTACCATATTTTTAACAATATAATTTTTTCATGTCTATCAATATAGAAATGAATTACTTTTGTCATTTTAGTCCAGAAAGTGGCATTATCCTGTTGATACCATTGCCTTTTTTCTGTTTGACGGCAACTTTCAAATGAAACGTCAAGCAATTTCTAATAAATATCCGGGCAGATTTTAGTTTTCATACTTTTCATTAATAATTAATTAAAATGACCCTGACCGCTGCAGCAAATTACGCGTAAATTGAGGCCCTTGTCGACTTCATGAGTTCGCTCAAAGCGGCTGTAAGAAAACCTGTGCAAGCACCTTAATTTCAATGGGAATTTGCACAAAGTTTGTGGACCAACGGCAAAGGGTGAGTTTACTACATTACTCGTCAATATTAATATGATTTTGAGGTTTTGTCATCAGTAAAGTGCAAACAATGATAATCAGTCATCTTGCAAATACATGTAGCCCAGTCAGTAGGCGTTACAATCACGAATACATCTGTGCAAATCACGACTACGCCAGCTTTGGCAAAGGCCTTTTTAATTATTTACTGACTGGGCTATTATCTGTAACAGTACTTCAGAGTATTGTGTATTTATATATTAAACCCTATATGCAATTAAAATTAACCAAATATCAAAATTTTAGGTGTGGGCTGTTAAAAACATTTGGCCAAGAAAGCTGCTGGAGCTGCCAGACGGTCAGCATGTGCTACAGGTTCATTGGGAGGACCAACCCGCTTTCAAATGGAGTTAAAGATCCTATCGATTATTGGATGGAGTTTTGGAAAGCCACAAATCTAGTCAAGAGTCACAACCAGCTTTTCCAATGGTAATACTAATAATTATTAATATGGTAGTAGACTATTTTTTTACTAAATACTAATAAATTACAGATAAACAATCATATATTTTTTGTTGTATCCGTCAATGATATTCAGTTTTTGTTGTACAGGGTCCACCAGTAAGAGAGCCAGCTGCCATCTCACCCACCCATGCTGCAACGGGAGTGATATGAAGTTTCGAATGACGTTATTGCGACGCACGCTATTTCGAAAAACTTTACGACTGGTACGCCATTTCGAAAACACATTGAATCGAAAACCACTATATCGAATGACGTTATTGCGACGCACGCTATTTCGAAAATCTGTTGGATTGGTACGCTAATACGAAAGTTTTGGTATCGAAATCTAAGGTTTCGAATAGCATATTCCAATCTGAATTTGTCTGGCGATCGAAATCGCGACCCAGTGATTATCAAGAACTACCTAGGCTACGATAATAAAACTGACATCAGTGTCAGTTTTATTATCGTAGCGTAGGTAGCTATTTGTCTATACCACTGTGTATAAATTATTAATATAAGTACTTATTATAATTTAGCTCCATCCACACGATGGTTTCCGTCACCGTTTTGAGAGCAGTGGCACAGATAATATAATACTAGCATACAGTGGTGGTCCTAGCAGGTGATGAAATAAATTACACAAAGTAAAGTGCCTGCTCGGGTTTGAACCCATGACCCACAGCTCGTAAGTCTTTGTACCCATTGTTTTCTGTTATTCGACACCGACTTCGGAAAAGAAAGTTATTTTTCGCTTTGTAGTGTTTTGTTTTGGAAGTCGGTTTGATTTTTTGTTAAAAAGATTTTTATTTTTCTCTTTTTGTTTTGGTAGGTACCTTCAATCAATATGAAAATCATTTATAGCCAAAGTACATCTCATGACAATACCAATAAGCCCAAACACGACTAGGATACATTGTTTTATTTCAGAGTTCCAGTGGCCATTGTGATCTTCTTTATCATTTCCACTTCAACAAATGATACTTTCTAAGTGCAAATAATTGCGTTACTGATGAAAATACAAAAGTATTCAAAAGTAAAACACTAAAATGTGCAAAATAACTTTCGTTTTGGAAGTCGGTGTCGAAAAATTATAAAAACAAGAGGTATCGCGATTCGATCCCCAGAAAAATTAAAATTGGAATACGCTATTCGAAACCATAGATTTTGATACCAAAACTATCGTATTAGCGTACCAATTCAACAGTTTTTCGAAATAGCGTGCGTCGCAATAACGTCATTCGATATAGCGGTTTTCGATTCAATGTGTTTTCGAAATGGCGTACCAGTCGTAAAGTTTTTCGAAATAGCGTGCGTCGCAATAACGTCATTCGAAACTTCATATCACTCCCGCAGGCAACACTTGCCGAAGGTGGAAGTGCTTATAAGCAAAACTAGGAGAAATGAGATGCTCGATGAAGTAAAGCTGATTATTCTGGAAAAACTAAGTTCCTAGCAATATTTTAAGAGTGATAAATAAAAGGAAATCTATGTTTTGATTGTTATACTGTGTTGTTAATTTTATTCAGATTATTAGGTATTTGAGACTGAAGTAGACAAGTAAGAGAAATTAAGGCTAGCAATAATTTAAAACTGATATGTAAAAGGAAAGCCACATGTATACTTCTACATGTTTTTTTTTTAAATATGAATTATTATAAAATCAGGGCAGCGTTATTTCCTTTTTGAGTATCACTGCACATTCTGAGATAGGAGCCTTTTTGGTCTTACATGGGGTTTTATTTTTATTATTGTTTAATTCTCATGTTTAATCTCATGTCTCCTGTGCGGGTCACAAATAAATATTTTTCTTTTCTTTTAACATTTTGGCGATTTTCTTTCTTAAGTAGGGTAAGTCCCACAAAGATTGTTTTCCTATCAACACTTAATTTCGGTAACTAATCAAGTGTGCAAACTACCAAATTCAAAACTACTTTGTTTATGAAATGAAACGTCTTTTTAACCGACTTACCAAAAAGGAGGAGGTTCTATGTTCGACTGTATGTTTGTTTTATTTTTTTTGTTTATGTTCTCCGATATCTCCGTCAATAGTGAACCGATTTAAAAAAATCTTATTTTGTTTGAAAGGGTATGTTTCGAAATTGGTCCCATTTTAATTTGGTGAAGGTCTGATGAAGAACTTCGGAGATATACAACAGAACTCTTCAATAAATAACGGCAAAACTCTCGGGATTGTCTGTTTATTGTTTATACCATTTCATAACATAACATCACGCCAGTACGCTCTAAAGGGGTACGCAGATCTCTTATTTCACCGGTTATGTTCAAGTTTCATGTTATTTGGGTAATCTATTCTGGCGTTATAGGGACCTTACTAAACAACTTGCCTATTAGGTAGGTAAAACTAAATAGGGAATAATAAACAACATTTTTGCTAAAAAATACTACCCACTTCCAAATGAAAAACTACAAAAGTGAAAAATAACATAATTTTTGGCAGTCGGTGTCCATCATATCGCAATAAAATTGTACCTACGAAAGACACCGACTCCCAAAAATTATGTTATTTTTCACTTTTGTAGTTTTTTATTTGGAAGTCGGTAGTATTTTTTTGCAAAAAAGTTTTTTATTTGCCTCTTGTAGTTGTATTTTTGTAGTTATTGTATAAGTCATAGTGTTGTTAATTGTTAAATTTATTCAGATTTGAATGGTGAAATAAAAAAAAATGAATAAAAACAATGCTTTTATTGCGAAGAGTCAATAATACATACATACATAAACTCACGCCCTTTTCCCATGGGGATAGGCATAAACTACAGAATGCCACCTGCTACAATTTTTTCATACTTTTTTTGCTCACTCACATTCATACATCTAGTCATACACATACCCAATGCATTTTTATTTGTTTTATTTGTGAAGTTTTCTTGTGAGAATGCATAAGTATCTATTTCTTTCTAGCAATTGCACTAATCTGTCTCTCGCTCTTTGCTCTTGCTGAAGAGCTTGATGGGCAGATAATATATTGTAGACACTTCTCCCCATCAACTGCGCTTAAATTGAAGATCTTCTCGCTGAGGGAAGGTGCTTCTAAGTCTGCCTGATTAAACATATTGGTTACACAGCAGGCAACGACAATTATACCTGAAAATATAATTAAAATATGCTCTTAAATGTGCTTAGTACATTATTACCTCAATGTCTTAAATAGATGAAAAAAATACTGTTCACCCGTTCAATTTGTTATTAGAAAAACATGGCTATACCTAGTATAAATTGTGACAAATACCAACTGACCGGTGCATAATGCAGCTCTCTTGCTACTAAGGGGCATCTTAATTGGCCTTTTAAAATGCCATGTATGCTGTATAGTGAACCAAGCATGTTTTTGTATGTTATTGTCTATTGGGGTCATCATGAATTCCCAGTGGGTACCCAAAATTCCTTGTAACACCTGGCAGGCCATATTTTTCATAAAATCTGTAAAATTGTGAATGATACAATTTTATTTAAGTGCACTCTATAAGTAGGTATAAACACTCTTCAAACATAGGTAGTCATTGTTCAAATGGCAGGCTATATTTTATTAAATACCTATGGATAATTGTTTTAGAAAAATGGTACAAGCTTTTAAACTTACTGTATTTTTATTTATAAGGTTCCTCTCAACCAAATTCTGTGGCAACCTTATATACTTTTTTATTAATGAGGGGCTTTTCAGTGAATTTGCGACATGCCGCAGACACCGTGCCACTGTCTGTTGTGCGATTAGAACGTCACTGCTAAGGCCCACTGCACCTTGGTCACTCCCCCGGGCACAAAAATTAAGAGCAGCGGGAATCTGAAATAAAAGAATAACAACAGTAAAATGGGTGGGACTGATTGGTAATACAGCTCAATAAATTGCAGAATCTTTAATATCCTTACCTTCATTGTTGGATCAACACCACTTCGTCGTAAGTGGTGAGGCAAAAGGGTCCTCACACAAGTCCTTAAATAATTACCGAGTGAACCTATAGTTCCCTATGAACTCAACGTCGGGCATACTTGCCAACTGGAAGTTTTGGCGCAAATGTCGTCGACGTTGCCTCTTCCTGTAGATCTTCTGCGAGCATTAAAAAAGCAGCCATAGTTGGGAATTATAAGTTTCGTCTGGTTGACGTTATCTATTTTGTTGTCGTAATATCTGACATAACGATCCGTTAAAACAAGTGTCAAATTCAATTTTTCGAACGGATAAAAACGCATAGGGAGTAGGTTCAACTGTCAAATTGTGTTGCCATTCATTCTTCGTTCGGGCCCCGAACGAATCATCCGTCCGTAGGTGATAGGGAGTAGGAAATGCCTGTAACTAAGGTCCACAGAGTACTTTTTTTATATATGAAATAGAGGTCTATCACCGTTACAAAATTGAGAAACGGAAAGTGTCGCCCTCTGGATACAGGTTTTGAAACTATTGCCAACTTACTTGTTTTAATAAATTTTAGGGAACAAAAAGTGCCATGGTTCGCGAGAATCGAACCAGAACTCATTTATATGTCAGTCTGACGCTGTACGAATAAGCTATTCAGACGTTGCTAATGCGAATGAAAATTAAGATTACTTGCTGGTACTTATTTCAAATTGTACATCATGAATACCGCCATCTCTGTGCTGGTTGTCTAGTTAACGTACGATATAATAACGACAAATTAAAATGTCATTTAAATGTATGGAGTGGCAATACTTTTGGTGTCCAACCTAATTTTATACACTTATATTAGAACAATTACTCGTTTGCCACTATTAAGATTGTCACCCCTGCTAAGGTCGAAACTACGGACTTCGTGCTTAGGGAGTAGACGCCCTGTTTAGTGCATGTCTGAATAATAGGTTTATTTTCTATTTAAAATATACCCTTTAAAACTCAGCCTGTCTACAAAGCCCATCCAAGCTGCTCCACAACATCCATTTTGCCACCATCTGAATCCAGACTGTACTAGCCCCATTTTTAAATTCGTTGGCATTCCAACAAGGGCTAATATTATTACGTGATCAAAATCGAATGCAAAAGCTAGACTTAAACTGTTATTGACAGCAGACTGACCTTTCCATTAATTACATAGTCTTTACGTCCAATCATGTTTAGAAAGGATCCTACTTTCAATCAGGGTCTACAAACGCCATTCGATGTAAACAAGGGATCTGTTAGAGATTCCTTGTGTGAAGGAAATCACTGTCTATTTGATTGAACCGCAGTTAGCCAATCAGGAGGTCCTATTTATAGGTAGGACCTTTATAGTAGGTTTCTATTGGAGAATTAATGGATGACTGGCGGGTTGATTTAGAGGACGTCTATAGTTGTTTATGTTTGTTAAATTGATTGTTGGAATTGATCTAAATTGTCTTAGTTTATTCAAATGGACATCTAAACTATTATTATAAAGGGATAAAATTCTTTGTAAAAGTCAGACTCTGAAAGTACCAGAACGACTATGAAATTTCTATATTTTTCTTATTTATTTCTTTCATTAGCTTACACTGTTGCTATGTATCAAATTTTTCATCTTCAGCCTATTTATATGCCTGCTAGGACACTTTGTTTATGAATTTACTATTTCACAATTATATCACCTTCTATATGTAAAGGAGAATTTTCTTTTGTTTTAAGCCCATTGTCTTTTCGTTTGACTTTGATCATTTAAAGTTCCTCATCATTTATAGGAATACTTTTTGTACTGCCTCTTTGTGACTATATCCAAACTGTAAAAATACAAACTTTCCGCGCTTGTTCTAAGTCGAGCGTCCATTTATTGATGACAGAGGTTTCAAGCAACAAAATGATCAACAATCCAATCGCACTATGCCCAAACCACTGCAACTCCTGAAAGTCAGAATCAACAGTGGTGACCACCAGAAAAGCGCCGAGGCAATGAAGCTCGACGAAGTCCCGGAGAATAAATTTAACTGTCTTGGATCCCGCAACGAAATTAATCAGAAAAGAATAATTGAGGAGTAGGAAAAACAAATTTCCACTTCCTTCCATATCAAGCAGGAGACAGAACAAACAAGGTCAATAGGCACAAAGTGTCGTTTACAACTGGAAAAAGCCCAGTTGCCTAGCACCACGGATAAAAAATTAGCATTAATATTAATGGGTCCTAACTAAATGACCAACAATCGGTAAGCCTATTTTCTTTCTCCTCTTTTACAATTTACCTATTCTCTATTCTGTAAAAATGTAAACGTGAAAACTTCATCCAAATAACCAACAACCAACAAGCCAACTCCACTTATGTCAGTTTTTACGTTACTTGATTTCTAAAGAGTTGAGGAAGAGAAATTACCAGACCAGACAAACCTTGACAGAACGTCTTGGCGCAGTGAAATAATGTGAGCCGACCCTATCTGAAGTTGGAAGAGGGTATGAGGAAGAATAGGAGACCTGAAAATTACCGCATCATTTCATTCTCACATCCTCACCATATTCTACGTTAATGTAACTCACTATAGCGCAGTAAAACATTATCATCAACTGATAAGATAGTCCCGTTAAATTGAATCGAATCCTGCACTTCTCAGTTATCACCGCTTGACAATAATGTGACGTATATGCGATACAAAAGATCTTCTCTTGCGTTTTTTGGTAGCTGCCATGACTGGGCAAGAGGCCACGCCAATGTGGAGGTGACCTGAATTCTGCACGGCACACGCTCGAGCAGTGCTCTGATTGGGCCTCTGAGTTGCAGGTCTTGGTCGCCAGGATCGGGTGAGAACTGTCTCTAGCGGCAGCCATGGGCCACGCTAGCAGAGACAGAAATTTGGAGAGAAATGGCCTCCTTCTGTGAGATCATGATGGTTCAGAAGGAGGCCGCCGAGCGGGATCGTAAGACGGCTGATCCCGATTGGAGGAGAAAGCGTCGTGGAGGCAACCGTCTCTTTGCCTAAAACGCCGAAACCCCGCATCATGGATAGGTGGGACTTCGGGGTCACGGGTGGTTAGATTCGGGTTTATGACAGGCCATCAAGTGACTCCAGGAATGACGGAAGCACAGTGATCATGTGCTGCCGTGCACAGCGAGGGGAGATGCTTCTAAGTCTCCCCAGGGATGTACGCTAACAGACGTTGCCCAGAGAGAGTCCTGGGGTGGTCTGTTAAGAGGTAACGGGGTCCCTTCCAAGTGCTGATGGTGGTCACCGTGGTGGTTTTAGTGAGGTAAAAATCCCATACTCGCTGGTCTTTTCCCAAAAACTCCAGGCGCCTTTTGAAGGTTTTTACTCGTCAAAAAACACAAAAAAGGCGCCGGAACTGTTTGTCTGTCTGTTTGGCCAGGAGAAACCAATAAGAAACGATGAATGGACAAAGCGAAATATAATGGTCTAGGAAAGGATTGACTACTGAGATGTCGACTGATATAGGGGTGTGGAACCGTGGGAGAAGAAGACAGACAGCGCCGTAAGATAAAGGCAAGAGCATGATAATGGGCTAAACTGTTTGAGGTCTACAAAATAATGGCTGGTGTAGCTCAGCAGCAAGTATGATATGACAAGGATGTACCCTTTCTTAATTGCGCAAGTGAGTTCGGCAAGGCGAAAGGCAACTCCATGAAAGATTACGACCCATTTCCATTAATTGTTTTCGGTATTGCGTAAATAATTAAGAAACGGTACGTCCTCCACATTCGTTGAATTCACATATCCTTTCTATGACCTGTCCCATTTAGTGCGTATTACGCAATACAAAAGTCTTTATTTTAAACGTGTCGTCACCCTCAACTAAACGTGTTCTTTGCCGAATTCACTATCGCTTTTAGGATGCTGGTTTAGCAATTAGCCAGGTTAGTTAGGCTAGCGCCTACAACTTCTTCTTTTCGTTTGACGATGTGACCTCTGGTGTCAGAGTTAATTAAGACACCTCTTGGAACTCCACAGGCCTCTGACTTGGCTATTTCAGACTTACATTAACTATATTTGTCCAGGTTTCCTCACTATGTTTACCTTCACCGTTGCCTGAGATGTCCAAGATAAACTTAGATAGTATTTATGAATTTAAAAAACTCACATTGGTATCCAAAACCCATTTACAATTCTTTTTCTTTTTTTGAAAAAACTTTGCCCCACACTAGGAATTTCTTCCTGTATCGTGGGTGTGTTTACAAACATAAAAACTCACATAAACAACACCCAGAGCCGCAACAACGATCTGTAGGTCATACAAATATTTGTTCCGTGCGGGCATCGAACCCGCGACACGCAGTGCAGTAGTCAATCGTTCAACCACTGCGCCAACCGTGCGCCCAACACAGAATTTAAAAGAACTGTCACCAATTCTGAGTGTAAAAGAAAACATGACTAAAGATATGTTACCTCTTAAACAAATAATAAGAAAAATTAAAATAATCACCACACTTGGCAGAAATCATAATGATTTTGTTATTAGAAGACAGTTTATGATGCCTTCTCTCAATAGCACAATAAATCAGCATATTCAAAACCGAATATTCCTATTATTTTCTGATGGCAACTTCTCAACAAAACAAAACTTGGTAACATTGTTTCCTTCGTCTTTAAATAGCTTTTGGTAACAAAATGAATATTCAAAATACTTCAATTTATTTTGTTGCGAAGCAGCGAAAACCTCAAACTTTATTAATAAGTAAGAAATGAGAAATTAATCATCGTTTGCCCGTTTTGAATATAATATTTTCTTTTCAAGATACCATTTATGTTTCTGTATGATTGAGCATTGAAGGTTAGCTTTTATTGAAGACTAGTGCGTCAGGGAAAACCTTGTTAAACTAGAATTTCTTCCAGGAGTTTATGAGTTAGCTCGCCGTCCGATAAGGACCAGGCCCGAGTCGACGGCGCGTAGTGTTTCACGCCCGCCTCAAAAAGATGTCAGCAGAAACTGACGGGATTCGCTAGGGCCGATGCCTTTCTGGGTCGCGGATAAATTTGAAAGAGAGTTACCGCGGGCCTGGTTAAAGCAACTGAAGGAACATGGGTGGGTTTTAGTTAGTAAAAGTATGACACGGCCTCCCGTTAAATCTCGGGTCTATGATTACCAGGGGGATGTCAGATAAGCAGTATTCAGCTGGAATCGGTTGACTGGGCGGCGAGCAAAATTGGGGAAACGCTAGGTAGATGATGCAGGGGTATTACCATATACATAATATATATGCCTTCCTTCACTTTTTCATTCTAACACAAACGTCCATTGTAAACATAGGTGGACAAATCTTACTTCTTACTAATATTAGCTTTTAGCGATAAGGCCGCCCATTGTATCATCCATTGTAATGTTTTCTTCGTCTATATTTTCTGTAACTTATATGGTGTACATAATAAAGAGTATTCTATTCTATTCTATTCTAATATTATAAATGCGAAAGTTTGCATGGATGTGTGTATGTTTGTTTCTCAATCACGCTAAAACGGCTGAACGGATATAGATGAAATTTGTCACAAAAATTGATGTTAGTCTGGAATAGCACATATTCGTACCGTTTAGCAGACAATATAAATCTTGATAACTTCTCGAAACTTCAACGAAAACTACAAACAAAAAAAAACTGAAAATAATTATGTACTGAATATTTTTATAAACCAACCCCGAAGTAGCCGAAAAAGAAATCGTTTTCCTTACGCCCGTAAAATTCCCGAAAAGTTTAAAAAAAATCTTCTTCAGACGCCACCGAATGATTTTCTAGATGAACTGACGTAAACAGACAGGCGGGTTACGATACAAAAGGGCACAATTTGCGACGGCTTACAAATGCAAATTCTCGAAAATTTCCATCAACCTGCGGTCTTTTTAAGCAAGGAGCTAGCCATGTTGTTAAGCACGGTTTGTTTTGTATAGACAAGGAGCTAGCGATGTTTATAAGTACCTACGAGAAATTCTGAATTTGGTTCTTTGTAAAATATTTCTGGCAGTTTTGAAATGAAATGTCGAATATTCTGTAAATTTAAAGATTTTGCTTTGAGTTATTTTAGGCTGTAGTTTTAAACAAAAGCTTGATTTGGCTTATGAGCCTTACCAAACGATTTAGTTATTATTTGGTTTATAATCATGTATTTAATTCACTAAATTAGCAATTTATACTTAAATATGTTATTTTTACATTGAATTTGTCAGATTCCGTTCCTTATACGACGATTAGTGAGGCATTATAAGCAAGTTTAGTATTATGTCTAAAAAATACCTACATTTAGAAAACAGGCAAAGTGTTTTCTCCTTAAAAAAGCTAAATTATTCATCAGAATAACACATAGTTTATAATTTATAATAAATATTATAAAGAGGTACTGTCTGGATCTACTGAACTGATTTAGATGGAATTTGGCATGGAGATCGTTTGAGACCCTGGAAAGGACATAGAATAGTTTGTATTCCCTTGGGATGATAAAACACTTTCTACGCGGGCAGAAGCTATAATTTATAAAGATATTGGAGGAAGTACTAATACCACGCGGGCGGAGCTGTGGGCGTCAGCTGAGTTTACTATTTTTTTAAAGATTTTTATTTAATAGAAAATTGTTTTGTCCCAAAAATCCTGAAGGTATGAAGGTATTTTATTACTAATAATTTTTAAAAACTCTTGCACACCGCTACATAAAAAGACAATCAACTCTCAACCACCTTTCCTATAACATTACATAATTTAACTCTAAGTATAGCTGCCTCCCCGTCTAGACTCCAGCTAAAAGTATCGACAGCCGCCCTTAAAACACCATTTGAATGCTCAAGGCTAGATTTAAATACATTTAAATAGTGCCTTATTACTTAGAAACTGTGAAATTGGCAGAATGATCACTGAATTATATGGGATTTTTAGACCATCCTGGAAAGATGGACCGACGGAATAGTGGCAGGTAAACTTCATCCAGGAGGCATGAAGTACAAACAGAAAGATTTACAATTGTAAACACTGGAACCGTCATGACTTGTACCCTTGTACTTTGTGCCCTTACTAATAAACGCAGAATAAAGTTATACCAAGTATAAACCTATGAAAATGAATGGTTATTCCTTTGTTATTCCGGCTATAACTTTATTCCGTGTTTATTAGTAAGAGGGTAAGGATTTATAATTTTAAACACTGGAACCGTCATGACTTTATTATCAAGATGGCAAGAATAGGGATGTTTCCTGCGTAGATTCTATTTAGCCCGTCAGTGAGATTATCAAATAATATTGGACTCGTATTTATTGCTTTATCAAATAAATAAACAAAGATAAACCGCATCAAAGTGCAGGAGTGAGGGCTTGTGACGTCATTTTGTCAGTATAAAATGTAGCATACCTTGACGTCACACTATACTTCTATGCACTTGTATTGTCGTAATTTTTTGTTTACGTGGCAAAAGAAAAAAATACGGGTCCAATATGTTTAAAGTTATCTAACTGACGGTCTTAATGGATATTTTTAACAACTACCCTATTCATAGTGACTTTTGTAGATTTTTAAATTGATAACTTTAGTCCAAACGATTGTTCTTGAGAGTTTATCTAAGGACCTAAAAAGCAAGCCTACGCAGTATTTGACTGTTGTTTTTAGTTGCTCTTCTATTCTTTACGTTGTTGTGACTTTGTGACATCGCTTATTTTCGTAGATATAATGTAGTTACGCACTAAAATTAAGCGTAGTGTGAATATTGCTTTGTACTGCGTTATTTCCATGTTTTCAAGGCTTCGTCTTCAAGTGTTTTACATATGTTTGTCCTATGTGTTATAACACAATGTAAAGCTGTAAAAAATCTAAAGATATTTATAAAACTGTGATCAAAATGGGGGTATAGTGATGCAAGAACCTTAAAAACTAAAATAAATTGAAATCATAAGACTGGTCGGCATGGTTCTGTTTGGGTAAGGATGATCATGACATAGGTAGGGATAGGGATATAATCGGAAATGTCGTCGTCGGAAACGTTACCTTCCTCAAATTAGCTTTTGAAATCACAAAGAACTCCCATCCTTCCTATCTACAATAACTTTTCCGAGTCTATGTGCTCGTTCAGATTACGGATCAAAAGCCATTGAACGCGAAATAAACTTCGTTACTTCACAAAAGGGTTGCCTATTACCCGTATTCTGTACAATCATCTTTTTGAAAGGCCCACCTTTTTAGCTACGAGCCGTTTCAATTTGAAAGGTAAGGCCTTTTCATTGAGTTATTTCGAAGACATTTTCTGAACGTGTCTTGTTGAAAAAGATGTATAAGTAAGTAAAGAAAATGGAAGTGCGATACTTATTTATGTATTCCAAGAACCATTATCGGTAATTTTACCACTACCAAGGCACCAAGTAAGAACTACTAGAGGACCAATTATTTGCCCAAACGTTAAAATGTTGGATTTATTTACCCACTAGCAGACACATTCATCCGCGTAGTTCCCGTTCCCGTTGGAATACAGGGAAAAAGTAGCCTATGTCACCCGGGGATAGTGTTGCTTCCCAACAATGAAAGAATTTTCGAAATCGATTCAGTAGTTTTTAATTTTATTCGTTACATACAAAAACACAAATCTTTTCTCATTATAATATTAGTATAGATTAGTATTTTACTATTAGTATTATTAACTATAGTGTAGGTAGTTATAGAGTAAAATAGCAGTATGAAAACGTAACAGATTTCATGTAGGTGACTTCTACTATTTTTGATATTAATCACACTTCGCAATCTGACTTACACAACCATGCAATGTCGTATGATACCTTACTGCATTCTGTCAGCGCGCTTAGTACATTGAAATTATAAAGGATCATGGTATCCTGAAACTCAGGCCACGAGCCTAGCTTAGGCACTGGTCCCCATACTTACCTGAATTGTGTATCATTTTCGAATCTGACTAATGTAAAATAATTTATGAATATTGTAGCGACAAAATAAATAAAGTTAGTATTATGTCCTTTATTTTCCATTTCAAGGGTCTTTAAGTCAAGAGTGAATTACTTCTAGGCAAGCGTGTTACACCGTCGACCACATCATCGCTTACCAACCATTGTCAGGTGACGAAGCGTGAGCCTATATATAATACATAATAATAATAAAAAAACCTTTTGATTATATTTTTATATAAAACTTAAAAAAATCTTTGAAAAATAAAAAAAATAGAGGTCCACCGGTATCGGGAACAGCGTCCAAGCCAACGACGCTGTGGTCAAGGCTCTGAAGAGAGGAGCCTCCTAACAATACGAGCCATGACCAGAAGAACTGCTAAAGATAAAGATTCATTTATTTGTT
Organism: Orthosia gothica; assembly: GCA_949775005.1. Lineage (NCBI taxonomy): Eukaryota > Metazoa > Arthropoda > Insecta > Lepidoptera > Noctuidae > Orthosia > Orthosia gothica. The sequence goes on along the minus strand of OX459047.1, from coordinate 11,678,867 downwards.
CAAAACATGATTATATAACGCCAACATTTTGCCTTAATGGCATACAAGTAGTTTCTTGTCTTCTAGTAGGTTTCGTGACATTAACAAAGAATTTAAATTATACAAAGCAATTTTCATTGCATTTCTTTGATAGAATAGTGATGTCAGCTCATAACAATAATATATTATTTAATAAAAATTATGTGAATTAAATGTCAGAATATACGAAATAATATAAACATTATTTGAATGTTTTATAGTTAAAAATATGCTTGATCCCTAGATACTTTTACAAATTGAAAATGAAAAAACTTTTACAAATTGGAAAAATATGCATCGTATTTTTTAAAATTCTGGAGGCCATTTCTGACCATCATCGCTTTAAACGATATCAATATTCATTACAAAACCATAATAATAACGTCCCAATCTAAATGTAATCCTCACCACATTTCCATAATATCTGACTACATCAAGGAAACAATTTCTTCTCGATTATCTTCTAAACGAGGAAGTAAGGGGAGAAGGGAGGGGTGCTCCCGCGGCCATTAGAAATTCATTACGACTGACGCCTTGTTCGCTCTTCTTTGTGGAAAGTGTAGGAACACGAATGTGTACTGTGCTTATAATGAAGAAGAGTGTTCCTTTTTTAGAGATGCGAATTTTTGTATGTGAGAATTGGTCGATAAAATATTATGTTAGCTCCTAAACGATTGCTAAGGCAGCTGCGTTAAACACGTATGTATACCCCTAACGTATAATACTTTAGTAAAGGGGGGGTAACTAGTGGATACGCTGTCCATGTTATTATATCTGGCGTCTCTGTGCTGTCTTTTCTAAAAAGGTATGGTGTGCTTACTTAACTTATTACACTAATACTCGTCGTATTATAAAGGCGAAAGAGTTTTAAATATATACTAGCTGTTGCACGCGGTTTCGCTCCCGTGGACCACCCACAGGACCCGTTTTCGGGATTAAAAAATAGCCTATGTCACTCAGAAATAATATAGCTATCTAATGGTGAAAGAATTTTTCAAATCGGTCCAGTAGTTTCGAAGCCTATTCGGTACAAACAAACAAACAAAAAAATCTTTCCTCTTTATTATATTGGTATAGATGTTTGTTACGTCTTCGCGCCAGAATCGCTGAATTGATATAGATGAAAATTGGCACACATTTAGATCATAGTCAGGAATAGCAGATATACTATTGGAGAGGCCTCAGTTCAACAGTGGACTGATGATGAATTAACTAAATGTTGCTGCTGAAATTTAAAATCTTTTTTTTTTCCGAGATAAATTCTATAATCATTCTATCATTTATATTATTGACTAACTTCTGCCAGCGGCTTCGCCCGCGTGGAAGTCGAAAATTAGCCCAAGTGAACATATTCCAGAAATAAAAAATATCCTATTCGTGACTATAAATCTCTATTCCAAATTACATTCAGATCCGTTCTGTAGTTTTTGCGTGAACAAACATACAAACTTTCGCCTTTATAATATTAGTGTGAAGTAGTAGTTCATGAAACTATAACCCACCTCACCTACCTTCAACCATACTTAACGAAGCTCCCAAGAGGTTCAAGTAAACTGAAGTTACCTTTAAGTTACTTGTGTATACAATCGACTCACAACTTTACCCCCATACGGGATACACTACACGTCCCTATTTCCCCGACGTATTCACACTTTTGTTCGCTACTTCAAATTTATTTGAGACTAGCTTCCGATCGGGGCTTCACTCACGTGAAAAGTTTTTTTATCATAACATACTAAGGGGATGAAAAGTATTCTATGTCTGAAGTCTGAACCCAAGCCGTGGTTTTTGATCATTGACTACGCGAGTCAGAAGCCAGGCAATCTGACACCATTGTCGCCAACGGGTACCGTGTTACCCAGTTACTGGGTTGTGGAGGTCAGATTGGCAGTTGGTCCGTATAACTCGCCTGCATCCGACGGGAAGCCTATCCCAACATAGCTAGGGAAATGCTAAACAGTTTTTATACGAATGCGTTCAGCCGTTAGGGTGTGAAGTAGTGACAAACATACAGACTCACATTTATCTTATTAGTTTGGATTTCCTCGGGCAATCAGCAACAGTACACAATGAGATGGTAACAATGTGTGGTTGCCTTCATTCTTCACCCTCGTTCATCCCCTGAAGATAGGATTGAGGTATTTTTCTTGTACGTGTCTTTTATAGTGTTTGTGGGCTGTAAAAATCCTGAGAATATTTTTCGAGTTGTTGTAAGGGGATTTTCACGGGTAAGGTTTTATTTACCCCAACTCAATTGATTAGAAACTTTCTTTTTCGACGGAATAAAATTGCTCTACCTACCACTTTATAGGGGAATGTTTGTGGTTTGCTTCTTTAAAATGTCCTGGAGGGTAACTATCAAAATAGAATTTAAATGATTTTGTAATCTGCAGCCAATTTGCGCAAGCGAATTCGGCAAGGCAAAGGCTTTGGCGCCACCATCAATCGACCAATCACAAAGACGTAAATCCACATCGCGTCTTTCATCTCGCATGTAAAAGTCTAATTCACAATTTGAATGAATTAAGACGGTACCCTGACCAAAAAATCGGCATACGATATGAGCATTCCTATTGGTCTAGCGGCACTGGTGGCGCATGAAGTGAATACGCCCAGATTTTAGAATAAAATCTTTATAAAATCGAATTTCGGTCTTTTGAAAAAAAAAAATGTTCGTTATTAAATTGTCTATCCATTAGTGTTAGTACAAAAAATAATTAATGAACACTTTACGAGGAGATGCATAATATCAATAATTATTTCTCATTTTTATGTTTTTTGGAAAGAGATTAGTGAAATATATACAACATTTAAAAAAAAAACTAAATCTACCATTTTAGAATCAATATTATGTAGAATTTTAATGTATTATTATTAATTGATATTTCTTTATAAATAACGAGTAGATAGCTTCTAAAAACAGCACAAAAACGCGGCATTTTGCTCGGGGAACCGCCTTAAATTGAATTTGAGCGGCAGCTAACATGAGAGCGATTAATTAATATTCATCTTCTTCATGCTTTTTAATGTTCCCACTGCTGGGAAACAGGCCTCCTTTTTGTGCAAGAGGTAATGGGCCTTAATCCAACACACGAGTCCAGTAGATGTCACATATCTTCGATTGTTTTATTTCGGTTTTCTCACGATGTTTTCCTAACATGTTTAGAGCAGAGCAGAGCAGACTAATATTGTCCGAATGTAATTAATCGAGCATTCAATAGATTATCACAAAAATAATGTATTAATCAGGTGACTTGCCCCAAAAGATCCCGAATTAGGTTCAACACGAGCGGTTAATAGAGCCTATTACCCAATATTAGCCAATAATGAAGGTTTCGCTTCCCTACCCTTTTGTAGCGATTATGTTAGTCAATTGTTCTATCGGATAGTCATTCCCTGCTGTTTATTTACGTATTTATTGGAGATTCTAATCTAAAAAGATCACAACGTTTTTTACCCTACTGCCGAAGGAGGGTAATGTTTTTCTCAGTCTATGTACCAGGCCCCTCAGAAAGTATTGCGAAAAAAAGTTTTTATATATGGGAGACTGGCCAGTTATAATGTTTTTCGAAAATATGATTATTTATAAGTAAAAATAAGTAAGTTCCAATTTCAAAATTTCCCTCCACATTTTTTGCGAGTTAATTCAAAGTATTGTGTCTCACTGAAATATGGATCTGCGCCGGGAACATTTTAGAGCTATGATTTTATACGATTTCAAGTGTCGCCTGAAACCGGATGAATCGTACGATAGACTTCAAATGGCATTCATGGATGAAGGCCCTTCCAAGGCAACCGTGTATCGTTGGTATAACGAATTCAAGCGCGGTCGACCAACTTTGGGGGATGACGAAAGAAGCGGTCGCCCTTTGACGGCTGTTACCGAAGAAAACGTGCTAGCAGTGAAAAATTTAATCCAAGACAATAGGCGAATTACATATCAGGAGATTCAACACATATTGAAGATTGGATCGGGAAGCGTTCACGAGATTCTACACAGCCATCTTCGCGTGAGGAGGATAGTATCACGCTGGGTGCCGCACAACCTCACCGATGCTCAGAAGCAGGCCCGGGTGGAATGGTGCCGTGATATGCTTAACAAATTTGAAGCAGGCTCGTCTCGGCGTGTTTACGACATCGTTACAGGTGATGAGTCCTGGATTTATCAATACGACCCAGAAACCAAGCGCCAGTCGACTGTTTGGGTGTTTCAAAATGAGCCAACGCCTACCAAAGTGAAGCGATCTAGAAGCGGGGGTAAGATTTTGATCGCTAGCTTTTTTAATTTGACTGGCCACTTGGTATCAATTCCCTTACGGGATCAAAGAAGCATTAATGCCGAATGGTATACTACCAAATGTTTGCCAGAAGTTTTCTCTGTTATAAGCAACAAGCGACCAAACACAGGGCTCCGCGGGCTACTGCTCCACCACGACAATGCACCTGCGCACACCGCACTCAAAACGAGGGACTTCCTGGACAGCACGCCAGTCAAACTCCTGGGTCACCCTCCTTACAGCCCTGATCTAGCACCGTGTGACTTCTTTTTATTCCCAAAAATAAAAAAATCAGCTCAAAGGGATACAATTTTCGTCGCCGGAAGATGCGCTGGCTGCGTTCGAGCACGCTGTAAACGAGGTGTCTGCGGCGGACTGGAAAAAGTGTTTTGAAAACTGGTTTAGGCGCATGAATCTTTGTATAGAGGCTGGTGGAAAGTACTTTGAAAAGATTTAATAAAAATATATGTACGTATAGAACAATTTTTTTTAGTTTCGCAAAACTTTCTGGGTGTCCCACGTATGTTTGTTCCTATTTGGCGTTCCAGAGACCAAACGAGTAGGCTGATTTTGATTATTTTTACGTCAGTCGATTTGTTTTAACCTTGCGAGTGTCACTGGCTACATTAAAATTCGAAAATAGAAAAATGGCGACTTTTTGGGTGCCATATTGTGGGGTCCCAATATTTTTTTCTTCCAAACCTATCATATGGAGTATCAAGATAAAAGGTTTTAAAAGGTGATTTCAAAAATATATGACACGTATAATATATTTAAATGTAAATAATTCGAAAAAAAAAAAACTAAAAAGACATAAATAAAAAAAGTTAAAATTAGATTTTTGAATTAACATTTTTTATTCCACTGCAAGGTAAACGATTCTTTTCACACTCAGAAAACACGGAAATAAAGCACCACGTTTTCTTGAGGCTTGATTGCAATATCAGACATAATTAGGTTATATTATTATAAAGGTTTTTATAAGAACCTGATACGTCTAGAGAGCCAGTGGTGGTCCAGTAGTAATGGCCGTGACTTACAAGTTGTAGGTCGTGGGTTCGAACCCAGGCAAGATGTTCGAACCCAGGTGTCCCAGCAAAGCGAACATTAAAAGGCTGATGATGGAACGGGTTTCCTGTCTATGTTTTTGTTCACGGATGTCAGTGATATCGAAGGTAAACTTCTTGCTCATAGAGCTCACAAAAGATAGTCAATCAATCTACTGAGCCTTTTCAGAACTGTGCTGAAAAGTTTTTTACAAAAAAATACAACTGTATTCCAAATATAAAAACAAAGTGAAAATAACTTCAAAGTCGGTTTTCCTGTTTTTGTTTCTGTGTTTTTTGACACTGACTTCCGGAATTGAAGTTGTTTTTTTAATTTGTAGTGTTTTTATTATGAAGTCGATTGATTTTTTTACTTATTGGTACCTATAATGCCCAACGTTATGCCAGAATATAATACCCGAGTAACTTAAAACTTGAACATAACCGGTGAAATGAGAGTGTACCAGAGTGAACTGCGTACCGCTTTAGAGCGTACCAGCGTGATGTTATGTTATGAAATGGCATAAACAATAAACAAACATGCAATGAAGCAATCCCGAGAGATTTGCCGTTGTTTATTAAATAGTTCTGTTGTATATCTCCGAATTTCTTCATCAGATCTTCACATCATTTAAAACGAACCACACGAGAAGTTCCATTAAAATAAAATATATTTCACTACTATTACAGAAAAGCCAAGCGGCTACCTACTATCTATAAACCCCATTGAAATAATCTACATAAGCACCCCTGCACCGTATGGGTTGTTAAAAGCTTAGCATATTCGACTACGTAATAATCAGAACTCTGCCGAACTACGAACAGTTATATAACGATTATATACACTGCACATAAGCTTGCAAGACCTGTGTAAGCCAGGTGTTACCTACGTTTGGTTGTACTACAGATATTAGTTTGCAAGTGAGTATTAAATTTAGGATAGAACAGTCTGCTTCTCCCAACCTAGAAATGGTGGTTACAATGGTTTTATGGTTCTTATTTTACCTTCTGAAGGTGCAAGTTCACCGCGCGACCGAGACGTGCGTGACATTTTGAAAAAAAAACATCCTCCGAAGAACATACCGCACTCAAAAGTTCGTAATTTTTGCGGATCAAAAATCATAGGGCACACAGTTCGTATCTAAATCACGTTTTAACCAGTCTTACAATATGCTTTTATTTAATTTTAAATGCATTTCAAACATCTTTTAACCCCGTCCAACTTCCCCCAGTTTTGCATCAAGTTGTCGGAACATCCCCCACGTAAAAACTCTGTAAGCAATTATTATTGTAATAACGTTTAACAAGGGCTGCACTAATAAGATGCTGGCCGCTAAGGACTGCAGCACACGACCGGTTCTCAGTCATCAGGCACTACATAAATGCGTCAGTGCTGTGTTACATAAACTCACGTTCTTTTTCCAGGGGGGAAAGCAAAAACAGAACGCCACCTGTTACAATCCTTACATATATACTCATTTGGCTTCATTACCGTTCAAACATCTAGTCGTACTCGCATGCTGCTTATGAGTACAGAACTGCGCACCTGGCCTTTCTGAAGAACATCACCAATTAGGTCCGTGTAAGTCCGTCCCCCCGTTGTTTCCACTCATCATCATCAGCCTTTTAATGTTACCACTGATTGGACACAGGACTCAGGGATGTCATCCACCACGCGGGCCCAGTGCGTGAATGTCACATTTCTTCAAATTTTTGGTTCTAGGACATGCCGGTTTCCTTACGGTTTTTTCCTTCACCTTTTTGAGAACAGGGGTGATGAATTAATGTACACAAAGTAAAGTGCCTGCTTGGGTTTGAAACCACTTGTAAGTCGCGGCCGTTACCACTGGGCCACCAGTGCTCTCGTTTCCACTTACGTCTACCATATTAATACTTTTTTTTTAGTCGCCGTTCATTCATACTCTTTTAATTTTTTAACCGACTTACCAAAAAGGAGGAAGTTCTATGTTCGACATTACTTTTGCATTTTTTATCGACTTTTTTTTGTATGTTCACGCATATCTCCAACAATTTTGGACCGATTTTAAAAATTCTTATTTTCGATGAAAGAGTATGTTTCGAAATTGGTCCTATTTTAATTTGGTGAAGATATGATCAATCAATCAATCAATCAATAAGCCCATTATCCTGAACTTCCATCTGTTTTGAAGTGTTTGTTTTCCTCATTTAGAGGATATCTCTAAGTTCAGTGTGCCTTCTGGCAAAGGCCTCCTCTAACATTTTCCATTGTGTTCTATCTCTGGCAACCCTTCTCCAGTAAGGGCCCGCTGTAAGCTTCAACTCATCGTCCCATCTCTTAAGTTGTCTTCCCCGCTTTCTTTTTCCATCTCTCGGATACCATTCTGTCACAATTTTACTCCACTTTTCCTGAGTACTCCTTAACATGTGGCCTGTCCATCTCCATTTTAGTTGGTCTATCTTCGTAAGTACATCCATAACTCTTGTCTTGGCTCTTATATAGGTGTTTCGTTTCCTGTCTTTCTTCCTGATACCAATCATGCTTCTCTCCATCGCTCTTTGACAGCATTGCAGCTTATCTCGGTGGTGTTTTGAAAGAGACCATGTTTCACAGCCATATGTCATACAAGGTAGAATGCAAGTGTTGTAGACTTTCCTTTTTGTACTGATGCTAAGGTCGTTGTCCTTCATGATTTCTTTAAGTGACCAGTATTTTTTCCAGCCGTTTGCTATTCGCCTTTTGATTTCCTTTTCCGTCTGATCCTTGAACGAGATGATCTGTCCCAGGTATATGTACTCTTCGACGTATTCGAGGGGTTCGTTATTTATTGTTATAATTCGGTTATAAGAGTTTGTCAGAAGCTTGGTCTTGGTGATATTCATGGATAGCCCTACTTTCTCACTTTCCCTGTTTAAGTCTTGGATCATTTTCTCTAATTTTTCAGGGTTTTCTTCGGCGATGACAATATCGTCTGCGAATCTTAGGTGGTTTAGTCTTCGTCCATCTATGCTTAAACCAAGTTGGTCCCATTCCATCTTTCTGAATATATTCTCCAACACTGCAGAGAAAAGCTTCGGGGACAGTGGATCTCCTTGCCTGACACCTCTATTTATAATGATAAGAATAAGATATGATATGATATGATGATGAACTTCAAAGATATAGAACAGAACTCTTCAATAAGTTACGGAAAATCTCACGGGATTGGTGCAATCGGATGTCTGTTTATTGTTTATTTATAACATAACATTATATATGTCTGTTTATTGTTTATTCATAACATATGTACCATTTCATAACATAACATCACGCCAGTACGCTCTTAAGGGGTACGCATATCTCATTTCACCGGTTATGTTCAAGTTTCATGATATTTGGGTAATACATCTTCTTATAAACTTATAAATCACAAAGTTGTCAGTTAAAATGAATAACAAATACCTTTTTACCCCATCCAACTTCGTCCCAGTCTTGCAGCAAGTTGTCAGAACATTCCGCACGTAATAACTCTGCATGCAATTATTATTAAAACAACGTTTAACAACGGGTGCACTAATTACATGCTGACCGCTAAGGGATGGAGCACACGAGCGGTCTTTTAGGAACATCTACAGCACTAAATGTATTAGTGCTGTGTTGAGCATGAAAGTTAGATATCTGTGATGTGGAAATAGTATGTATTGATGCTTGGTTGTTTAAGGGTTTATAGGGATAATGATGAAGATCTGATAATTGAGAGGAGCTCGTGGCTAAATAATAACAGCCGCACTGGTCGATCATCAAGGTTAAGCAACGCTTGACGAGGTCGGTCCGTGGATGGGTGACCATTTCAACATACTGAGTTTTCTCCGTGTTTCAGAAAGTACGATAAGCCGTTGGTCCTGGCTTTCATTTGAAGATCTTTGACAGTCGTTACGGGTAGTCAGAAGCTTGAGATCTGACACCAGTCTTGTCAAGGGGTACTGTGTTACCCAGTTACTGGGTTGTGGAGGTCAGATAGACAGTCGCTCCATGTAAAACACTGGTAGTCAGCTGAATCCGGTAAGACATGAAGCCGACCCCAATATAGTTGGGAAAAGGCTAGGCAGATTGATTGATGAAGATCTGATAATTGTAGACTGAAATTCATAGCCCGAGGAGGCAATACCAGTTATTAAAATGTAATGGCGTAAAACATACTTCTAAAAGTTGTTTGAATTTTTGCTAGTGTGTTAAAAATGGTTATTTTTGGTTTCTACCTTTTTAGGGTTCCGTACCTCAAAAGGTAAAAAAAGAACCCAAGACTCTTGACCGTATGTCCGTATGTGGATTTTCGTAAAAACTTGTTAGTACCAAAATTTAACTTAATTGTCACCAATTTAGATTTTTCGGAATTTGCCCTTTGGCAAAAAGTAAGATTTTACAGCACAAATAAAGGAAAAAATTAATGTCCCCATACATAAATAGTTGACGCCACCCTGGGTACGGAACCCTTCGTGCGCGAGTCCGACTCGCATTTGGCCGGTTTTTTTTTAAGTTAACAACTTTAATAAAGTTAAATTAACTGTTATTTCAAAGGAAGTTCATGAAATTTGAACTTATTTGGTTTAGGAGAAATTGCAATTTTTAAAGTTTGCTACTAAATTTTGTAGGCCAGATAAATCAAACTGCTTTAACAATAATATAATTATGAAATATTGCATTATTAATTGGACGAAGTGACCCTTGACCACTAAGTGCAGAGAGTGCAGTTCCCAGTGCTGCCACATCTAAGAACTTATCGGTAGATCTACTGATTTCGGTCTTATTCTACCGATCTACCAACGCAGTTCATAAATCTACCGATTTTTGATGATACCTTAGCATTCTAATATAATCAGTTGTTTGACGTAAAAAGTACCTTTTAGGATAGTAATTTAGTTGATTAAGGGCTCAGAAATAATAATGTTCTCAGAAACAAATTTGAAAAATATTTTTTTTTCGGAAATAAATCTTTTTGTATGTGATGTGATGATCTTTTAAACAAACTTATTTTTGATAAACAGTCTAAACTGTTCAGAGCCAGACTCACCTCAAAAATTATTTGATTAAAATAAATATTACATTCTATTTATCTAAATGTTTTTGTGTTAATATTTTCGAGAATTTTTCAAAAATAAAAAACACATCTTTTATTTTATTTATGCATTCCTACATATCTTCTAAACTATAGTTTTTCAAATCTTCCAATTTCCACCGATTTTTTGCACTTCGTCTACAACTTTTATGAAATAAGGGATAGCAGCACTGGCTGTCCCCAAAAAATACTCTCACGCTTCACGCAAATCGTGCTTGAGAACGCGTTCTGCATTTGAATTTTCACAAATTAATAGATATTAAATCATACTTTAGTGGAAATCGTTTGGTAACAAGCTGAGTTGGTTTCATATTAATCTGAAAATAATAGAAACACGAAGTCCTACTTACTAGGAAAAGGGCTAGCTAGACAGACGACGATGATCTATTTTCCTTATAATATAGGTAGTTCGTGCACAGTAGATGATTATTTCTATCAATGCTCAATTTCAGGAAAAGTCCATAAGAAATTCCAACATCACTTTTTGAGATAACTTTCTGATTTAATTAAACAGACCACACAATTACGGTAAAAGAAAACAAGCCTTCATAATAAAGACCTCTAAAATCCAAACTTGACAATATTTTCTCCCAACTAGCCTTACTTTGGCTAGCTAATCTAAGGCACTGTCGCATACAAGGTGCTCTGTGAAGCGTGCAAATCAACTGGAACATAAAATCCAGTAGTCGAATCGATAGCGTCGTGTCGTCGAAGCGACGAAAGTCGCATAAAGTCGTGTCTCGTCGAAGGAATTAAAGTCGTGTGAAGTCGCGTCACCGTGTCGGTGCCACGGATTTGTTTCTATTCGGGAAGTTTGTACGATGGTTTGTGTGCATCTTGGTTTGGAAGACAGAAAGATTGGTTGTTATAGTAAGTGATGTTATTTTTATTCTGGGTTTCGATAGTCAAAATGCCAAAATGTAATGGATTGGTCACGTAATATTTCGACAGCGCTTTTCATTCCCATACATATTTTTTTTTTTTTTCAAAATCTATCACGGCGCTTTCGCTGATAAAATATTACTTGTACAGGGCCTCGGACCACGTGGTCATCATCATCAGCCTATTGATGTTTCCACTGCTGGGACACAAGCCTCCTCTCTGTGAGAGGGGATGGGCCGTATCACGCGGGCCCAGTGCGGGTTGGTGGATGTCACAGGTCTTAAAATTTTTGGTTCCAGGACATGCCGGTTTCCTCACGATGTTTTCTATCACCGTTTTTGGGAGCAGTGGTGATGAAATAATTTACACAAAGTAAAGCGCCTGCCTGCGGGGCGAGCATGGCATCTGTGATAGGCTTGAGTCACGCATTTTATCACGGATTTTGCTCCCAAACTGTGATAAAAATGTGTGACTGAAGCCTATTACAGTAGGCCGTGCTCACCGGTCTGGATTTGATCCTATGACCTACAACTTCTATGTCGCAGCCGATACCACTGAGCCACCACTGCTCTATGATATGTGATCTATGCGTGATCAATCCCTTACAATTTAAAATCTCGACCATCACCATCGCTAATGTCCAAAGTCTAGTCTCTGGTTACTACAGAGTAGATCTATTGTCGAGATCTCAATCAGTGTCATGACGTATGTCAGTGCTTAGATTTAAAGCTAGACGTCGTGATGTTTAATCCGGAACTATTTGTCCTATCTTTAACAACTTCATATATGAGTCGCGTGAGTGCTTAACTATTGTGTCTGCGATGTGGACAGTGAACCTGTTAACGTTGCAACCATCCTCCTAATTCTGTTTGTGATTTTCGTTCTCAACATTTATTCAAACGTGAAATGAAATTAAATCTATACAGGACCTTTTGGCAGATATCCAAAGATAGAACTAAAGCTGCCATTTTGTTATTACAATACATAATTGTATTGATATTACAAAATGGCAGCTTTATACAGATAGTTATATAAATTTTAATGTTTAATAACAGTGGCGTGTATATTTAATTCAAGCGTCAAAAGAGCTGGGCTTTTTCATTGGCCTGGACAGCTTTTCATCATCACCATCATCAGCCTTATTATGTTCCCACTGTTGGGACACAGGCATCCTCTCTGTGAGAGATGTAATAGGCCGTAATCAATCACCCTTCAACCATCGGACATCTAGACGCGCTGCAAGTTAACATCCTTACCTGATTGCCATTCTACCAATTTTTATTCGCACCAAGCGCTTCCAAACATCCATCATAATGTGCACAGCGAAGGAGTGGGCCTCACTTCCTGCGTCTGTGTCTCCGAACGCATTCAACCTGAATCTCTTGAAAGAACCTGAATTTGTGATCAATTTGACGGCAATAGGTTCGGTCCCTTTTACATGGGACTTAATTATAACTGGTAAAATGTGGGTGTACTATAAGTGCAACTTTGCTTAACCCTTCGGGGGATATAGCCGTGATGCTATGTATGTATGTACATTGACTGTTACATCATGTCGACATGTCACTGCATAGATTGATAGTCTCGAGAGAACGATTGATAGGCTTTCTCGCTCTACTGCGGAAACTGACTGCGTTTTTACTAAGCATTAACTGTTTGTTAAACATAGCGGTATTTGTGTGTTTTTTGTATTTCTTTCTTCGTAATGTTTACTGCTAAATAATGTCGACTATATTTACTGCAAAACAAAAGACTTTTCCAAGCTCAGTTTTTATACCGTTTTCATCATATTGTCTTTCCTAGAAGGCCAGCGGCATTACCTTTGTCCTTCTGATGTTGTTCCTTATTCAGTAACTTCATCAGTTGCAAGTTGTTGGGGGCAAAGAGCTTCAGATCATCCATGTAAAGGAGGTGAGATATGACCTGACCACCTCTACTCAACCGATAGCCTAGACCTGAATCCTCCAGCACTGTACTTAGAGGATTACAGATTATGTTACAGGTTGTATTGATGTTTGGTCTCTAGAGCACTACATAGGATTCATAGGAACAAGCATACATTGATACATAGACTGATAAACACATTACCCTACTTCGGCAGTCGGGTAAAACGGGATGGTGGGTGATGCCGCTAATAGTCTTGTATAGCTCCGTCTCTCTGTCACGAATCATGATGGTTTTATGGCAGAGTAAGGCCTCTGATCTGGTCCTCGATTGTACTTACTTAATAATTACATACAGGATTTACAATCAGATGCGAATCCGAATCCGACATAAACAATATTGTTCCTATTATTAAATTAATTATATTGATATTTGGAAAATTGGTCTGTCATACATACTCATGATTATTGCAAAAGTCCCTAATAAATAGAAACTTGCGCTTCCAATAGAAATTCCTTCAAAGTACCCTTCCATTGGCACTACTCGGAAGCTTGATAGTAATTGGGCAGCCGGCAGCGCAAACGGGTAAGTTAACCAATTTGACAGCCGCAAATAGGTGGTCGGAGGCAAACTCACCGGTTTTCAATACCGTACGGGTCCTCTTCTCGGGTATATTAGGATGCTGAATATGTTTCTTACAATCTTAGATGTAAATATTTAATTAGGAAGATAATTTTTTACATAGTGTAAAATAGGTAATTCACTATAACTACATAAATTATATACACTAAAATCAAAAGAGGCCGGCACTACAAGGACACATTATGTGGGTATGCGTTCTTTTTTATTGCTAGATTGCTCATTCGAATCACTTATTTTATTTGGGTTTGGTCTCTAGGATGGTCACGGCGCTCAGTGTGTTCTGGTGCGCCGGTGGGGCCCGGTGGGGTGTACTCCCCAGAAGAGGGTCCGGTGACAGACAGCCGCGGCGGTTTTGTGGTGAGTGACGGGCACGTCTTAACACTCAACGCCTCCCGCACTCCCGCCATAAGCGGCACAGGAGGACACTAGAGTTTTAGTGGGTTGGAGTCCCGCATAACTGTGCTATCTTCCCGTGGTAGTGCAATATGCATGACCACTTCTCCAAGATAAAAAAAAAATACTACACCTTCGTCGGGTTCCGAATGATCACCTTTTAAAAGTCCACCATCTGAGCAACCTCTGCTAAGGCAAGTTCCTGAGAAAACTGTAAAGGTGATTCCTCTGAGCTTCGCTGCGCACGGCAGCACGTGATCAATGTACCACCATCTTTTCTGGAGTCACTTGGTGGTCGGAGAATCCTCAATCTGAGCATCCGTGACCCCGAAGTCCGAAAGAACACCCAGGCAACTATGTGTATAAACCTATGAATGCATTTCGGAAAAACAGCTCAAAAACACTGAAACGGTTTACATGGTTACAGTCTACCTGCAGGTACATCTTACACGTCGACTTTAAACCCATGGAACCACATCACAAGTGACATATTATCAAAGAAAACGTGGCGATAGCGATTGGAAAAATGACAAAAATGCATGGGAATCTTGAACACTATCGAAATGTCACGTGATAAATTCTAACACTTTGGCATTCAGACCATCGCGACCCAGCGGTCATACATTGTATTAAATTTGTCTACAGCCTCAGATCAAAAGAAAGAAATACTTGATAAACCTGAAACTCACAGTCCTCGAGATGATAAATATTCCAATCTGAGTCAGAAGCCCACACGCACATTTATTGAGATATTGACAAAACGAATATCTGAGACGTGATCAGGCATACAGGGAACGTTATGGTTCTGACTGTGGACGTGCTCCGGCGAAATATTGTAGATAAGGTATGATAGGGAGGAACGACTGGAGAATCATCTATGATCGTTATCCGAAGATTTGGTTACGATATAATTATGCGTAATCAGGCGGGATGATAAAAGTCAAATTTGGATCCTTATGAATGATGGTAGTTACATATCTACTAATGTCCCAACTGCTTCTGAATGACAAAGTAGACAGTTCTGATGTGAATCCAAGCGTATTATATTGATGGGATGGATGACATTGGCCAATCTGAATGGATTTTTGGTTTGGAGTTTTTGTTTGCTTCTATGAACCAACGATAAAACACCAGAATCACTCAATATTTTCACTCACCTCAAAACCGATCAGTCAATCAGAACTTAAGTAAACTCTTAGTTAAATAAAACGCTCAATCGTTCAATCCATGTGTCATGTCGACAATTTGTAGCAGTTCTAGTGAACACTGTGTTATGACGCGTGACATCACGCAGTCAATACAACATGTGAGATGAAAGGCGCGATGTGGATTTTCAAATTTTCATCAAAAAAAAAAATATGATGTGAATAAAAAAAGTTAATTTAAAAATCAAAAAATATGTAAACAAGAAGAAAATTATGCTGTGCAGTCGGAGGGTACATATTCGCGAGCTGACTGACCACCTGATCCTCCGACTGCACAACAAGATTTTCTTCTTTTTTACATATTTTTTTAATTTTTATGTGCACTTTTTCATGACTGGTGCTCCCGAATAGGATATCGTGTGTATGGGACATTGTGCGAAAAGGGCATTGTGCGAATGGGACATTGTGCGATTGAGACATTTTGCGAATGGGACTTTCTGCGAATGGGACATTCTGCGCCATCGGTACTTTTTGCGAATGGGACATCCTTCGTCAGATCCATTTTATGGCTTCTGCTACGGTTTATATCTACTAATATCCCAACTGCTTCTGAATGACAAAGTAAACAGTTCTGATGTGAAACCAAACATATTATATTGATGGGATGGATGACATTGGCCAATCTGAACGGATTTTTACCGTATAAAGAGGCATAACATTAATTAAAACATTTATTATTATGAGTAATTGCTGTACCTAAACAAATATTGTAAGCTTAGGTATAGCAATTATGCGCGGATAAATTTGATAGAGAGTTACCACGGCCCTGGCACAAGCAACTGAAGGAACAGGGGTGGGTTTTAGTTAGTAAAAGTCTAACACGTCCTCCCAATTCACCCAGAACGGGAAAAACAGGTTTAGCAATTACTAGCGATCTGCCCCGGCTTCACCCGTGACAAATTATATACAAAACACCTTCCTCTTCAATCATTCTATCTATTAAAAAAACCGCATCAAAATCCATTGCGTACTTTTAAAGATCTAAGCATACCTACATAGGGTCATACAGACTGCGGGAACCGACTTTGTTTTATAATATGTAGTGATACATTTGAAGTAAAAACGGCAAGTTCCTCGTATTATAGGTTGTTTCGAGTAGTAGTAAAGACAGTCAATAAGCCGAAGTAGCTAACTTTGAATTCAGTTTCTGAATTTAAGTTTGCTACTATGAACCAACAATAAACACAGGAATCACTCAATATTTTCACTCACCTCAAAACCGATCAGTCAATCAGAACTCAAGTAAACTCTTAGTTAAATAAAACGCTCAATCGTTCAATCCATTTGTTTGTCGACAATTTGTAGCAGTTCTAGTGAACACTGTGTTATGACGCGTGACGTCACGCAGTCAATACAAATTTTATGGCTTCTGCTACGGTTTTACAACGTACACAGGGCGTTATGCTTTCCATTACCTTCCTATATTGTTTCTTGTAGCCCTCGGGAGATCTACGGATTTTATACTGTTTTTTTTTTCATATTGGATACGTGATTTCGTATTTGCGTATTTTTTAGATTGAAATAGTTTGCGCCATTTTTGTTTCCCTGATGGTAGCAAGTGTTTTTATTTGTCAAATATTGTGTTGCGCTGTTTTTGTCATAACTGTGACGAATTTTCTTGTTTTGTTTTTCGTGTGCGTCAAACGCAACGACAAAAGGCCATGCTTTGACAATAATGTTTGTTTCAGTGAAGACACAAAAAAATATACAATAGTTACAGCGTTTGATCTATCTATGAATAGAATAAACAAACTCACTTTGAACGAAATATAATATTAAATTTGGGTGGCTTTCAACAAAGGGTGCTATTTCGGGATTTTGATCAAACTTGGACAGCTATGGGTTATGGGGGCTCATGTGTGGTCCACTCGCAACCACCACGGCGATGTGATGGCCTTCTGACGTTGCGTCTTATGGTACGCAGTCACCACACTAGAAACTTTCGGCCCCAGCAACCATGCGTTCTTCAAGCAATATTCCACTTAAGGCGGAGCCTTTCCCTGAGCAAAACGCCGCGCAATCCTACTCGTTATTTAAAAATAAATATCAATTAATAAAAATACATTAAATTTCTACATAATATTGATTCTAAAATTACTAGTGAATACGCTCAGATATTCTAAAATCTGAGCGTATTCACTACTGTAATTCATGCGCCTTTGTACCTTTTTTCTGTTCCTTCTTCTTGTCTGTATATTAATTATGAGTGTGTGTATTCTATTAATTGATAAATAAAGTGTTGGATTTTATCAGTTTAGCGTTTTACAATTTCTTGTTGGGGTAGTCTAATCGTCTTCCAGTCAAAAGGCTCCTACAAATTGGTGACATGAGTTTACAGTTTTTATAGAAAGTCTAATATGAAAACTTATTGATAGACATTACTTTTTTTCATTTTTACGTTTAACATTATTAATAGGTCAAACTAATTAGAATTTTGCCAGCCTGTGATAGCTGTTATAGGCATACAAATAATACTTAATACAATTTGAACCGATGCGACGACTAAACTAACATGACAGTAATAAAAGGAGTCCAAAGTGGCCTCATATTTATTTTTACTCTTTGAATGTCTAACAAAATAGACCTTACTGAAACAATAATTTTCTAGCGCGGACATTTTCAGTCGCGATCGTCATTCATTTCAATCGTGACTTCCGAGCCCCTAAAATGTACCTATAGCACAATACTACTAAATAGCTCCAATAAAATTCTGCTTATTTATCCAGAAACGGTATGTATGCACAGCGCTCCAGGATCGCTCACATCTATCCGGTCTATGGATCCGGCATTCGAGTAGTCGATATCTGAATGCCGATTCGGATCTCGCCGTATCGGTAGTCTGGGACACATTTTTGTGTGTCCAACCGATATTTGTTGAGTCTCGCTAGATGTTTGTACGTGTGATTTGTATGTTGACGCAGTCTTGTAGGGCTATCAGTAGGAGTGTAGATTTCAAAGTGAAATATGTTGTAAATAGAGTGACAATTTACATTATGTTTCACTTGGAATCTATGCCAAGAGGCATAAAATCAAGCATGAATTGCCCAAAGGGTTGGTTGGGTGACATGACATAAATCACGTCTGTTACGTTGAGTATGGCGAACATACGCCTATAGTAAAAACACATTTCATTAGAGTTATCTGTATGTCCCATGTAGTAGGGGGCGTACTTATTGCCATTAAATTAAATGTCGCACAAATCAAAACTCCAGACTGCTACTAAGAAAATTCATAATGGAACAATCATGGATCGCCTTGACTGACCTGGGAATCTAAAACCTTGTGCTATTTTGTGTGCGGGGTTAAAATACTTGCTATCTCACCCGATAACACGTGCGAAAAGGATAAACGCTCTGATGAGCAGTAAGATGCTAGTGCGCGTACGAATACAATTTTTCATTACACAATACACGATTTAGAACGAAAACGAGCGTGCAAAATGTTATAAACAGACCTTTAGGAATATGGATATCATGAAAAAAATTACTGAATTTTTGAACATTTTTAAACTAATGATCTATCCTTGTGTGGTGAATGTTTTGCAATTTTCCTTTTTCTTATGTTATTTATTTCCGCCCAAAGATACGTTAAAGTTAGTGTTGAAATATGGAATTTAGACAAAATTAATGAATGAATGATTTTTTTAATATATGTTTATATTAGATACTTTTTTGAAATCGCCACACTACGTTTATATGAAAATATGACCGACTAGGGCACCCTTAAGTCTATAAAAGGCTTGTTTATTTTTGTTTCCTCATATTTTTCCTTGTCATATAAAAGAAAAGTAAAGGAAAGATTTTCCTCAAAGGACTTGCTAACGTTTAAATGATAAATGATTGAAAGTGAGTTATGGTTGAAGACGTGGTTTGTGCGAACGTGTTTGACGTTTGGTAAACGAGGAGACTGGAACTAAGAATAGACTTAGGTACACAGATAAATTAAAGGAAACGACAAAAGATGACGTAAGAACTGAAGAAGTTGGGATTGGATATAAAACGGTAGAAAATGCTATACCTGAAAATACTTTAAAGATAAATGGATACAATAGCTAAATTACATTAAAGGTTTGATTACAGTGCATACAGTTTAATTACATTGCACGGCATGATCGAGCAATCGATCACGTTATGTCCCAAAAGCCCACACTGAAATGCAACTTGCATGCGAGTTAGTTGAAGGTAGAAACGTGGCCTATGAGACACCAGACCACCTAGCATACTACCAGATGAAGTTAGTTAGAGATGTCTGGAAGAAAGCATGCTGCGCCGACCCCAAAAATTTTTTTTTTTTTTTTTTTTTTTTATTATCTACCTATAGTCTCGCGCTTGACCACAATCTCACCTGATGGTAAGCGATGATGTGGTCGACGGTGAAACACGCTTGCCCAGAAATAACCTATTCACTCTTGACTTAAAGACCCCTAGATTGTAGCTATCGGGAAACACAGACTCCGGCAGGGAATTCCACTCCTTAGCTGTACGCATAATAAAAGTGTTCCCAAAACGTTTTGTGCGTATGGGTGGGATGTCTACCATGTATCGATGGCGCATCGCCGTACGTCTGGTAGTCCGATGATGGAACGGGCTAGGTGGAATTATATCGTGCAATTCTATCGCACACTCCCCGAAATGTAACCGATAAAAAGTAAAGTATTAAAAGCAGCAGAATTGAAAATCCATAATACATATAAATAATTTCAGCAGTAATGAAACCCAAAAAGACAGAAATTCCTTTGATACTGTCAAGGGAATTTCCAAAATTGCAGTTTCAAAAGCAATTTCTCCCAAATCGATTCGTCGGTATCGCCCGTCAATTCGAATAAAGCTCGAACGTCTCTTATTAAAATTGACGGCTGGAATCTTCCTATTGTGTAGCTATCGAACACAGGTTAAGTTAACGACATTCAGTTGTTAAGAAAATTGAAGATAATGGAATTTATTTAATGTCTTCTTGTAAAGATAAAGAATTTTATTTCTTGTGTTTGGAAGTTATTTTTATTGTGAATAGAACCACATTGCTTGATGATGATAAGTATAAATGTGGATAGAAAGACGAAAACTAATGAAAAGATAAATGGACTATGTGAGGAATAAGAAAAGGGACCGATTAATAGCGTGACGGTAGATAGGGGAGAAAGAAAGCAGAAAACGTGTTACATCGATCTTAAGTAAAATGCAACAAGGACAGAAAGGTCATGATGAGACCATCTTTTTATAAAACTTGTCTGTGGCGGTGCGCTTGAGGAAGCTAGTCCTACAATGGACTTCCTATTGCTATATATTTAGATATGATGAATCAGGCAGGTATGAAAAAAAACAAAATACTAATGTTAATATCCATACCACGCAAGGCTCTAATATCAAAAGTTTCATCACATTCTAACAATTGTAATCCTTATTATATCAGACCTCGTTAAGCATAATGTCATGTCTCCACCTGTTATCCAGGGCTTACATCTCCGCTATCGCCTCGCTACAGCTGCTGGAAAAGTTTCTGATAACGATCTCTGTAATTATTCCGCGCTCATTAGTAAAGCTCGTCAACGGTCTTTGAGAACAACTGTCGTTCTGTAACAGGAACTTACGTTAAGTTTCTCACGTTTGGATTAATTTTTATTGTGTTACAAAGCGAGAATTTGTACCTTTAAATTTATTTTACGTGCGTGACGGAACAGAAATAAAGAGATCCGCAGGAGACGATTTGAGAATACTTTAATTGCTGTACAGCTAGGAAGTAGACTTCCCTGCCGGAGTCTGTGTTTTCTAATAGCTACCTTTAATATAGGGGAACTTGAAGTCAAGAGTGAATAGGTTTATTCTAGGCAAGCATATTCCATCGTCGACTCATCATCGTTTACCATCAGGTGAGATTGTAGTAAAATGAAAGCCTATCAAGAAGAATCAAGATAGCTAACATAGACCGCAGAATTGCCAACCTTAAGACGGTACCCTGACCACGGTACACTGACGTTCGAGCTTTATTCGAATTGACGGGCGATACCGCCGAATCGATTTGGGAGAAATTGCTTTTGAAACTGCAATTTTGGAAATTCCCTTGACAGTATCAAAGGAATTTCTGTCTTTTTGGGTTTCATTACTGCTGAAATTATTTATATGTATTATGGATTTTCAATTCTGCTGCTTTTAATACTTTACTTTTTTATCGGTTACATTTCGGGGAGTGTGCGATAGAATTGCACGATATAATTCCACCTAGCCCGTTCCATCATCGGACTACCAGACGCACGGCGATGCGCCATCGATACATGGTAGACATCCCACCCATACGCACAAAACGTTTTGGGAACACTTTTATTATGCGTACAGCTAAGGAGTGGAATTCCCTGCCGGAGTCTGTGTTTCCCGATAGCTACAATCTAGGGGTCTTTAAGTCAAGAGTGAATAGGTTATTTCTGGGCAAGCGTGTTTCACCGTCGACCACATCATCGCTTACCATCAGGTGAGATTGTGGTCAAGCGCGAGCCTATAGGTAATAAAAAAAAAAAAAATAAAAAAAAATACAAATTTTTGGGGTCGGCGCAGCATGCTTTCTTCCAGACATCTCTAACTAACTTCATCTGGTAGTATGCTAGGTGGTCTGGTGTCTCATAGGCCACGTTTCTACCTTCAACTAACTCGCATGCAAGTTGCATTTCAGTGTGGGCTTTTGGGACATAACGTGATCGATTGCTCGATCATGCCGTGCAATGTAATTAAACTGTATGCACTGTAATCAAACCTTTAATGTAATTTAGCTATTGTATCCATTTATCTTTAAAGTATTTTCAGGTATAGCATTTTCTACCGTTTTATATCCAATCCCAACTTCTTCAGTTCTTACGTCATCTTTTGTCGTTTCCTTTAATTTATCTGTGTACCTAAGTCTATTCTTAGTTCCAGTCTCCTCGTTTACCAAACGTCAAACACGTTCGCACAAACCACGTCTTCAACCATAACTCACTTTCAATCATTTATCATTTAAACGTTAGCAAGTCCTTTGAGGAAAATCTTTCCTTTACTTTTCTTTTACATGACAAGGAAAAATATGAGAAAACAAAAATAAACAAGCCTTTTATAGACTTAAGGGTGCCCTAGTCGGTAATTTTTCCATATAAACTTAGTGTGGCGATTACTTTACTGTTTACCTACACCGTAAGTTAAAAAAAAACATCATCAATTTGTCGCCTAATTATCTAGCCCTTTATGAAAACAAAAAAAGTAATAAAAACATATATTTAAAAGTTATGAGCGTCAACATTCCAAATTTCAACACTTACTTTAACGTATCTTTGGGCGGAAATAAATACCATAAGAAGAAGAAAAATTGCAAAACGTTCACCTCACAGTGATAGATTAGTAGTTCAAAAATGCAAATAATTTTATTTTGTAGAACACACACAGTACATTCAGTTGTTTTTTCATGATATCCATATTCACAAAGGTCGGTTTATAACATTTTGCACGCTCATTTTCGTTCTAAATCGTGTATTGTGTAATGAAAAATTGTATTCGTACGCGCACTAGCATCTTACTGCTCATCAGAGCGTTTATCCCTTTCGCACGTGTTATCGGGTGAGATAGAAAGTATTTTAACCCCGCACACAAAATAGCACAAGGTTTTAGATTCCCATGTCAGTCAAGGCGATCCATGATTGTTCCATTATGAATTTTCTTAGTAACAGTCTGGAGTCTGGATTATAGCGATTTGTTTAATGGCAATAGGTACGCCCTCTACTAAATGGAACATACAGATAACTCTAATGAAATGTGTTTTTACTATAGGCGCATGTTCGCCATACTCAACGTAACAGACGTGATTTATGTCATGTCACCCAACCAACCCTTTGGGCAATTCATGCTTGATTTTATGCCTCTTGGCATAGATTCCAAGTGAAACATAATGTAAATTGTCACTCTATCTACAACATATTTCACTTTGAAATCTACACTCCTACTGATAGCCCTACAAGACTGCGTCAACATACAAATCACACGTACAAACATCTAGCGAGACTCAACAAATATCCGTTGGACACACAAAAATGTGTCCCAGACTACCGATACGGCGAGATCCGAATCGGCATTTAGATATCGACTACTCGAATTCCGGATCCATAGACCGGATAGATGTGAACGATCCTGGAGCGCTGTGCATACATACCGTTTCTGGATAAATAAGCAGAATTTTATTGGAGCTATTTAGTAGTATTGTGCTATAGGTAGGTAAATTTTAGGGGCTCGGAAGTCACGGTTGAAATGAATGACGATCGCGACTGAAAATGTCACGGTACGACCCGCGCGAGAAAATGATTGTTTCTGTAAGGTCTCTTTTGTTAGACATTCGAAGAGTAAAAATGAATATGAGGCCACTTTGGACTCCTTTTATTACTGTCATGTTATTTTAGTCGTTGCATCGGTTCAAATTGTATTAAGTATTATTTGTATGCCTATAACAGCTATCACAGGCTGGCAAAATTCTAATTAGTTTGACCTATTAATAATGTTAAACGTAAAAATTAAAAAAAGTTTTCATAAAAGACTTTCTATAAAAACTGTAAACTCATGTCACCAATTTGTAGGAGCCTTTTGACTGGAAGACGATTAGACTACCCCAACAAGAAATTGTAAAACGCTAAACTAATAAAATCCAACACTTTATTTATCAATTAATAGAATACACACACTCATAATTAATAAACAGACAAGAAGAAGGAACAGAAAAAAACCGGCCAAGTGCGAGTCGGACTCGCGCACGAAGGGTTCCGTACCATTACCGCAAAAAACGGCAAAAAAACACGTTTTTTGTATGGGAGCCCACTTAAATATTTAATTTATTCTGTTTTTAGTATTTGTTGTTATAGCGGCAACAGAAATACATAATCTGTGAAAATTTCAACAGTCTAGCTGTCACGGTTCATGAGATACAGCCTGGTGACAGACAGACAGACAGACAGACAGACAGACAGACAGACAGACAGACAGACAGACAGACAGACAGACAGACGGACCGCGGAGTCTTAGTAATAGGGTTCCGTTTGTACCCTTTGGGTACGGAACCCTAAAAAAAGGTACAAAGGCGATGCTTATTTTTAAAGAAATCTGTTCTCTATTTTTGTCCAATTTTCTCTCTTACACTAAAAGTAATAGCTACTTAAAGTCAATTTCATTACAAAATTTAAATAACATTAATTTTATGTCCAGTCCAGTAAATGTGCTTTATAACAGAATAAACGATAAAATTCTATTTTCTTTTGTGCCAGAGTACATCAGATACTACGGTACCTTTTATATGAATACAAAGGTTGCTTTTTCAGGCTTCACTTATAAAAGGTTTGTTATTGAAAAGTATTTTTCTTTCTTTTTACAGCAAAGGGAAATTGGTGAACATGACTTTTTATTTTCATTTTGTATTGAATGTGTTTGAAAGCTTAAAATAGGGTCCATTGATACCTGCAGCTGTCTGAACAAAGGCGATAAAAATTATGCAATTTAATTTTGCATTGTGTCTAAGAGTTCTTTGAAAACATTTTGTAGCCCTTCGTTATATAAAGAATACCCATTGTGACTTCAAAGTCAAACCTTAAGAGCGGACTCTAGTCAACAGGAATTTGAAAAATAGGTATTTGAAGAAACTATTGCCGTCGCGTCACCTCCAACCTCACCCCGTAAAGTGCGAAAGGAACAACTGCAGCTCAGGCTGATTTTACCTACAAAAACTTTGACTAAAAGACGTTTCGTATTCTGCTGTTTTCTTCATGAAAACTGGTCTGATCTAAAAAATTCTTATATCAAAATTTAGGAAAAGTATATCTATGCTCCTATCATTTCCTTTTTTGTTAAAAACTTATAAATTTTGTCTGAAAGTCTTCTGAACATGGCGGTAAAAACGGGCATTTTTTCGGATTTTTGGATTGTCATATTTCTTTTTGTGATTATGTTTTGGAAAAAAGGAAATGGTATCATTTCCTTTTTTCCAAAACATAATCACAAAATTAGATAGGCACGTATTAATTAGACCTAGATTTTATGGAAAAAAATCATTGCTCTAGAGGCATTATCCACGAAGAAAACAGCAGAATGTGTTTGTATGGAGAAAGTTTCACTAGAGTCCCCTCTTAAGGTTTCCGTTGAAAAGAGCAACGTAACAATGCGACACCGATGCATCAAACACTGTTTATAGAAATTGTTCTACGGATAATATATCGCCATTGACGAGACGAGTATCATGCCTTTGATGAGAATGAGAACCTTAAATCAGGTATTCTTGAAATTCTGTACATAAAAGAAAAAAACCATTGGTATAGAACGCTACATGTTTCAGAAAACATTAAAATCAAACTCCAATACTACGTAGATACCTCAACCTGCTTTAAAAAAAACGAAATCTCTCATTACCAGAACAACTAACGTTCAATGTCCAAAAGTATTCCTCAATCCTCCTCTTTACCAGACACAGTACAAAATATTCACAGTCAGTCGGAGAACGCGGACGTCCCAACCATTCAAATTAGTCCCACAAAAGATTGAATTACATTTTTTCCGAGGAATTTCGGATAGAACGTGCTCGTAATAATAAAGTTGGCCAGTAATCAGATTTGCTCAATCTGAATGTTATGATTTTATTTGGTCGGCCTTATTGTATCGACGTTTTAACCTGAATATGCATTGCTTGGAGAGAAATTATAGGTAATGTCAGATTGTAACTACGCCCTACTGCAGGGCGTCATAATTATTTAATCAATTTTTATAAATATAATTTATAAAAATGTTTCATTTATTATTTAAAATATTTTTTCAATTATTATTAAATACAACTTTTCAATTATTATTTAATACAATTTTTCAATTATTAATAATTAATAGGTACTTAAAAAAAACTATTATTATTACAATAACAATTATTATTAGTTAAAAAATCTGTTATTATTTATGATGATGATGATGATTATTTAGAACAGTTTTTTTTCAATTATTGCGAATTTTATTGTACGATATGAGATGTACTCATTGTAATTGTTTGCATGGAATGAAATAAAGGATTTTTTTACGTTTTTTTTATTTTTTATACTGCAAGGCAAAGGCCTCTTCTAATACAGAGAAGCCACGATCATCAACCACCACTCTTCGTTCAACCATCAGAAAATACTTATGAATTGAAAGTGTCACATTGGTACTTGCCCGGCATTGAATCCCACGATCTCAAACACGAGAGGCCAAGTCTCAGCAAATGAGCCATCACGAAAACATTATATTTACGGAAAATAACTTAACAAAATCACACAGTTTTCAACGTCTTCGCAATTTACCCAACTAACAATAATTTAATCAACTCAGACCAACCCATTCCTAAAACAAGCCAATCACTTAAACAACCAAACATACATTCTATTAAATATTAATGAACACACACACACGTACAGATTGATGTTTTATGTATAATTATATTATGTAAGATTTTTTGAAAACGTGTAGTTGGTGTTCCTATCAATAAAAAAATAAATTATTAGAAAAGGAGAATACAATTAATTGGAACACCATATTTACCTAGCATTTTCCCATGTTGGGGTCGGCTTCTTGTCTAACCGAATGCTGTTGAGTACCAGTATTTTACATGGAACGACTTACTATCTGTCCTCCACAACCCAGTTACTGAGTAACACGATACCCATAGGCAAGACTGACGTCACATAACCTGGCTTCTGACTACCCGCAAAGATTGTCAAAAGATCTACAAATGACAGCCCGGACGTGTTTTCCATAGTCTATAACGAATATTGGTACCTATGTTGAAATAATCACCCATCCACGGACTGACCTCGGCAAGAATTGCTTAAGGCGGTACCCCGAGCAAAACGCCGCGCAAGCCTTTTTTCGTGCTGTTTTGAGGAGCTATCTACTCGTTATTCAAAAAGAAATATCAATTAATAAAAATACATTAAATTTCTACATAATATTGATTCTAAAATGGTAGATTTAGTTTTTTTTTAATGTTGTATATATTTCAGTAATCTCCTTTAAAAAAAAAAACACAAAAATGAGAAATAATTATTGATAGCATGCATCTCCTCGTAAAGTGTTCATTAATTATTTTTTGTACTAACACTAATGGATAGACAATTTAATAACGAACATTTTGGTAGTAATTTTTTTTTCAAAAGACCAAAATTCGATTTTATAATGATTTTATTCTAAAATCTGGGCGTATTCATTACTGTAATTCATGCGCCACCAGTGCCGCTAGACCAATAGGAATGCTCATATCGCATGCCGATTTTTTGGTCAGGGTACCGTCTTAACCCTTGTTGATCGACTTGTGAGGCTGTTATTATGTAATCACGAGCTCCTCCAGAGGATTGGTTATTTTAGTGAATACTTACTGTTCACTAAAATAACCAAACATGTCTTCTGTTATATATTGATAGATGGGGAATGCAATTAATTGGAATCGCCATCGAGTGAAATGCGATTTTGTGTGCACCACTGCAGATTGTGATTCGGATAGGTTAGCCAGATAGCTTGTGTTTTGTTGGACGGTGCGATTTTGGCAATCAAATTTATGCTCTTAGATTTAAATGGAGAAGGATTTAGCATCAAATAATGATGCTTTTACTTCACTCACTTTTGTCATCGGTGTTACGAATGTTTAATAAGTTTTTTTCACTTAAACATAATATATTTTTTTTTTTTTTTTTTTTTAGTTTTTTTTTTTTTTTAAACCTTGCCCCTCACTAGGAATTTCTTCCTGTATCGAGAGTGCATTTACAAACATATAAATACACATACACAACACCCAGAGCCGGAACAACTATCTGTTGGTCATACAAATATTTGTCCCGTGCGGGAATCCAACCCGCGACACGCAGTGCACCAATCAATCGCTCAATCACTGCGCCAACCGTGCGCCCAAGCATTCATATATACTAAATATATATACTATGATAAAAAACGTACAATACGTTCCATTGTCAAAATAGCAAAATACACAAACATCCAAAAATACTGATTTTATTATAATATTAGCAATGTTCAATCAATGCAGCTAATTACTATCTAGACTTGGGAGCCCACCACCCGTTGCAATTTTGGTACAAATGCTCTCCTACCACGACCGTCGACCATATTTTACTTTGTCAAAAAGACAAAAAAGAAAAAGACTACCAATAAAATTAAAATTTAATAAATCCTAAAATACAGTGCCATTTTTATTGTTGCCATGCAAACCTTATTACAATTTTGGACGTTATCCTAAAAATAATGTTCACCGGGACATCCCAGCTTCGACAGCTAAATTGGTTCAGAGATTGCGAGGTGGCAATAGCCCAAATAGACATCCCGTTTTATACAGCTCTGATATACTTACTGTTTACTCGTATATATTGGCGATGTAGATTTTGTTAGAAGTAAATTTTTGAAAAATTTAATTAACATATATCAATCAGTCTGCCTAGCCTTTTCCCAACTATGTTGGGGTCGGCTTCCAGTCTCACCGGAATTAGCTGAGTACCAGTGTTTTACATGGAGTGACTGCCTATCTGACCTCCACAACCCAGTAACTGGGTAACACAGTACCGCTTGGCTAGACTGGTGTCAGATCTCAAGCTTCTAACTACTCATAACGACTGTGACAGAGAGAGAGAGATCTTCAAATGACAGCCGGGACCAACAGCTTAACGTACTTTCCGAGGCACGGAGGAAACTTGGTATGTAGAAATGGTCACCCATCCACGGACCGACCTCGTCAAGCGTTGCTTAACCATGAAGATCGATCCGTGCGGCTGTTATTATTTAGCCACGAGCTCATTTAAAAAAGCATATACCTTTAACATTTACCTGCAACTCTTATCACTAATAAAAAAAAGATCTTTGCATGTCTCGTTTGTATGTATCATTTATGTCTCATGCCATTTTCAAACTGGAACTCCAAAAAATCAGCCCATAAAATGTTTAATTGAAATAAACAGCTTCTTCAAAATTTTAAGAGCTGGTTTGTAAATTTTCGTCTTTGGGCACGGTAATGGATTTATCACAGATCTTCACGACTGGAAAATGCACTATATTGCATCGCAAAGTTATTGTGTCTGGGAACCTTTAGAACCAAAAGTGAAAAAATATCTAGTTGCGACTTACAACATTTTCTTTCATTGATCTTTCTACTAGCTTCTGCCAGTGGCTTCGCCCACGTAAAAAATTGTGTTCTAATCCCAAATGAACATTATACCGGGATTAAAAGTAGCCTATTTTCTATTTCAGACTATAATAAAAATAATGACACGGGTTTATTTATTAAGTACTGTCAAATTGTAAATATATTTGACACCAGCTGTTCCCCGCGGCTTCGCTCCCGTGGGCCACCCCACAGGACCCGTTTTCGGGATTGAAAAATAGCCTATGTTACTCAGGAATAATGTACCTTTCTATTGGTGAAAGAATTTTTAAAATCGGTCCAGTAGTTTCGGAGCCTATTCGGTACAAACAAACAAACAAACAAAAAAATCTTTCCTCTTTATAATATTGGTATAGAAGATACGTTTACGTGTTATAAGTGAGAATTACCATACTATAAGTAATATTCGTAAATACGAAAGGCTAAAGTCGCTGCGTAGTTTGATATAGTTACCCACATTGATCGTACCTGAATTTAATAATGTTTATGGAGCGCGGACGTGGGAATGCATATACCATGTTATATGAATGAATTACCTCTGGAAATCTGTAATACAATAAATTCAAAGAACTGCTCAAGGGTGCTGAAGGTTGCTTGGATACTTTCTAGATTGCAATGCGATCTATAAAGTATCTTTTCAAATGACCAGCTATAGTTGTATCTAGGTACCTATACAACTATAGCTTTGTTTCATTTAAAAGTATTTTATGGCACCGAGTTGCCGCGTCTGACATACGCGCTGTTAAACCCGCGATGGTTTGTGTTGGTATGGTAATACATTCAATAAATGTTTGTAAAAATGTCTTAGTTAATAAACGATAAAAAAAATTTACCTGCGACAAATTTCATCCAGATCCGTTCATCCGTTCTGGCGTGATTGAGTAATAAACATACATCCATCCAAACTTTCGCATTTATAATATTAGTAAGATATTCTTAATTGTTACGGGCTGTGTGTTTCGTCGTCCAACCGTCAGTTTAAAAAAACCGGCCAAGTGCGAGTCGGACTCGCGCACGAAGGGTTCCGTACTTGGTAAATTGCGGTTTACGATTTATGACGTATTAAAAAAAAACTACTTACTAGATCTCGTTCAAACCAATTTTCGGTGGAAGTTTACATGGTAATGTATATCATATATTTTTTTTAGTTTTATCATTCTCTTATTTTAGAAGTTACAGGGGGGGGACACATTTTACCACTTTGGAAGTGTCTCTCGCGCAAACTATTCAGTTTAGAAAAAAAAAATATTAGAAACCTCGATATCATTTTTGATGACCTGTCCACAGATACTCCACACGTATGGGTTCGATGAAAAAAGAATTTTATACCATGCCCCCTCTAAAAAGCTTATTTTATTCACTGAAAACAGTGAATAAAAAGCACTTTTACTCACTGTTTTGGTGTTTGAATTTGGAACACACCAATGCATTAGACGTCCATCTCAATGCTATGTAACCTCCTTGCGCCTGCTTGCGCAAAAAATACTCCATACAAACTTTTTGTGCAGAGAATACTCGACTTTCAAAGGATTTTTATAATGATTTTGATTTTAGTCTAGGATATTTATTGAATACTTATTTCGATTGTAATTCTAATATTAATTGCAATGGTATTTAATTAATTATAATTATGTAACGTAACGGAATGGTCACTGGCCCCTGAAACACAGGCGCCTTTACCTAGCTCAGAGGTCAGGGTTTCACATTTTATGTAAATTTTGAAGGTAATAAACCATTTATTTATTTATTACTCGTAATATTCCTTGTGCTTTTCGCTTAAATCTTTCTTTTTTTCGAAGTCATGGTATAAAATATAGTATGCAACTCTTGAATAAAACGGATTTATATCGAGGGGCATGAATCACTCGCGGCGCTCATGATTCTAACACTTGAATCACTCGCTATGCTCGTGATTCAATCATCATGAATCACTCCCTACGGTCGTGATTCAGTAGTTAGAATCCTTCACTTGCTCGTGATTCATCTATGGCCCTCGCTTTAAATCCGTCTTTTATTCACTAGTTACATAATATACTATTTGACCCCCAAAATTTATTGTTTTTTTCTATTTTTGTGTCAAAATCTTAATGCGGTTCACAGAAAACATCTAATTACCAAGTTTCAACAGCATAGTTCTTATAGTTTCGGAAAAAAGACAGACAGACATGACGAATCTATAAGGGTTCCGTTTTTTGCCATTTGGCTACGGAGCCCTAAAAAGAACTAGAAACAAAACGTCATAAGCAAATTGTTTTGCCATTCGATTTTAGATCAGCCTTCGAAAGTTTCATTCAGTTCCGTAACTGACAGCCTCATCTCTTCCTTTACAAAACGACTTGACTTACTACAAAAGCTTGGCAAATTCGAATACTTATAAGTGTCAAAAGCTTTAGACCCGTAAATTGTAACTTTGAAATAAGACACAAAGTCCGGAGCCCATTATAAGGGCCAAACTTAATACTTAACAAAAGATAACCGAAGGTACTTTTCACGATAACATAAACTTTCTTAAAATGGCGCCCAGCGATGAAGTATTTCTCATAGAACTTTGGCCGAAAAGAAATAAATTCCAATTTCAAAATAATACGGCTTCTAGTTAAAAATACATCTGAAAGAAAGCTTTCATTTGGAAAAGCGTTTCTATTTCCGTTCAATTTAAGTCGGTTTTGGTTGGCTGGTTACAGGTCTTTAGTTTATCCGATGTGTTTTTTTTATAATCCGTAAAAATAATGAAGGCCAACCTTTTTGTCGTGGTGGCCAGTGGCCAGTCCCAGTCCTTGCCTCTCGTGCTTGAGATTATGGGTTTAGATCAGGGCAAGTAACAATGTGACTTTACAAATTCATATTATTTACTTTCTAAGCATATCTTGGACATCACATACAACGGTGAAGTAAGACGTCGTGAGGAAACCTTTTTTTTTAGGTGGGAAAACATCGAATGACTTCTCCTGGTCTGTGAGAAGCGGGAGGGTATATCAGAGTTTTACTGACCAATACCCACCCGTGTTCCTTCAGTTGCTTGTGCCAGGACCGTGGTAACTCTCTTTCATATTTATCCGAGAACCAGACAGGCATCGGCCCTAGCGGACCTTGTCAGTTTTGGCTGACATCGCTTTGAGGGGCGCGTGGAACAATAGCGCACCGCCGCTGGTCGTGAGGAAACCTGGACTTATAGTTAATAAGAATAAGAATAAGAATAAATTTATTAAGCCATTGTTACAATCATTTTCTTAATCTAACTTAGCGCTATTAGTAATCGTAACAATTTATATTTTAATAAAGTAAAGAAAAAACAAAGGTACCCAAACTAGGCTGCGCCTGTATCTTGGGGCCCGGAGTTGCGATATCTTAAAGTTAAAACACAATTTGTTGATGTGGTAACGAGGCAGGTAATATCTTGTAGGTAATTCTGGATTACCTACAAGAAATAAAATGATATTACAAAAAGAAATAACACATAAGTAGGTCATTAGATTACCTTTAAACAAGAAATAAAATGATATTACATAAAGAAATAAAAAGTACTCTAAAGTTTAATAATGTTGAGAGTGTGTGTGTATGAGTGTGTGCGTGTGTGTGCATGAGTGTGTGTGAGTGTGTGTGCGCGCAGATGTGTATATTATTTTATGTTTTTTAGTTTAATTGTTTTAAGATTTCTTCCGTCTCTTCATATGTTAGTTTGGCAAACCATTTTATTAGAGTTTTCTTGCATGAAAAGTTGTTCATGTCTTTAATGTCGCAGCTTTTGCTAATTTTATTATAAATATGGATATGTGAGTATCGTCTGGCTAAGAGGCTCTTTGCTTCGGGAATGGGAATGTTGAATACGCGTTTAGAGACAAGTTTGTTATAGTCGGATCTATTTTTTAGGGTTTTGTGAACATGTAATGTTGCGTTTAAGATAAATAATTGCCGCACTCTTAAGACAGCGAACTCCTTATGGAAAAGATCTGTTGGGTAGCAAAAAGGTTTTCTTAAAGCTACTTTTATAACAGCTCTTTGAGCTCTTTCAACTTCAATAACAGTGCTTTTCCCTGCTGCACCCCAAACAGAAATCCCGTATTGAAGTACTGACTGACAGAGTCCAAGGTAAATTGTACGTACAATTTCAATGGGAGTACAGTCACGCAGTTTTTTCATCACGTATATCAGCTTCCTAACGCGGCCAGAGAGCAGCTGTATATGTGATTTGTATTACAGGTTTTCGTCTAATGTGAAACCAAGGTATTTAATAGAGGCTGTGTGATCTATAACTTGACAGGTACAGTGAGTAAGTGGCGATGTCTGGTAGCTGCAGCATGTATGGTATTTAAGTATAAGATGAGGAGGAGGTCGAGAAGCTATTGTTTTGAAGAAGGTTATGAACTTAGTTTTCTTTATATTCAGAGTCAGGAGATTTGCGTCAAGACACTCGGAAACAGTTAATAGTCCGTTCTCTGCAAGACGGTACACTTGTTCCCAGGTTTTAGCGTGGAAAATTATGACAGTGTCATCAGCATAGGATATTATTTCTGCGTCGTTTAAACGTGAGTTTAAAATATCATTCATGTAGAAGGTGAAAAGAGTTGGGCCGAGAGTGCTCCCTTGTGGAATTCCAAAGTCGATGGGAAGCACGTCACTTGAGTGTTCATCTTCTTTGACTAGCTGTTTGCGATAAGATAGGTAACTCGTGAACCAATCAAGTGCAGCCCCTCGGATACCTGCACATTCTAGTTTTCTCAGATGAAGTGCAACTGATATTGTATCAAAGGCCTTTGCCAGATCTAAAAAAAACTCCTATGGTCTGTTCTCCGTTTTCGGTGAAAGTAGATACTAAGTTAGTCAGTAATATAGCCGCGTCTTCAGTTGACCTTCCTCGTCGGCATCCGAACTGTCTGTCTGATATCTGTTTGTTTTTCAAAAAAGTTCACTAGCCTGTTGTTAACCAATTTCTCAAGTATTTTGGACAAAATGGACAGAAGTGCTATTGGTCGATAATTTTCAGGTAAGTCTGTAGGGCCGCTTTTGTGTATTGGTCTAACGGAAGCCACCTTCCAGCATTCCGGGAAGGTCCCAGATTCTAAGCTAAGATTATAAATGTGGGTGAGTGGTTTAAGGATTGCATTTTTATTTTTTATTGTAAATCTTGCAGTGATACCATCAAGTCCTGGTGCGGTGTTAATTTTAAGTTGGTAGATATATTTAGTTACTTCTGCTTCGTCTGTCGGGTGAAGAAAGAAAGAGTGTGGGAAGTATTCACAAGGTTTGTATTTTTTTACAAGAGATTCCTGAGTCTCAGTAATTCGTGATAGTATTTGATCAGATAGGTTTTTTCCAATCGAGGTGAAGTACGCATTACAGTTTTTAAGTGAGTTAACAGGATCCTCCGAATTGGTAATTAGCTGAGATGAGTCACTTCGTTGATTATTTGGGCTATACATTGATTTGAGAGTGTTCCATAGTTTTTTAGGGTCCTTTCGGCTTTCAGTTATTAGCTGGCTATTGTGCTCTGTTTTTAGTTTATGTAAAAGGTTGTTGCAAAAATTCCTGTACCTAGTATAAACCAGTCTTTTCATCTCATCGTCTTGGTTGGAATTTGAAGCTTGATGAAGACTGTCTCTGTGCTTTATGCACCTCATAAGACCTGAAGTGATCCATGGTTTAAGTGTGAATCTACTTCTGCTTATTTTAACTTTGTGCGTGTGTTTAATTACTAGATTAGATATAATAGTTGTTAGAGTGTTTGTACAGGAGTTGGCACAGTTAGAATTGAGGATATCAGACCAGTCGATGTTCAGTAAATCCTCCGCGTAAATTGTTTTCTGGTGAGACGACAGCCAGAGCCATATCGTGGTCTGTTATAGAGCATTTGCCGATTATTCCTTCGGTTCTGTATCTTGATTTAACAAAGATGTGATCAAGACAAGTACGCCCCTTGGTAGGTTCGGTGATAGCAGGTAGAAATCCATGTGAGGCCATAAGGCTCAAGTATTCGGCGTGATTAGAAATAGTAGTATTAATTATGTCGATGTTTAGGTCTCCGGCAACTACAATAGTTGGATATCTTTTTATTAGAGCTAAAGCAGTGTCTAGGGATTCAATAAAGTTATTTAGATTTGAAAAGGATGGCGACCTATAAACTCCTATGATAGCTACTTCGTTGTCCAGGATAAGTGCGATACTGTCAGCTGTAATAGATAATGTAGATAAGTTTAGTTAAGATAATGTAAGTCTGAAATCGCCAAACCGCATTGCGCAAGCGTGGTGATCAATTATCGTGCCTTCTCTGTATGACAAGTCCTTTTGCCCTGCAGTGGGACAGTTACAGGCTGGTATTATTAATATCATAACCTTTTTGTACGATCCCTCTGTATGTAGATATTTAATCATATTGATATTATTTTATTTTTTATTTAACCATTAATATACAAACACAAAATAAAGAGACAAGAAGAACAAGGAACAGAAAATATGTACAAATTATTATCTTGTTGACCTTTTCGAATATTCTCAAATGCCTGAAATATTATATTCAATCTCTGGTAATGGAAGAACGGACCGCATTGAAAAGATCTGAAACACTGCTAAGTAAAGATAAGGAATATTAACATTTTCAATATTCTGACTGTATACGGTCAACTTGATGTATCTTTTTGACAAAGGGTTTTCAACTCAATGGTTCGTTCTAAGAACTTAGAACACAAACACTAAATATATGTGTATTACCCTTTAAAGTTTTCAGTTTATTCGAGTATATTAGTCAATTATAGTCCATAAGCGCTACAACTGAAATCATCCATTACTATTATGGGATTTAAAAATAATTTGTAATCAGTGAATACAATTGGATTTGAATTCACATTTCAAATCTTTATTATCATTTCAACGCTTATTGAAATTTATGTTTTTAAATTAATTAGTAATAGTAGTTTTAGTAATATAATTTATCGTACACTATATTTTTCTCATTACTCAGCCCATGATACATTATGTCGAAACTTATATAATAAAGGCCTACATACGTCATTGTATTCATGTTTGTCCGACAAACCGCGTATAATTTAGTGCTATTTTTTTTTGTTTTTTTTTATTCAATCTTTTTGTGTGTTTACTGGTCTTCATGCAGTTATATTCCATAATCAAAACTTTTTTTGAACGAAAAAAATATTTGTGCATGCATTTTGTAAACTTGCTATTATTCAGAGACTGTTACAAGATAGTCTTACTCAGTAAATGTACTGTAAATTGATGTTAAAGTGGGTTAATCTCATTCAAGATATTCCTTAGTTTGAGAAAATATAATTTCGCAATATGTATTGCACCGCGTGCTCGGGTGTAGTTATTACAAAATTTCGCGTGGATATAGGAAGGTTAAAGATCATCTCTGGAAGTACTAACCTTAACTGGATCATAAATTCTGTCTATTAATACTATTGGCAATTTTGAATCCCGGAAAAATATGCACGACTTCTGTAAAATAGGTCAAAGGACTAAAACCACGCAAAAGATCTAGCACATATTACCAAAACATTTATCCTCACCTAACTAAACCAGAAGCCAACGCCAACATTTCAATATCATCTTATAGCATACCTACACACTGCACTACATTTTCTAATTTCCTTTTAAAATAGAACACCTAGTATCAGATGTAGTGACCTCAGGTATTGAGGTGCAGCGGTGGATTGGCAAGCTGCCACGGAACACGACCGAGGGTGGTGCACCTCGTACATTTTAACTGATACCTACTTTATAACTGCAGCTAAAAGACCGTTATATCAAAGGTAACGCGGATATATTTTATGGTATGGTAAAATTTGAAAGGTAACAGGATATGAAATCAGTTGATGAAGTTTCTGCATTCAGAAAAACTTGTGGCACTCTACTTTAGCATGAGAACTTGTCAAACTTCAACATTACAATAGAGCTTGACAAATTCATAAATCCAAATTCTCAAGCTAGAAGCTGGTGTACGTCACTATTATGAAGTCATTATAAGATTTAAAATGGGCAGCTAGAACATTTGAATCACTTCATTTATTCAAAATATAATGTTAATTTCTAACAGGTGCCTTACCATGACGTATCAAAACTATTATGGTGCGACTATGTAAAAGGGACAGATGTAATACAAGTCATACAAATCTGTTCCTTGCGCGAAATAACCTTGTTCTAAGAGCTGTATTGTAAACCCCAGCACTGTGAATGAAGAGTTTCATTGAATACTAAAAATACATACACGGATTTGGCTAAGCAAAACACACATAAAGTCAGATGCTCAGATATTATTTAATGTATGTTTTATAAATCCGAATGACCATATAAAAACAACGCTATACCTATTGCATTTACATTTTATTTTTAATAAACTGACCAAGTGGGCGCTGTAATAGCAAAGACCCTTTTGCTTTAAATAGAAATAGAAGAGTCCTCTGTGTATAATGTAATTAATAATCAACCCCCTCTTAAAACACAAGAACTAGACACTTTCATTTCTATTCATAGCATACTTGTATACTATTCAGAATATTTAACTGGAAATATCTAGAAAAAAGCGGTACAAACCGGTTTTTCTTTCAGACCGACGCCTCTATTGTATGAGCTGATCTCTTTGACTCTTCGAGCGTTTAAACAGTTGAAAACTGTTTACTGAAGGTTCATTTGGAACCGTGAATTCGTATTCAAAAAGTGTATTTTTAAATTGTGGTCCCTTTTTATTTGGATTCGCGCCCGAGGGTTGAATGGCTGACAATTTGAATCAAATGGATGGAAGTTATTGTGGTTGTGATTGTATGATGACTTTTCGACCAACGTTTGTATACATAAAGAAGTGAATTTTCTTACAAAGAGTAAACAAACTATTACCATTTAATTGTGTTTTTGAAGTTAAGAACGTGTCGAACCCTACTTCAACACCAAAGTTGAAAGCTTTCCAGACACAAGTATTAGATAAATTAGCCTGCACAAACTGGGGGAAATAATAACTATACTTGAGAGCAAAAGACACACAGTCACCCTCTTTTAAACTTTCGCCGATATAAGAAAATAATGTTTATAATCAAATAATACTATATGCTCATTTGAAGAACGGTAAGTTCTTGTTAGAAATACATAAAAACAATTGTTTAAAGTCGGTATATCCAATCGTTTCTGACGCTTTATTTGAAACGATTTTCTTTAATATAAATTTTTGTGGTTGTAGTGTAAATTTTTCGGTATCTTACGATAAGAATCTTCACTTTTAATTGTTTGATTTCACAACAATACACCATCGCAACCGTCAGCCTAATTATGCTAACATAATTTAAGAAAGTAGTTTCAGATAAAGCGTAACAACCGTCGAATATATTAACTTTACACACTGGTTTTTATGTGTTTCTAACAAGAACTTACCGTTCTTCAAAACGCATACAGACATATTATTTGATTGCAAATTTATTTTTTAAATAACACCTGTGATTTAAGTTGTCAAAAGTTTGCCTAGGCGATAGTTTTGCTCTCAAGTGTATTTGATTTGTATCTTAATTTAATGACTGAATTCTACTTCTTGACCCATTTTACTTGATTTTGGCGCTACACGTTAATTCTTCCGTTTTCCTCTGTCAACCGTCACGTTACCATCAACTAGTCCCTTTTTAACCGACTTCGTAAAAAGAAGGAGGTTTTCAATTCGACTGTTTTTTTTTATGTTTGTTACCTCAGAACTTTTTATTGGGTGAACCGATTTTGATGATTCTTTTTTTATCGAAATCTTGTCATGTGGTCCCATTTAATTGTCATCAAGATCTGATGAAAAACTTCGGAGATATACATTAGAACTCTTCAATAAATGACGGCAAATCACTCGGGATAGCAGCAATCACATTTCTGTTTATAGTTTTCACCATTTCATAACATAACATCACACTGGTACACTGTAAAGGGGTACGCAAGTGTAAAAAGTTCACCTTGGTATCTATATTCTTAGTCCACCGGTTTTGTTTAAGTTTCATGTTATTGGGTTAATCCATTCGGGTTTCACTTTGGGCATTATTGGTACCGAGCCTATAGAACTGGTCCATTATGTACCACAACTAAAAAGAGAAAAATAAAAAAAACTTTTTACAAAAAATACAACCGACTTCCAAATAAATAAACTACAAAGTGAAAAATAACTTCAATTTCGGAAGTCGGTGTCAAAAAACAAGAAAAGAAACAGGAACACCGACTTCCGAAATTGAAGTTATTTTTCACTTTGTAGTGTTTTTATTTGGAAGTCAGTTGTATTTTTTTCTTTCATATTGACTCAAACAATCCAACCATTTTACAATCTATTATGTAGCATAAATCGTTTGTTATATTTACATTTAAAACAGCTTAATTTCTTACTACAACGTAATATAGGATAGGTAAATACGATTACTATTTAAGCAACAAAGCCGTCGTCATATTACAGTAAAATGTACTCGCCTTTTGCCGGGATTGGAAAGTGGCTGCATGTTATATCTTGCACAGAGAAAATGTTGCTTATTATTACTCAAGCTTCATTGCCTGCGCTGTTCTTGTAAAAAAGCTATTGTAATAAGCGTGGAAAGCTACACTAGACTTTGTTCTATGAGAAATAAATATGACAACGTATTAGTTGAAGAAGAAGATTAGGTGCTTGCTTCTACCCCGCGGATTCGCTAATTAGGTCGGGAACAATGCATTTTTTGTGGGACAAAATGATGTCAGGCAGAAAAAGGTAGATATTATTTTATTGGCATATACCTACAG
This sequence comes from Orthosia gothica, assembly GCA_949775005.1. Classification (NCBI taxonomy): domain Eukaryota; kingdom Metazoa; phylum Arthropoda; class Insecta; order Lepidoptera; family Noctuidae; genus Orthosia; species Orthosia gothica. Next base: position 11,638,545 of record OX459047.1, on the reverse strand, counting down.
TCAGTTACCCAGTCAGTTACCCAGTCAGTTACCCAGTCAGTTACCCAGTCAGTTACCCAGTCAGTTACCCAGTCAGTTACCCAGTCAGTTACCCAGTCAGTTACCCAGTCAGTTACCCAGTCAGTTACCCAGTCAGTTACAGTATAATTGAGTGTCAGGTAGTGGCGGGTCCACATTAACTAAATATCGTCCGACTTCTCAATTCGGATGTTTCTTTTTTTATGTATTTTCGGACGTAACTCTGTCATATATAAACAGATTTGCAAAATTCTTTTTTTGTTCGAAAGAAGTTTGTTCCGAAATGGTCCCATTTAAATTCGGTAAAGATCTGATGAAGAACTTCGGAGATATACAACAGAACTCTTCAATAAATGACGGCAAATCTTCCAGGTTTGCTGCAATCGCATCTCTGTTTATTGTTTACACCATTTCATAACATACCATCACGCCAGTATGCTCTAAATGGGTACACAGATGTGTACAGTTCAACCTGGTATACCCTCAAACCACCGGTTTTCTTCAAGTTACATGTTATTCGGTAATCTATTCTGGCATCACTGAGGGCATTATAGGTACCATTATATAGAACTTGTGCATTATGTACCACCAAAACGTGCAAATAAAAACTTTTTTACAAAAATATACAACGTCAAAAAAAGAAGAAACGAAAACAGGAACACCGACTTCCGAAATTGAAGTTTTTTGCAAAAAAGTTTTTAATAAACTAAATTTTAAAACTGCTCTTTAATTTAACAGTAAATAAACCGAGTTTGAACTAATTCTAGTGTCATATTTTAAGTATAAAAATATAACAACATTCTGAGACACCCTTTATTATTACTCATCCTCTTTTTTGCCAAAATTATTTCTCGAAGTATTGGTGTCAGATTTTAGGCTAGTTTACATAAAGCGATTGCCTATCTGACCTCCCGTTCAGTAACTGGGTAACTCGATACCTATTGTCTAAACTGGTAGTCAGACATTGGGCTTCTGACTACTCTTAGCGATAGTCGAACATATCTTTTTCCATATTTCACAAATTAAAAAAAAAACCCTTAAAAAAATTCTACAACATCTCGTTCTTTGTTGCAGAGGTCCAGATCACCAAGTGGATCAGCACAGAAGCAGCTGGATGAGGCGGACCTGTTTATGGACCTTATCAAAGACGTCGCCAATGAACTGGACATTGATGTGCTTTGTCATAAGGTAAGAACTTCTTACACATCCCATAGTTAGACAACTTTAGATTACGTTTAAAGGTGTTCATAGCAACCCACGCCACGCCTAAAGGTGAATTTCCGAGCAAACCGGCTTCGTCATCAACCGGTATCTTCAGTAAAGTCTTAAAAGAGTAGTTAGAATTGAGATGCTTGGAAAATATACTGTCTTTCTTTATGTGTACAGCTAAAGAGTGGTATTCCCGATAGCTACAACCTAAAGCTCTTTAAGTCAAGAGTGAATAGGTTTCTTCTTGGCAATCGTGCTTAGATACTGCAGGTGAAATAGAGGTCAAGCGCAAGCAACAAAAAACCAAAAACAAAACAATTTCTTTCAGCAGTTTTTGCGTGAAATAGTTACTAACTTATGTTATATATTCATTCATCCTAACAATCATTCGCGTACATATTATTAGTTTGTTCCAGAATTTCAAAAACCTCTTTATAGTTTTCCTTATGATGCATAGGTGCTAAACTAAGTTTTCACCGACCAGAAAATTTAGCCTAGAAATGCGCGGTCAGCACTCATTATCCTACTATATTATAAATCCGAAAGTTTGTTAATATGCATATTTGTTAGGTACACTTTAACGCAAAATCCATTGAACAGATTTTGATGAAACATTACAATAAAAAATTTACAAATAAATATTTGAATTTGAATGATAATGATAATAATTACAAATTCCACGCAGGCAGAGCCGTGGGCGGCAGCTAGTTATTATTATAAAATGTGCCCTAGAAATTCACGGTCAGCCAGCAGTCATGTAAGATTCATGATTCCACCGGTCCACCCCCAGGTATCACCTGAAATAGCGTCATTATTGGAAGGCTATATTTGGCTCAGACACCAAACACGTGCTAACCAGGGATAAAGCTAACCAAACTATGAAATCAGGTTGACTGTTGTGACGTTATGTGATCTAAACCTTGTCAAATGCAAATCAGGAAACTTTGGTGTTATGATTACTTAAGTTAGTAAATCTAAGGTAACACTCGAGTATGTACATAATAAATCTACACATTGTTTGTCTTTAGCTTTGCATAATGTTGCTTACTTTCAATTTCCTGAAAACAAAGTTTGACGATTGATAATATAGCAAGACTTATTGTGTCGCATTGCCAATTTTATTATATAAGGCCCGATATAATAAAACCGGCCATGTGCGAGTCAGACTTCGCACATTTAGTTTTCCGCACCAAACTGCAAATTCAATAATAGGTCGTAATCGGAAAAATGAGGGAATTTCAAAGAAAACAGCTAATTTATCAATATATTGGTATTTGCTGGTAAAATATAATAAATATTATCACTTAATTTCACGTGAATGACAGCAATAAGGCTCCGTGTGGACCCTTCGAGTACGGAACCCTAAAAACAATAAAGCAATTACGTCGAAGACTGATATAATTATCTCATTTTCATAAAGCTGAAAGAAGAAAATGTAGATAATAAATAAACTTACAAAAATGTCCGATCGTCCCTTGTTATCTGTGGCTTGTTGTTCCAATAATAGCCAGCTCACACCCAAAACAGACAAATATTAGTGGAATAATTACAATGAATTTCGCTTCATACTATCATCATCACCAGCCTTTTAATATTCCCACTGCTGGATACAGGCCTACTCTCTGTGACAGTGAATGGGCCGTGATCCACTACGCGGCTCACGGGCCCAGTGCGGGTTGGTGGATGTCACATGTCTTCATATTTTTGGCTCTATGACATGCCAGTTTCCTCACGATGTTTTCCTTCAACGTTTTCTTATTAGGTTGATTCAAATTTAATCGCATTGTGAAGTGAGCTTTTCTCTGCGCAGTACCGCACACCTCACCCCGCTGACGCATGTATTTGCTACTGGCATCCGACTTCCGAGCCATGTTTGCAAGCAAAATGTGGCAAAAATAACTAACTATGTCGGAAAAAAACTTGTAACTATGATCATTTAAATGTCCTCGCGGTGCCCCTAGCCAATATGTAACCACTTATTTTTATTCCCTAATACACGAACATACAAAACCGACAATTGCTTTAACTTGAGTACCTACTTAAAAGTTGGACTGTTAAACCAAACCTACGCGGAGCATCGGGCGTTAATTTAAACTTCGGTTTACGATGATACACCCCCACTGGTTTGAAAGCTCATATAGAATAATGGTAGCAGAATGTTTGCTTGTTTGAATTGAGCTGCTAAGTTACTAAGATGCTTTATCTATATAATTGCTTTTCTATGATGGGTTAGGCTAGGTTAGGTAGGTATAGTAGACCGCACATCCGCATCGGTGAACACAATCCTTCAATGTAACACTTCAATCTTGATCGGACCTAACGTAACAAGTTTAAATAGATAGAGAGGTTAATTTATACTGGTTTGTAAACTGTTTTGTCTGTAGGGCCTTCTATCCATGTCCATTTTTTTTTTTCGACATGCTTTTGTCTGTGTTCACCTTTATTAATTTGGTGGTTGTATCCAGAAGCTCACTATTTACAAGACTATAATTCGGCCAGTCGTGACATATGCTTGTGAGACCTGGACGCTAACTCAAAAAGACGAACTTAAATTAGCACTGTTCGAAAGGAAAGTCTTGAGGAGAGTTTTCGGACCGGTGCGGGGAGACGACGGCACATATCGTGTAAGAATGAACTAAGAATTAGAAAACCTGAATGGGGAAACAATTGTCAGGTTCTTCAAGTCGCAAAAGCTCAGATGGGCAGGTCACCTGGACAGAATGGGCGATACCAGAGCCGTTAGAGCTATGTCCAAGTGGAACCCGATTCAAAAAAGACCCAGAGGAAAACCCAGGAAGCGCTGGATAGATTGTGTCGAGGAAGATTTGAAGAGGATAGGAAGGAAAACATCTTGGCGAAAAGAGGCTAGAGATAGAGTGAAACGGAAGAAGATCGTTGAGGAGGCCAAGACCCACAAAGGATTGTAGCGCCAAAGGAATGAATGAAAATCCAGAAGTTCAATATTGCCTTTTTCCTCAATCATCAAAATCAAAATCATCAAAAGGATTTAAACGTGATAAATAATTCAAAATACGTTCAAATATTTATTTGTTTCTCAAAAACACTTGATAATTTACAAACATTCACAACATAGAAACTTTTATCGCTTTTCTCTGTAAACCCTACAAAATGCAAAATGGCGCTATTTGTTATTTTTATGCACAAACTTGTAGTGGTGCCGAGGGACTTGAGATTTTATATTTAATCTCAGTTCTTCGTAAGCTGCGAAACTTCGGAGATTTAGTTCGCGTCATACAAAATGCAAGGAGTCTTGCAAAATAACACCAGTGTAGTACCAAGTTGAGTTTGCAGTAAAAAGTACGATGTACATTGCAAGTTTTATTGCATAAGTTTGCTAGTTTAAACTAGTTGCACTCAGGAGAAATTTCGAAAGGCTTAACTAGCTTTTTGAGAAGTATTTGGACTGTTAAGCGATTACAGAAGGTATCAACTTACAATGTGAAAAGTACATGGTGATCCATGGAGATAGATAATTATCAAAAGTCTGAATCTTAGTATATGGCATAATTACCAAATTAATCTAACAAACGCTCTGATTTGTAAGACGTGGTGCGGGATACCCCAATCAAACAAATCTGGTCAAGCCTGCAGTCGTCATAACGCTACGAGTTTCGTAGCCAATCAACAGCCTCGTCAGAAAGCAGTGGTAGTCCAGTGGTTACAGCCCCGACTTACGAGTGTTGTGGGTTCAAAATCTGGCAGGTGCCTTACTTTGTGTAATTTATCTCATCGCCACTGCTCTCAAAACTTTGAAGGAAAAACATCGTGAGAAAACCGGCATGATTTTCAAAGATATGTGTCATTTACCAACCCGCACTAAGGCCGCGTGCTAGATTATGGCACATTCCCGCACACAGAAAGGAGGCTTGTGTCCCAGCAGTGGGAATATTATAAACTGATTATGCTTATGCAACAGCATCAGAAGGCAACATGTCACAACACAACACAGTAATATGAACCCGTCTTTACCCACATATGAAATTACAGTATAACTGTCATTATCATCGGCATCATTTTTTCAGCATCTTTATACGGACTTCCAAAAAGCTTTCGGCAAGGTAGATCATGAATTACTACTTACAAAAAAATAGCATATAATGGTATCCGCGGTGATTTGCTTCGTTGGTTCTCATCTTATATTTTAAATAGAACTCAAAAAGTTGTTATCAGAAGTTTAAGTTCTGCTACCATAAATGTTACTTCTAGCTTACCTCAGGGAGTCCCCTGTTATGTATTATATTCATTGATTATATCAATTATTGAAAATTTAAAATTTTCAAAATTCTTCTTATATGCCGACGATTTGAAAGCTTTCAAGTCAATTAAGGATCATACGGATTGTCAACAGATGCAAGAAGATCTAGACCGTTTTTCAGAAAACAGTGTTAAAAATAAACTATGTTATAATATACCGAAATGTTCTACGATCACATTTCCAAAACAATTAAATATCATAAATAGATACAATTTAAATGTAATAGATCTAGCAGGGCTTCCTAACGTTAGAGATCTTAGGGTACGGCTCGACGACAAATTACACATTGACCAGCACATTCATAACATAATTAGCAGGCCTACCGTATGTACGGCTTTGCCATAAGAGCTACAACTGATTTTAAATGTGATAGTAGTTTCATCAATCTGTATAGGTAATTTGTAAAGTCTCAACTTGAATACGCTGTGGTAGTATGGAACCCTTATTACAATACATATGCAGATAGTTCGGAGAGGATGGAGCAATTTTTTTAAATCATAACAATATGGCTGCTGACGTTTTTCGGCAACTTCCCATCGTATAATGACTTGCTTAAAAATTTTAATGTAATGAGCCTCTTTCTTTTTAGCCTGAAGAAATGCACTTGCATGTTCCACTACCACGGGGAGATTGAAAGTCTAGATTCGGATGGAACATCGTTTCAAGGTATAATCTTCTAGAGTCTGGAAACGATGTTCCTTTATGATGTGTATCAATCACAGGTACGACTGCTCAGAAATTACCAGATAAGCACATTACCTTGTTCCTAGAAGTGTTTTGTGGTGACTGGTGCGCGCGCCCCATTTGCCCGCGCATCCAGCGTCGTATTTGTAATGGTTTTAATGAACCAATTTGGACATATTTGCAATGGCCATTAATACATTTCGTAACTGCCTTATTGAAGCAATAAAAAAGCTTTAAATTGCTATTGTAACAGAATGTAAAATTATTTGATACCTTGTTTTGTATCGTTTGCTCAAAATTAACTTTCTACGTATATGAAAAAGAAAGAAGAAAGAAAGAAAGAAAAAGTGTTTATTCGCCACAAAAACGACATATTTTTTTTTTTTTTCTTGAATTAAACCCATCGGTAGTATTAGTAAGTACTTAATTTATGTTAGTAAAGGAAGTTAACATAAAATACCAATTTTGAGTACAGTACAAGGATGATGAGTAGGTAAGTACAAGCAGATGCATATGAAGTGGATAACGGTGTGAGTTGCGCATTTGTATCATGTGCTTATAATATTAGTCATAAGTTTTAAATGTGTAACTGTTGGTTATTCCTAAAAAAGTAAATAATTACAGTCAAAAGCTTTCTATAGCTGTTCATAGGTCTCTCAATATGCGACAGTATGACAGTAATCCCTGTAAAAGTTTGCCTGTCTGAAATTTATTCGAGACGTCACATAAAAAAGCTTGAAATATTAGTATCAAGCATGTTTATTACTATTTCAGGCATACTCGTAATTATGTAAAAAGGGACTAACTTTTCCCCCGAAGAAAACATTGAATCTCCTTCAATATTAACATTTAATACGAAAAAAATACAGCAATCATAAAACTAGTAAAAAAGAGCAAGTTTTAAAACTGTTGAATTATTTTTATTTCAGGCGAATATTTTATTACTGAAACAAGTTACGGGCGAAGTTGTCTCAGTTTCTTTCTACACTAGACGGCGAAACGAGGGCTCCTTAGTAATTGGAGAAGTTTTAAATTGGCTTACATGCCTTGGGCGAATTATTTAGGAGATGTTAGTAGTTTTTGGTGGATACTAGGGTGAGGGAAGTCTTTATCTGGTCAGCGAAAGATGTAACTAAGGTGTGTATTGTTATTACTAGCCTTTTCCCGCGGCTTCGCCTGCTTAAAAACTGGTTTATTATCCGAAGTGAACGCACTACCGCATATCGGGATAAAAACTATCTAAATACCCATCTAAATCTGTTCAGCGGTTTAAGCGGGGTAACAGACAGAGTTACTTTTACATTTATTTAATTAGGGTTCATGAAATTTATTGATTGCGGCAAGTTAGTTTTCATTATACAAAGACATGGAATAACATAAGAATTGCCCCATGGATGTAAATTTACTCAAGTCCTCAAGGGCCCTGAGGATCTGAGGACTGGATTTTTTTTATTTTATTATATATATGGGTTTGCTCTTGACTCTAGTCTAGGTCAGAAGTGACAGAGACAGAGTCAACGATGGAGTGAGCTTACCCAAAAGAAGTTTTTTTTTTTCCTCTTTTTAACACAAATTTACATAAACTAAAAAAACATCGTCTTTTTGTTTTGTCTGCTGAATACTCCTTACCATTAAATTCAAAATTTTATTTAGTACTGAGTGAATCAAGTTTTACTAAATACATTGCAGACCCATAAAAGAGATACAATCTCACAAGATGTACAAAAATCACCCTAAAACCGCTTCACAGAACTCTCTTAACTTTATCATTGCCATAAAAACGGAGTTTAAATTACAAGATCCACATCCTGACTCCGCTCGTCAGTGTTACTTCTCTTTTATTGGCGAAACGAGAAGGTTTTAAATTGACTTATTCTTCTTTAGTGCTGTTTTCTTAGGGAGATGGATATGGAACGTCAATTTCCGTTGTCTTACAATTTTCGTGAAATGACTTGTATTATAATAGGGGGGATATCGTTTGGGTTGTGGAGGTCAGACAAGCAGTCGCTCCATAAAAAATACTGGTACTCAGTTGCATCCGGATAGACTGGCAGCTGACTCTTTGACTTGTCTGGTAGAGTTTTTGATCAACCATATTCAGGGCGAAAAGTTGCTGGCTGAGTAGGTGTGGCTTCTTCAGAGAACACCTAGAGTTTCTTTCCCTAAATCTGACGATTTTAAAATCTGATTTTGGGAAAACCCTCAATTTCTTTGCCAGATTTGCCTAATTATGACGTGTGAGTGTCCAATTTGGAAATCAGAAATAAATAATATTTTATTACTGCATAAAATTGCATAGTTTGAACATTATAGAAAGTTCATCATCATCATCGCCATACCAGCCGAAAGACGTCCACTGCTGGACATAGGCCTCCCCAAAGCGTCGCCACATTGACTGGTCCCGTGCGTCCCGCATCCAGCGGATCCCCGCAACCTTCACCTGTCATCGGACCACCTGGTGGGAGACCTTCCAACGCAACGTCTTCCAGTTCGCGGTCGCCACTAACAACTTTTATGCCCCATCGACCATCCGTTCTGCGAGCAATGTGCCCTGCCCACTGCCACTTAAGTTTGGCAATTCTTCGGGCAATGTCGGTTTTTTTTTGGGTAACATGGCTATCTAAAACTTTTCAGATATATTCTTGGTGTTCACTCAGCAATCTGCACCTACTTACTTTTCGTCCTGAATACGCTTGCTCAAAAACCTTATTAGCTTCCACTCTATCAATTTACGTTATCGGTATTAAATTTTCGTGGAATGACTTTATGATGATGGATCAAAATGGTAGGACATCTTTTGGGCAAACAGATTTTAATAAGATGTGGTTTTCTAATCAATAGTTGTAGCGCCACTTCATCCCAGCTTCTTCACACTAGAAGGTAATGCGTCGGGCTTTTCGTGGGACTTTGTGACGTTTAAAGAGTTCTGATTCTCAGGCCAATTTGAATACGCAAATTTTGATTATGATAATGCGCATTCTGATATCATCATCATCATAATTTCAGCCTAAAGACGTCTACTGCTGAACATAAGCGTCACATCATTGACCGATCCCGTGCGTCTCGCATCCAGTGAATTCCCGCAACCTTAACAAGATTATAGGTTCACCTAGTGGGAAGCCTTTCAGCACATCGTCTTCCAGATCGCGGTCGCCACTCCAGAACTTTTCAGCCCCATCGGACATCCGTTCTGCGAGCAATGTACCCTCTCCACTGCTACTTAAGTTTCGCAATTCTTCGAGCTATTTCGGAAACCTTGGAGTACTTGCGTTCTGTGCACCTTCACAACTCAATTACAAAAATGGCTCTATGTAATCGAATTCATACTTCAATTTTTATTACCACCCTTCATCTTTCAACCCTCCACTATTCCATTTCCTCACCACTTCAGTAAACTATAAAACAAAAATAACCCTCTGTCAAAACTATCCCTAAGGGACTCAAGTTAGTGTATATTGGTCTCAAACCCAATGATAATATTACTCTATCCCGTGCACAGGGTACATTTAACCCCGGGGAAGTCAATTCAGCTAAATCGGTTAGCGGGATATTGGCCTTTTCTATACGTTTTGTTCTTGCTTATTAAACAAATATGGGTCGAACTGTTTTGGACTGTGAAGGGTTAGAAAGAGCTCTGGGTTTTTTAAGAAAAATAGAATTTATTAGATGCTATTTGAATTTTAACTGAGAAAAAGAGTGTCCTGGATTTGAACATGGGGTACCTTAGATCCCGTGATTAGCCTTGGGCTAATTTTCAACAATCACGCAGGCCGTACCGCTGTTAAAAGCTAGTTTATTTGATGAAAAGTCACTTATTTATATTAAGTCATTGTAACTGCTTATTTCTTGAAGCGCTTTCTTGTCCTATACGCAAGTGGGAGAATTTTCCGATACTTATAGTTAGGTATTTTAAGATATTCAAATGTTAGAATAAAAGTTGCTTATTTCTCACACGGCTAAACCTGCCATTTTTACCAATACCCTATTTTAAATTCATCCCACACTGAACCACAACGCAAGTAACAACGAAATAGAGAATAATATCTCACACAGAGAATCTGCGATAAATGCGAACCACGTTTTCCTGAGATAGGTAAGATCCCTTGTCAGTGTTGCAAGAGAGAAAAACTTTAAGTGCATGTCATCCCACATAATTGTTAGTGGCAACTTTGAGTAAGTTCGTGGAGAAGTCTGGTAATAACTCTAGTGCAGGATTTTATAAGAACTATTTTTCTCTACGAGTATGTCAAGTATAATTTTTTTTCTTTACAATGTTTGTTCTTTTTATCGATTTCTTTGTGCTTGCTCTTCAATATTATTATTGTAACGACCGTTTCCTTTTCATATATTTATTAAATCGAAATGCCAACTAAACCAAATTACATTCCAGTGCTTCACTGAATTGGGGATTTGCAGTCCATTTAATCTAATAAGTAATAAGTTGTTAAAAGTTACATATTATAATATCTAATTGTATTCTATTTCCGAAATAGCTACGGTCAATAGACGTTTCAAATCTGTAAAGATTGTTTTACAGATTTGTAATAACAAATGAAAGAAATCCATAAAGGAGAATTCACCTAGGGTTTATTCAACTACAATTGATTAACCTTAGGTTGATTAAAGTAACGGACGATTCATCTACTGTTGATTTATCTGTTATATTTGTAGCCAAAATTAGGGTGTCCTGTCAGTCGAATCTGTTCCAAACCGAATCGGGGCACCCTTATTCACGTATTCTTTTGGCTACTACCCCTAGAGTATATATAAAACCAGAGGCGCAAAGGGAGAGCAACCCCCACCCGCTGTAATAAAGCATAGGCACCAGTGCGAGCCGTAGCGGCTGAGGCTGGTCGTACGAGGCGACCAGCAAGCCAAAGCTGCGGAGGTACTTTAAATATTATAATACATAACCGTTACTAAAGTACCTTTGCCCCTACTCGAACTTTGATCTGAAGGAGATAATGAGCATTTTCGCACTGCAACCAAATCCGAGAAATAACGATACAAAAATTAGGATTGCAATTTCATGGAACTCGAATAAAGATCAGGAGCATTGCACAAACACTTTTAGTTGTTGAAAATGTCCAGAGAATTTCCGTTGGAATTTGTGTTTCCTAGCATGGGTAAAGCACCTCTAACCCGTACCTACAGCAAAGGAAAAACACAAAAATAGCCTATAACCGCATAACGTTCGAACAATATGTCGGCTCCACATGACGCCAGACGTTAACAGTTATAGCCACGATATGAGACGATATATGAAGGAACATCCGACGATATAAACGAATATATATCGAACGATATGAAAGAACATCTCATACGGTATTACGATTAGACGGTTTCAAATGATGGTTATGTCTGTGCGTTTGTCTGGGGCAGGATTTGGCTGGATTCGGTTGTTGATGTTTTTGTAAGTTTTGTTTACGTGCATTTTGTATTATGCTGTAAAACATGATGTTGATTACCTGTATACGTTGTTGTGAAAGCAGGTTGATTATGGAATTTTCCTATGTTTACCTGCTTGGGTATGTGTTTTTGCAATTATTTATTAATTATAATATCAACAATTATAATAATTTTAGTGTGTTCTTGACAAATTATATAATAATAATTTTAGTGTGTTCTTGACAAATTATATTGGTTTGTTTTCTTGTTATGTTACAGTTAATCCCTATCTCCAGGTAATCTATTGGTTGGTAAACATTACTACTTATTACATTCTAAATCATACAATTTTAGTATCGAATCCTACATTAATAAAACTTTGTTACTTACAGGTTAATATGACCATCCTTTGCTAAAAATATGCTCCTTACAAAACCGCTACAATACACATTTTTTTATATAAAAACTGAACAAAATAGAAACATTTTCCTATCCAATTTAATCTGTTCGGCGACTCGGAGACGCAGTGGTCTAGATTCAAGTTCGTGCTGACACAATCCCAATAAATTTTCTCTCGCTACAGTTGGTTTTTTGGCATGATAGAACATGTCGATAAATAAGAACTGCCACGAAGAATATTCTTTAACTTGCTTATTTTCAATCTGTTTAAAACACGTTGCTTTTAAATTTATCCACGAGGAAAATCTATTGCATTTGTCAAATTAGATGATGTTCTAGTTAGTTTGTTCCATGGTCGATTGCATTATTTGTTTTGTAGACCAAAAAGTATCTTTGGAAAACATGCTCGTTTTTAGTAACGCCAGGTGTTACCCATAGAAATAGTAATATATCTATGGCGCCACCTAAATTAATGTCTAAAATATTATGAATCTGTTTAGATTTCCAACTTTTGGGACTGAATGCAGCGTTAATTTATAATAACAGTACGCTTTTAATTAGGCATCTATTTGGGCTTTGCTCGGATTGTATATATATATTTTTTATCAGTTCAAGCTACAACCGTTGGCTTATTACAACAAAAAATATTCTTATATTTAACTCAAAAAAAAAAACAAACTAGCAAGAAGCCAATATTCAAGACAAAGTATAAGTAGATCTAACTAGAGCAAACGTGCGTTCTACATTTAGTAGTCCAGTTACAAGTTAGCAAAGTCCAAAGTTCTGGAACAACGCAATTAGTCCTGCAGTGTTTAATGTTCCGTTGTTCATGCTAGCTAGTTCCGAAGTACTAGTAACAAGATCGTGAGAGTACGAGATGGGGACTTCGAAGGTAGGTTCCAGAATCTAAGATAGCTGATACAGCTTTGTCTAAAGTAACTAGACCGGCCATTTTTGTCTTTATTTTTAGACTAAAGCTCACTTGTGGCTGTACCTACTCTAACAAGGTATATGCGTATTTAGCTATAAGCAACAGCATCACAAGCAAACGACACACGTTACACACGCGTCACACGTTTAACATCTATAAAACAATAAGAAATGCAATAAATGAATATGAATTGTGATTCAATCTGAGTGAAATCTGATCGGAATGAGACTTGTGATTTTGTGTGTCTGCCGTTTCCCAATTCTGACGATTTTCCCAAAATTAAAATGAAATAATAAAAGAACAAGCATTTATTTCCACAGAATTCCACATGCCTACAATTTACCCCGGTAGTATTAGAAAACCATAATTTTAAATTCACAATTTTGTAATAATGCTGTGAGAGTTGTGAGTTAAGTAAGCAATTTAAAAAAAAAATCCTTGCTTTCGTTTGTGTGTCCGGAAACTATTAATGTATTTTTCAAGCACTTCCTGGAATCCGAATAAGACGAAACTTGGCGTACAGTAACTTCGGCAACATTGCAATAATATGATACCATGGAGCCAATCAGACAAGATAGCAATATATTGTTTGGGCTTATAAGATGTGTTAAAACAATATTACAATTAGTACCTTTCAGTTCATAAAGCTTGTTTTTAAAATATTTTCTACTTATTACATCAACTTTTATTATGCCTAACAAAACTTTTCGTTAGCATTTCCTTTCTCTATCATTTCTTTTTGTTTCCGCCTCTTTTATTCACCTTAAATATTTATCCACACTTGTACTCACTCAAATAAACCAAAACTTTTTACATAGCTTATTTTTTTTAATTAAAAGTAAAAAGAACGTCACCGTCCCCGTAGAAGGACGAGGACGATTCTCCAACAAAATTGTTCGTTCATCGCTATCCTAATCCCGCACTTGTCTTGATGGACTTCTTTTAATATAAAACGGTTGGACTTGAAGTTTTTCTGCTTAAAGTCGTCCTGAGCGGGCTTATGTAGTTAGGAAGCTTTGAAAATTGTTCTGCTTTCTTTTGGCAAAGATTTATTCAATGTTTTGAAGTTAAGTAAAACAGCGGTTACTTATAATATTATGTCTTCGTAGAATGTGCTTTGTGAAAAAGATTTAAATGATTGAAAAAAAAAAAACAAAGTCTTTTAGTATTTGTACTCACATTCAGCTGGTTTAATGACCACAGAATTAGAAATATTTTAAGAATCTTTACTGTACTTAACTATCTGTGTACTAGTTAACTTTAAGTAGATATTTTATCCTATAGAGATATACGTGTTAGAGCTTAAGTATACATCAATAATAATCCGTCCTTTGATATAATCGTTTCCCGTTAAACTAAAAATAACTTCCTCTTTCAATATTATTTTATTAAAGTTTGACAAGTATTACCATTAACGCCATTTATCAAACTCAACGTAATTAAATCACGTAAACATACGATCCAATTTACTCTTCACACCGATAGATGGCGTTATTAAGGAAAAGTTAGTGCCCGTAAAAGCCCCTTAATTCGTCGTTATAACTCAAGCTAGGCTATTTTTATTCCACATAATACGATCCCTTGTAGGTAAAGCGAAATAAGGGATCCTTTTGTAGGAAGCCCTATGCCTGTAGAGGGATGATTTAGACTGGGTACCTGTGTCGTTTTGTTAAGTGGGTACCCTATCATTCAAGATTAGTTTAATTTCCTTTTTGTTAATTTGGAAAGATTAGCTAGTCGAGAAATTGTTTTTTTTTTGTCGTTTTTTGTAAATATCTATCTACTAAGGTTTTCTTTTTCGGTACATACTTAGTTAATTTAGTAAACATTTTAAATTAACTAGAAATAATCAACTTTAAGTTTCACTGGTTCTTCGGTCAAAGAATCAGTATTGCCATTCAACGTGACAATGCTGCAGCGTCTAGATTTTTTTATCATTATCATCATATCAGCCGAAAGAGGTCCACTGCTGGAAATAGGCCTCCCCCAAGCGTCGCCATATTGACCAGCCCATGCGTCTCGCATCCAGCGGAATCGCCACTCCCATCAAGTCATCTGTGTGTCTCCCGGTTTGCGGTGCCACTCCAGAACTTTTCTGCCCCATTAACCATCAGTTCTGCTATCAATGTTCACTGCCACTTAACTTTGTGTACTAATGTGAGTTTGTGCGTTAGTGGATTTATTATGCCCAATGAATTCTTCGCGTCTCCCCTTATTAAACGCGTTTGTTCATTTTTATTATAAGTGATTATTACTTCATTTTATTTTAGTTAAATTCTGTTGTAAATAAAACGCCAAATTGCCTAAAAAAAAACATGGATTTACACTAACAGGCGTTGCTCAGGGGGGGTTCCGGGGTGGTCTTTTAAGATTTATCGGGGCCCTCATGTGCTGATGGTGATCACCGGGGTGGTTTTAGTGAGGTAAAAAGCCCACACTCCCTGGTCTTTTCCAGGCACCTTTTAAAGGTTACCCATGTAAACAAAAAATATGGTAGTACAACTAAAACCACATTATACTGACACGGGTACCAGGAGTTCAGATACTTGAAGTAACAAAGTTAACGTACCGCAACTGCTAGTTTTAAACATCAGCTCTTATTCCACGTTCTAAACTTCTAACTGGTAAGTATACGATCAATAAATGTTGCCCGGAAGTTCAAAGTTGTAGTTTTGAAGCACGATTTAACATAAATATAAAGTCACGCCTGTACTCCCTGTAGGAGTAAGGAAAGGCAAGCTCTAGTTTAGTCCCCACAGGGAAAGTCCGGTTAAGCAGTAGTCATCATTTGGTTGAACTGCGAGACACCAATAATAAAAAATAAAAAAAGAACTGATAACATGGTTGTTACAGAAACCTATCTGCAGGATGATCCATCTACAGATCAATCAACCTGCAATCCTTATCCCAACTATGTTGGTGTCGGTTTCCATTCTGACCGAATGCAGCTGAGTATGTATTTTACACGGAGAGACTACCTATCTGATCTCCACAACACAATAACCGGGTAACACGGTATTCCTTGAAAATACTGGTGTTAGATTTTTCGGCTTATGAGTCTCCGTAACGACAATCTACAAATGAAAGTCGGAACCAACAGGTGAGCATGGTTTCCAAGACACGCAAGCGTTTCGGTATGTAAAAGATGAAGGATGATCACATATCCTGAACAACCAGTTCAAGCCATTACACTAGCACTAGTATGTCACAGCACAAACTCGTCGTAACTGGGGTGATACTGATACTGAATATAGCAATCCTTACTTTTGTATATGTATTGAATACACAATGAGACAAATTAACCTAATGTGCTTAGCTAATCGACAGAGAATCTTAACGCGATTCAGGATTCGGCCAAAACTGAACAACACCATCTATCAGCACAACGAGCAACTACTTGCACATCCTCAATTCGCCAAGCGCTGCTAATTGTCGAAGATCAAACCGTATGGCTGTTATTAAATATCCATGAGCTCCTCAAGATCAACCTACAGATATCTATTAATCTGTTTGAACATGCTGGAAAAAGAAAATAGAACACCAGTTTATTTTAATTCCAATAAGCCAGGAGACAGCGTTCTATTATAAAAACTATAATCTCGAACAGAACGACTCTTAAGTCTCCAGATGCAAATAAGCGCTCGTTCCAAAGCGGGCGCTGACAATAAGCTAGGAAAACAAAAGAAAAAAAACCTTCCCTTATCTTCTTGCATATAAATTACTCACTGATTTAGTCAAATGAGAATCCTATCGATTTATCTTGGGAGTTTATAGAATAGTGTTGTCTTTTAACCGTGTTCGGAGATTATTTGGACGGCGGTATGGAACAAGGAATCTAGTGACAGTTTTATGGAAATGGAAAAACCGACTTTGAAACTTGGAAAATTCTGTCATGTTACTCTCAATTCCATTAAATACAGAGTGATTTTTGAACTCATCATTTTTGGTTTTGTCGACTAATTAATTGTTCCACGCCGTCCATTTCCTGTGGTGTCTTTGTTTTAGGTTTGCGCAAAGTGATCTGCTAGTATTAATTAAACTTTTATGGTATAAAGAATTACCACTTATTACAACTTAATTTAGATTTATTTCACCATGACCGTTAAAATGATGACTTAGTCCCAGTTGTTATTTTAAAGTTAGAACGGTGAGCCGTGGCTGGGCTAGCTTGGTCAATGGCAATATGCAGTAAAACTGATGCTGAATTTGAATAAAACTATGTATTCAAGCCTCGAAGTGTCTTCTACAGCATAATATGGAATATGTGGACTGGTACCGATCGTTTTCCGTTATGCCTGGATATTTACCCCGATTTTGTTGCCCTCAGATTCTGGTGAACGTGTGCCTGCTAACGTCAGCGGATCGAGGCAGCTTGTTCCTGGCCAAAGGAATCCCACCCCACAGATACCTGCAAGCCAAACTCTTCGATGTTACTAGAGATACAGGTAGGTTATTTAAGAAGTTACTAGCCTTTTGACGTGGCCTCGCAAAACCAGCCTATGCATTTCAAAATTTCCTATTAGAACGCAAACAAATATACCATCAAAACGTTGTATTTGAGAATGCATTTTGGTAATTCAATCAGTACTTTTAGATAATACCTTCTAGGAACAAACAAAATAATCATTTGACCTCTATGAAATATTAGTTTAGATTGAACGTGGTGGAACAGTTGGTTCACCGAAAGCTAAGTGGTAAATAGAGCCATCATCAATTCGTTGCCATCACTGAGACAAAGTTGAAACGTTTCACAAAGCAACACTGGCCCAATAAGTATGATTGAAAATGTACCACAACACGAAAAGAACGAGAAGACCCAGGTAACGTTGTGTACAATTTGTATGGCGCTTTATTTTTTATGTAACATTAATTAAGACTCGCTCAAAGTCGGATAATACTATATTAAATTCTGATCATCTCTTGACTTTCATAGTATGTTAGAACACATTATCAGCCAAGTTACTCCAAATAATCAATAGTCCAGGTACTTACATAACCTGGAAAATCCTTGTCCAAATAAACAGATAATTCCGTAAGGGGTGGCGCTCCCAAATTGTTATGATTCATGAATTCCTACCCTCAGGAAAATTACGCGCAATCGATTCCGTCGCACCCCTGTGCGAAGACTGCGGAATTGTCGAAAATAAATGTTGATAACGCTTGTCATATCTGAACTGATAGGCAGAAACGTTTTGATGGGCATGTCATAAAAATCTAAATTGGTTTTGATTCAACCCTTTTATCTTTTTGGTGCCGGTGAAATTGTGTGATTTTACAACCTTCTATCAGTGATGGTCGAAAATAAATTTTATGACGTGTATGGGCACATATTTTGTATACGTTGGCTATAAAGTATTGTAGCTGTTGTAACTTTTAGGTAATAAGTCATCATCATCATCTTCCTGCCCTCATCCCATATTACTTGGGTTCGGCGCAAAACTTTTCCTTCGTCCATACCGACCTGTCCCCTATTACGCTATCACTGACTTCTTTTTTTTTTCGTATCACTCGTCACACAGTCCATCCATCGTTATTAATAAGTATGGGGTATATTTGTATTTTATCTAGGGAATAATGATGACAATTTAAAGTTTTTCTACAACTTACCTACTCAAAAACAACAGCCCGCAATTAGGTTATGAACATTTGATATGCTTACCTAAATAATTACAAGAATGGGCTTCATAATCATCATTTCAGCCGGTAGATGTCCACTGCTGAACATAGGCCTCCCTCAAGTGTCGCCATATTGACTGGTCCCGTGCAATTCGCATCCAGCCGGTTCCCACAACTTTAACCAGGTCATCGGTCCACCTAGTGGGAGGCCTTACGAAGCAAAGTTTTTCGGTTCGCAGTCGCCACTCCAGATCTTTTCGGCTCCTTCGACCATCCGTTTTACGAGCAATATACCCAGCCCACTGCCAATTATGTATTGAATTTTTTTCGGGCTATGCAGGTAACTTTGGTCCATTTGCGGATATCCTCATTTCTGGAAACTGGGCTTGCGGACAAAGTTATCAAAATATTGGATAATATCAGTACAGGTGGAGGCTTTCAAATTATGCTAATTACAATATCCATAAAAAGTATAAGGATTTACCTTACCAAATAGGTCGTTAGAGTATACAAAATAAATACCTACCTAAAAATAAGCCTTGAAAAACAGACCACTTCGGGCTTAAAAACTGAAATTAAAAGACTCAAAAATTAGGTTACGCCAAGGCACTAAACCCTTCGTACTCCGTCGCCAATTTTCTGGAACACGAGGCATCTGAAGCGTTTCACGTTTTTCCTTCATTCTCGAAAGTGTAAATTACTTTACGGAGAGTATTCATGGAAATTGGAAGGTATATAGGCGATACATTTGGAGGCAATCATTACATTACATACCTATATATGTAGGATAAATTGGAGGTAAATTGGGATGGTAAAGTGCAGAAGGTTTGTTTCTTTTGTCTCCGTTTTTGTGTTTCAGGTTGAAGTGTTCTTGGTTAGGAAAGTTAGACATATAAACACACATACACTCACGCCTTTTTCCCATGGGTGAAGGCAGAAACGACAGCAAAGTGCTACATCTACGTTAACAAATATTTATGTTCTGAAATAGTCATCTGTTTTGCACAGTTCTTAAACATAGTAAAATAATAACAAAGTGATAATAAACAAAAACAACAACAACATAAAACACAACAACATAGAAATGACAACAACAACATACAACACAACAACAACAAACAACATAGTCATTCTTTCTCCGGGACTTCGTCGAGCTTCATTGACTCGGCGCTTTTCTGGTGGTCGCCACTGTTGATTCTGGCTTTCAGGTGTTGCAGTGGATTGGGAATAGTGCGGTGGGATTGTAAGCTTGGTAAAATATTGACTTACAAAAATGTACTGCTGTGTTCTTGAAGACCGTGAATCATACAGCACAGCATTTGTAAGGTAGGACGCCCTCCGGCTAGATGTAGCGACGGTCTTCATCTTCATATAGTGGCTGGTAACAACTGAATGAGAGTTGCCGCGAATTGGAATGAATAATTGGTTGTGATTCGAAATGCCTATGTCCAGCAGTAGATTGCTAAAGGCATATGATATAGTAGTCTTGTGATTAAATTCGTTTATCTGGTTAATGTAGTGCCATTGGAGTCACCTATGTCCAGCAGAGAATGTTTCTCGGCTGATATGATGATGTCTGGTAAGGAATCAATGCCAACAGAGACGTTGAACCTGGCACCTTCAGCTGACCCACCATTCCTCTCAAGACTTCAACAAGACATACGCTGTGTGCTTGCCTTAAGAGGGAAGTTTTAACGTCTTTTTGATGTGCCATTGTCCGCCATCGAAACGCAATAAACTAACTTTCAATAGACAATCATCTTTAATAATAAAATATCGGGTCATTGTTCAGTTGTTATTACGTTATTTTGAATCT
Source organism: Orthosia gothica (assembly GCA_949775005.1). Lineage (NCBI taxonomy): Eukaryota > Metazoa > Arthropoda > Insecta > Lepidoptera > Noctuidae > Orthosia > Orthosia gothica. The sequence goes on along the minus strand of OX459047.1, from coordinate 11,618,208 downwards.
TGCTTTTATGATGTATTGCATTCTTAATTAATACGTTATTAATTGGATTTTGTTTGGTTTTGGGTGACATGTAAACTGAACAGGAAAGATTTTTAGATTTGTTAATTGCTGCCTGTCACTTTTAAATTGCTGCCTCTTTGTTTCACAAAAACCTATATTGATATATTACTTAGTTTCCAGAGGGTTTCCAATCTTAAAGACAAATCGAAACATTTGAAAGTTCGTTTAGAACTGAGACTTGCCTACATCAATACCAGCTCTTGTGTGGCTTTGATGAGGTGGTTCACACATATTCAACTATTTGGTATTTATTAATAATTTGGCTGACTTTACGATCTCTATATTTTTAATGATTACCTAATAGAATCCTTATTAGAACTTGTTAAAAATTATCATATATATAAATATGGATGTGATTTGGCTTCTGCCTACACATTTGAGGAACCGGCGTGATATTTGACGGACCCTCAAACTTTCTAGATAAACAGACCCGTAGTACAAGTAGGTACTGAATTACGGATACTCGTAAATGTAGGAACGCAGGCATAGGGACAAAAATGTGTTTTATACCCTTGTCTAAAAATAGAACATCCCAGACGCGTGGAACGAATTCCACTCAGCTTCGGGGGTGTTTTCCGATCAAGATTTTATGCGTCAAAGATTGATTGGCCGTCTATGATTGGTTTCATATTTCGACGCCCTTTTGCTAATAACGTACTCGGCAAAAATTGGAGATTACTTGATGTGTGATCTTTGATAAAATAGATTCGCTATACAAAGAATTGCTGTACGTACACCAGAAGCTATAAGACAAGCTACATTCGATGTCAGCGATGGTGATGGTTGAAACGTCAAAATGTAAGGAACTTATCACGTGACAATTCCCATATCTTTTTCTACCAGCTTTTATTAAACTTGTAATGTATGTATGTATGTCTTCGGGTCAAATCTATGCATGGCATGTCTATTTATTGTTTACGTCATTTCATAACATAAAATCACGCCAGTATGCTCTTAAGAGGTACGCAGATGTATACAGTCCACTCTGGTACACTCTCATTTCTCCGGTTATGTTCAAGTTTTAAGTTATATTGGTAATCTATTCTGGAATAACGTTGGGCATTATAGGTACCTTACTATAAAACTTGCTCAATATATACCACAACCACGGGGTCTCATTGCTTAGAAAAAAACTTTGGTTCAAATAATTCTCAAGAGATGGCGCGACATGTACACTCAATTCAATAATTGTGTGTAAAATTGTCATTTTATGGAATTGAACATAAAAATTGTATGTTCTTGTTTAACCAACTCTCCTACGTACAAAATTATGGAATATTGGGCTCTTAATTCACAATTCAAAGATTATTTGAACGGATCATTTAAAATTGATGGCAGTAGATGGCGCATTTTTAAATTTCTGAGGCATTCCACTCGATTGTTAAAATTTGCATTGTAACACATTTTGGTGCAAAAAAACTGTATAAACGTGCATAAAAATACTATCAGATGAGCCTTCACTGTATTTAACGAAAAAAATACTCACGAACCTAGTAAACCCTTTTACTGCAAGTCACTGCTAACACCATCTATTGCCGTGAAACGGGATCGAACGCGATTGATGTACTTACAAAAATAACAAGATTAATCAGATGAAAAACGCTAGTTACGTCGGCACGGTTTCTTTGTATGGGATGAGGCATCTGTATGCTAGTATTATATTATCTGTGCCACAAAAAAAAAATTAAAAACATATTCATTAAAAAATATTTTTTTAAACAAGCTTTTTCGCATTCTACTAAGCAATTTGATACCCATATCATGCCAGTACACAAAAATAACTAGTCCGCCATCTTGAGCCATCCGCCATATTAAATTTAGAAAAACAACCCTTAGCTAAGCATGCATTGTCATCCAAACTTAACGTGTATGCAAAATTTTATCTTAATCGGTGGTGGATATTTGCTTTAAAATTCAGTTGCAAGATTTGACGCGAACACGCTTACTTCTGCATGGACACTTTGTCCTGTATATATATTTTTGTGGTGTACAATAAAGAATGTAATAAATAAATAAAGTCTCTCTGCTCACCCCATTAGGGTCACCGGCATACACTCTAATGTAGGTAGATACATACTTCCAAGTACTGGACAGTAATCAGGCTAATTGTCTGTCAAACTACTGAAACCTGAAACTAATGGAGTCGATGACCTTTCAGTTTTTGCTGGAAACTATTTCGGGTAAAAACTATGTATGTATATTGTTCTAATTTGGTTTTTGTAAAAGTGGCACTGCTTTGTACAGGATAGGGATATGCCTCTATTTAGTTACTCTGGGTTTAACTTGTGCATTTCGCGGAATGCTGAAAACCTTCAACTAAAATTAATATTTGTTTCGGTATATTTACCATCTATATTTTGATTTTGGTTGAGAGTTCGATATTTCGGCACCGTTACACGCACCATGATCACGAGAACTGATCTCTCTGAGAACTGTAATATCCCGAAATAAATATTAATTCTAATGATTGTGACCATGTCAGCTTAAAAACTTATACCTTCAACTAAATTTAACCCATACTAACTAATATTATGCGGAGGTAGTTGTTGGAAATATCGATTACGGTTATTTATTCGCTGATATCATCCATATATACGAGCTGCCCGGCGAGCATGGCCTACTGTGACATCGCTTAAGTCACACTTTTAATCACAGTTTGGGCGATAAACTCATTTTGTCATAAATGCTAGCACGGCGGCGTGAGATATTTTCTTGACTTGTGGCATAACTTCTTGACGTTTATTTTTTTCTTTTTCGGAAATTTTCCAATTTTATTGCAGTTTCGGTTTAACCTTGGCTATAAAAACCATTTATGTTCTGAGAAGCATAGCCCTACGACGCACTGTTTCCGAATTATGGGCCTCCGTATCTTATTTTATTTTGCATAAAACGCTCTATATTTCTAAAATGATATCTCGAAAACGGTATGTCCTAGGCAAAAAATAACCAAAATTTAGCCCCCCCCTTTGCTACCCCCATGTTAGCAGCATCCCAACATGAATTATAGGTTTTTTTTTTTTTTTTAACATTGCTTGGTTTTCGACTTGAACTACGGTCATGACAAGTTATGATAGAATATGTCATGTCTTACAATTTGTCTTAAATGCTAGCACGGGACAACCATGTGACATAGTGTGCAGTCGCGACTTGCTTTTCTTGTTGTTGACTTCATAGTGCGACATAATATGAATAGACGACCAAATAAAATAATACGTAAAAAAGTATGCCGTTCATACAGCTAAACAACTTTTTTATTTTTCTTTGTTTGTTTGATAACATAGTGTTTGTTAGAAGGATTTACTAAAAAATATAATAGCTTGGACCAATACCGGTAGGCCCCTATTTTTTATATTTTAAATGTTTTTTGGGGCTTTTATTTAAGAAACATTTAAAAATGTAGAAAGTAAGAAGAATATGGAATAAAAGAAAATAATAATAAAAAAATAATAATCAAAATAAAAATAATAATTACAAATAAGAATAATATAAAATTCATTGTAGATTCTATAACATTTCAAATAATTAATAAGCATTGATCACCACACACAAAATAAATTAATTGCCATTTGGTGCAGTAATTAGAAGGAAAATATTATTTTTTTCAACTGTACAATTTTATCACCACCTCCGAACGAAAGTGATACATTTTTCTCAATCATCTGACAAAATGTGACATTTGTGACAAAATGGGTGCGCCCGTATTAGCAATTAAGACCCGATGAGTCCCAAATAAACGTCACGAAATTTTCTCACGCCGCCGGTACTAGTATTTAAGACAAAATGACTTTATCGCCCAAATTGCGATGAAATGTGTGACTCAAGCCATGGTACAATAGGCCGTGCTCGCCGGGTAGCAACAAAAAAGACATGTCGCGCCTTTAAAATATGTCACATGGTTGACCCGTGCTAGCATAAATGACAAATTGTAAGACATGGACAAATTTTATCATGTCTTGTCACAAACGTCTTGAGTTTGCCATGCTCGCCGGGCTGAATACAGTATGCATTTTATCACGAGAAAATGCACGGTCCATGGCCACAAGAAAAAGAGATATAATTATAATCTTCTAATTTTCCTGTATTTATTCCAAGTATCATGGAGTCGGTATTTTCTTCTGACAACCATCACCCTTTCATTCCCCCCTTTTTTTAAATACCCATCCTTCATAAATCCTAAAAAAATCCTTTAAATTAAACGTTGTTTTTTTTTTCAGAACTAAATGAAGCCCTCCGAACTGCTCGCTCGCAAGAGATCAAGATCCCTTTCGGCGTAGGAGTGGCTGGACTGGCGGCCCAGACCAAACACCCCATCAACATTAAGAACGCCTACTCTGACCCTAGGTAAGCTCACCCCTTCTTACTGAATATTACTGAATCCTACTAATATTATACACATGAAAGTTTGTGAGGATGGATGGATAGATGTTTGGTACTCTTTCACGCAAAAATTACCGAACGGATTTTGATTTTGATGAAACTTTACAGAAATATAGCTAATACATCAGAATTACACGTAGGCTATAATTTATTAAGATATTGATATATTGGGATGTTTGTTACTCATTCACGACAGAACTGCTAAATCTGCTAAATCTGGTCGAAATTTAGCACAGATATAGATGATAGTCTGGAATAGCACATACGCTATTAGTTCCTGTAGAATGTTCCACGCGAGCAAAGCCGCTGCCTAAAGCTCGTAATATTATATGTCTTCTAATATTATGACCATGAAAGAGGCGATTATTCTTGGAGCTTATTACCATTACTGGTTAACAAAAATCGTACAATGCGTGCGATCACGGGTTTTGTCAATTTTAAGGCTACTTGCAATATTGTGTGTGCCGTAAGAGCTTTTTTCGTTAGCAACCAATAAAACTGTTAAGGATTTAATTAATTTAGTAGAGAGTAGACGGAATCGAATGATCTGCCAGTCAACCCAGGCTCTCATAGTCACCTGATTAGTCTCTTTTACGTTCCGGAAAAGAATACTAGTTTTCTTCGAGTAGTAAAGATTAAAATCTTCATTTGCTGTTTCAGGTTCAACAGTGAGATCGACGCCCGCACCGGCTACAAGACGGAGTTGATCCTCTGCATGCCCATCTGCAACTACGAGGGTGACGTGGTTGGAGTAGCGCAGATTATCAACAAGACTGACGGTATGTGTAACATATATGTTTTGGACTAGCTACACAACAGCGAGATTGACGCCCGCACCGGCTACAAGACGGAGTTGATCCTCTGCATGCCCATCTGCAAATAAGAGGGATACGTGGCCAGAGTAGTGCGGATTATCAACAAGACTGATGATATGATTCAACCATACTAATATTATAAGAAGCTTGTCAAATGGGTAGACCATATCCTGTAAGAAGAGAAGCAACTCTATGAGAAGTACAAAATGCCCTTAGCCTTTGTATACTTCTCATAGAGTTAAATAAATAAGTAGAGTTGCTTCTGCCTCGTTGGTCGAATGGTCATTAGCTCTGCTATCAATTATTTGGACCTTGATCGATTCTTGCGTTGGCAAATGTGTTTAGGTTTACCTATCTGCTCAGTATGTTTATGGCAGAATTTTTGGCCCTATTACGCGGAATTTAAAATTAATAGTTAAATATGAGTTTACCTTCACATGATCTAATCAAGATTTTGTCTGGACTTTAAAAGAGACTGTGACCTCTGAGTTTGTTTCGGCCTTTCTTCTCAAAGTAGTCAAATAGGAAACGCCGAACTCGTCGAGTTTTAAAAAATATGATCGACATCTAAAAGTGTTTGTACAAACAGACTTACAGAAATAAAATCATTTATCACTTACCTACTAATAGCATGCTAATAGCTAAACATTTTCTTAATTCTGCCTACCGTTAAATATACAGCAAAAATCATTATGAAACAAGAGAAGTTTAAAAAATATATCATTATAATATTAGTTTAGAAGTTAGAATAATTGGCTTTAAATAGTCAGTTGTACCTAGTAGTTAACATACTACATGCTTTCTTAAATTTCTGGTTTACAAATCGAGCCGAAACTGTGTATTACAATTAGCATTCAACGTTAAGATACTACTTTTATTATATAAATCCCCGCCAGAGCCTGTGTTTTAAGATAGCTACAACTTTCCCCAGCGGCGCGAGCACGACCTACTATGACAGGCTTGAGTCACACATTTTTATCACAGTTTCGGAGCAGAAACCGTGATAAAATGCTCATCCGCCGGGCGAGAACGGCCTCTGTGGTAGGCTTGAGTCACCTCAACCCTACCACAGAGGCCGTGCTCGCCTTTCAGGTTATAGCTGACAATTGGCAGGGGTGAATGGATAAAACATTTTCTGCTGATCCCAAGTAGCATAGAGACAAGTAGTTGATGAAACATTCTCGTGACCAATACTTTCATTCTTTTTTAGGGTTCCGTACCCAAAGGGTAAAAACGGGTCTAAGACTCCGCGGTCCGTCTGTCTGTCTGTCTGTCTGTCTGTCACCAGGCTGTATCGCATGAACCGTGATAGCTAGATAGTTGAAATTTTCACATATGATGTATTCTGTTGCCGCTATACCAACAAATACTAAAAACAGAATAAAATTAATATTTAAGGGGGCCTCCCATACAACAAACGTGTTTTTTTGCCGTTTTTTGCGATAATGGTACGGAACCCTTCGTGCGCGAGTCCGACTCGCACTTGGCCGGTTTTTTAAGTCGTTCTTCGCCTCCCATAAATTCATCAACCTTCGTTGTGGTTTCCCCCCAACATTAATACCAAACAAAACATCAACTCAAAATGAAATTCCTTCAAACCAGTTTCTAGTATAATATATCTTGATCTATATTCCTTCAATTAATCATAATAGAATTTGGTACGATTCTGCGGCATCAACTTTTGCCACGATGCCGCCGTTCGCAACTCGCTAAAGCCTTTGTTGGTTCCTAACTGTTATAACTAAATTTATGATAAACTTGCGACTGAGCGACGCTTCGTTATATATTTTAAAAGGAAAGGCAAGAAGAAGTTTTATTTAGTTCGGTTTTAAGTTTGTGGTGTTCATTAAGTTGCATAATTGAGTGTATAACTTGATTCAACTGATGGATTATTATATTCATTTTTAAGGTCTATTTTATCTTAGTTTTCTTCCATGAGACTTTCAGTTTTGTTACTAAGCCGACAGCTATAAAAAATTACCTACTAGCATTAAAAACATGAAAATTGATCATTTCCTCTCATCGCTCGCTACGAAATAAAGGCGCAGTCAAAGCTTGAAGCCTTCTTCAAATTAAACCACTTTATTTTCGTCTAAATATGTATTTGCGATGTCTCAGCAGGTAGACTAAAATAGACAAAAGGCAAAAAAAATAATATAGGAGGTTTTCGCGTCATTAACAAGCCACGTGTCAGAAATAAATAGCATTGCCATCCAGCGCTGCCATGTTTTGGGCACGTTTCCCGTTGACGGTATTGCGGATGATTTTTTGATGTTTAAAAAGTTCCAATATCCCTCTTTACCCGCTTGTATATAATTATTTTCCTTTAATAATAATGATTTTTTTTCTCCATTCCAGGATCCAAAGAATTTTCCCCTCGAGATGTGGAAGTCTTCCGCCGGTACCTCACCTTCTGCGGCATCGGCATCCAGAATGCGCAGCTCTTCGAGTCCTCAGTCCTGGAGTACAAAAGGAACCAGATCCTGTTGGCGCTGGCGAGGAGCATTTTCGAGGAGCAAAGCAACCTGGAGTGCTTGGTGACGAAGATCATGACAGAGGCGAGAGAGCTGCTGAAGTGCGAACGATGTGCCGTTTTTATTTCGGATACGGATCATTGTGAATCGGTTAGTGGAAGTTGTTTAAAAATACAATCATTCAAAAGATAAGCTAAGACAGCTTAATAGTAAGAAATTATTGCGCTACGTCGAGTCAATTTACTTGATTTTTTGGCATTGTATCTTATCACACGTCGATATCTACTGCTCAGAGTGCAGTCACAAAGTCACAAGTTTGCCATTTTATTCGCACCTTTGAAACTGCTATTGTATAGAAGTTTCTATTAAATATTACAGTGACAATTCTGATCAAATTAGAACATTAGGAAGCCCAAGAGCCAAGTATTGCTGGCGTAGTAATTATTTTAAATTCTTGTCGTTTTACTTTGTATAAGTAGCGTCATCATGAACATCCGATGCTCCTTATTATAATTCAGTGAAGATTACAAGGTCAGTCATAACTACAGTAATATGTATTTTTCTTGGTTCGTTATTCAAACTAATCCCTTCTTCTTCCAGAGCCACTTAGAGCGCATAGTGCAGCGGCCGGGCGGTCAGAAGTCAGCGATGCCAGCTCTTCCTCCACCAGCGCCCACGCGTTTCCACACGCTGTTTGAGTTGGGAGCGCACCAGTCCCGCACCACGCTTACACCACGACATGACTACAGGTCTACGCTTGCGAGTATTGCACTGGCGGTAAGGAGTTTAATCATTTAAATGACTGTCATGCTTGCCAAACATACATTAATATCTCATGAGCGTGAGACAATAACTAAAAAAATTACATCGCGTCTTTCATCTCGCATATGATTGGTCGATTGATGGCGGTCAAACACTTTGCCTTGCTGAATTCACTTGCGCAATTAGGCTGCAGGGGTTTTAATTTTAGATAAGTTCAACCTTAGAAATGAAGACGCAACTTCCTTCTTTTTCTTCTTTAAAATGTATTTTTTATGTTCCTTCCTTTAAATATCATCTTAATCCGTTTTGGTCATGCTATGTTTATTTTTTTTAATCTTTCTGTAATTTTATATTCTGCCTTTCTTCCAGGTGGCCCAGTCAAACAAGGCACTAAACATCTCCGACGTGGCAGACTGGCGGAGAGAGAATGGCATGTTCGTAGCTGATGTCTCCGTGGATGACGCTGCTAATGTCAGGACCATGCTATGCATGCCCATCGTCAACGCTAACAAGGATGTCATTGGAGTAGCGCAGCTTATTAATAAGGTAAGTGAAGATGAAGAAGTGCTTGAGTAAGAAGAATATTGTACCTGAACACCACCCCAGTCACTACTTCGGGGTTAAATGGTAGCAATATTATCCTTTATCTATGCCCGAACACATTGTCTTGGATTTAAAAAAAAATGGTTCAGAGGTGGCATAAGTTATTGACAAAATATTACAAATTATTGATTATATTGCTAGTAATATCCCATAGTAGTAGTAAGGTCGACAATATCAAGTGATGTTAAACCTTTTGCCAACGTAGTATCACACGTTTGCTCAGAAATAAACTGTGGCAAAAACGAGAGAAATGATGTTATAATCTATATAAAAACAAACAAATACTTTATAGGAGAACGGGTGCCAGTTCACGGAAGGCGACATTTCGATATTCGAAGCGTTCGCCATCTTCTGCGGCCTCGGTATACACAACACGCAGATGTACGAGAACGCTTGCAAGCTGATGGCTAAACAGAAGGTATATAATTACAATTATATTACGATTTAAAGTTTAAAAATAAATGTAATTACTTGTCGAGATGACAGACAAGTCTTTTTGTTGAATCGTTGACCTTTTGCTCAAGTCTTAAGATGGTTGAATGTGGATTAAGCTATTTTTAATTTACTCTAAAGGTGGCGTTAGAATGCCTCTCCTACCACGCGACTGCATCGACAGAGGATACTAGCAAGTTGTCTCAGGACAATATCCCCTCAGCAGAGATCTACAATTTGTACAGTTTTCAATTCCACGGTAAGTGATATAAGTTCTTTCTTTCATAATCCAACAAAAAAAATGATTTCGCTTTGATGCCCGTTGGTGCTCTTGCTCTTTCAAGTGCTCTTTTAATCTATCTTAATATATTGTTGTTCAAAGTCATCCTAAAAAGCCATGGAGTAGCGGAGGTAAATAAAGTTAACCAGCTTGTTTAAGCAAGTTAATTATATGATGATGATTATCCGTTTCAGATTTCGACCTATCAGATGAGGACACGTGTAGAGCAACACTTCGCATGTTCCTGCAGTGCAACTTGGTCGAGAAGTTCCACATACCTTACGATGTAAGTTCTTGCTAACAAATCTGTAGTCCTGTTTCATGGACTGATCCTTAAAACTTGGATTGTTGTCTCAGTATTACAAGAGCAACGGAAACTTTTATCTGCCTAGTTTGACTACCTAGTTTGCTAACCTAATTTTCCTACATAGTTTTCCTAGTCATTTTGCTTGCCTAGTTTGCCTACATAGTGTGTCTATCTAGTTTATCTGCTTAGTTTGCCAAGCTAGATTGCGTAACTAGTTTGCCTTAGTAGTTTGTCAGCCTAGTTTGCTTATCTAGTTTGCCTACATAGTTTTCCTTGCCAGTTTGCCTAACTCGTTACTCTAGTAAGTTTGCTTGCCTGGTTTACCTACATAGTTTGCATGCCTAGTTTCCATAGCTAGTTTACCTAGTTTGCCTACATATATTATATTATCCACTTTCTTTGTCTATCTAGCATTTATAAGCACATGTTTCAATAGTCTCATTACTTTCCAGGTCCTCTGCCGTTGGATACTAAGCGTCAAAAAAAATTACCGTCCAGTGAAGTATCACAACTGGAGACACGCGCTGAACGTAGCTCAAACCATGTTCGCCATGCTGAAGACTGGCAAGATGGAGAGGTTCATGTCTGACCTGGAGATCCTCGGCCTACTGGTGGCTTGTCTGTGCCACGACCTGGACCATAGAGGGACAAACAATGCCTTCCAGACGAAGACGGAGAGTCCTCTCGCGATATTGTATTCAACCTCCACGATGGAACACCACCATTTCGACCAGTGTGTCATGATTTTGAATAGTGAGAGTAATAATATATTTCAGGTGAGATGAGCTAATATTTATTTAAATAAAAACTCACACCCGTGGTGAGTGTGAGTGGTTATAGAAGAGGCCTTTGCCCTGCAGTAGGACAGTAACAGGCATTAATTGTAGTAATATTTATAATATTTATAAAAACTCACCAATCTTAACAATAATTTTACTGAAGCTAATAAGCCTGATTTTGTGGTGGTGGACCGAAACGAGAAGCGTGCAATGATGGTTGAAATTACTGTCCCGCATGACGAAAACCTCGTGAAAGCCAAGAAAGATAAGCAAAACAAATATCTTGACTTGGCGAGCGAGGTTGTGGACACGTGCGATGTGGACACAGCGATCATTGCACCGATAGTCGTATCAGCCAATATCTTTATAGCGACGAGCCTCGACCAACACCTTAGGAGGCTCTCGTTAGGCGGCTGGGTAAAAGGCTTGATGCAGTACTACTGGACACGGCTTGTATTGTTAGGAGGTTCCTCTCTCTGGAGCCCTGACCGCCGGTAGCTTAGACCCTGTTCCCGATAGTGGTAGGCCTCTATTTTATATATTTATAAATGTTTTTTATAGTTTCTTCTGAGATCTAGCTCAGTATACGAAAAAGTCAAATATTTCGAAGACTTTACTGAACGATAGACAATAAGTACCAATACCACCTACTATCGTAATGGACGCTTGGGCTATACTGAAACGTGTTAGAGACATCATTTTTCGGTTGCGTAAAAGATAAGTTTCATTCATTCTGCATAGCATGCATCCCCATTTTCTTTCACTGAAACAATGACGGCATTAACAGAATGTCTTAGAATCCGGTGCACGCCCTTGAACATTTTTACTTTGAACCTTTTTTGTCCCACTGCTGGGCAAAAGTTACCGCCATAAACTTCCATTCTTTTCGGTCTGTTGCCTTTTACAACAAATCTCTAAGTCGTGTCGGTGTGTGGTTTTAGACCTGAACATCTAATCTTACTTCTTACTATTCTGACTATTATTATTATTATTGCGAAAGTTTTGAATGGATGGTGTTTTATGCATGTGCCCGGTCCGACCTAGCTAGATCTATTTTTCGCCCCCGAAAAACCTTATGGTGACAACGCGGGCAGAAGCTATTTTTATAATAAATAAGTTCTTCTCGAATATTGCAGGCACTGTCACCCTGCGACTACAAAGATGTGATGCGGGTGGTGGAGACAGCGATCCTGTCCACAGACCTGGCAATGTACTTCAAGAAGAGGGCCAAGTTCCACGAACTCGTTGAGAATGGCGAGTTCGATTGGCAGAGTCAGGAGAAGAAAGAATGTAAGTTTGGATTATGACAATGACTGTTGTCAGCAAATCTTTATTATTTTCATGTTTCCAGTTCAGTGTGATTAACCGGGCCTCATGATGCATGTACTCATATACTACTACTGTACTGTGGAAAAATCAAGGAAACAAGGAATAACATTTGGTGCAGTGGTTGAGCGATCGGCTTCTGCGTTGCGTATCGCAGGTTCGATTCCCGCACACAACACTTGCGTGGGGCAAGTTTAAAAGAAAACATGTTTCCTGACTTGGGAATCAAATCCATGTAGTTGCAACTGCAACTACTAGACCAATCAACTATGCTTTCTAATGTAATGTTCACAATAAAGCCGTGTTCTTTGGATCATATTCTAATCATGACATGGCATTCTTTAGTTGGCACAGCGTTTGAAGGCCATCACACACTAGGTGGTCCGATGACCTGGTTATAGCTGCGGGAATTCGCTGGATGCGAGGGGGAGACGCACGGGGCTGATCGATGTGTCGACTCTTGGCCTATGCCTAGGCCATGCTATGAAATGTTGATCACCGACCGGAATCAGTAATTCATTTTCATTCTTTCTCTTGTCCAGTACTATGCGGGATGATGATGACAGCATGCGACGTCTCCGCGATCGCGAAGCCGTGGGAGGTGCAGCACAAGGTGGCCAAGCTGGTGGCCGACGAGTTCTTCGACCAAGGAGACCTAGAGAAACTGCAGCTTAACCAGCAGCCTATTGCTATGATGGACAGGTAGTAATCACATTTACCTTCATAGTATATGTAAAATGGTTTTAATTATGACGATGGATGTACTTTAATTTGATTAATGTTATAAATGTATTGGTGAGATTTTGTTAGTTCTTAATTGAATATTGTTTTTAAAACATTTATACACAGTGTAAAATGGTTAATGAATAAATTAAATTACATCGCTGCATCCCGTCAAACTGGTTTTGGGCACTGCCTTTTATTTCTGTGCTCGTATAACGTGCTGCGCGGCGCTAAGGATCTTCTTTTTGCGAATATCAATGTCACTGTGACAGTGATGTTGGAGCCGTTATGGTCGGAAGTGAGAGTTTAGGGCACTTTACAAGCCATATGGATAGTAGCAAGCATACATTATACTGTTACATGTTGGATAATTTTTGGTCCCCATGATATCGTAGACTAACCACAAATTTTTATACCACTAATAACTAAAACTTCTTCGGTCCCTCATTCCGGATGGATTGAGTATCTACCTCCATCGATTCAGGTCCAAAGTTGCTATCACTATCTGCGGAAATTTGCTAGAGGATGTAGCTTCCTTCACTTGGTCAGACCATCGTGTTGGCGACTGGAATCGTAGTTTTTTTCCATAAGTATAGCCAACAATGACCAGTTTTTCTAGGTAAGTACTGACAGAATTCCAATTATCCGATTTCCAGAGAAAAGAAAGACGAGCTACCCCAAATGCAAGTAGGCTTTATCGACATGATCTGCCTACCGCTATACAAGGTGCTGTCGGACACGTTCCCCTGGATCCTGCCGCTGTATACCGGCACGGCGGACAACCGCCAGCGCTGGCAGGACCTCGCGGAGAAGGTGGAGATGGGGCTCACTTGGATCGATCACGATACCATTGATAAGCCTATTGAGGAGTTTACTGGTAAGGAATATTGCACATGAGATGTTTTGACTAGATTAGCAACGGGAAATCATTCAATGTTTTCCATATCTCTGTCGTGGCCAGATCTTAGAATTGACTACTTCATGCTGTAGCCAACCATTTCAATGAAATAGAAAATAACCGCTACCCACATCATTATATGATCTGGTCAGATTAATAAATAAAAAGCGTTTGATGATATGAACAGGTAAACGCACGGCTACTTCGTGGTCAAACATTAGTGACCATATTATTGTAAAATAGTTAAATAATCCACCGTTAGAGGCGCTGATATCGTCATGTTTTTGTGATGCATCATGGCGGTGGACAACTATTCTGATAACAAGGGCTTAAATAATAATGCGCCAATTGAAGATAAAAGTGAAGTGGAATGTCGACACGATACAAAACTACTAGAATTTCAAAAGTCTTTTAAATAAAATAATAATTAAACATTTGCTATCATGTAAACCCTTGATCTATACTAATATTATAAAGAGGAAAGATTTGTATTTTTGTTGTATTTAACGAATAAACTTAAAACCTACTTAACCGATTTCAAAAATTCTTCGTAAAATTCACCGTTGGGAAGCTACACTATCCCTGGATGACGTAGGATACTTTTCATCCCTGTATACTCATGGGAACGGGAACTCTGCGGATGAAACCGCGTGGCGTCCGCTAGTTAATGAAATAGCCAAATGTGGATTGCACGGAAATGGTTGTATTGCATGATGACAATGGCAAATTGATGACCATTTCATGAAATGGTCGGTCACATTATGAAGTGATCAATAATGTGATCTGGTCCGATATCTCTATAGAACATACAAGGCCACAAACTAACCGTTAGCCTGGTTGCCAATTTTATAACAATGGGAAAAGAAAGACTGGGGAAGCTCAAGGTGCTATAAACTAACTGACAGCTTTTCAGAAAGTCAGGCTTTGGTTCTTGTTTTTTAGGGTTCCGTACCCGAAGGATCCAAATAGGGCTCCATTACTGTTACTCCATATTACTGTCACTCACGTGTCCGTCTGTCACACAATTTTACCGAGCTGCTCGGTTATTGACAAATGCGTGCAATGACTGGACAGGTCCACTCAATCTGGCTGGTTCTTTCCTCAAAAGACCATTTCAGACATCTGTCTACATGGTCTTCACATGATATAACCAAAATTTTGTCAGGATTTTAAAAGAGACTGTGACCTCTGAGTTTGTTTCGGCCTTTCTTCTCAGAGAAGTCAGATAGGAAACGCCGACCTCATCTAGTTTTAAAAATATGATCGACATGTAAAAGTGTTTGTACAAATCAACTTACTTAATAAAATCATTTATCATTTATCATCAGATTTTTTCTTTGGTATGGAACCCTGAATGTGCGAAGTACGACACGCACTTTGTCGGTTTTTTTTTATACTGTTCTTCTTCTTCTTTCTATGAGACAAGTTCATAAAGCCTAAATTCACCCACTACTCTGTATGTCTGAACCTCTTTATGTGTGCCAATATTCATGTTTCAAGACAAGAACATACTAAAAAAAACAGGAGTAAAGAACAAATAAAAAAAGATAGAACATGCATACCGTGGTATATTATTCACCTATCTGCTGATTTCAATTTATCAGGGGTCAAAACACATTATTAAACTGATGAATATAAAATCAATTTTGTGTTCTTTTCTAGCACTAAATGAGCCAATAAAAGATGTGGAGCTGACAGTCCAGACCCTGAACTGCACGAAGCCAATCCCCGAGAGCAGCAGTAGCATGGCACTGGTGAAGCCGCTGAAGACCTCCTTCCACTCCTTGAGGAGAGGCAAGAGTTCCAACTTCACGACCAGGCCTGCCAGGAGTAAGCTGACGAGGTAAGGCTCATGAGCTGGCGTTGGAATTACTTGGCTTCTATGCTTTCGAGTTTTCAGTCTACAGTTATTTTTTATTTTTCAAGCAAAAAAATATGATATGCTGTTGAAAAGTGCTTTAAGTAGTTGTATATGCTACCAAAACCGCAGTTCCTTCACTTATGTAGTGAATTATCAGTAAACTATAATTTGCTGCTGTTTTTTTTTAATAATAATGCCAGTTATACTGTAATTTCTGAAATGGCCATTTAATTATTAAAAGTTTTTTTTTATTATACCCATCGAATCAACCATCCATCGGATCGAATTTATGTTGGCAAAATCCCGCCAGATACCCGATCGATGACTTGAGAATAGTAGGCATCAAATTTTATTGAGGAGGTTTGATACTGGAAGGACTGTTCATCAAATGGAAGTGATTATGATCTACAAAACAGATAGACAAGGTATAGGGCAATAAGTCCATGTTAGACACAACACCAAAAGAAACAGTTGTAAAATCAAAGTAAAACAAAAGCATGTTTCAGATCAATGTACGCGGCGGCAAGCTCTCGGGAAAGCGAGAAACCACCCATAGTGAAGAAGAGCACGGTGGTGACCGACAGCAGGCAGACAAGCGTGCTGCCTGACGAGCTGCCGGCGCGCAGCAAGCACCGCGGCCGGCTATGCCACATGTTGTGACGGTTGAGCTTGAACTGGTAAGATCTACTCATACATAGTGAAGAAGAACACGGTGGTGACTGACAGCAGGCAGACAAGCGTGCTGCCTGACGAGCTGCCAGCGCGCAGCAAGCACCGAGGCTGGCTATGCCACATGTTGTGACGGTTGAGCTTGAACTGGTAAGATCTACTCATACATAGTGGAGAAGAGCACGGTGGTGACCGACAGCAAAAACTTAAAAAGATATTGAAGGACAACTAATTCCACGCGGGTGGTTTTGAAGTAGTTTAAGAACTAACTACCACTCATCCTTTTGCCCTTCATCGGCAGACCAACATCAACTTCGTCTTAAATTCTCATATATATTTTGTTAATGTTTAAAGAGGCCCGCAGCCTAATTGTGCAAGTAAATTCGGCAACGGAAACAATCTGTTTCTTTCCCAAAAACACACACATACACAAAAAAAATTAATAATGATTCAACTTTTTTGTGTATGTGTGTGTTTTTGGGAAAGAAACAGATTGTTTCCTTTGCCGGATTTACTTACACAATTAGACTGCCGGTCTAGCCCGGCAGTCCCGTATTATCAGAGAAACTTAACACAATTCTTGTAAGAATCAGCTTAATAATATTTGTGTCCTGTTGTTTCAGGGGTAGCCAGAATAGTACAGAAAAACCTGATAAGCTGGACAGAGTGAAGCCGTCCAAATCGATTGATTAGACACAAACGGGGTCGTCGCTGTAACGTCATTTTGTAGAACAATCATAATTGTCAAACTTTGGGATGACAGTTGTCAGTTTGAAGTCGAAAAACTGAGTTACAATCATTTGAGTTAAAAAACTGAGTAATATTTGGCGTTAATTTCTGTGACGCCAAATCATTGATACAAAATTGGCGTCATAGTTTGTCAAGTGAAAGTAGTTTTTCGTCGGAAAAGTAGACTTAAGTTTTACAAAGTGACGAGAGAGAACTGGGTTGTACTCTCTACTTCGACTCATGTGAGTCAAATGTCGTTTTACTAATAGTCGTTACTGTTGTACATTTCTACTGTTAGAGACTTCGCATTAAGTAGATTACGTGGAACTTGTTTTTTGTTGAGGCTGAACGAAATTATGGAATTTTATAAAATATGTATGTAAACAGATAATTAGAGGAGTAAATAAAATGTAGTTGTGACATGTTAGCCATAATGTATGTAATGCAATAACAGAAAACTTTGAAAATTGGTTATGAAATGTTATATTCAACACATAACCTGTAATTTTCAAATTCTCACACAATTTCGTTCAGCCAAACTAAATATTTAGTGAACAAAAAAAACTAAAAGTAATTTTTAGTATTTTAATCTCTGCGTCTTTTTGACGTTAACATGTTTCCTGTAAAGCAAACTTTAGGTAAATGTTTATCTAATTAAATGTATTATTTACATAGACTGTGATCTAGTATTACTTCACGATGTTCTATTTTAAAAACCAACAGATTAGATCGACTTTTCGGGTTCCGTAACTCAGCATTCCGATTTATTTTAGTAGTCATGGTTTGGGTATTTTAAGTGTGCGATATTTCGAGTTATGTTGCAGTCCTCTGCATTGCTTCTAGAATGCAGGATGAGATTGTATTTCCTATAGCTAGTCCTTTTCAGCAGTTGGGCTATTTTCACCTTCACTGTTGATGACGTGATTCTTCTGTGCTCTGGTGCAGCTTAACAGCTATATTTATAATATTTTTCTAATATTTTATAAGATCTATCGACTGTTTAAATTTTAAAATAGAATGATCGTTTCTTGGCCTGTGAAATAAGATGTACGATATAACTACTAAGTGTGTAAGGGGATGTTGTCGTATTTTACATTATAAACGTTCAATTAAATTATTTTTTTATTTATTGGAGCTAAAAGTATTATGATGCTAGTCGTGTGTTATGTTATATATAGATATTTATTAATGTTACTGTCGAACGTAATAATACGTCCAATTTGCTTATGAAGCTTATTTTGTGCAATATTGTATTGCTGAATCGATTCAGTCTTAAAGTATATATTTGAGATTATTTTATTACCAGTACTTTTAAGTGTCAGCAATATTTTAGAATTTTTAATGAGTAGATAATGATTGAATTTAGTTGCCGATTGATTTCAGTAGAAGATACATGGGCTGATGTATTCGTAGCTACATGATCCATTCAATACTGTAATACCAACATAAGTTACCTTTTACTTTCATTGGTGGATTTCCTCGCAGTGATGACAAAGGCCGATGAAATGTATAACTATGTGCAAAAGTCGCAAGATTTTAAATTCCATTTTTAAATCTTTTTGGATTAACAGTTTTAGTATTATAATAATAACTTTATGTAAGGGTCATAATAACTTGACTTTCCAAATCGAGTAGTACGAGTATTGTAAACGAATATAATTTTGACATTAATATTAAACAAAAGTAGAACGTTTGTTTGATATTCCATTGACTTACATTAATTAAGAAAGCCTTTAAAACAATATATCGATGTCAAATATTGTGCAATTTTTACTGTTGTTAAAATAGTTTAGAATTCTGCTTTTACATTGGCAAAATGAAAATGGCTAGCATTTGTTTTTGTGATAGACAAAGGTCATTATAATTTTTGCTATAGTGATGTTTTGTCTTTTTCCTTACCTTTGTGAGAAACGTTGCTTATTTTCATCTGTTGTTTTGACAGCTGTTATTTTAGCTTAGTTCCTTCACTTAAGTTAGATTTGTTGCAGTGATGCAGGTGGTTTTGAAATGCATTCTAATGGTAAATGTTTTCATGAATGTTTCACCTGCAGAGATACAGTACCGTCAAAGTTACATTCTACATTTATTTATATACACTTTATTGTACACCTTAATAAACAAGAAAAAGAAACTTAATACTAAAAACATACAATGGGCGGCCTTATCGCATACCGCGATCTCTTCCAGGCAACCTGGAATGGACAGAGATTACCTGGACATGACATGGGGTTGTCATTGGTGCGACAATACCAACAATGAACATAATGTAGATACAATAATACTTTCTAGAAACACAAGTAAATACATATGCTAAATAATAGATACATAAATACGTACATACAAATATATAAGCAATGAAAATAAATGATGTACGATATTCATAGCACATTATGTCTAAAAACAAAGAGCACAATCACAGCGATAGGTAATGTTCTTTGATGAGTTTTTTAAATACAGGCAACGACTGAGCACATTTAATTGGGTCAGGCAATGCATCCACAGACGAGCAGCGCTGGACAGTAAAGGATTTATCCATGAAAGTTGTGGAATGCATTGGCATTCTAAGTCGCAAGTTATCTGATGACCTTAGAGATTTCGTGTGGGAATCGCAGATAAACTGAAAACGATCTTTGAGGTAAAGAGGGGTAGAAGGAGTAAAGAGCAAATTAAACAAAAGAGACATACATTTCATTATTCTTACGTTTTTTTTTTAAATTTCCAACTTAATATTAAATTTTGTGGCAGTGAAAAGTAATTCGCAACCGTTACAAAATATATTTACCAAAGTATAAATCAATAGAAATCTTTAATTGCCCTCAGCCTTCATATTTTCATGTAATATTCATATATTGTTCAGTCAGTTTGAACTAATAGCATTCATAGTGTAATGAAGTAAAACAAACAATTCAAATTGCTTTGTTTTGTTGAGTTTCCAAATAAATAAATAAATAAAATGTATGAGACAGATGTTATTTTGCAGTTGGTCTAAAAACTAACATCCAGTTTCCCAGCTCAAAATTATCGAAAAATTTATGTGACAAATTGTCAAGCACGCGTTATCTGCTGTGATTGGTTGAATGAATTTTCAACAGCCTTTAATTTTGAGCTGGGAAACTGGGGGTAAAAGTTGTTCATAATCATGAGTTGCTTGAACCCCGAAATAATATAAATTGATTGTTTAAGACGGTACCCTGACCAAAAAATCGGCATGAGATATGAGCGTTCCTATTGGTCTAGTGGCACTGGTGGCGCATGAATTACAGTAGTGAATACGCCCAGATTGTAGAATAAAATCTTAATAAAATCGAATTTTGGTCTTTTGAAAAAAATAATTCTACAAAAATGTTCGTTATTAAATTGTCTATTCATTGATGTTAGTACAAAAAATAATGAATGAACACTTTACGAGGAGATGCATAATATCAATATTTTTTTCTCATTTTTATGTTTTTTTGGAAGTAGATTAGTGAAATATATACAACATTAAAAAAAAATCTAAATCTACCATTTTAGAATCAATATTATGTAGAAATTTAATGTATTTTTATTAATTGATATTTCTTTTTAAATAACGAGTAGATAGCTCCTAAAAACAGCACTAAAAACGGCTTGCACGGCGTTTTGCTCGGGGTACCGCCTTAAGTTGCGGGTTTTGGTCTAAAACCGAGTTTGCACACCCGGATCTTATCTAAAAACATTAGATAGAAATAAAAAAAAGTAAACCTACGCAAATGTTTATCAGCAGGTGGTGCCACGTAAATAAAGAGTGCACAGTAGTTACCAAAAAGTGCTGCATTTCTGGGTTTTCAATAGTTTCGGTGGTTTTTAACCGACTTCGCAAAAAAGAGGAGGTTATCAATTCGACTGTATTTTTTTATTTTTATGTGTGTTACCTCAGAACTTTTTATTGGGTGAACCGATTTTGATGATTCTTTTTTTATTTGAACGCTGGTGCTGTGGTCATGTGGTCCCATTTAACTATACTTGAACTCTTCAATAAATGACGGCAAATCCCTCGGGATAGCTGCAATCGCATGTCTGTTTATTGTTTACACCATTTCATAACTGGCACGCACTAAAAGGGGTACGCAGGTGTGAACAGTTCACCCTGGTATACTCTCATCCCACAGTTTTTTTTTAAGTTTCATGTTATTGGGTTAATACATGCTGGCTTCACTTTGGGCATTATAGGTAGCTACCCTAAAGAAATGGTCCATTACGTACCACAACTAAAAAGTGAAAAATAAAAAAACTTTTCTACAAAAATTACAACCGACTTCCAAACAAAAACACTACAAAGTAAAAAATAACTTCAATTTCGGAAGTCGGTGTCAAAAAACGAAGAGAAGAATGCAGGAACACTGACTTCCGAAATTGAAGTTATTTTTCACTTTGTAGTGTTTTTGTTTGGATGTCGGTTGTATTTTTTGTACAAAAGTTTTTTTTAATAGTTTCATCCAGTAAATGTAAGGTAATAAAATACCAAAAAGTTAAAAGGCACATGAGTATTTCAAACAAGATAACTAATCTCAAAAACAGTCCCCTAACCATAGTCGGAACGGAATCCATTTTTTTCTCTTTGATGTAGGTATGCCACAAGCAGGTGAAATTAGCAGTAAGGCTGATCTTTCTCAGTTCAGTTTGCATAGCAAAACTAACTTAGTTACTTTTTGGTCTGCTGGCTTAACTGATAAAATATTCTAGATATTTAGTAGTGAAGTCTTTCAAAAAGTTCAAAGTGTAGGGTTCAAGTTAGTTATTATATTTTTTATTTTGCCAATGTGAACCCACATAGTCCAGATGTTGTGAAATAGACTATACTTAATATAATAAATAGACTTACGACTGTTCTTTACTAACTTGATATGAAAATTTTGAACTCCGTATTTTTTTTTTAATTCATCACAAAAACTTGACTTTATCAAAAAATAATACCTTTCAAGTTTTTGTAAAAAAAATATATATAAATTATGTATGTTGAACTTGGAATTATTTTTACCTAAATTGAATTAAGTTATGTTATCATTTGAGAAATTATCTATGAGAAATTATTTTGATTTCTAAGAGATTTATTTGCTCAGTATTATCTTTTTAAGACTCTATGAAAACTTTTTCTGTCTTTGATGATGCTTACCCAATGTTTGTAATAAAAAAACTAAAAAATACTTACGAATGCTATTTTACCTCTTGAGACAAAATATTTATGAAATTCGACTGGATTTAAAGATACTTATGTGAGCGCTCTTATTATCTTTAAAATATTTTTCAATATTTTCTAACATAAACATTTGGATGGCGTTTTCCTACGCAATACATATTATTATTTTAATACCAAGCTATTTCTGGTGTAAAATAGTTGTTGTTTTATTTTCTAGTAAATGACAATATTGTAAACTACGCTTCTCAGAACAATAAATATTACTTTATTATAATTCATCAATTTGTAAAATACCTACTGAATGTGTTTCGACGAATAAAAATATTGTGAACAATATTTTCGTGTTTTTTTTTAAGATTTAATGGATATAATTAGCAAGCACAAAAGGGTTGAGACAAAGTAGTATTATATCATAGACAAAGACTGTAAAAATGCCATGCAATAAGATTCACTACCGAAATATTACGTGGTCAATCCAATGCATAATCACAGATATTTACTGTACTTCGCGTGCTAAAAAACGGTATGTACACAAAATAAACTGTGCCAAGACCCAACAGTATATCTACAAATTACCAGCAGCACAATGCTGATAGTAGACATGTGCATCTTCTTCTCATCGACATGGGCACTGTTCGAACCCGCAACATTCTGGTTAAAGACAACTGTCTCCTTTACCATTGAACGGCACATAATTTATTATTGTCCACTGATATAACCGAATAAAATATATATGTCGGGTTTGGTCAATAGTACGGACGTCAAAACAAATCACAAGCACGCCCCTGGCAATCAAGACCACCTACGCATTGGCACGCTTTTTGTAGGCAGTTGCGTTGTGGGGAAGAAGGCAGTTGAGTACTGACAGCCTTAGAGCTAACACGTCGTAGAATCAGTGACGATCCCTAATATCAGTAAACAGGATTGTAGCTGTGAATATTCGAATAATTTATGTGATTTCATTTGCACGATTATACCCACCGATCTGCCCACACACGATGTCTTAACCTAAGTGAATATATCCTGACTTCCCGATGGTTTACATCTATCGGCCAGCCTTGATGCAACATAAATATATATGTCGCCGCGTAGGCGTGAATTTGCTAATTTATTATCCTAATTAATAGTAATTAGTAATTTTAAGTGTCAATGTCTATTTAAGTTGGGTTTTGAGTTCAGTGCCATCTATTGGCTCACTGTGGAATCAGTATTGATTCATAATTCGTATGCTAATTTCAATGTTTAATTAATACGAGATGTTTAAATAAAAGAGGAACACTTATTGTAGGACTTTTGGATTTGTTCTCATTTTAACTATTGCACATTTGACTAAGTAAATGTGTTTGATTATGTTATTCAGATTAAGTTGTCAAACAATGGCGGATGTTATAATTTCTATGACCAATAACCAGATTTAATAATTTAATACGAGAACTAAACAAATTTGAGTAAATGATTAAATACTAAGAAGTCATAAGACCATTTTACACAGCTATGTAATAATGAGAAACTTTCTAATTAGTAAGATTGTTAGATCACCGGAAACTTGAATAGTTTTGTTATTAGATGACTATTTCAATAATAAACTACAAACCACTTTGTATTTGTGAGTATTGAGGTTGTTTAATGTTAAAATAATTAACTGATCAGTATTTTAGTATTGTTTGCTAACTTTACTCAACTATCCAAATAATTAGTGTCTAAACAAAAACAATATGGATGGAGGTCCCGCCCATTTAGAACGCGGATGGCGCGTACGGTGCACGGTGTGTGTAAAAATAATAACTGTAAAACTGTTTAATAAATCTGCTGACTGATTAGATGTTTGAAAACCTAATAAACATGTAACGCTAATTGTCATAAAGTGATTGTGTAAAGATTTAAAAGAGTATTCTGGAGTTTCTTGCTAGATCTCCGAGGCTTTGCGATCTAGCGAGCCACAAGATGTGGTTTTAGCTTCAAGTTCATTTGAAAACTCAAAGTGTCTGTAACTAAGTCAAATAAATGCTCTTGAGAGTTTCAATCCAGTATTGTGTGTAATTGAAGTTCACCCGTTCCTATCAAGAATAAAGGAATTGCCTCTAGGCAATGGGGGTAATGATGGCGGTCCTACGATACATAGGTACTTCGACGTGACATCAGAATTGGGCTCAGCTCCCACTATCGCCTTCTGCCCATACTATGAAAGCCATCCGAAGAATTTTGTACAACATCGCCAGCGCCGAGGGTATGGCAAAAGATTTTCCTATGATAATTTCCAAGAGTAAGCGATGCCCAGACATAGGCGAAAATAACTGGAATATTTTTACGTGAACGATCTGAACTCTATTGAAACGACAGAAGAAGCTACTGACTAGTGGCATGGATGCTGTCCTACACCATTGTGGCCAAAACTTTATACAGCACAGAATGACCGAAGCAGCTAAGCGAACAACTTGATCTGTCCATTGATAGATTCCATCATGGTTGAGGGGAGTATTCTGTTTTTTTTATTTATGTAACTTAACATTCTTAATTATTTTCATCATACAAGGCAAGGTCAGTGACCTTTTGTGTGACAATTTTAATCAATCTGCCTAGTCTTTTCCCAACCAAGTCCGGGACAGCTTCCATTCTAACTGGATTCAGCTGAGTACCAGTGCTTTACATGGAGCAACCAAAACCCAGTAACTGGGTAACACAATACCCCTTACTGACTGAGTGGTCCCTGCTGTTGTTTGTGTGGCAATTTGTGGAATTAAAATGAATGAAACGGCTTAAATTACTCCATAAAATAAGACAGCTGACTAGGAACTCAATGTTATTGTTTAAATATGGTTCTTTTGTCTTAAGAATTGCAATGGCTCAGTTATTTGAGAAATTTTATTTTATTTGAGGAGTATGTAAGGATCGTAGCAAGTGGCAATCTGTGGTTGCTGCCTATCCCCATGGGGACAAGGTGTGAGTGTATGAATGTTAAACAATTCAAAGTACCTACGTTGAGTTTTGTACCGGACAAAAAGTAACAACTTATTTTTATAGCATTCATTACATTTAGGTAGCTAAAACAAAAGTTTAGTAGGTAAATAAGTTAAGTAAGTTACAGAATGTATGTGCAACAGAAGTAGTAAACATTTGGCAGAAAGTGCCATGACATATTCATGTTGACGCACTAATTGGCATTTTTGCAATTTATTGTTTTTACCCGACTACCAAACGGGGTTTATTATTGAATAATGTGGAACCCGTTGCATGTCATACTTTTTTTAAAGTAAAATAAGATACGAAAATGTATTAACACATTCCTTAAACATGAAAAGCACAACAAATAAAAATAAAATTATAGTGTGCTCAAGAAAATACTTACAACGATTTGCATTTAAGTAGCTGGGGTGAGAATAATTGTTTGGTTACAAGACTAAACAATATTTAAAATATTATCTAGAGGTTTTTGTAGAGTGAGTATGCATCTAATATAAATGTATTTGTATGAATGGGTGAAAGGGTTGTGATACACCTGGGTGAGTCATTACAAACTTTATAATCAGGGTAAGTATCAGCAGAGCTTCAGTTCATGCATAATCATAATATAATAATAAATAGTCATAAGCTGATAGCCACCTGGTAACTTTTAATTTACAAGTAGGTACGCTTAGTATGTGTGAGTAACCCATTATGTATGGACCTTGTGATTTTTGGTAAATTAATGGTCCTGTGTATGTAAGACATATTTGAGTGAATCTAATGTGATTACTGTGTTCCATCTTATCTGTCTACATGATCTGGTAGATTTGTTTTGGCTATGGGGTTCTTGACAGTGATAGCGCTATAAGTTAAATCTAATTAAAAAATTGTCTGACCCTACATTCTTGGTTCAGACTGTCAGTTGGATACTGATGGGGCCTTTTATAAGCTCTAAGATTTATGCTTGTTCAAGTTAAGTTTGTTATAATAAAGTTTATTTAATCATTCAATATTTGAGAACCTTCCTAATGAATTAAATTTCACAATGGGTTTAGTTGAATTTTACTTGTTATGGTACATGGGTGTAAATAGATTAGTAATTTCTGACAGATTTCAAAGCTTGTTATTGGATGCACTTGCACAGAATAAAAACAATCAAAAGACAGGTTTGTTTTTTGATAATTTGTCACTTTTAGCATTCAATAACTTTCTTTTCTTTTTGCAACTTTTTACCTAGCTTGTATTCAAACTTGTTCACACATAAATGTTTTGTAATGAAATAGGTTTGTAATAGGTGTGTAAATAGGTTGTTGCGTGTGTGGTATGCAAACATGCATCATTAAAAGTAGTTTTCAACATGTTTTAACATTAATCTTTAGCTAGTGCAAACACCGTCATAAGTAATGCAGCAATCTTCATAGTTATTCATTTCAGTGTCATCAGATTCTAGTTAACTTTGAATTACTCACTTACTATTTCAAAACAATAACATAATTTAATTGTTATCAGTACTAACTCCTACTTATTTAAATATTAATAGGATCATCTTTTCTTTTATTATTATTTATCTGTATACCTTCTCACATTCCAGATTCCTGTGTCATATCAAAAATCAAAATGGTTACCTACATAGTCAAGTATTATCAAGGATGTGGAAACAAAACTAAAAATACCTGGTTTGCAAGTGACCGTGTCGCCGGGTCAGGACCTTAGAAGCTACCAACATACATACAAGCCACCAAATAGAGGTCAGCTGAAAAATGACTTCCAGCCCAACATAACTAAAGTAAAAGATTCCTGTGTCATATCAAAAATCAAAATGGTTACCTACATAGTCAAGTATTATCAAGGATGTGGAAACAAAACTAAAAATACCTGGTTTGCAAGTGACCGTGTCGCCGGGTCAGGACCTTAGAAGCTACCAACATACATACAAGCCACCAAATAGAGGTCAGCTGAAAAATGACTTCCAGCCCAACATAACTAAAGTAAAAGGTGAGAAGTTTTCAAACTATCTTCTACTCACCTCGCTAACTGATACGGTGTTGTTGTATCAGAAGGCTCAACACAATAGCCATGTCGAATAACTACATGACGCTTGTGCATGATACTACCATGCAACAAAGTACTTTTAAATTATTATTCCTGGGTTCAATTCCTAGGTTGGGCAAAATTTGTTTATGGGGTTTTTCCAATAGGGATTCCTTTGTAGCAGCCCAGAGTTTTGAAATTGGTGAACCCCCATGCTTCAAAAAGCATGTTGAGCCATTGGCCTTGTGCACCATAGTACCTCCTTATGCAGATGGCTCAACAGTCAGGAGGACTACTGTTATTATTATGTTTTTGTAACTCGTTTCAGTTTATGCTATTCTATTGTCATATTTAGTCAATTATAAAAATGAATAATAAAACAAGCTCTAATTATTGAGATGTCCAATAACCTATAGCTCTGGAGGCACTTAATAAAATAATAGGTTATATCAACACCAAACTATCAGCATCCATGGAGATGGATTTGAGGTAATAATGAGAACACAATAAACTATCTTATTATGCTGTGGAAGCAACTAAGATTGATAACACAACAAACTATCCTATTGGTATGCTGTGGAATCAAGTAATAATGATAACACAACTATCTTGTTGGTATGCTGTGGAAGCAACTAATAATGATAACACAATAAACTATACTGTTGGTATGCTGTGGAAGCAACTAATAATGATAACACAATAAGCTGTCTGTTAGTAATCCGTGGAGGAAACTAATAGTGATAATACAACACACAATCTATTGGTTTGCTGTGGAAGCAACTAATAAAGATTTAATATCCATTGGTTAGGCGTGGAGGCCGCTAATGAACAATCTCTCATGTTATCCTGCTGGGTCCACGGTGTACAAGACCACCCAGAGCCTGGTTCCTTATATCCTGTCAAATCAAAGACTTCGTGCCTGTCACGGAGCAATGATCCTAAACTCCTTAACCTTTAATCCTGTCAAATCAAAGACTTTGTGTCTATCACAGAGCGGTGTTCCTGATCCTATCCTTAAATCCTGTCAAATCAAAGACTTTGTGTCTATCACAGAGCATTACCGTCCCGTGAGAATGAAACTAAACAAAAAACAGCTGATCACAATACTCCTACACTACCTACACTATACTTACCAAATACAAGGCTGCTATGAAAGCCTTCTTATAAGTAGGTATGTGCTCATTAATGCATCAAATATTTTAATTTGAGATAAACTTAATAGTTACCTAATTTCATAAGTATTCAGTGATAAATTGATAACTTAAACTGACTATTACCTATTACAAATCAATGAATATTGTAAGATAATACAAACAATAACATTCTGCAAACAAGATTCAAATTGGACTAGTAAGCTAGCAACTGATTATTCAATGTCAAAAATCTGAAATAGAAATTGTATGCCTTCATTGACATGACATGTAGCAGTTAGTTGTTTCCTAACAACATTGGTCTTTACCATATAGCAAGTTGAATACCTAAAGCATATAGCTGTGGATGTAAAAATACATTCAATATTTCAAAAATAAGGCAAACTTAGCTTAGATTTATTACAAGCTGTCAATGAAAAATAAAACCAGTTGTTATCAGATCCTAAACTTAATTAATACTGTAGGATGATAAACAACAATAATCTGCCGACAAATATTTCTCCGCAACTACAGATAACAACCAAGAAACAGAGACTGAGGACACGAGACTGAGGACACGAGACTGAGGACACAAGACTGAGGACACCTCTAGCTGCAGAGCCCGCAGCTAGGTCCAGTATGGCCGTGTCGCCGCGTAGGCGTGAATTTGCTAATTTATTATCCTAATTAATAGTAATTAGTAATTTTAAGTGTCAATGTCTATTTAAGTTGGGTTTTGAGTTCAGTGCCATCTATTGGCTCACTGTGGAATCAGTATTGATTCATAATTCGTATGCTAATTTCAATGTTTAATTAATACGAGATGTTTAAATAAAAGAGGAACACTTATTGTAGGACTTTTGGATTTGTTCTCATTTTAACTATTGCACATTTGACTAAGTAAATGTGTTTGATTATGTTATTCAGATTAAGTTGTCAAACAATGGCGGATGTTATAATTTCTATGACCAATAACCAGATTTAATAATTTAATACGAGAACTAAACAAATTTGAGTAAATGATTAAATACTAAGAAGTCATAAGACCATTTTACACAGCTATGTAATAATGAGAAACTTTCTAATTAGTAAGATTGTTAGATCACCGGAAACTTGAATAGTTTTGTTATTAGTTGACTATTTCAATAATAAACTACAAACCACTTTGTATTTGTGAGTATTGAGGTTGTTTAATGTTAAAATAATTAACTGATCAGTATTTTAGTATTGTTTGCTAACTTTACTCAACTATCCAAATAATTAGTGTCTAAACAAAAACAATATGGATGGAGGTCCCGCCCATTTAGAACGCGGATGGCGCGTACGGTGCACGGTGTGTGTAAAAATAATAACTGTAAAACTGTTTAATAAATCTGCTGACTGATTAGATGTTTGAAAACCTAATAAACATGTAACGCTAATTGTCATAAAGTGATTGTGTAAAGATTTAAAAGAGTATTCTGGAGTTTCTTGCTAGATCTCCGAGGCTTTGCGATCTAGCGAGCCACAAGATGTGGTTTTAGCTTCAAGTTCATTTGAAAACTCAAAGTGTCTGTAACTAAGTCAAATAAATGCTCTTGAGAGTTTCAATCCAGTATTGTGTGTAATTGAAGTTCACCCGTTCCTATCAAGAATAAAGGAATTGCCTCTAGGCAATGGGGGTAATGATGGCGGTCCTACGATACATAGGTACTTCGACGTGACATATATATATATTGCGATATATACATACATGTTTTGGAGCCTGACACAATTAAATAGCAAGAGTAAAATCGCGTCACGCACCCTAAATGGCAGGGTCGCCATGTAGAGAACTAGTGTTATTGAAACAACTGAAGCCGATCCATCACCATTTATTATTGCTACTAATCTTATTCTAATCCAATGTATTTTATCACATCTTTTTTACTTACTAAGTACCTACAAAAAAACTGGGTACATACACCTCCGCTCTACATTACTTATTATATCGTCTTGCCTCTAGTTTTACTAAATGTCCGGATAGAGGCTTCATTATAACTTTACAGTCAAGTTTCAGCTTCGTATGGTCCGCTGTAAGTTTGTACTTACGAATTAATGGAACCATTGTTGCTTTTAAGTACATGAGAGCGTATGTTTTACCTGAAACAATAATAAATTTAATTTGTTATAAAAATGTGTACAGCGTTTTTTCTTTTTTTGGTGCGAAGTCAACCAATGACTCCCGCTCTGTGTGAAGCGGCAGGTTGTGTCAGAATTTTACTGTCTATAACCCACCCGTGTTCCTTCAGTTGCTTGAGCTAGGGCGGTGGTAACTCTTTTTCAAAGTTATCCGCGACCCAGTCAGGCATAGGCCCTAGTTTTGCTGAAGGAGTGGCATTCCCTGCCGGAGTCTGTATTTCCCGATAGCTACAATATAGTGGTATATAAGTCAAGAGTAAATATGTTACTTCTAGACTAGCGTGATTCACCGTCAACCACATCATCGCTTACCATTAGGTGAGATAGTGGTCAAGCGCGAGCCGATAAAAAAAAGATTCAAACGTATAAAAGGCGATGTTAAACCAACTAAAAAAGCAACTGACTTTGTTCATGACAGGAGCAAGGAACTTTGAGAAAACTTGGTTTATAGTTATTTCTCACTTATTTTATCACCGAAGTCGTTTTAGGCTTATTTCATACTTTTAGGTTGGATTGTATTATTTTTAATTATAAAAAAAAGTTAAATCAAAAAATAAAAAAACTCGACTGTTTAACAAGCGAACTAAAAAGACGTAAACACGGACAAAATCATGCTGTGCAGGCGGAGGATACACCAGATTTTGGTCAGCCAGCCCTCGAATATGTATCCTCCGACTTTTTAGTTCGCTTTTTAAGCAGTCGGGTTTTTGATTCTTTGAATTAATTTTAATTACTTATAACTTTTTTTTTTTTTTTTTCTAATTACGTACATTTAAACATATAAGTGTTACATATTTTTGAAATCACCTCTTAAAACCCTTTATTTTGACACCACACACGATGAGTTTGGAAGAAAAAAAAATTGGGTCCCCACAATATGGAGCCCAAAATCCGCCATTTTTCTATTTTTTCAAATTTCAATGTAGCCAGTGACACTTGCAGGGTTAAGACAAATCGATTGACATAAGAACCATCAAAATCAGCCAACCCGTTTGGTCTCTAGAATGCCACATAGGAACAAGCATACATACATACATAGACTGATAAACACATTACCCTCCTTCGGCAATCGGGTAAAAAAAATTGAACGCTTACCGATGCACCCTCTCCGTCCTGGTGAAAAGCTAGCGTAAGCGGCTTGATGACTTGGCACAGTATCAGAACTAAGCCATCTCTCTGGTTTGAACTCGTTGGCATCTAATCCCCAATACTTCGTATTCCTGTTTATACTCCACACATGGACTATTATGCTGCTACCGGCGGGAAGCGTCACATTACCTATCAATTATTAAATAATAGTTAACTGAATAGGCTAAACATTTTTTTAAAAAAAGGGCTGAAAAATTTACTGTAGAGTAGTGGTATTTTCAGATACAGGGCCAGGTAAAAAAAAAACTATATTTTATAAAATACAATCTACGTTAAAAAGTAACTAAGCTTTTATTTTCTTTACAGTTTTAAACATCCAAATATAAATAAAATAGATGAGTCAACGTAAGTGCCAATCTAATTGCGCTCCATTTGATTTTAGATTTCCATCCCTTCAAAATTGATGTCTTAAATTAATTAAAATCTTCTTTGTTTCCTCTGCTATCCATACCATCCAGAAAATAACTTATTTATTTATTATATACTTTATTGTACACCACAAAAAAACACACAGGACAAAAGTTCACATATACGTACAAGTGCGAACAATGGGCGGTCTTATCACACTAGGCAATCGCTTACAGACAACCTTTGGATGGACTGAAAGATAGGAGAAGAATTTAGGGCTGTCAGTGTACAAATATCAAATATTACTTAGACTTAATAAAATACAATACATACATACAATATTACAAAAAATAGTAATACATATCAAATATATAACAGAGAAAGGAGAAGAATAAAAATTATATTGAAAGGTAAAGCTCCTTTACCATTTTCTTGAACCTTGGCAGTGTTTGAGCACGTCTTATTTAATAATTAATGTACACACACAATATAATACATAAAGACAACACATCAAGACAAAAGAGTACAAGGGCACTGCTTATTTCTTAAGAAATTTCTGCCAGCAGACCCGCGAAAAGGAAAAATTAAAAAGAAATGTAGACAATAGTGTGTGAGAACAGGAAAATAAGAAAAGTGAACGTCATAAACTAAGATATAAAAATTAGCGCACCTACACAAATAGTGTGATGGTGGACATATACAAATATAAATACATAACTGCAAAATATATAGATACTTATGTATAATATATATATATATACATACACATATATATAAATAAAGATCAGACTTGAGAGGATAGATAATGCTCTTTTAAACGTTTTTTGAAGAGTGAGATAGTGTTAAAATCTCTGATGCTAGGCGGAAGTGAGTTCCACAATCTTACAGCATGGACAGAGAAGGAATAGGAATAGTAACTGGTTTTATGTGGATGGGATTTAAGGAGAGATTTGAGATGTGATCTACATAGTGCATCTCTGGGGCGAGCGTAAGAGAATCGCTCACGCAGGTAGGAAGGATAAGAGGGGTTATGCAAGATGTTGAACAGGAGACATAAAATCCGAGTGTTCCTACGAAGACGGATTGGGAGCCACTTGAGTTCCTTGCGAAGATGAGAAACATGATCATACTTACGTAGACCAAAAACAAAGCGAATACACAAGTTTTGCAAGCGCTCAAGCTTATTTAATAGCTCCTCTGTGGCATCCAGGTAGCAGGCGTCGGCATAATCTATAATCGGCTGAATAAGTGTTTGCGCTAAGGATATTTTTGTCGTTAAGGGCAAGATACTCTGAAGGCATTTCAGCGAATGGAAAGAGAAATGTACCTTACGACTGACCTCGTTGACCTGAGCACGCCATGAAAGATTAGAGTCAATGATTACCCCCAAATATTTTGCCGTTTCGGTATAGTCAATGCGAACACCGTCGAGGTATAAAGGCATCAGGGAAGTGACGTCAGCCGCATTGCGAACAAATTTGCTGCCTATGACCATGGCCTGAGATTTGCTAGGGTTTATTTGCAAACCAAATGACTTAGCCCATATGCTGATATTTGCCAGGTCCTGGGTCATTGCTGCAATAGCCGCACCAGCGTCATTTATAGAGAAATGCCGATATAGCTGCAAGTCATCTGCGTAAAGATGGAAACTAGAAGAGATTACTCTGTTAACAAAGTTAATGAAGATTGAGAAAAGCAGAGGTGATAGTACGCTACCCTGAGGAACACCCTCAGTGAGGCTACACCAATCAGAGAATGACTCATCAAGGCGAACACACTGAGAGCGTCCCCGAAGATAAGAGTTGAACCAAGCTAAAGCGGAAGAAGAGAAATTGATAGATTTAAGAATACCTAGTAAAATGTCGAAATCCACTGAGTTGAAGGCGCTACTAAAGTCAAGCAGTACAAGCACCGTAAGGGACTTACTCTCCATAGCCCAGCGGATATCGTCAGTTACTTTTAACAGTGCAGAGACAGTGCTGTGACCCGCGCGAAAACCGGATTGAAAGGGAGAAATGATCGAGTTAGACGCCAAGAAAAAGGATAACTGTCTATGAACTAAGTGTTCACAAACTTTAGATAGAAACGGAAGTATAGAGATAGGTCTAAAGTGAGTTAATAGAGATGGATTATTAGTTTTAGGTAAAGGTATGATGTGAGCCTGCTTCCAAACCGACGGAAAAGAGCAAGAGGTGAATGAATGGTTAAAGATGTGAGTTAGGACAGGGAGCAATGAGGGAAGTATAAGAGTAATCATTCTGGAACACAACATATCATCACCGACTGCTGAAGAAGTTATTGCAAGTATAGATTTCTTAACGTCCTCCTCAGTAACATCGCTAAGGCTAAAGGTTGAATATTGTGGCAACGGCATACTAGAAAGACTATCTAAAGTAGCGGCTTTGACGCGCGGATCAAGAGAAAAAGGAAGAAGAGAGAAATGTTTGTTGAGATCATTGAGGTTCAAATCCTTGCACTGGTTAGTAGGTGATTTGCCTATGCCTACAGATTTAAGAAATTTCCATATATCGGACGAACTGCGGTTAATGAGTTGTTCATGGAAGTAGCGCCTCTTTGCATCCTGACACAGATGATTGCAACGGTTACGTAGACATTTGTAGTAAGCGAGATTTAAGTCTGAAGGTCGGCGCTTATATCTGCTCTTAGCTTTGTCCCTACGGACCATATGCTCTTTAATATGTGGTGTAATCCATGGCGCAGGATTATGTCGCACTTTGACTCGTCGAATAGGGGCATGCTGGTCATACAAGTTGAGTATGGTTGAGTTAAGGCATTTCACCTTACCATCGATGTCATCGTTCTCGAGCAGAGGAGACCAATCGATATCGCCGGCATCACGCTGCAATGCCTCCAAGTCAATGCCCTTGTAATTACGTAGATGTAAAAGCTGGGGTTTACGCTTGGGAACACGGATACGATATGAAAGATAAATAAGATCGTGGTAAGAGAAAGTAGCAGTAAGCTGGCCATGGGTAGAAACATTAGAAGGAGAGGAAACGATCATTAGGTCAAGTAAAGAAGGCGTACAATTAGGAAAATAGTGAGTTGCAGAGAGGGGCAAGACTTGAAGATTGAACGAAGACAAGAGTGAAAGGAGTTTAAGGGAGCGAGAGTCATTTTTGATCAAGCAAGTATTAAAATCACCCATCAAAATGATGTGCTCATACATGGGGCATAGATCGCTGAGAGTGGTGTCAAGAGAATTGAAGTAGTCAATATGAAGATTAGGACTGTAGAACACTGCAAGCAAGACTTTCGTGTGATGAATACATATTTCGACAAACAAGTATTCAGCCGACTCAGAATAAAGGGAAGGAGATGAACTAACCACCCTGAAGGGCAAATCAGCACGTAGGTACATAGCTACACCTCCTCCACCCTTGCCAGTCCTGTCGTTGCGTATTAAGACGAAGCCGGGGAGTGAATAGTGAGTCGAGAGGAGAGAAGGCTTCAGGAAAGATTCCGATATCAATACTGCATCCAGGTTGGCACAGCTAAAGGATGCCAGAAGTTCAGAATAGTGACCAGGAACACTCTGGGCGTTTATGTGCACAATATGCAGATTTTTAGGATCATTAGAGAAAACAGAATATAATTTATCATGTAAAGTGAGTGGCAAGGTAGTGTCACTGTCCGCACTAGCAAAACTATCAGAAGAAGAGCATGAGAAGAAGCTGTCATTAAAATCATTCATAATGTATAAAATAAATATATACCCAAATAATAATACAATTATATAAATAATATAAGTAAAATCTATAATAGTACTAAATATAAAGTTTTCTTGCAATTAGAAAACCACCCCAACTCGCTAGTATATTGGCAGAAATTTTACAAATTTAACTATAAAATAAACACTAAAATAAATCTAAACAACAACCAAAAGAATGAAAAATGTATACAGTGAGAAACGTAAACAAACGAGTTCAATCGACTTACGCGTCGCATTTTATGCAGAAACAAAACGCAATACGACCAACTGACAGATGCTATCTGACAGATCAACAGATGCCTACTGTCAATCAATATCATGATGACATTCTGTCAAGTCAAAGCAAAGTAAATAATAAAAACATAACACCGGCGGTTAATAAATTAAAATTAAAAGTTTTAAGGTGAGACAGCTAAAAACTACTTTATGAACTACCGGCGGCCTAGGAATAGAAATATTGAGTCGCTCGTGCTATACGGCTAAATTAGGGAGTGACGAGAATGGACTGACAATAAAAACAAAATTGAATAAAGTTACTTGCGCAGACGCGACTTCCTCAAATTCTTAGCGGTCGCAGCCGATGTTGCAACCACAGCAGATCCAGGTCCCACAGTTTGCGCAGAGCCTCCAGAGTCAACCAAGCAGGACGGAAATTTGACCATCAGATCTTGAAGTTCGCCTGCCGTATCAATCCTTCTTCGGGATTTGTCTGGGCAAATAAGGACAATCTTTCCCTCCGTGGACCAGCAATTAAGCAAGCCAAAGTGCTTGCGAGCCGTCACAAACAAACGGTGCCTCGCTTGCGTTAAAAACTCGGAGATGGTTATCCCGGTGCCCTTGAGTGCTTTCTTGCTATCCCACACTAGCTGACGGCTCTCCATATTAAAAAAACGTACCAGTATGGGACGGGCCTTCTGCTTTGAGGATCCGAGTCTATGACAGACATGGATAACATTCTTATCCTTAACCAACTCTGTCAATTTTATTTGGTTGGACAAGATGCTATGGACCACTTCACTCAACTTTTCACTGTCCCTCTCCGGAACACCATGGAATAACAGGACCTTCCTTCTCATCGCAGTCTCATGCCGGTCAAACCCAACAGCAAGCAGCTCAATTTGAGATTTTAATTTAGATAGTGCTTGATACACAAACTGCTTGAAGTCTGAGAACTCACTTGCAATTGTTGAAATGTCAGGTGAAGCCGATGGAGTACCAGAGATAGCCTTCTGCAATTTTGCTTCATAATCCTGCATTCTTGATCCAAACAACTTCTCAAGGTCCTCGAGGCTGGTAGTAAGTTTTGAGTCCATATTGTGACTGGATATTACTTTAAATATTCAATTTGTATCTCAGTGCTACAAACTTGATAGCAATAGATAGCGGGTGTAGGGTGGCTTAAAATGAAATTGATTTGTTTATTTAATTAAATAATAGTATTATATAATTTAAAACTTAATGTAACTAAGAGCACAAAAAATATATATGTTGATGCTTTGTCTACCCCAATATGTAATACATTCCACAACCGAGCTGCTTGAATCGTGAAAGATTTGTCAAAGAAGGAAGTGAAATGCATATGAATACTTAATTTTAGATTTTCCGATGATCTCAAGGACCTAGAATGTGTGTCACAGAGGAACTGAAATTGTTCTTTGAATAAAAAGGAGTAAAAGGATTAAATAACACATTATAAAGTAAAGAAAGTATATAGGCATTCCGGCGAAGGCAAATAGGAAGCCTTATTAATAGGAGCTTAGTACGAAATTCAGAAACGTGATCATATTTGCGCAAGCCAAATATGAACCTGATACAAAGATTTTAAAGTCACTCAAGCTTGTCCGATTGGTCTTGGGTGAGATCAAGAAAGCTGGCATCAGCATAGTCTAGAATAGGTAGAAGAAGAGATTGTGCATGGCAATTTTAGTGGTGATGGGAAGAAAATTACGAAGACGTCTCAGGGAACCCGCAGACGCAAACAGTTTTCGACTGACTTCCTGCAGTTGTTTGGTCCAGGAAAGGGTGCTGTCAATATAAATCCCTAAGTTCTTCACAATATGATTTACAGGGATAATAGTTTTACTGAAAGAAACCTGAGAAAGTATCAACCAATCCAGGAACTGCCAACAACTGTTACTTGAGTCTTCGTTGGATTGATCTTCAGTCCGAGCTCAGTGCTCCAGTCCCCTATTCGAGCCAGGTCTGTATTAATGGTCTCAATGGCAAGGGGCTTGGGTATAAATTTGGAGATCATCAGCATATAGGTGGTTGAAAGACGAAAGTCGTTGAGTGATAGCATTAATAAAGAGTGCGAAGAGAAGAGGAGATAAAACACCACCCTGCGGCACACCGGCAGAGGTATGACACCAAGAGGAGAAAGATTCATCAGTGCAAATACGCTGCCGATGGACAAACAGGTAACTTTGAAACCAGTCAACCGTCGCCGTGCCTGATATTGGGAAACATATCTCCTCCGGTAGGAGATATGTTTCCCAATATCAGGCACGGCGACGGTAGCGGCAGGCTGACTCGGCGCCTGAGCTTTTCCCCTCTTTGTGAGAGGATTGCACATCCTCCCCTTCATTTTGTGGTCCGCCGGCAAGAGACCTTGCCGATCCCCAGTTGGGTAGGATCGGCATTAGCACGCGCCCGCAACAAAACGGACGCGTAGGTCTCACCACGCTCCGCAGCCTCTGCGGTGAGCGTCACCACCATGGCTGCGGTCTTAAGATGAACTAAGTTCCTCCTGGCACCAGCGGTTTTGGCTGTGGGAGCAGCGCTGGCGGCCTTGGGGGGTGGCCCTTTCCCATTGAAGGCATTGCTAAAGTCGAGCAGAGCAAGTACTGTTAACTTTCCCATATCCATGCATGACCTGATATCGTCCGTGATGTGCACAAGTACTAAGGTAATGCTGTGTCTACGTTGAAAACCAGATTGGAAAGGATTTAACAGATTTTGTTTGTTTGATTGATTGATGATGAACAAGCTTTTCAAAGACTTTGGATAGGAAAGGAAGAATAGAAATGGGACGATAGTCAGATAATGATGCAGGATGTGATTTTTTGGGTAAAGGGATAATTTGGGCATCTTTCCAGGCTTGTGGGAAGACACCACTGGAAATAGAGAAGTTGAGGATGTAAAGGATGACAGGAAGAATGTTATCAAGTATGGGGATGATCATTTTACTGCTAACACAGTCACTACCAACAGCGTTGGATGTTATCGAAACAATACACTTTTTAATATCACAAGCAGTGAATTGACTTATGACAAAAGGGGAATAATCAGGTATCGGAAGATTTGAAAGATAACTAAGCGTAGTAGCTTTGGTGGCCCCATCTAATACGGGCGAAGTAGAAAATTACTGTTAAGTAAGTTAAAGTCCAAGTCTTTAGGAATCGTGTCATGAGACTTTTTTCCGATACCCAATAATTTAAGAAATTTGCAGACCTTAGCTGGATTTTTGGACTGAATTCTGAATATATTGGCGTTGTGCGTTCCTACACACCTTGCTGCAATGATTTCTAATTGAAATGTATTTTGCCCTGGTAACATTGTTCGGTCGAATTTTAAACCTAAACTTCGCAGCTGCTTTCTTACTATTTAAAACTTTAATTTCGTCAGTCATCTATGGCGCTGGAAGATGTTTATCTTTCACGGCTCAAACAGGTGCATGTGTGTCGTAAAGCTGAATGAAGGTAGAAGACAAGATTTTAACTTGTTCGTTGACGGACGATGATGTATTCAGCGGCGTCCAGTCAATATTACTGGCATCCTCCTGAAGACGACCAATGTCCATGCCATCAAAATTGCGAAGCAGAAGAGTTTTAAACTTATGTTTAGGAGATCGAATTTTATAGGAAGTGTAAATAAGATCATGATAGGAAAAGGCGTCAGCTGAACATTGACTATGTTTAGTTACGTGATCGAAGGATGAGACAACAATAAGCTCAAGAAGCGAGGGAACAGAGTTAGGAAAACTGTGAGTGGCACAAAGATCAAGCATTGAAAGATTGGCAGATTCTTATTAGCTTTCTTACTGAATAACCCTACTCACGTAAATTTGTAGACGTTGTTGTTTCGCGACCCACGAACGGCGCAATTGGGTATAACCTGATGGATTCTTTTATTACTGCTTCTAAATAAACCAACTGAGATAAACGCTCCTTTGAAACTCTACCATCTTCGCCCAAAACTTGAAATATTCTGTGAATAAAATAATCAAAGACTCGTAGAATGCAGAACCTTAATCTTTATGTGAATAAACATTTGAATGAAAATAAAAAAATATATTTTTTTGCAGCCATTGCTATCCCACTGCTAGACAATGGCCTCTCCCTAAGTCTTTCAAGATATTCTGGTCCCACGCCGTCTCAACAAGCATTGGAATGGCGTGAAGCGCGAAGCTCAAGACCGGTCTCGATGGAGGACTACTGTGGAAGCCCTCTGCCCCAGCTAGGGGACATAGGATCTTAAGTCAAGTAAGTCAGTAAGTCACGCCGTCTCGAACCAGCCCTCATGGTACAGACAGCTGCAGAGAAACTTCAGCCCCTAGAAGTGAATCTATAAACTTCTAGGGGGTGAAGTTTCTATGCAGCTGTCTTTACACGTCCAAATGATCTCGCCACCTCTTTCTAGGTCGGACTCAACGGCGCCTTACAAATTCAGGAAACCATTGTCATCATACACATTTTTTTCTCTACGAGTCTATATTGCAGTCTCTACTACAAACCATAAATTATTGTGCATGCGGCTAATGCAACCCGCTCAATACCATTCGAACCTAACTGTCATATTGCCCAAGACATATAAATATTTTTTATTCTGTTCTTTTACTGCTGGGCAAAAGCAGCCCCCGTAGCCTTAAACTATTTCCGGTATGTTGCCTTCTTTGGTAAACGCTTATAAGTGGTCACGCCTGCGTTTCATATGTTAAACCTATTACAAAATTAAAATTCAAGAAATGCTAAATGCACTTACTCCTCGTAAATCTTCTCCTGTACCTCAGGGTGACTCCCCAAGCAGACGAACACAAATAGCATCTCATTTATAGTAGTGTCAAATGCAGCCAACAACACGTTATCTGCGATATTTCTCAACTCAACATCAGTGAAGAGGCTACTGGTCTCGGTCACAGTGTTCTCCATGAGGACATCTAAGACACTTTGGAATTTGTGACCTAGAACAACAAAATACGACCCAAGTGAGTTATCAATAAACGCTATCATGTATAAGCTGCCTATATCCGTCAACAAATAAAAAATTCTCAAATTAAAACAGAATATATATACATAATGTCGAAACGGAAAAGAGGAAAATAAAGAAAGCGCGACTCTGATGAAGGAAAAAAGATAGAGAGTCCACCAAGGCAAAAAAAGGAGGTTATCAATTCGATACGTATGTATGTAATATTGTTGGAATCGCACACAATTATATTCACAATTCGACAACACAGTCATGGATACTTGAAAAAAGAGAAATTCTATTCTATTCTATAATCCGGGCAAGTACCAATGTGACATTTTCATATTTTATGAACTTTCTAAGTTTGTCTTGGATGTTGCTAACATCGGTGAAGAAAAACTTCGTGATGAAATCTGGTCATAACACTACTTAATATAAAACAAAGTCTCCCAACTCGTCTGTCTGTCTGCTATCTGTCAATGTCCCAATGACAGTAACAGGCTAGTTATATAACACATATAGATATTGATTTATTAATATCTATATGTGTTATAGATATAAATACATTAATATCTATATGTGATATTAAATGCTGTAGGTTAGGATGGCATATCATGTACCTTGCTGAAAATTTGTCGCCACATACAAGTGCCTCCAGTCACTTACATCTGCAATCTTTGTTTACAATCAGGTACGTTTTCTGATGGACTCAAAAAAAGCTTGTGTCCATCCAATATATAAGAGCGGGAACAGAAATTATGTCAACAATTACAAACCGATTTCCATCCAGCCTTCACTTTCAATAATTATTGAAAAGATTCTTAACAGACAACTTAGAGGCTTTTTACATAAACATAGCATTATTTATTGCCGAGATCCAGTATGGCTTCAAGTCTGGGGTTTCGACAGAAGATGCTGTACTGGATCTCACACAATTCCTAGCAAGTAAACTTGATAATGGGGCTAAGTGCTTGGGTATATTTCTGGATACAGATCCAGACGTAAGCTTTTGACACAGTTTCTGTTCCCAAACTGACCTCAAATTGGAGCATCTGGGTATACGTGGCATAGCACTCAAAATTTTCAAGGATTACCTCAAGAATCGCTCTCAGCAAGTTAAAACAGATGCTTATCTCAGTAATGAGAAAATCGTGACATACGGTATGCCCCAGTGAAGCATATTAGGTCCCAAATTGTTTCAAATTTATATCAATGACCTCTGCAGATTGATTCTACCAAACTGCAAAATCTACGCATACGCTGACGATACTGCAATAATCATCTATGGTTCTACATGGGAACAGGGCTAAAACTAATGCAGGAATAGCACTAAATAGTATAATGAACTAGTTCCACCAAAATCTACTTACATTAAACTTGGATAAATCTTGCTACATTCCTTTCGCAATGCGATGAAACACGAAACCACCGCATAGCTTTGCTGTAACTGCTCACTCATGCCTGAACTCGTTAACACCATGCTCATGTCCTACACTAGCTAGAAGTGATTGTGTAAAGTATCTAGGTCTGCAAATAGATGACGGCCTACGATGGGACAAACAGATAGAAATGATAACTAGCAGGACAATGCGTGTTATACATGTTTTTAAATCCCTAAGAGAATCGGCTGACATAGACACATTAAGATAAAGATAAAGATAAAGATAAATTTATTTGTTAAAACATGTGTGACATGATACATGAATATGCACATATAGATGGAAACATAATTTTACCGGACCAACATGTTTTGCCTCACTCGGCGTACAAAATGAAAATATTGGTTATAGTTATTAATTAAAATTAAATTGGCAATTATAAATTAAATACATCAATGTCAGTTTCATATATAAAAAATAAAGTCAGTGCAAAATGTTAATAATTCAACATACAATCAGAGTCAGTACAAAATGTAGTCAATATCAATTACATACAAAATATGTCAGTATAGAATAAAATACATAATAAAATTCAAAATGTATCGTTTAAAAAATCAACAATGTTATAGTAGCACTTATCAGTAAGTAGCTTTTTAAGTGTTTTCTTAAATAAATTAAAATTTAATTGCTTTATGTCATTCGGAATTTTATTGTATATTACTGGGGCCATGCATACAACACTTTTGCTCATAAGTGCTGTTTTGGCCGAGTGTGACTGAACCCAAAGTCTATACTGCTCACGTCTATTTCTATTATTTGACAAAAGAGGAAACCATTGAGGATTATTTTTTACAAACACAGCCATTTCCAATATGTAGAGTGACGGTAGTGTTAAAATTCTGTGCTTTATGAACATTGGTCTGCAACTGTCCATAGTTTGCAACCGAAACATAGCCCGTACACAACGCTTTTGTGCTTTGAACACAGAGTCCTTGTTCGTTGAATTGCCCCAGAAAATTATCCCAAATCTCAACAAAGATTCCACAAAAAATGGTTTATTTTGCACTGTGTCAGTCGATTATCGGATATTGCGTGACACTTGTGGCATTTGTAATTTTTTATTATTATTATTTTGTCCTTTATGCACATTATTTCTCATTATCTACATTTTTAAATATTTTTATAAAGCATACAAAAAATATATATTTTAAAATAAGAATTGGCGTGTGTGTATGACTAGATGTATGAATGTGTGTTAAGCAAAAGAGGTATGTAAGGATCGTAGCAGGTGGCGTTCTGTAGTTTCTGCCTACCCCCATGGGAAAAAGGCGTGAGTTTATGTATGTATGTAAAAAGAATAGAGGCCCACAGGTATCGGAAACAGGGTCCAAGCTACCGGTGGTTAGGACTCCAGAGACAGGAAC
Organism: Orthosia gothica; assembly: GCA_949775005.1. NCBI lineage: Eukaryota > Metazoa > Arthropoda > Insecta > Lepidoptera > Noctuidae > Orthosia > Orthosia gothica. The sequence goes on along the minus strand of OX459047.1, from coordinate 11,574,474 downwards.
CTCCTCACAATGCGAGCCGTATCGAGGAGTACTACCTTCTGTATCATGCTCTTGATCCAACCGCGCAATGACAGCCTTGACAGATGGTAGGCGAGGCTCTTGGCTATAAGGCCGTTGGCCGTAACGACAATAGGCACAATGTTCGCCGAGTTCCACATTCCACATTCGACAACCTCGTGTGCTAAGTCGAGATAATTGATTTGTTTCTCTTTTTCAGCTTTCACGAGGTTCTCGCCATGCGGGATGGTGACATCGATTATCATTGTGCGGCGCGCTAATCGGTCTATCACCACGATATCCGGCTTATTGGCAACAATAGTCCTATCAGTGATGATAGACCGATCTCAGTACAACGTGACATGGTAATTTTCGAGAACTGGGTCGGGCACATACTTGTAATATGGTACCTCAGAATCCACTAGATTGTACTTCAAAGCAAGTTGCTGGTGAATAATCCTGGCCACTTGGTTATGCCTGTGTAAGTACTCGACGTTCGCCAGACGAAAACAACCAGAGATAATATGTCAGATGGATTCACCTGGGCGGTGGCATGCCCGACACACGTCAACCGTCCCGTCCTACATTATTTGTCTACTGTAGTTATTCGTCAAGGTAACTTCGTCCATAAATATCCCGTCATCCCCTTCGAACCTAACCTATCCGTGTCGGGGTGCCGTAAATTCCTAAGCTCGCTTCGCTCACTCTTGGACTAATTCAAGACTGCATAAAGTCAGTTTTGCAGCGATTCGTTCCTGTCTCTAAATTTTGTAGCACAACAACATATTGACTTTTAATGAGACTATTTCAATTTTAAATTAAAAATGCTACCAAGTAACCGGCTATATCTTTGTGACCAAATAACATTCCGTAAAATATTGATTCGGTTTAGTGAAAATATGGCAAATGAAAAAAGTTCAAAAGTCGCTTCGGCCAAAAGCAAAAAGTTATTTTGTAAATCGGTGAAATGTAGTTCTGTAAAATAATACTTATGCAACATAGTTCGATAATCTGAAAATATGTCAGATAATGCATATAACAAAAAAGACGTCAGTCAATAGTTTTCGGTAAAATGAAATTCGAACAAAAATAATTCGGAAAAGAGATCAGTTCCCATCCGGTTTGCGGTCAGTAGTGTTCGGATCCTCCTGTTAAGGGCGTCGAGCTCGGTCTGAGTCCATTTGAGTATGCCGAAAGAGTCCATTAAAACCGGCATGATCCAACTGTTGAAGGCGCGCTCCTTATTTCCACCAGACAAAAGACTATTTAATACCTTTTTCAGGCGGCCAAAGAAACGCTCCTTCGGAATTTGCTTCATGTCCGCACTATTAATGCCCAACGCTTCCGACATACCCAATTACTTGTAAGTTTCGGTTCAGGAGTGGCGTCTAAGGTGTATGACATCAGAGAGTTGAATTCCCTCGGATTCCATAATCTTCCCTCGCTTTACATGCATGACTGCACATTTGTCCACACCAAATTGGATGGAATTTGGCATGGCATGATGGCGTTACTGAAGGTTTCTGTTATCTTCAGTAACCTCATAAGTTGCAAGTTGGTGGGGGCAAATAGCTTCAGATCATCCATGTAAAAGAGGTGAGATATGACCTGAGCACCTCTTCACAACCGCTAGCCTAGACCTGAATCATCCAACAGTGTACTTAGAGGATTCAGAGCTAAGAAGAACCAAAGTGGACTCAAACCGTCACCCTGAAATATCCCCCGTTTAATCCTTATAGGCTCACCATCCCCCTGAATCGGTCGACATCCTGGATATAGAAGGACCGTCTTCCATTGCCCCATACATGACTCAAGGAAGGTGCGCAGAGTTGCGTCTATTTTGTACAACTCCAGCACCCTCATGAACCATGTATGTGGCACAGAGCCGTATGCCTTCTTGTAGTCTATCCAGCATGTCGACAGATCCTTACGGGACCGACGAACCTGCTGGCTTATGGCCATATCAATGAGGAGTAGCTCCTTAGTGCTGTGGGACCCATTCCTACATCCATTCTGTGAGGCAGACATTATTAAGTTACTTTCAATGTGCATGTTAATTTTTCCTCTCAGGATGGATGTAAGAAGTTTATAAACCGTTGACAAACATGTTATAGGTCTATAATTCTTAGGTTCCGCGGGACTACCTGTCTTATGGAGCAGGTGGGTAACACCAGTAGTTAAAATCTGCAGCAGTGACCCAGACTCTAAGCATGACTGAAATTGAGATGCCAGTAGCTGCTATACCATTTAAGCCAAAAGTTATGCAGTCCGTCTGGACCCGGAGACTTCCAGTTCGGTAGCGGTAGAACTGTTTTGTCTACATCTGATGGGCTGATTATAACTTTTTCAATATCACGCATTCAGCCACCCTCAGTGTGACAGACGGGCACCGACCAGATGCTTCACCAGAATGCACTCGTGGTGACATCATCGGGGCGGCACACGCCAGTCACATTTTGTTCAGGTCGCTCCCAAGCTCTATATACCCAACTCTCATCGCTCTGGAACATGCGATTCTGCGAGTACCGGTCAACCCGCCGCTTATACCGCGCAATACGGTTTGCCCATGCACAAACTTTCTGTTTCAGGAAGTCGATGCGCTCCGTGACACGGAACATGTATTCTCGAGGACTAATTTCAGTCCCTTTAAACGCTCGCCACACAAAACGCATCACACGTGGTCGTGTATTGCCCTCGAAACAGCATAGTTTGCCGATGAGTACCCTGGCCCCATCGATACGCCGTTCGATCCTGCATTGCTAGCTATTATAATTATTATTTCGTACCTTCATAGGACGTTTTGACTCCTCTGTTATTTAACCGTTGCAAATGTTCCGATTTCCGTTGCTGCACCATCTACAAGAAAATAAAAAACTAATTAATTGTTATTTTTAATTATAAAGTATCTGATATTAAAACTTTCATCGTTATACTCACTTGCTCCGAAAGACTATGAAAAACTTCAAGCGCATTGGAAAGTTTAGTTTTACAACTCGACAAATTAAAGATGAAATCGAAGATAAGCCAAGGTTCAACGATCCTGGTTGTGAGAATATTAAAACATTCATTGACGGCCACTATATAGTTGTCGTTTACCATGTCCTTGCCATCCAGTCTTTCGCCAAGAGTTGTACCTGCAATATGACGATACGGTTGGCACAGTGGCTGAGCGTTTCGGGTTCCATTGCCGCACGAAACAAATATTTGCATGGCTTACAGATAATTTTTCCGGGTCTGGCTGTTTGTGTATGTGTTTGTAAACGCACCTACGAAGTAATTCTTAGTGATTTTTTATTTACAAAAATAATAACATTAACGAGTATTGTGCTCGGAAGTGCTACACATGTGGATACAAGATCCTCTAGACAAATGACATTCGACCAACAAAAGCACCGTGATAGCGATTGATAAAATGTATGCCCTGAACCGGCAAGGGACCATTTATGGCGCCTCTATCGAAATGGAACTGATCATTGACTTAAATTTTAGCGTTTCGATAATCGTCATCGCTACAAAATGACACTTTGTGTTTAGCCTTACGGTTACGACTAGTTTGATTCACCGCTAATAAATAAAGCTATATAAGCTTTGAAAATATGTCTAATTCCTTTCTACTTCAGACTGCTGACTTTGCAATCTACAGTGATTAATTAATCCTGGATTCAATACAAAACCTCTTTCAAAGAGTCAGGTGGGCCGCTACAGGCAATACTTAGTCAGATGGGGCTACTCCAATGACCTACAATGCGATTGCAGAGCTACCCAAAAAATGCTTCACCTATTGTCGTGCTTTCTGTGCAATAACAACAGCACCCTCAAATACCTATACGACGAAAACCCTAATGCTGTCGACATAGCTAAATTTTGTTCAAAATATATTTAATTTGTAAAAAGAAAAAAAACTGGTATCATCGATACGACGAAAATGAATAAGAGGGAAGAGGAATACTCACGGCAAGCGGTTTCCAAAACACTCCTAGTGATCTTCTCAGTAAGATCCACTTCTCCGTTACCGACTTCCTCGGCGAGTGATTCAACAAACCGACTGGCTTGGCTGTTAAAAAGCTCAAGGTAGTCATCCAACAAGTGCTGTTTGAAACACAGGTCTAGTATTCGACGATTGCGCTTCCATGTAGGCACTGAAATGTTTTGAATACCAAGGACACCATAGAATTCAGTCGATATGTGATAAGCGGTCCTAGACTAATGACATACAATGAGCTAAGTCAAGTTTAGTTGGTAAAATGTTAAAAAAGGTATGTGATTGCCAAGCGCTTTCGAAATTTCGCGTCATCAATCACTTAAATTTGGCATTTCTACGATCACCATAGCTAGTAGAATGACACGAGTAATAAAAGTATAGAGGATAATTTTCTATTTATATCTACAGATCTATGTAAAGCTTTAATTAAGGTCATTCACAGGTTATTAAGACGTAACTGCTGTTGAATTTAAGAGTCGTGAAACTCAACAAACTCAATTCAATTCATTTATTTGTTCTCTCATTACAATAATAGGTTACCTAAAAAATAACAATATTTTTGGGTAATGCTATATTCCATCATTGTAAGAGACTGGTGCCTGAAGTAGGTTTTTGAAAAAGCCTGTGTTACTAAGTCGAAGTAATCTTGAAATAGAAAGAAATAAATAAATCTCTGAACTGGTAAGGAACTTGAAGTTAAATTATCTATATAGAATTTGAATAAAAAATTGAAAAAGTAAGTATGAAAAATAATTTATAGCCACAGAAATCCACAAATCGCATTGCAAAAATAATGCTTAATTATTATATTGCCTTTTTGTTGTATGTTTTCCTGCTTTATGAAATTGACTGATTCACTGTTCCGTTGTTGTTGAATCAGGTAATTTTCCTATGTTTGCAATATTTGGAAGGATGTGAGACACATGTATATATTAAATGAATGAATTTACTGTGAGTGCTTGTAATACTTTATACATACACGTAATATTGTAGTATTTTATGGGTGCATCGTCCGCTTAATTTATGAATTATTAATTTATGTACCTATGTAAATATTATAAAATACAATTTTTACAAGAGTAAGTGAGGATTTTCTTGTGCTTTCTTCTCCGTAACAATCTATATACCTTTGCGAATGGACAGTAGAATCAATTATTATTTTAATTTTATTTTTTACATACAAACAAGCCGCTGAATTAGTGGCCTAAGTAATTAAAATAAACGATTTGACTTTGACTTTAAAAGTAAACAAAATTTTAAACAAAAAAAAATACCTTCAGCAGCAAACAGCACCTTGCCCAACATTGGTTCCACGAATCTATATACAAACATCTTTTCCAGGCACTTGTTCAGGACAGTCGACACGTCTTCGGGATCGGTTACAACTATAAAATAATATAAACTTAATATAGGTAACATCATGTCTGTATTCTCTGACGGATTAAGCAAAGGTGTGGATACAGTACATTTGAGCTGCATATTTATGTCATATGGAGGCGAGCTTAGTACTCCTTCTTCTCATTTTTCCCACTTTAGATGGGGTCGGCTTTACTAATTATACGGCGTCAAAAATGATTTGTCGAGAGTTATCGGGTCAGTTAAATTTGTCATTTATAAGAAGCTTCGTAATACTAATCCACCATGTCAAAGGAAAAAAAAATTAAAAGGCCTCATAAAATATCGCCGGTTTAAGATCGAACCCAGTGTGATTCACTAATAAGGCGCGATCTATGAAATAGAATCCTTAAAACAAAACACGTTCTGAGGTTAAGACTTTCTCATAATTTATGATAATCTTGATACTGCAAATTTACCTCGGTACCAGGTCATTCAAGTAATTAAATCAAGAAGTTAAAGCCATAAAGCCATATTAAATATGAGGTTTTAATTGATTTCAGAAACAATTATTATGTGTAAATATATCCAACTAATATTAGAATTGTGAAAGTTTGTATGTTTGTGTTACAATCGCGCAAGAACAGCGAAACAGATTTGGATCAAATCTAGGCAGATAGTTTATCCTGGAATATGATACTTTTTATTCCGATAAACTCGGTATAATGATCCATTAGGATAACAAAACACAATTCAAGCGAGCATTGTCGCGAGCAGAAGCTAGAGCATAATTATTGTCTTTGAAAGCATCCAGTTTTGACTAACCGTAAAAAGGCATCGGTCCCAGAAATATTTTTGTCATCTTTCCAACTTTCAAAGAATATTCTCCAAATGAAATCAATGTTGGAAAAATCGCTGAAAAAAAAAACACATCTAATAGCCGGTTTCTACTATAAGCAAATTAGCAAACTTAATTTGATTGCTGCCAAATAATTATTTAAGTTTTTTACGTTTTACAAGAAGTGATAATCGAATTTTATAATGAGGTAACTATCCCACGTAAATATGTCAAAATTCACTTCTCTTTCACGTGTTGACATGCAAAACTCAGTACTTCCATAAAAATTATAATAATAGATGAAATGCATAAATACATATAGCTAAGATTTAGAAATTCAATTGGAACAAAACTGTCACATTAAAAATATATTTCACAAGCGGACCTCCGAATTGAAAATCTATTTTAAAATTTTCTAAAATTTTTAAGGACTTATCCCATCCTTCATCCTTATCTAGCCTAATATTTTGCCTGCAATTGAGATCTACGTCGGCTTTTTGATTTACTTACTTTCAATGTTGGCCAACAAGTGCGTATGCCCAATGATGGGCAACTTCCCTGGACATGTGGGCACAAGGTTGTTCACTGGAGGCAAAAAATGACGACACACTAACACATACACTAGATACACAAAAACCAACGAAATTACTATTGTTAGAAACATTTTATTTATTAGTTTTGCTGGTTTTTTTTGTTTAGGTGGTTGTGGTATAGGTGCACCTCTGACCAACCCTTCGGGGTATGAAGGCGTGATATTTTGTTTAGATTTTTATAGAAACAATCACTTCAAATCTATTTAAATTAATATTTAACTATTTAATTTTTAACAAATGTATTAGATTTTAGTTTTAAATTAAATAAGATCTAATACATATTTTCCGTGCCCTACGCCAGCAACATAGAACGTATATGAAATTATAAATAAACCGCAACGCTCTTATACAACAAAAAGGTAAACAACAGAAATTAATTATTCTAATCCTAATCCTAATGCCACTATCTGACATTTGGCCAATTTTAGATTTATGATGTTATCGTAATTTTTAAAATTTGTCCTATCAATATGTGTAAGTGTTATTATTCTACTATAAAAAGGTTCCGAGATGAAACAAGATTAAATAAACTAAAAATATAAATACCTATTTTTAACCACGGAAACTCTTGCATACCTACTAGTTATTAAAAAGTGTCCATTTAAATCGATTACAATATTATTCTGCGGTTTTTTGTGAATAACTCTAAATATAACTTTTGTTAGATAGTGGCATTATAGACGGGCGGTCGGATGTCCACCGGTTCGTAGCATTTAATAATTTATTGTACCACAAAAAGAGGACTTTAAGTCTATGTTCACATTAAAGGTTATTTGGGTTGCACCGATCAAAGACCTTATACTTCAGAAATACGTATAAGGTCTTTGGCACCGATTTACACAGATGAATTTAAAATTGAAAACATAGGTACTATAGACATCTTAATCAAAGTCGTAGTAGAATAAATTAAGTACAATAAAAAATCCGCCCGGATTCTAACCACCAATGTTATTTTCTAGTAATTTAAAAGAACTTATCAAATCAAATAATTTGTTTGCATAATACATGTTAAAAATGTGTTACAGGTATAAAAGGTACATTGTATTATAACCTAATGAGGTGTGCAAATTATATATAAGGTAATAAAAAAATTCAAATAAAAAAAAAAGACAAATTGGTATACACAAGTCAAATCAAACTTCAATAATCATTATATTTGTGGTGTCATTTTAGATAAAGTCGTCTTTTATTTAAATAATCATAATTTGAATAATAACATTCTGTATGACCCTCGCCAAACTTCTTGGCCACCCTGAAGTTAGCTTTCCGATGCGCTGGCCACAAATCAGTGCTGTTTTTGCATGAGATGTACTCCTGCGCAGCCATTGTAGCCAACTTCAGGGCAGCCAAGAAGTATGGCGGGAACTGTAACTAGGAATTCATGCAAATATAATTTGTATTTGTACATTTTGTGTCGGTCTGTGATACTTTTTGGCAACTTATTGAATAGTTTAAGTATTGCATCGAATATAATTTTGACATTAATATTAAACAAAAGTAGAACGTTTGTTTGATATTCATTTTATATTGACTTGATTTTGAGAATGAAACATTAATTAAGAAAGCCTTTAAAACAATATTTCGATGTCAAATATTGAGCAATTTTTACTGTTGTTAAAATAGTTTAGAATTCTGCTTTGACATTGGCAAAATGAAAATGACTAGCATTTGTTTTTGTGATAGACATATGGCCGATTTCTGAATTAAGTATTCGACGCTAAGTACGTGCTGATCTCGATTTAAGCATCTGTCACCCTTGATCATCTGCCACTTTAAGTTTTCTGCGATGCTGAGCAAGGTTTGAATATACGTAGTCAAGTCATGCCAAAGTATACCTTATGTCATACAAAAAACCTTCATTGACGATCAATTGGGTTTTACAACTGAGAAGAACACATTTGATCATTCTCGAATTCTCAAAGTTTTCTCAAACCGTTGTCAACGTTACATCATCAGTGTAGCCAGATTGGGACCTTTTTGCCATTTAGGCTACTTGGAAGGGTGCCGGGGCGACCAATTTTTACGAGCGGCGCCAATAGGGTTACTTCCAAAAAAAATAAGGCGATTTTAGGCGATTTCGGAATGAGACTATATAATACAACATTATCTGAGGAATGATGTAAATAACTGGAAACCAAAATGCTTTTTTCACTATTTTTCATTATACTTCAGTCGCAACAACACAGGTAAATAAAGAAATGCTGAAAAATGTTATATGTGGAACCAATAATGATTATTGTGGCTAATGCATTAAAGTTTCAAAGAATGTTTCGTGGTATTAAGTGAATAATGGTCGTCTTGAGTTTTTTATAAATGGAAAAACTAAATTTTCGGCGACTTAGGGCTCGTCGAATCTGGCTACACTGGTTACATTTGGCAGTTGATAGTTGACAAGTCTGTGCTTAAACGGTGATCAAGCGAAATAAATACAAAATAATATATAAACTTATAAAACGAGTGACGAAGAAGACCTTGTCTTCCTTGGAGATGCCTCCACGAAGACCGATGCGTGGAAGAAGACTGTTCCCCCTGAATTATCGAAAACATTAGATCGGATGCAAATATTTCACGCCTGATAGATCGTGCTGCAGTTTGTTAGCACTTTTTTACATATATATTTGACAGACAAATTGGATAACTTCCTCAAAAATTTACGAGATGAGGCACAACACCGAGGGAAATGGAAGGAATGGGGGAGGCCTAAGCCCAGGAGTGGGACAAAACTGGCCAAGAAAAAAAATACATTTTAAACTTATACCCGATTCGTTGGGGACAACTTTTTTTTCACGTCAAACGGTTATAAGCCGACTAATTTAAAAAATACAACCTTAGATCGCAAAATGGTTAGTTTTGTAGCATTCTTTAATTTGTTGTCATAATAGTTCCAAACTCCTGGCTATCGTGATGCTTTTTAATGTTGGTTATTGGTTTTGCTTCAACCTTTTTTTTATTCTAACTTTAATAATATTGATATTGTTGTAGAAACACATTTAAAAAATAATGGTTTAAATGTTTGACATGTGTGTATTTGGTTGTTCTTTATTATATTTTATTTTAGATTTTGGTAATAGCAACTCGAGTTCGGAAGAATACCACTCGAATCAACTCAAGTTAGCCGCAACTCGAGTTGCACATCTCTAACTTTGACGGTTACTTAACTGAGCTAGGTAGATTCTCAATTGAGAAACGTAAAATACTCAAACGCTTTCTAAATAAATTATTTGACAATACTCAGCTGATTATTGCTGCTTTACTTAACTCAGAAACCGGCCCATAGTCATTATAATTTTTGCTAGTGATGTGTTGTCTTTTTCCTTACTTTTGTGGAAAACGTTGCTTATTTTCATCTGTTGTTTTGACAGCTGTTATTTTATCTTAGTTTTTTCACTTAAGTTAAGATTTGCTGTATTAATGCAGGTTGTTTGGAAATGCATACTAATGGTGAAAGTTTTCATGAATATTTAAAATGCAGAGATACAATACCATCAAAGTTACATACTGTATTTTATTATTCTTACGTTTTATTTGCAATTTCTAGCTTAGATTAGAGAACCTTAAATTTTGTGGCATTGAAAAGTAATTCGAAACCAATCATATTGTAGTAAACAGATACGTTATACTGTTGTAAATTATTTGGGCGCACGGTTGGCGCAGTGGTTGAGCGATTGACTGCTGCGCTGCGTGTCGCGGGTTCGATTCCCGCACGGAACAAATATTTGTATGACCTACAGATAGTTGTTACGGCTCTGGGTGTTTGTGTATGTGAGTTTAAATGTTTGTAAACGCACCCACGATACAGGAAGAAATTCCTAGTGTAGGGCAAAGTTTAAAAAAAAAAAAAAAAATTGTATAAGAAAAGACGTGTTTCGTCAGGTTTGTTATTTATTGAAGTAACGGTAACCTAGTTACATGAAAAGAGAAGAATTTTGATTGAATCAATTTATTGACAATATGAAGCCAGTATTACTACAACACGCCCCCTTAATCAAAATTCTCACAAATAAATAACATAAAAATGGACTCAAAATATACCAGTAAAAAAAATGGAAAATGTATACTAAGTACTGAATGATATACGTATAAAAATATATTTACCCTAAACCTAAGCCTAGTACACATCTACCATGTGCCACACACTGAAATCTTTTAGTTAAGATGTCAGCGGGCATATCACTTGATTTGGTATATTTTAAGTTTACCGAATTATCACTAATGTTTTCTCTAATAAAGTGATATCTGGTATCTATATGTTTCGTCCTATGGTGGTGTACCGGATTTAAGGCCAAACTCTGTGCACTCTGACTATCGGTACAAATAGTTAAGGTATTAGGTAATATTTTTTGCTTTATCATAGGATCTGAAATTAATTCAGTGATTATAACCTCCTTAAATAAATCGCTTCCTTCGTAGCTTCAGTTATTGCCATATACTCGGCTTCCGCTGAGGACAAAGCTACGGTTTGCTGCTTCCGCGAGGCCCATGAAACCGGACTGTGCCTGCTAATTTGAAACAGTAACCCGTATAAGAACGGCGATCTATATTACAGTTTGCCCAATCAGCATCGCAAAATCAAGTATGCTTATACTTGATTTTCTATAATAAATCGAGTAATCTAAAGTGCCTTTTAGATATTGTGTCTCTCTTCGCGGCTAACCAGTGAGTCTTGTTGTACCGAGTATTGAACTGACTCAGGTAACTAGTCGCGACTTTCACTTTTACGCGACGCTCACTCAGGAACATGATGCAACCAATTAATTATTGATAGGGATACGACTCTAGATTATGATCTCTATAACTGCTGGTACTGACTTCCAGTTTTCCAGATAGTGGAGTTGTACAAGTTTTACAATTCTCCATTTCAAACTTTTGTAAAAGATCTTTTATATATTTTTTCTGATGTACCATGTATGAAACCAAGATAATAGCTTAAATAACCCAAATCTTTTAACGAAAAACATTTTTGCAAGTCATTTTTGACGATGTTCAACGTCTTGTCATTAGTGTAAAAAACAATTATGTCTTCGACAAAGACTGCAACGATAACCAACTCTTTTCCAAAAAGTTTGGTATACAGACTTGGTTCAGATGGAGTTTTTAAAAAACCAAAAGATGATAAAGTTTCATCTAATTTTATTTTCCAGGCACGTGGAGCTTTCTTAAGTCCATACAAGAATTTTTGTAAAAGACACACTTTGTTATCCACACCTTTTACTTTAAAACCTTGAGGTTGCTCGATGTAGACCTTCTCTTGTAGATCCCCATTTAAAAATGCTGTGTCAACGTCCAAGTGACGCATCTTCATACGAGAAACAGTAGAGTTTGCAAGGAGGAGTGCCGCACGACAGGAGCAAAAGTCTCAGAATAATCTACACTTGGCATCTGGGCAAATCCATTAGCAACTAATCTTGCTTTGTACTTCACAACATTTCCTGCTGGATCTGTCTGATCAGTCTGATCTTCAGTGACAACAGTATGGCTTGGAGCTGGTTCATCAGTGACCACTGGAATATGTTCAAAAGACTCTTGAACTGTACTGGTTTCTTCCTATATATATAGACTATTAGAAAATACTAAAGGTTCAGAAGAAGTCTTCGTATTGTTGACATTACTATTATTTATAGTAGAAAAACAATCTTCAAATAATGTAACGTCTCTAGACTTTTGTAAGGTTCTAGAACAAGATGAATTTCTAAAAAGATAACTATTAAGATCTTCTGTATAGCCTACAAATATAACTTCATCAGCTTTAAAATCCAATTTCTTATGGTGACAAGAAGGTAATGTATGCTTTACAACCAAAAACTCTGAGATTACTTAGGTCTGGTTTGCAACCATTCCACAACTCGTAGGGAGTTTTATTATTTAAGGCACGGTGTGGGCATCTATTCTTCAGGTACACAGCCGTTTGAACAACATCTTCCCAAAAGGCTTTAGAAATATCGCTTTCAGCCATAAGAGAGCGTGCCTTTTCTACAATTGAGAGATTAGTGAGCTCTACAACACCATTCTGCTGATGGCTATATGGTACCGTAGTTTGATGATGAATACCACAAGATCTAAGATAACTTGAGAATTTACTATTGACGAATTCTTTCCCATTATCCGTCCTTATTGTTTTGATTTGAGCCCCAGTTTGTCTTTCAACCATAGACTGGAAGTGACAAAAACTTTATTATCCTTTACCTCTATCTTACAAATATAGTTTTAGATAAATCGTCAATAAAAACTAAAAAGTATTGATTACCTCGAATGGAGCTAACTGACTTTGGTCCACAAAGGTCAGAGTGGACCGGTTCTCATATTGAAGTTGCTCTTTAATAAGTAATCGCCTTAAACGGTTTTCGAGCTTGTTTCGCTTGAATACAAGCAACACGTGGATTTATATCCACATCCTTATAATCAATAACCTTATGACTATTTTTCAGCAGATTCATACCTACGCGACATAAATGACCTAAACGCTTATGCCATACCTGATAATTAGAAATAAAATCAGAGTGCACATCATTCACCGCATAATCAAGTGTGTACAATCCACCATAAGGCGAGCCATGTAGAACCGCATCACCTGTAAAGGAGAAGGTTTTTGAATTAAAGAAATTATAACCAGAATTATCAAATATTACAGTAAACCCTTTTTCTATTGCTGTCTTCACAGATAGAAGTTTTGGTTCCAAGTTAGGTACATACCTCGCTCATTTGTGTCTCCATTTGGGTTCGTCATCTCTTATGAGTACACGAAGAACTATTTTGTTTCGTAACAAAAAAAAAATGCACAAATATTACTTCAACAAATCATTACGAAAAACACGCTCACATCATTTTTCTCGAATAAACAAATACTTGAGCTATAATCGTGCTGATAACGATTTGTTGAAATTTGGTATTGGAAAAGAAAAGACGTGTTTCATCAGGTTATTTATTTATTGAAGTAAGGGAAACCTAGTTACATGAAATTGAATAATTTTGAATTAATCAATTTAAAAACAATATGAAGCCAGTATTCGAAAAGTGTTCCCACAGCAGCGGCAGCACACATACACACTTTTCATTCATCTGACATTTCACTTCAAGTCGAAAGGACTTGATAAAACCAACAAGAAAAAAAGAGATAGCTAGTGTTTGTCACTTGAGTGTGAATGTAAACAAACATTATTCAGGCCACCAATGTTTTTTTCTTTTTTAACCTCCAAATATCAGAATATTAGGAAACAAATTGAAATAAAGGACATGGCCAGAATTTGTATAGAGCTGTGCCCTAACAAAAAATATTCATGTACATTGACATACAGTACGTCGTATTAAAGCTTAGAGGTATGGCTTTACAATAGTTTAAGTTTTATGATCATAGAAGAAGCGAGAGACACTCTAAAAAGGAAACAAAAAAAATGCCTAATCATTTTTAATAGCAATCATGTCGTTAGGTGGCAGTGACAGTTGACAATAACAGTTGACAATGTCAGTTGACAATGTCAGTTGACAATGACAGTTGACAATGACAGTTGACAATGACAGTAACAGATGAGTAATTGAGCGCCTTTCAGAATTTATGAAAATACAAAATGTATGAAACACTCTCACTGTCGGTGTTCCAAGCATTTTCATAGAATTACGCTTCGACAGTCGGCTAGTGAAGCAACGATCAAAAATCAAAATACCAATAACGTAATCACATTGATGTAAGTAGGAAATAGTCTGTCCTTTGAATTATCGTGTTAGGATAAGCCGCGATAGCGAAAAAGAGCTCGTCGTTTACTTATATTACTGGAATATTATGACTATTATAAATTATACATCCTCATAGCGACTTAGCAAAAAATATACAATTGGATATGCAACAAAACACTAAAATAGAACTTTAACAGTAACTGTCTTTATCTGTATTTTGTAACTGCGGTGTTAAAGATGTTACAATATGCCTTCGCATTCAAGTAGTAGCCACACAACAATTCAGGCACCTTGATATCATGAAATTGAGACTCGTGAGCGTCCGAATCCAAATAGTAAACAAACAAATCCAGTAAGCGCAGCACTAATATTCACGAAGAAGCGTAAACGAAAGGCCGATAAACGATAGCGTGGGGTTAAGCTAAAATATCCAACAGAATAACAAACAAGAACACGTGATATGATCAAAGACCTTATACTTCTTACTACTAGACTGTGCACTATGGCGCTAAAACCGGTCCGAGCGAGAAGACTCCCGTTGGTAGTGTGTCTCTTTCTAATGAGGTGACCATGACCAAACATAACACGGGACAAATTGATTGTAAAAATAATAGTGTAAGTATCCCAATATATTTATTTATGCTACCTAACTACGCTACCTAAACCTACCAAACCCATTGAAAAAAAAATGAGTGTATATTTTTTGGAATCTACGTCACTCACCGAGTCGGTGTCGAGCGTAAAGAATTTCGACATCCCATGTTTTTCCATTGGTGTCGTAAAAGGCGACTAAGGGACAAACCAGAGAATGATTAGCAGCGTTCTCTGTGCATTTGTAACAACCATACTGGGATCGCCAACCCGCCTGCAAAGCACTCCCCATAAATAGCACAAATAAAACAAAGCCCCTAGTGCCTGGCAGCCTGCCTAACCTCGACTACGGTAGCGGGCTAGGTTACGGTATGGCAAGGGGTGCAAAGAATCCCGGACGAGATCCGGCTACAAATACCGACGACAGGACCTGGCAACGTACAACACGCGCACACTCCGGACTCTGGACCGACGATAAGATGACCGAACTCGAAGAGGAATTGAGCAGTTTACGATGGTGTATTCGGGGAGGACTCGATAATCCTCAAATCCCAAGTCTGCATAAGTCTTATTCTTCAAGACCCATCGTATAGATAGGAAAAAAACTCTCTGATCTTACTCTCAAGCTCATGAAGGAGAGGCGTTAGATGATCTTGCAGTCTTTAGACGATGCTTTGAAATACCCCAAAGGATCTCAATGATTTCACATATTGTCCAGTTGAGTAGACAGTTGAGAAACAAAACTACACCAATTTTATTCACAATATCCACTAGGAATCAATTTGCAAATAATATTAACAGCCGCTGAACTTCACTCGAAAAAATCCCGCCAAAAACTCCAACCTGGTGGTCTTACATTTAGTATTACCAGGCCCAAACATTTAAAAGTACTACTCTTACTCAGTATTAATGTTTTTTTTTTGTAAATACAATGAATTGATTAATTATAGGAACTGTAAAAATATTTAAATACGTTTCAAAGTTTCATAGACTTTGAAAAGTATTTAAATATATTATTTTAATTGGTTCGTTTTGGTATAACATAAAAATGAAAAATATAAAATATTCTACCATTTCTACCAAATCCAATGATTAGTTGAGCTAGCAAGATGTCAGACAAGGACACACTACCAGCAGGAACCCTCTCGCCAGGACCGCTTTTGGTTAGCTACCGCTTATAAGGAAATAGCTAACCTAGGCGTATGATAATTGATTTCATTTTAGCTAAAAAAAAATGTTTGGTGCACAGTCTAGTAGTAAGAAATACGTATAAGGTCTTTGTGCAAGACTGCACCACAGATTAGACATTAGACGGCACCAGTGCAGTGCGCGCCCGTAGAAATGTCATAATGACTAGGACGTTCGGATACACACTGGAATATATTGTCGATGCATTCAGCATTATGGTGACGCGCGGTAGCTTGAAAAATGGTATCTGCGATATTCGTAAAACATTACCTTTTATTTTACAGGTATTTATCTTAGCACTACGATTCATGCAGTTGTAGTTGTTTTACTTTTTAATCTGACCTTCAGGCGTACTTCAGAAACGGTTTGTCTTATTCGTGTATCCAAACGCAAATGCATTGCACAGAAACCGCACAAAAACAATAAACATACATATTTTTTTGGAATTTTTTGTCGCCTGTTCTAGAGTAAAGTAATTGATGCCATTAATTTTATTGAAACACGTGAACTGTTCGCAACAGACTAAACTTTATTCAAATAAATGTTACACATTACATGGTATAGAGGGCGCTACTAGTCACAACGTTCTTACATTTTGATACACATACCAACACCCCCACTTATCAAAATAAAATAAATACACAAATCGGTACATAGAAACAATGCCAAGCAAATTCATAAATTTGTAATGTTTGAAGTTACATAGACCTTTAGTCAGTATGTCAGCAGGCATATCCTCACTAGGTATATATTCAATTTTAACATTTTTGTACTTCACAACATCTCGAATGTAACGAACATCAATATGTTTTGACCTATTATGGCATTGATAACTTAAAGCTAACCTCAATGCACTTTGGTTATCACAAAACAAAAGAATTACACAATGTGTGTTGGTAATTTCATGTATTACATTTCTTAAATAGACAGCTTCTCTAGAAGCTTCTGACAGAGCGGTGTATTCCGCCTCTGTACTAGACAGTGAGACCGTTTTCTGCTTTCTACTTTGCCAAGAAATAGCTGATCCCGATAGCATAAAGCAAAAGCCAGTATAGGACTTCCTATCTAAGGCATCACTAGCCCAATCACTGTCCACAAACCCTTGTAGATCACTATGATTATTACTATACCTTAAACAATAATCCTTAGTATAATGCAAATATCTCAATACACGTTTTGCATAGTTCCAATGTATATGACTATAACAGGTATTGAATTGGCTGAGATAGCTCACAGAGTAAGCAATATCTGGTCTTGTTAATACAGCCAAGTACATTAAACTTCCAATTAGTTTTTGACAAGGAACATCAGGTAAATATTTAACAGTTGATTTATCTAAATTCAATTAAGGCTCAATTGGAGTACTTTGTGTTTTACAATCTGACATCTGAAATCTAGAAACTAACTGCTCAATATATTGTTGCTGATCTACAGTAGTAACATTTTTATTTTTATCTAAATTTATTCTCATGCCTAGATATTGTCTTACAGGTCCTAGGTCTTTTAACTTAAATTCTGAACCTAAAACATTTTTTAATTTATTAGTTTCAGTGTCACTGTTTGAAAAAATAAGAAAATCGTCTACATAAAGTGCCACTACAATTTTATTTTTACCATTCATTTTTGTAAACAAACATGGTTCATATTGACTGTTTTTAAAATCTAATTTACTTAAAACCTCCTTAACTCTTTCATACCATGCTAGGGAAGACTGTTTTAACCCATACATTTATTTTTTTAATTTTAATACCTTTCCCCCACTTTTGTTTACAAAACCTTCAGGTAATGACATATATATATTTTCTTTCAAAAAACCATTCAAAAAGGCAGTAGTTACATCTAAATGGGTAATACTCATTTTTGTCTTAACACTAAGGGCAAACAATAATCTTAAGGTAGAATGTCGTACCACTGGTGAAAAAGTGTCTGTATAGTCAACACCAGGTTTCTGCGAAAAACCTTTTTGCAACGAGCCGAGCTCGAAAACGCACATTATTGTCAATATAAAAATTTTTACTAAGCACCCACCTGCACTTCACTATTGTCACATCACCTGGAGGGTCCACAAGCTCCCACGCCTCATTGTCCTCGAATGACTATAGCTCGTCAGCCATTGCCTGCTCCCACTGCACCCTCTCTGGCCCCTCAAGAGCCTCTGAAAATACAATCTCTTCAGATGCTGGAACAGTACTGGAAACACATATGTTGCTAAAACCATACCTCTCTGGTTTCTTTCTGAGACGCTTGCTATACTCCTCTGTCACTTGCTCAGGTGTTGATGATGACTGAACTGTGTGTCCTGGGACATCTAGTGCTGGATTTTCAGTTAATGTTTCATTTCCATCAACATACTCTGAAGAATCTGAAGAATAATCAAATGGATTCGCTGTTTCTGTAACTTTCTGCGACAATTCCGCCACTGAATCACTAACCTCTTCCACCAGACTATCTACTGGCGTCTCTTCATTAGGAATCCAGATGGCTGACTCCTCATTGATTTCCTTGACCTCTGTCTCATCCTCCATCACTATGACATCTCTGCTTATGACAACAGTGTTCTTGACTGGATTATACACACGATAACCTTTTACATCCTCACCATATCCAATTAAAATGTGCTGTGTGGATTTCTTATCCCATTTTAAACGCTTCTGTTTAGGGACATGCACCATGACTTTGCTCCCAAACAAACGTAGGTGACTCAAATCTGGTTTAGATCCATACCACAATTCAAATGGTGTTTTATTTAATCCCGATGCAATAGATCTATTTTTCAAATATACAGCTGCATTGGCTGCCTCTGCCCAAAATTTCTAGTCTAACTTTGCATCATATAATAAACATTTAGCTTTCTCAACCACCGTTTGGTTAGCTCTTTCACATAGTCCATTTTGTTCTGGGGTATAATAATTTGATTTTTGATGTATTATTCCAGTGTGTTTTAGGTAACTTTGAAAATCCTTAATGCAGAATTCTAGTCCATTATCTGTCCTCAATATCTTTATTTTCTTACTTTGTTGATTTTCAACAACTGATTTGAATTCCTTAAATCTGTTGAAAGCTTTACTCTTCCGCTTCAGAAAATATATAAAAGTCATGCGACTATAATCATCTACAAATAACAGGAAATATCGAGCACCATTTATAGTTCTTGTTTCCACAAATATCACTGTGAATTCTATGTAGCGTTTCTGTACTTCGCTCACCCACATGAGAAAAAAGGTAATCTTGATTGTTTTGCCTCACAGCAAGTGATACATTGTGACTTGGTTATGTCTAAATTACTATCATAAGACAAACCATTCACAATTCAATTTCTCATTTTATGCATGTGTTGACTGTTAATGTGTGCTAATCTTCTGTGCCATAACTTTCCACTAACTGCTGGAGCAGCCAACAAACAACTTTGTGATCGTAACCTCAACTTATAAACACCGTCTGATAAATCTGCAGTTGCAACCAATTCTTTATTTTTGTTTCGGATAGGTATAACAGTGCTTCTCTTCAAATATTACATTATTTCCATTCTTAATAAGCTCACTCACAGATAATAAGTTGGTTGTTAAACTAGGCACACATAGCACATTTTTTACTGTTATGTGACATTCTAAATTTGAAACAATGTCTACGTCTCCGGAACAAACAACTGGCACTTTTGATTCATTTGCGACAACAATTTCTGGTAAACACGGCATTATATTTATGTTCTTTACCCAAGCTTTATTCGCAGTCATGTGTGCACTTGCACCGGAGTCCACGTACCATTCGTTCTTGTTAAACTTTCCATTGAGGAAAACTACATTAAATACGCATTTACTTGCATTTCTTTTTAAAAATGGGCACTGATTTCGATAATGTCCATCCTCTTTGCACTTGTAACATGTAATTGTTGTTTTTGTTGGCATATTTTGCTGTCACCAATTTTTTGTTCGTCATTGTGTTTGACGGACCGCCATTTTTCTTTGGCTTAGTGTTGCTAGAGGAATATTTATTTCTCGCTGCGAATGCTGTGCCACCACCTTCATAATCACTGGTTACCTCCATGTCGAGTAATTTTGACTTTATGACATCTGCAGTTATCGAAACACCCGAATGTTTAATTGCCATGATCATAGGTGAATATCGTTCGGACAAACCTGCTAGTAATAACGATCCCAGCCATTCATCTGTTATTGTAAATCCCGTGCCATTTAACCGTTGAGCAGTTTCGACCATTTGTGTGACATAGGTAGTCATTGAGTCACTATTTTCTAGTCTTATGGATATCAAATCTCGAAGCAAGGTTATTTTTCTTGAGAAACCAGAGTCATCAAACATGGTCTTTAACTTAGTCCATAATTCTGCTGAGCTCTTGGTATTCTTAATATGCACGTACAACCCTGGATCAATCGTTAATATTAACTTTGCCTTAGTTTTTGCGTCATCTACTAGCTTTACTTCGAGATCTGCCGTTGGTTTGATGTACTTATCCATCCTTTCCGTCCATCCATCTTGTACCGTATGGTGACGGACGTAAAGAATTTCACCATCCCATATCTTCCCGTGGGTGTCGTAAGAGGCGACTAAGGGACACACCAGAGAATGGGCAGCAGCGTTCTCTGTGCACTTAAACAACAAACTGCGATCGCCAACCCGCCTGCCAAGCGTGGCGATTATGGCAAACCCCCCCAAACCTAATGAACAGCACACCAAAAAAACGGCCCCGAGTGCCCGGCAGCCCGTCTACCCTCGGCTACGGTAGCGGTCGAGGCGATGGCGTGGCAAGGGGTGCTAAGAATCCCCGGAGTGGACCCGGCTACCCCTACAAACACCGACGACTGGACCTGGGAACATATAACACGCGAACACTCCGGACCGACGAGAAGATTGCCGAACTTGAGGAAGAATTGAGCAGGTTACGATGGAGTATTATAGGGTTATCTGAAGTCCGAAGAGAGGGGAAGGACTCGATAATCCTCAAATCCGGTAACCTGCTCTATTTCCGAGAGGGAGACCGGCAGTCCCAGGGTGGTGTTGGGTTTATCGTCCACAAGTCTCTTGTGAACAACGTGGTGAAGATCGAGAGTGTGTCGACCAGGGTGGCGTACCTTATACTCAGAATATCCGCAAGATATTCGCTGAAGGTCATACAGGTCTACGCCCCGACCTCGGCACACCCCGACGACGAGGTAGAGGCCATGTATGAGGATATCTCTATAGCCATGCATGGTTTCAAAACTCACTTCACCGTTGTCATGGGGGACTTCAACGCAAAACTGGGCAAACGAGACGAGGATGAGCTGCAAGTGGGGCAATTTGGAGTTGGACGCCGGAACCACCGGGGTCACCTACTGGCCAGTTTTATGGAGAAGGAGGGCCTCTACATGATGAACTCCTTCTTCAAAAAGCGTGAGCACAGGAAGTGGACCTGGCAAAGCCCCGATGGTGCAACTAAAAACGAGATCGACTTCATCATGTCAACCAAGAAGCAAATGTTCAATGATGTCTCAGTGATCAATTCGGTGAAAACCGGGAGTGATCACCGCATGGTAAGAGGCACATTGAACATTAATGTTAAGCTCGAAAGGTCTCGACTGATGAAGTCCACGCTCCGTCCAACACAAATCCAGGTCCAAAACCCCGAGAGCTTTCAGCTCGAACTCCAGAATCGTTTCGAGTGCCTAGGGAGCTCCGTGGACGAATACAGCGATGGGTTCGTGGAAGCTGTCCATACGGTCGGGTCTAAGTTTTTCAAGACCCGCCGTACAGATAAAAATAAAAAGCTCTCTGATCCTACTCTCAAGCTAATGAAGGAGAGGCGTGAGATGATCCTGCAGTCTTCAGACGATGCGGTGAAATACCGGCAGCTAAATAGACGGATCTCAAAGTCCTTGAAAAGCGACCTCCGCCGCTTTAATACTGAAAGTATTAAAGACGCGATTGAGCGGAACAAAGGCTCCAAGGTCTTTGCAAGAGATCTGTCTATTGGGCAGAGCCAGCTCACGAAACTGAAGACCGATGATGGCAGGATCGTGTCCGCCAAACCGGAGCTTCTGAGGGAGATCGAGAGATTCTATGGACAGTTGTACACGTCAAAAAGTAAACCCGTCGCAAATCTAGCGAATGACCCAAGAGCTAGATTGACCCGACACTATACCGAAGACATTCCGGACGTCAGCCTGTATGAGATTAGGATGGCTCTGAAACAACTTAAAAACAACAAGGCACCGGGTGATGACGGAATTACGGCCGAACTTCTGAAGGCGGGTGGAAAACCAGTACTTAAGGCCCTTCAGAAGCTTTTTGATTCCGTCATACTCGAGGGGAAAACGCCACAGGCATGGTGCAGGGGTGTGGTGGTACTCTTCTTCAAGAAGGGTGACAATGCCCTACTGAAGAACTATAGGCCCATCACACTCCTTAGCCATGTCTACAAGCTGTTTTCAAGAGTCATCACGAATCGTCTCGCACGCAGGTTTGACGATTTCCAGCCTCCCGAACAAGCCGGATTCCGTAAAGGCTTCAGCACCGTAGACCACATACATACGCTGCGGCAGGTTATACAGAAGACCGAAGAGTACAACCTGCCTCTCTGTTTAGCGTTTGTGGACTACGAGAAAGCCTTCGATTCGATCGAGACTTGGGCTGTACTGCAGTCTCTCCAACGGTGCCAAATTGACTACCGGTACATCGAAGTGTTGAAGTGTTTATACAAAAACGCCACAATGTCAGTTCGACTTCAGGATCAGACCTCGGAACCCGTCCTTCTGCAGCGAGGTGTGAGACAGGGAGACGTAATATCTCCGAAGCTCTTTACCGCTGCACTGGAGGATGTCTTCAAGGTTCTGGACTGGAGAGGGCTAGGCATCAACGTCAATGGCGAGTACATCACTCACCTTCGGTTTGCCGACGATATAGTGGTTATGGCTGAGACCATGGAGGACCTCAGTACAATGCTCGATGATCTCAGTAGAGCTTCCGAAAGAGTGGGTCTTAGGATGAACATGGACAAAACTAAGGTGATGTTGAATGCCCATGTTACACCCACTCCTATCAAGATTGGAGACTCTACACTCGAAGTTGTGGGCGACTATGTGTACCTGGGACAAACGATCCAATTGGGTAGGGCCAACTTCGAGAAAGAGGTCAACCGTCGAATCCGACTCGGCTGGGCAGCGTTTGGGAAGTTGCGCGGTATCTTCTCGTCCAACTTACCGCAGTGTCTCAAGACGAAAGTCTATGACCAGTGTGTGTTGCCAGTGATGACATATGGCTCTGAGACGTGGTCGCTTACAATGGGCCTTATCAGAAAGCTTACAGTCACTCAAAGGGCAATGGAGAGGGCTATGCTCGGAGTTTCCTTGCGTGATCGAATCAGAAACGTAGAGATCCGCAAGAGAACCAGGGTTACCGACATAGCCCGAAGAATTGCCAAACTTAAGTGGCAGTGGGCAGGGCACATTGCTCGCAGAACGGATGGCCGATGGGGCAGAAAGGTTCTGGAATGGCGACCGCGAACCGGAAGACGTTGCGTTGGAAGGCCTCCCACCAGGTGGACCGATGACCTGGTGAAGGTTGCGGGGATCCGCTGGTTACGAGATGCACGGGACCGGTCAATGTGGCGACGCTTGGGGGAGGCCTATGTCCAGCAGTGGACGTCCTTCGGCTGATGTGATGTGATGTGATGTGATCCATCCTTTCTAGAACCAACAAATTTTCAGCCGCAAAACACCACTCATCATAATTCTCCCTGCCTTTTAACTTCGGCACACTGGCAATATAGTTCGTAGTCATGTTTCCGCGTAACAACGTGTACAATTTATCTATTCAACTCTCTTAAAATTACTGATAAATCGGGAGAAGCCCATAACCAATAAACCAATAATAACCAATTTATTTTACAAGTAATTTTCACATATTAATAACTGCTGTACATTACGTATTCTGAATTTTATTGATTCGTAGGGCAGAATCTGGCCATGTCTTTTGTAAATTGAGCTGTATTGCGTTCTTGCATATGGTATGAGATCCCTTCTGTTTTATGTACTTTGGTATCGTATTTGGTACACTTTCTAAATACACACGATTGCATTTTTTATTTAGTTTTTTTTTTCATCCAAGCGTATCGCTCTTCGTCATGCGTGACATAGACTACAGACTATACGTCCCAATTAGGACGTATTCGAGTCTTCACAATGCGCGCACATAACATATCAGTTTACTAGAATATCATTGTTCGAAACCGTCAAAAAATTTATTTACCAAATTATATGAATCAATACAAATCTTTAATTGCCCTCAGACGTTATATTTTCAATTAATGTCAGCAGAGCAAAACTTACTTAGTTACTTTTTGGTCTGCAGCCGGCTTAACTATTAAAATATTCTAAATATTTTGTAGTGATGTCTTTCAAAGAGTTCAAAATGTAGGGTTGAAGTTAGTTTTTATACTTTTTTGCCAATATGATCCCACATATACCAGATGTTGTGAAATAGACTATTCTTAATATAATAAATAGACTTACGACTGTTCTTTACAACATGATATGAAATTTTTTATTTATTTATTAAATGACAATATTGTAAACTACGCTTCTCAGAACAATAAAAATTACTTCATTATGATTCACTAATTTGTAGAACAATTTTCGTGTTGATAATATATTCGTGATTTTTTTTTCAAGATTTATGCTTTAATGGATATAGTATGCACGCACAAAAGGGTTGAGACAAAGTAGCATTATATCAACGAAAATATTGTGAAAAATGCCATGCTATGAGATGCACTACCGAAATATCACGTGGTCAAAACCAATGCATATTTAGACAGTCGTAAAGAATCACTAGTTAAGGTTTTGGGATTATAATAAAGCAACCATATATCAGTAAGTAGACAACAACCAAGCGGGAACGTCTAGTCACAACGTGGAGATATTAAGACTGCACCAAGTTCTATCACTGAGTGGTTTAGTCTACGTTTATTTGTGTGTATCACATATTATCTTCCTCTTCAACTGACTTCTGACTGATATTATTTTGAATGTAGTACCTATATTGTGTGTCTTTTTATATTATTTCTTTCTTTTCTTTAAAAAGGAGGAGGTTATTAATTCGACGTTATTTTTTTGTATGTTTGTTATGCGATTACTCCGCCAATTATGGTGAACGTCAGAATCGCCGGTCAACAGTCGTAATTACCTTTGAAATTGTGCCTAAAAATTACTTATCAATCACCAACCGGTGCTTAGTTTCTATATTATTTTTAATCGTGACTGTATTTAATAACTATATATATCTTACTATGTTATAGAATACTTAAGTATTCTATAGTTAATAAATACAGCCATGATTAAAAATAATATAGAAACTAGTAACCATTTGGTTATTACAGAAAATAAAAAAACGAGTAATTACCTTTTGATAAATAAATGCAATTTTCCACATACGTCACTTTGTTCTTATATTTTGAACAGGCGTAGGGGTTTTTAAACTCTTGGCTAGCTTATAGAAAGAATAACTGGGTCTAGGCTTATTAATTGTGAAGAAGCAATTAATAAGCAATCTTTGGCCCATTAAATGTTCAGTAATTTCACATTGAAATTGACCAGCCATGCTGCCATCAGAATTGTCAGTCAATCTTAATGTTTTCACCCGTGTACCTTCAGTTGCTTGAGCCAGGGCCGCGGTAACTCTTTTTCAAATTTATCCGCGACCCAGACAGGCATCGGCCCTCACGGACCCCGTCAGTTCTGCTGACATCTCTTTGAGGCGCGCGTGAAACACAACGCGCCGTCGACACGGGCCTGGTCCTTACCGGACGGCGAGCTACAGGTTACTTTAGACCCTGCAGACAGAAATAGGAGCCCCGCAGCGGGTCTCCGTCGTCATTGTTGCTTAAATAGAAATCTTAAACTTTAACCATGGATATCTCCATAACCATGGGGTTCCGTAGGGTGGAGATGGTACAATGAGGTAGCCACTCTCTACCCCCCTTTCCCTGACCCCCTCCGCGCTCCTTAAAACGATGTACATTTATGGAATTTTTTATACTAACCTGAAAACTTTAACCTGGATATCTCTATAACCATAGGGCTCCGAGTGGTGGGGATGGTACTGGGGGGTAGCCAAACCTGCCGTCCTCCCCCCTTCGTCCTCTCCGTGCCAAAAATCAACGGCCCATAATCGAAATTTAAACCTTAAAATGTTCAAGAAGTAAAATATCACAACACACGCAATTCAGATGCTCGGACAGATGAACTCCATATTCAATAGATGGCGTTGTGCATTTGACGTAATTTTTGAATTGCGAAAGAATGTAGGAAGGTTAGTAGGGTATGTAGGTGTTGTAGGTAGGAAGGAAGGTAAGTAGGGTAAGGTAGGCATTTGACGGGAGCGAAGCCGCGGACAGAGCTAGTGTAAAATAAACGAAATGTAGGGAATAATACAATTATTAAGTCAGCGATAATCGACTACTACCGTGGTAGCTAGTAGTCGATTCCCACTTTTCTTTCGTACCAATAAAATAGAGCTCGACCAATCACTCCTTGCTTGCTCTGTGTCGTTGAATTATATTTGTATTTTTGTTTATTCACTTCATTTATCAAGGAATGTGGCAATCGATACTGCTTGACATAAACCGGGCAAGTAGTAGGGTTTTAAGGTAATTGATTGCTTATAAACGTTTGTAGTTGTTAATTTGTCACCTGGTAAAAAGAACACGTCCGAATGGGTATACTGCTTGTTTCCGAATGTCTTATCCCATATGGCTAATTCCCCGAAGTCATCAGATCGAACGTCCGAATTGCTAAAATTCCATAGCATCGATGTACTACAGTTTCGAATAGCCACTAGAGCCGAAAAAGAACTAGAGACTTGGATTCTAATTACATTAAACTCAGAAGGTGAATAGTTTTGAGGTAAGTATTTGAAGTAAACTTTAAAGTGATTCTGTGAAGGTCACTTCTCCATACATAACGACATTTCTTTGATTATTTCTAATTACCTCTATCTTACATTGATGCACTTTTTGACTATTGAAATCGCACAACTCACTCACAAAATACCTAAACACTTGCATTTCTTGTTTTGTTTCCTCAAATTTCATTGGGAAATGAACCTCTCAATCATCTTTATGATTGCCTCTGGAACGATTGAATGATCGTCATAAGTTATTTTGTAGAATCTGTTCCTTAATCCACGAATGGCGACACTTCGTGTATTGTTTGTACACAAAATAAACTGAGCCAAGACCCAAAAGTGTACAAATCACCAGCAGCACAATGCTGATAGTTGACATGTGCATCTTCATCTCATCGACATGGGCACTGTTCGAACCTGCAGCATTCTGGTCAAAGACAACTGTCTCCTTTTCTATCATCGAACGGCACATAATTTATTATTGCCCACTGATTTATCCGAATAAAATATATTTATATATGTCGGGTTGACGTCAAAACAAATCGCAAACACGCCATCTAGCGGCAAAGTAAGAACAACTACGCATTGGCGCGCTTTTTCTAACCGCTTGCGTAGTGGGGACAGCAGAATATGGCAATTGAGTACTGACAGCCTTAGGGCTAACACGTCGTAGAATCAGTGTCAATCTGTTGTCTATTGTAACTGTGAATATTTGAATAATCCCAGTGTATCGAATAATTT
Source organism: Orthosia gothica (assembly GCA_949775005.1). Classification (NCBI taxonomy): domain Eukaryota; kingdom Metazoa; phylum Arthropoda; class Insecta; order Lepidoptera; family Noctuidae; genus Orthosia; species Orthosia gothica. The sequence continues at coordinate 11,546,645 of OX459047.1, read as the reverse complement.
ATGTTATATCATTTGCACGATTGTACCCACCGACCTGTCCACACACGATGTCTTAACTTAAAGGAATTACATCCTGACTTCCCGATGGTTTACATCTATCGGCCAGCCTTGATGCGACATATATATATATATATATATATATATATATATTGCGACGTCTTTATTTCTTAAACATGTTTAGGAGCCTGAAACAATTAAATAGCAAGAGTAAAATCGCGTCACCCACCCTAAATGGCAGGGTCGCCATGTAGAGAACTAGTGTTATTGAAACAACTGAAACCGATCGATTACCATTAATTATTGCTACTAATCTTATTCTAATGCAATGTATTTTATCACATCTTTCTTACTTACTAAGTACCTACATACAAACTGGGTACATACACCTCCGCTCTACATTATATCGTATTATATCGTCTTGGCTCAAGTTTTACTAAATGCCCGGATAGAGGCTTCATCATAATTTTACAGTCAAGTTTAAGCTTCGTATGGTCCGCTGTAAGTTTGTACTTACGAATTAATGGAACCATTGTTGCTTTTAAGTACATGAGAGCGTATGTTTTACCTGCAACAAAAATAAATTTAATTTGTTATAAAAATGCGTACAGCTTTTTCTTTTTTTTGATACGAAATCAACCAATGACTCCCGCTCTGTGTGAAGCGGCAGGTCATGTCAGACTTTTACTGACTAAAACCCACCCGTGTTCCTTCAGTTGCTTGAGCTAGGGCCGCGGTAACTCTTTTTCAAATTTATGCGACCCAGACAGGCATCGGCCCTAGCGGACCCCGTCAGTTTTGCTGAAGAAGTGACATTCCCTGCTGGAGTCTGTATTTCCCGATAGCTACAATATAGGGATCTATAAGTCAAGAGTGAATAAGGTAACTTCTAGACTAGCGTGCTTCACCGTCGACCACATCATCGCTTACCATCAGGTTAAGTAGTGGTAAAGTGCGAGCCGATAAAAAAAAAGATTCAAATGTATGAAAGGCGATGTTAAACCACATAGTCGCACTATTTTAGCAAAGAATACTTTAGCAAAATTTATTTTAAAGCAGCTGAAGGACTTTGGTCATGACAGGAGCAAGGAACTTTGAGAAAACTTGGCATATAGTTATTTCTCACTTATTTTATCACCGAAGCCGTTTTTAGGTTTTTTTTTCATACTTTTGGGTCGGATCGTATCATTTTTCACTATAAAAAAAGTTAAATCAAAAACTCGACTTGTTAAAAAAAATCATGCTGTGCAGTCGGAGGATCAGTTAGTCAGCCAGTTCGCGAATATGTTTCCTCCGACTGCACAGCATGATTTTTTCTTGTTAACTGCTTTTTAGTTCGATTCTTAATCAGTCGGGTTTTTACCCGACTGGGTTATGTGTTTGATTTTTTTATTTACAACTTTTTAGTGAATATTTTTTTATAAATACTTTTAAACATATAAGTGGTATATTTTTGTAATCACCTCTAAAAATTCTTCATTTTAATACCCCACTCGATGTGTTGCGAAGAAAAAAAAAATTGCAGCCTCTACAATATGGCGCCCAAAATCCGCCATATTTCTTTTTTTTTAACGGCACTTATCTAAAAACACTTGGGCGGCCAAGACCTGTCTAACGATGTCTTAATTATAAAAATCCTTCATGTAGTTTGAAAGATACGAAGTAATAAAGAATATTACATACATACAAACATACTAACATACATACAAGATACGCGCGAAAAACAACCCTTTCCTTGCAGCTGGGTAAAAAGCGAACTAAAAAGAGATAAACAAGGAGAAAATCATGCTGTGCACTCGGAGGATACATATTCGAGGGCTGGCTGACCAAAATCTGGTGTATCCTCAGCCTGCACAGCATGATTTTCTCCTTGTTTACATATTTTTAGTTCGCTTTTTAAGTAGTCGGGTTGTTGATTCTTTGATTTAACTTTATTTATAACTTTTTTGTTTTTTTTTTTCGATTTAGGTACATTTAAACATAGAAGTGTAATATATTTTTGAAATCAATAATAAATCAATAATAATCCTCTTAAAACCCTTTATTTTGATACCCCACACGATGAGTTTGGAAGAAAAAAAAATTGTGTCCCAACAACATGGCGCCCAAAATCCGATATTTTTTTATTTGCCAAATTTTAATGTAGCCAGTGACACTTGCAGGGTTAAGACAAATCGATTGACGTAAGAACCATCAAAATCGGCCAACGCGTTTGGTCTCTAAAACGCCACATAGGAACAAACATACATACATACAAACATACATATAAACATAGACTGATAAACACATTACCCTCCTTCGGCAATCGGGTAAAAAAAATAAAACGCTTACCGATACACCCTCTCCGTCCTGGTGAAAAGCTAGCATAAGCGGCTTGATGACTTGGCACAGTATCAGAACTAAGCCATCTCTCTGGTTTGAACTCGTTGGCATCTAATCCCCAATACTTCGTATTCCTGTTTATACTCCACACATGGACTATTATGCTGCTACCGGCGGGAAGCGTCACATTACCTATCAATTATTAAATAATAGTTAACTGAATTGGCTAAACATTTGAAAAAAAAGGGCTGGAAAATTAACTGTAGAGTAGTGATATTTTCAGATACAGGGCCAGGTCAAAAAAAACAATATTTTATAAAAATACACTACGTTAAAAAGTAACCAAGCGTTTATTTCCTTTACAGTTTTAAACATCCAAACATAAATAAAATAGGCGAATCATCGTAAGTGCCAATTTAATTGCGCTCCTTTTGATTTAAGATTTCAATCCCTTCAAAATTAATGCCTTAAATTAATTAAAATCTTCTTTGTTTCCTCTGCTATCCATACCATCCAGAAAATAACGTATTTATTTATTATATACTTTATTGTACAACACAAAAAAAAACACACAGGACAAACGTTCACATATAAAAGTGTACAATGGGCGGTCTTATCACACTAGGCAATCTCTTACAGACAACCTTCGGTTGGACTGAAAGATAGGAGAAGAATTTAGGGCTGTCAGTGTACAATATATCAAAAAATAATATTACTTAGGCTTAATAAAATACAATACATACATACAATATTACAAAACATACGAATCCATATCAAATATATATAACAGAGATAGGAGAAGATTAAACATTATAGTGAGAGGTAATGGCTCCTTTACCATTTTCTTGAACGTTGGCAGTGTTTGAGCACGACTTACTTCAATATGTAATACATTCTACAACCGAGCTGCTTCAATCGAGAAAAATTTGTCAAAGAAGGAAGTAGAATGCATACGAATACTTAATTTTAGATTTAGCTTAGTACGAAATTCAGAAACGTGATCATACTTGCGCAAGCCAAATATGAACCTGATACAAAGATTTTGAAGTCGCTCAAGCTTTTCCAATTGGTCTTAGGTGAGATCAAGAAAGCTGGCATCAGCATAGTCTAGAATATGTAGAAGACAATCTCTTCTTCTGCTTTTGCCTTTTTAGTGGTGATGGGAAGAAAATTACGAAGACGTCTCAGGGAACCCGCAGACGCAAACAGTTTTCGACTGACTTCCTGTGGTTGTTTGGTCCAGGAAAGGGTGCTGTCAATATAAATCCCCAAGTTCTTCACAATATAAGTCATATTCACAGGGATAATAGTATTATTGAAAGAAGCCTGGAGATATATCGACCAATCTATCCTAGAGACGGTCTGGGAACTGCCTACAACCGTTACTTGAGTCTTCGTTGGATTGATCTTCAGCCTGAACTCAGTGCTCCAGTCCCCTATTCGAGCCAGGTCTGTATTAATGGTCTCAATGGCATTAGATAACTCTCCGAGAGGGGCTTGAGTATAAATTTGGAGATCATCAGCATATAGGTGGTAGAAAGAAGAAAGTGGTTGAGTGATAGCATTAATAAAGAGTGCGAAGAGAAAAGGAGATAAAACTCCACCCTGCGGCACACCGGCAGAGGTATAACACCAAGAGGAGAAAGATTAATTAGTGCAAATACGCTGCCGACGGGCAAACAGGTAACTATGAAACCAGTCAATTACCGGAGGAGATATGTTAAAAGAGCGTAGGACGCCAAGCAAAATGTCGAAGTAAACAGTATTGAAGGCATTGCTAAAGTCGAGCAGAGCAAGTACTGTTAATTGCCCCATATCCATGCCTGATCCTGATATCGTCCGTGATGTGCACAAGTGCTGAGGTAATTTCATTTCATTTCATTTATTCATTAACAATTTAAACTGTGTCTGAATGTTCACAAAAAAAATATCAACCAAGCAAAAATCAATTTTAACTAAGGACCTACATAGTATCACCATTACGTTTATAAGATTAATCAAATTTAAGTACATAAAATAATACAGAATAACAATTATAATAATCTAGACATGTCATTTACAAAAATTGATTACCTAATTCTTTCAATCCAATAAAATCTAATACATGTCAACAAAAATAATAAATACTTCAAAAATGTCATAGCAAACTTAATAATCATAATAATCAAAAAATGTCGAAACCACAACAATCAACCCAATACGATACATCAACATAAACAAATCCGATACATGTTAATTAAAATAATCTAATAAATGTCATAGCCATTTCAGTAAATAATACAAAATAATAACACATCCGATACATGGTAACTAAAATAATCTAATAAATGTCGTACCCATTTCAATAAAGAATCTAAAAATGTCAAACAAATTCATTCAACAATCCAATAAATATAAAAAAAAAACAAAAACAACCATAAAACGCCATAACAAAAATAATTTAAATCCAAAATGTCACAAAAATGACCATAAAAATAAAATCTAAACATCTCAAAACCACAGTAATTAAAACTCATCCGATACCTGCACTTCAACAAATTGTCCAAAAATATCACAACTAAAATTAATCAAAATAATCTAATACATGTTATAGCCATTTAAATAAATAATGTAAAAATTTCAAGTAATTTAATTAAATAATCTAATACTGTCATAACAAATGTCACTAGGTAATCTAAAAATAACAAACAAAATAATTAAATAATCGAATAAAATGTCAATATATAATCTAAAAATGTCATAGCCAAATTAATTAAATAAAAGCCAAATAAATGTCTTCAAATTCAATTTAAAATTTCAATTGATAATCTAACGTCAAAGAAATTAATATAATACATATCATAAAAAAAAAAAATACAATAAATAATCTAAAAATGTCCTAAACAAAATAATTCAAGTAGTCTAAAACATGTCATTAGAAAATTCAATCTACTCAGTACCTAAGTCATATTAGTCATAAGTTCATTTACGGAATAAAAACATTTTTCCAATAGAAACTCCCTAAGCCTCTTTTTAAACAAGGTGGTTCTATATAATAGACATCTCAGATCCTTAGGCAAGCAGTTAAATAGTTTCACCGCTTGATATTTAACAGAATGTCTCACAATGTTCAGTTTGGAACTAATTCCAAGCTTCAAGTATTGGTTCCGTGTGGTTTCCCTATGGTGTCTTTCTTCCCTCGTTTCATATTCACTTATGTGCTTTGCCAGGCTGGTCAAGACTGTTAATATGTAAAGGCTTGGTACCGTAAGAATGAAAATCTTTTTGAAATATTCCCGACAGGACTCGACTTGGGGAATGCGAACTATTGTTCTGATCGCCCTTTTTTGCAGTACAAATGCCCTATCAGAGTTATACCTGTAGCCATTTCCCCATAGTTGAATACTATATCTCAATCTTGACTCCACCAATGCATAGTAAACTGATTTTAAAATATTCACACCAAGTTCATCTCGTAGGCTCCTAAGCGCATAACATACTGATGATATTGATCCATCTATGGCTTTTAGTTCGTATTTCCAATTTAATAACGAATCAACATGAACTCCCAAAAATTTTACTGAGTCTACAACATCTATTTTATCTCCGTTTAGCATTATATCTAAACTATCACTACTGCGTGATGTAGATTTAAACAATATAATGTTTGTTTTTTTAGTGTTTATGGTTAATTTATTAGCCATAAACCATAATTGAAAAGTTTCAAGAGCCCTGTTTACAGTTGCTCAATGAGTTCGCAGTATCTTCGCTAACAATAACATTAGTATCATCAGCAAATGCTATTATTTTCATATTTGGATTTATTTTTGTTGCTTGGTTAAGTAAATCGTTCGTGAAAACAAGAAATAGGATTGGACCTAGTATTGAACTCTGGGGGACACCTATCAATACCCTTCGTAAGTTTGAATGGTGCACTACTTAAACATTATTCTCATTCATGTTTTTAACCTCTACGTACATTTTCCTATTATTTAAGTAAGACCAAAAAAGCTCTAGAACCTGTCCTCTTACACCATAATGTTCCATTTTAGCAAGCAATAAAGTATGATTTACCGTATCAAATGCCGAACTCAAATCCAAGAAGATTCCGGCTACCCTCAATTTTTTGATTTAATTTATCAACCACATCTTTAACTAAAGTGCTAATAGCTTCCGCAGTTCCAACACCCTTTTGATAACCGAATTGTCTACTATTTATAACTTTATTTATACTGAGATGAGAAACTAAACGATTTTTTATCAATTTTTCAAAGATTTTTGAGAGGGCCGGTAAAACTGAAATAGGCTGTGTCCATGTCGAAAACCAGATTGGAAAGGAATTTGTTGAGCTGATGATGAACAAGCTTTTCAAAGACTTTGGATAGGAAAGGAAGAATAGAAATGGGACGGTAGTCAGAAAATTATGCAGGATGTGATTTTTTGGGTAAAGGGATAATTTGGGCATCTTTCCAGGCTTTTGGGAAGACACCACTGGAAGTAGAGAAGTTGAGGATGTAAAGGATGACAGGAAGAATACTAACAAGGATGATGATGATAATTTTACGGCTGACGCAGTCACTACCAACAGCGTTGGATGTTATCGAAACAATACTCTTTTTAACATCACAAGCAGTGAATTGACTTATGAAAAAAGGGGAATAATCAGGTATCGGAAAATTTTAAAGATAACTAAGCGTAGTATGAAGTCCACGCTCCGTCCAGCACAGATCCAGATCCAAAACCTCGTCAGCTTGCAGCTCGAACTCCAGAATCGTTTCGAGTGCCTAGGGAACTCCGTGAACGAATACAGCGATAGGTTCGTGGCAGCTGTCCATACGGTTGGGTCTAAGTTTTTCAAGACCCGCCGCACAGATATAAACAAAAAGCTCTCTGATCCTACTCTCAAGCTCATGAAGGAGAGGCGTGAGATGATCTTGCAGTCTTCAGACGATGCGTTGAAATACCGGCAGCTAAATAGACTGATCTCAAAGTCCTTGAAAAGCGACCTCCGCCGCTTTAATACTGAAAGTATTAAAGATGCGATTGAGTGGAACAAGGGCTCCAAGGTCTTTGCAATAGATCTGTCTATTGGGCAGAGCCAGCTCACGAAACTGAAGACCGATGATGGCAGGATCGTGTCCGCCAAACCGGAGCTTCTGAGGGAGATCTAGAGATTCTATGGACAGTTGTACACGTCAAACAGTAAACCCGTCGCGAATCTAGCGAAAGACCCAAGAGCTAGATTGACCCGACACTATACCGAAGACATTCCGGACATCAGCCTGTATGAGATTAGGATGGCTCTGAAACAACTTAAGAACAACAAGGCACCGGGTGATGACGGAATTACGGCCGAACTCCTGAAGGCGGGTGGAAAACCAGTATTTAAGGCCCTTCAGAAACTTTTTGATTCCGTCATACTCGAAGGCAAAACGCCACAGGCATGGTGCAGGGGTGTGGTAGTGCTCTTCTTCAAGAAGTGTGACAATGCCCTACTGAAAACTATAGGCCCAGCACACTCCTTAGCCATGTCTACAAGCTGTTTTCAAGAGTCATCACGAATCGTCTCGCGCGCAGGTTTGACGATTTCCAGCCTCCCGAACAAGCCGGATTCCGTAAAGGCTTCAGCACCGTAGACCACATACATACGCTGCGGCAGGTTATACAGAAGACCAAAGAGTAAAACCTGCCTCTCTGTTTATCGTTTGTGGACTACGAGAAAGCCTTCGATTCGATCGAGATCTTGACTGTACTGCAGTCTCTCCAACGGTGCCAAATTGACTACCGGTACATCGAAGTGTTGAAGTGTTTATACAAAAACGCCACAATGTCAGTTCGACTTCAGGATCAGACCTCGGAACCCGTCATTCTGCAGCGAGGTGTGAGACAGGGAGACGTCATATCACCGAAGCTCTTTACCGCTGCACTGGAGGATGTCTTCAAGGTTCTGGACTGGAGAGGGCTAGGCATCAACATCAATGGCGAGTACCTCACTCACCTTCGGTTTGCCGACGATATAGTGGTTATGGCTGATACCATGGAGGACCTCAGTACAATGCTCGATGATCTCAGTAGAGCTTCCGAAAGAGTGGGTCTTAGGATGAACATGGACAAAACCAAGTTGATGTTGAATGCCCATGTTACACCCACTCCTATCAAGATTGGAGACTCTACACTCGAAGTTGTGGGCGACTATGTCTACCTGGGACAAACGAT